>CM070636.1:14226184-15431277 GCA_036346255.1 Ampelocalamus luodianensis | reverse complement strand
TCTTGTTCTAGATGGTGATGTTCATGTCTGCGTTGAGGAGCTTTGCGGCGAGATACTGATCATCAAGTTTTTAAAGCTTTTGGGGATCGAGTATTGGCGTGATGGGCTTGTTTTGAGAGCCTAGATCAACCCGTTGTGTTCATCGAAGTCATTTGGTTTCCTTTGCAAACAGTAGTTTTAGTGTAATAGTGTAGCATTATGTTAGTCTTATTTTTTGTAATAACTTTGTAAATTAAACTTCACTCTTAAGTATAGAATTTTATGTATTATGTTGGGTTTGTAATAACTTTCATGCCTACTTTTTTCTTGTATTTATGTTTCCCAGATCTTATTATAGCAAAAGGTTGTTGCCTATTTATGTTTTTTTGACACTATCGAGTTTTTTCGGATCTATGTTCTCATTTAAGCTTATTTTTTCTAAGAGCATATTATGTATACACAGTTTTTGACATGTCAGATCTGGAGCACAACTCTCATTATGTTGGATATAAAAGTAACAATTTACATTTGTTGTACTGTTTATGTAGATCGTTTCTAGATAATATCATGTATGTAAATAGTTTAGTTTTTGTTTTTTAATGGACAATTTTTACTGCTGTTATGCAGAAGTTCTTTTTCTTGGATGTTTGATCTTGTCTGGCAAGTGTTAGTGAATCAATTGAATATTCGAGGTAATTGTTTTAAATTTGGTAAGCTATTTTTACTTTTCTGATAGTACCAGTACTAGTTGATTGATATTGTATCATAATATTATATGTTTTTTTTCTTTTACTTGGTTCTTCTCTTTAGATGGTTAGGTGAGGAAGTCTTCTTTGAAAGATATGTGTAGTGATTTTGATGGCGGGATCTTGACGCGATGATCATAAAAATCTAGAATCTGTTCAAGATCATGAAATTGACAATCATCACATTTCAAATCACCTAGTTGACGTGAGTATTGTAATTTTTATTGTTGTGTTGTTCATGTTTGAACTATTTTTATAATTTATTTGTGTTAATTCTCTCAGGTTTCAAGTTCTTCTGAAGATGCTGAATTTAATGAGGCATTATATGAATTCTACAAGAAAGAGGTAAAAGATTATTTTTTCTATGTATTTTCATTATATCTTGAAATATTAATTTACTTATGTAAAAAAATTTTCTATGATTATTTGTTTCATATTATGTTTTTATATTGTAGTGTTCACCTTTTAATAGACTGGTTTGTTTGGAATGTATATATAATTTGTTTTCCTTTTGAGTTTATGTAATACCCAAAGTGTGACAAGCAAATAGTCGGAAGAGATTAATTATTCGGAGAGAATTCAATGGATTTATGGGAGGGACTAACAGGAGATTTCTCAATTCAACGTTTAGAGAGGGGGTATTCTGTTTAGCACATCCGGCTTGGGCTCCGCCCATGTGGCAAGGGGGTGGCCGACCAAGGGGCGCCACTTCCCCAAACCCCTAGCCGCAGCCCCTCTCCCACTCTCCCACGCCCACCCCTCTCCCCTTGGTGGCCGCCACTCCCCACTCTCCCACGCCTCCTCCTCGGCTGCCTCCCTTGCGCCTCCCAAGCACCCTTCAAGTTTCCCCATTGCTGCAGGCCAAGGAAGAAGAAGGAACACCCCATTGCGGCGCCAAGGAGGAAGAGAAGAGGGAAGGAAGAGGGGAGAAGAGAAGGAAGAGGGATCCCATCCGGAGTTCGCGATCTTCAGCTGCACCAAGGGTAACTATCGTCGTTGATGTTGGGTGATTAGTCGTAGAAGAGGAATCGGGTAGTTTTTAACTAGGTTGCAATCTGTCCGCTGTAGTTGCAGATTTGTCTAGTAGATTGCGCGATCAGTTTCGTGTGGTTAGAGGCCGAATTAGGAGCTTTGATCTCCTAGAGTTTTGTAGGTTATGTTCTTAGCTTTCAATGGACGCCAAGAATGCCCAAATCCGATTAACGGTCAGGGGGTTATGAATTTTCTAGTATCGCTGTCCTGTTGATCTGTCAGTTTTTGGACAGTCTGAAGAAAACTGCATAAAACTGCTATTTAAATGGAGAATCAGGGGATCTCAGTATAACGAAAAATGTGGGTAATTTCTATACCTTTTCATACAGATAAAGAACACAGCATTTTGACATTCGTAGCAAAAGTTATGGAGGTTTTAGTGTATTGTCCAGAGAGACCGACGTGATAATTGATGTTCTGTAGTTTGGCTTGGTAGAGGCAGTATTTGGCAGAATCAAAGGGCTCCCAACTAAGTTTATTTATGTAATTTAATTAACTTTTCATAAAGTCTAAGAACATCTTATTTGGACTCCTGAGCAGAAAGTTATGTATTTTAGAAGTTGACTGTCCACAGGGCACCAAATCGATCGCTAGAAATTAGAAGTTGGGAAACACTTGGGAGATTAGTGAGTTCAATTGTGTTGTTCTTATGTTCTTGGTTCAGTATGTTGGTCTTAGATTGAGGTTATCTTATGTTCGGTGGGAGCGTGAACCAGGGGCAGCACCTCTTCGGCCCACCGTCTCGCACGGTTGAGGCAAATATTCGCTATTGCACGCTTATGTTTGCATGATGGAATTGTGATGAGTCTTGTTGGTATTAGCCATGCATACCTGTTAATGAGATGAGTTACCATTTATCTTGATGACTGCTAGTTATGGTTAAAGAATTTTTTCGCATGTTGTTAATGCTTACATGTTTATGTGAACACGTTGAATTCTTACATGTGAAAGATGTTGTCATGGTGCATATGCATGTTTTGAGCATGTTGAGTCTTGGTTATGTGATAACCAAGTTTATGTAGTTGAGGTCCCCGTCATGCAATGACGGGCTTGAGGTCCCCACATTCGTGGAATGTGGGCTATGAGCGAAGAGGTCCCCATCATTAAGATGATGGGCAAATGTCCCTATACATGTGGTGTATAGGCTTTGGTCCGTGTGCGAGGGCACGGCAAGGGTATTCATTGACGGATGAATACCCCGCATTACCGGTAAAATGCGAAAAGAGTTAAAGTTCAAAAGGAGCATTGCATTGGTTGCATTTCTTAAGTTTAAAGGCTATGTTTAGTGTAATGTTATTGTGGATTATCGATGCTATGATTGAGTTCTTGTTTATGGCCTTGTTGATACTTCTGAGTCTTTGGGCTCACTCTTGCTTTAACTGCTTTAGGTACAAATGGCGAGAACGACATGCATGGGAGAGAGTAGATGTTGGATGCACTCACTACCTCACAATCTTAAGGTGTTTGCCACTTAGCTTCATCTCGAAATAATTAAACGTTGGAGTAGATGTTTATTTTGGTTTGAGTATCCGATTATTTGTAATAATGAGATTTGCAGCTTGGTTATATTCATTCGATTATCATGCAAGTTTGATTGAACTTGATTATGAAGTTATTATTGATAAATGCCATGATTTATTGTTGAAACCTCGTAGAGTGATTAAACAAAGGAGACTCATGTCGAAATTTTGTAATTTGTGCTAGATTAGTTTAATTCCAGTAGCATTCCAGGCTCATTGAGAGTTGGGGTGTTACAGTTTACTTGTTAGTACCTAAGAAGAATAGTTTGCACTAGGAGCAAGAATATAATATATACTGAAGTTGGACCAATAGTACAGGCTCATATTATTCACTTGAAGTTGATTGTAGAGTTCACCTTTTTAGTACAGTTGGGTTCAACACACCAATAGTTGTAAATCATGTTATGTGTCTTAGGTCCTTCGTACTGTCTTTTTAAATTGTTTGAATCAATTCGGTTGTAACAATGTAGGATTCACCCTTTTTTAGTTCATTGGGTTCAAAGAAGTGCAGCTTTGTTGTGCACTTGTGATATGACATTTTTATTTTGTGCATAACTTTATATGTATTTTAGATGTATTCTTTCTTATGGTCAAAGCACCAGCTAGATCTTCATATTTTTTGCAGTCATGCATATGTGCAGTTCTTTAAACTATTTATTGCATACATATGTATGTATACGTGCAGATCTTCAAATTATTTTTGCATAACTTGGCAGTCACATTTTCCTGTTAAGTTACACATGTATATAGTTGTTTTTTGTCGATCTTCAATTGTTGTAATTGTTTCATTCTAGGATATATTTTCCTGGTTTATATATGTCTTAGTACTTGTTTAGGTAAAAACATGTTTTAGGTGGTTCACCAAATGTGTAATTAGTTTCTTTCTATCTAATATCCTTCGAAAATTAGAAGTTTAAAAAGGAAGTTCGAAGTCGTAAGAATGAGCAATTGTAATAACAAGGTTAGTGTGTTTTCTACTTATGTGCAATGTTTTCATTATTATCTTGTTGTCTTTGGTTATATATTGTTAATATCACCTTTTCTATAACATATTTTCTAAATTTCTTGTTTTGCAGAGAAAGAAATCGAGCATGAAACTTCGAAAGTGTTGCTTTCACGAGATTCTCTATGAAATATTTTTCAAGTATTGAAGTCTATGTATGCACATCATAAAGATGTTATTGAGAAGTTTGGATTTGGTTGTCTTCAAGTTTGATAATTGTAATGTTCCAAATACGTTTGTGAGGTGGATTTCAGGTCATCAGGTATTATTCTGAAGGACAAAATCATATCATTGGATAAGGAATCTATCCACATGATTCTTCACATTCCTATTGGTGGCGTTGAGTTGATTTCTGATAGTGAAGCCGATAGGAGTTTCATGGTTTCAAATTTTAGATGACTGCTATGCCTCAAATCACATATCAAGATGATCTTAGTGATGAGAAGATATTCAGATGCTTCATGATTGTTGTATTGTCTTCTTTCTTATGTCCAAACTCAAGTCTTTATCTAAGTTCGAAATACCTTTATGCGCTTGAAGATGTTGATTCTGTCAAGAAATATGATTGGTCTAAATACATTTTTGATTGGTTGATGAATAGCCTTGCAAAATTTAACAATGCTAGAAAGGCCAATGGGAAGACTTCCAATACTCTAGGAGGATGCATATACTTCCTTGCAGTAAGTTTTTTATTTTTGTTGTTGGGTTCACATGTAGAATAGTATCATTTTCAATACCTTAGATGATCTATCGTGAGAGTGGAGTAATTTTGTACATGCTTTAGTTGGAAGATAGAGATTAATTGTTCCAGTGCTAAAATCTTCAAGAACAAAGAATCACAGAAAATGTTGTTTTGTTGGAGCAGCAAATATGACAAATTCCAACGCAAAGGAATTAACAACCAGCTGTTGCATTGTCGTGAAAGAAAAAATTTGAGCGACTTCCAGATTTTTAAACCATACCTTGGCTATCTTCCATGTTTTTACTACTATGCCTCTCTTCTTCTTTTTTGTTTTCTTCTGCCGTGCTCTTCTAGATGCTTCTTTTTTTGTTTTCCTCGATGGATTGATTAAGAGGTTTCCATCTTTCTGTTACTCCCTACTTTTTTGTTCTCTTCTCCCATTGTCTTCTAGATCTTCTTTTTTAGGTTTTCGTCGATCGATTGATCATTCGAGGTTTACATATATTCTTGACGGCCAAGTTTTGGTTCTCTTATCAGAGTTTTTGTGATCTTTTTTTTCCCTATTGGGCTGGCAGAAGGATGATATTTCGATCCAATTTTGTTTGGTGTTGTTTTTTCCCCATATGGGCTGGCGAAAGTTGATTGGGCTTTGTTAATAAAAAATAAAAACAAAATAAAACCCAATAATCACAGCCCGTTAAGAATTCCTGACCGTTAATGCTTTATGGGCTTAGTAAACAAGTGACATGTTTAATTTTGTATGGCAACGTGGAAGCAATCCAAGTTAACTTAGTTTTCATCCTACGGTCTAAAATCTGACTGATTTGCTAAAAAAAATCAGTCGAAAGTGATATAGACACTCTCTAAAAATATCTTGAAAAATCATCAAACATTCGAGAATAACCTTAAAACAGCTGACCTAGCCTCCTAGCCCGAGGCTTAAGGTCTGTTTGGTTCGTGTCGTGGCGCTCGATAGCCTGGAGGGTTGCCAGGGTAGCGACAGGTGGGTGTTTGGTTAGTGTCCTGGGCTTGCCTGTTCTTGCGGGACCTGAGCGCTCTCCCAGCAAGTGGTGCCCGAGTCAGGCGACCAAAATTAGAAGCCGGAGTCGGCCAAGCGTGCAAATCCTCCCGTGCTCATGGACTCGGGAGTGACCAATACAATTGTACGTCGCCGTCGCCATGCTGCAGAAGTGCAGACCTTGCCATTGCGAGCAGCAGGCCCGGAAAGCTGGGCGCAGCAATGGTGTCCATCGATGAGCTCGACGTCGCCGTCACGCGCAGGTGCGTCATTGTCTGGAGTCGCGGTGCAAAGCCTCCTGTAACACCGCCGCCTGCCTTCTCGACGAGAGCTCCGTCGGCCTCCACGACCGGAGCTTGCCTTCGCTTGCAATGGAGAGCTCCGTGGGCTCCCTGGTTGAATGGATAAGATCAGGATGGGTGATTGATAACAAATCTGAATAAAACAACATGAGGATTGAGGAGGCACTACATACTCTGAAGCGTGCTTAAGTTTTACGCTTTCTAACATTCACAACGTAATTCTGTATACGTCCTTATGCTTTACGCTTTTCTCGGACCCATGTCACCAACCAAACATATACAATCTCAAGCTTGCCTGTCAGGCAAAAATCATCAAAACTTCAGGGGGCGATACCAATCAAACATGCCCTTAGGCCGTGGCCGGCTCATCCCCTGCATGTACAAATGGTCAGTAACATTTACACCAATGTCGCGATAGACATGCAGCCATTCATAGCTTTGCGAGCAAGCACGGAGAGATCGTTGAGACGAGCAGTCGCCTACCTACAACATATATACACACACAAGGTATGAATATATGCATATGGCTTGAAGATGACAAACAAATCAGCAGATAATTGACACACAACAAGCTCTTTTATGTATAATAATAATAAAACAGCTAGAACGATACACAGCATTCGTGATATTACAATACAATACAATACAATACATAGCACAGGGAGGGAGCTAGCAACACAGCCAGCCAATTGCCAAGCCAAAACAACAACAGCATGCACCATCATGGGACGTCCATCACATCGCACTCGCTATTCAAGCCCTAATTAAACACAACCACACACATACATGTAGGGGGTTAACTCCTAACACGCACCTTGTTGCCAAAATTGGAGCCCCGGACACTTGCACACGCACGCACGCACGGAATTAAACCCTAGGAACGTACGAACCAAACCCAAACAACAAGCTTTAACTAAAACCGTGGAGAGAAGCATGCAAACCATACAACACCATCGCACATGCCCGAGGCATTGCGATCAGAGGGCGCGGGGGAGGGCTACGGCGGCGAGCGGCGTCTTCATCTCCAGCGAGAGCTTGAGGACCTCGTCGAGGCAGACCGGCGGAGCGCCCTCCGGCAGGGCCCACTCGAAGGCGTGCACCAGGCGGGCGACCCAGAGGGAGACGGTGGCGAGGCCCAGGTTCTTGCCGGGGCAGACGCGGCGGCCGGCGCCGAACGGCGCCAGGCGGAGGTCGCAGCCGCGGACGTCCACGTCGGCGCCGCCCTCCGACGGCAGGAACCGCTCTGGCGCGAACGCGTCCGGGTCGGCCCACACGGCCGCGTCGTGGGTGATGGCCCACATGTTCACCATGGCCGTCGTGCCCGCCGGCACCACCATGCCGTTCGACAGGCGCACGTCGGCGGTGGCCAGGCGAGCCCAGCTCAGCAGCGGCCCCGGCGGATGCGCCCGGAGCGTCTCCTTCACAACCGCCTGCAGGTACGGCATGCGCGCAACGTCGGCGTCGGTGGGGGAGCCCCTGGGCCCCACCGTTGCGTCCACCTCCGCGCGCAGCCTCTCCTGCACCGCCGGGTGGCGCACCAGCTCCGCCATGCACCACTCGGTGAGCAGCGCCGTCGTGTCTGTCCCGCGAAAGATCATCTCCTGCATCAAACGAAGTACGAAAATATTTAGCAACTGACACTAGTGTTGACTGTTGACCCGAGAAAGAGGCGAGCAGTTGAAAGAAGGGAAACGATTTGTGCTTACCCACAGGACGGCGACCATGTCGTCCTTGTCGAGCTTCTCGTCTCCTCGAGGGACAGGAGCACGTCGACGAAGTCGGCATTATCGTCAGGGTTGTGCCGTTCTTGCGGCGAACGCGATGCTCGTCGATGACGCCGCGGACGAAGGCCTGGACGCGCGGGACGAGCACGGCGCAGCGGCGGGCGACGTTGCCCGGGTCGTAGAGGTGGGCCAGCCAGGAGGTGGTCCGACCAGTTGAACGCGCCGAGGAGCTCGAACCCTCGCGCACCATGCTCTTGAGCTGCTCGGCCTCGGCGGCGCCGGCGCTGGAGGAGACGTCGTAGCGCCTGCCGAAGACGCTGCCCATGATGTTGTTGAGGGCGGCGGCCTGGAGGTGGGGGCGGAGAACGACGGCACCGGAGGAGGATTGCTCGGTGGCGATGTCACGGAGCATGGCCGCGGCGTCAGCCTGGCGGCCGGGCTCGTGCGCGACCACGCGGCGCGGGGAGAAGAGGTGCGCGGAGGCGATGCAGCGGAGGAGGCGCCAGTACTCGCCGCTGGGCGCGAACCCAATGGCGCGCGCGAACAGCAGCTCGCGCGCCGAGCGCTTTAGCGGGCGGTCCGCGAACGCCGGGTGAGCGAGCACCTCGCGCGCCGTTGCCGGGCACGACGACACGACTGCCGGCGTGTCCCCGACGGAGAACGCCATGAGCTCCTCGCCCCGGCCCGCCGCGCGCGCCATGGCTGCGAGCGCGCGGTGCGGAGCCCGCGCGAGAGCGCGAAGATGCTGCCGAAAACGGGCAGCCCGCGCGGTCCACTGATGGGCGTCTCGCCGCGGCGACCGCGGCCGTGCGCCCACGCCGGCCCGCCCGGCGACGCGGCCCACGCGAGCACTGCCGCCGAGACGAAGGCCAGGAGGAGCGCGCCGACGAAGAGGGCCTGGTGCGCACAGAGGGTGTCCGCGCCGAGGAGCGCCGGGACCGCGTACGCCCACCACGTGACGTCCGTGCACGAGGAGGCGGCCATTGCCATGGAGGACAAAGCGTTCGTTACTTGATTGGAGAAGCGAGTAGTTTTAGTTTGTTTGGCTCGTGAAGCGTGAGAGTGAAGAGGATTTGTAGGGAGGGCCGGTATTTATAGCGAAGGGAGGAATGGGGTCGTCGATCGATTTGCGGTTTTGAGATGTACCCTGTCAATTTCAGATTGAGTAGTGAGGTATTTCCAATTGAGATGTACTGTTGTAAAGTTTGAAGTGGTTATGGCTCCATATCAATATCATGCTATAATATTACGTAGGTAGGCTCTGTTTGGTATCACGGAGGATACATATATGGAAACAGATCCTATGTATTATCAACTGTTAATGCTGAGAGCTACAGTATTGTGCAGTTTGCATCATCCTAAACCATCCGATTAGAAATCAACAGTCTGTGGATCGTATGCTACAGTCTCTGATTCGGCAAAGTACCGATTTGCTTAAGCGGCCCGAGCTGATACAATACCGATCTGCTACAGTACTCAAACGATCTTATCTCCCGTTCCTGCTACAGTATACAAACAGTATTGGTTTCCCGTTCTTCATCCGACAGCTATTAGAGCTACAACAGCACTGTAGCACGCACAGTAGCTTCTCTACTGCAGACAATCCGCATCCTCTCTCTATATATGTAACCTCTGTTCGTGGAACCGCTTTCACATATTTTTATGTTTGATTTGTTGCCTTTTTTATATATCATTTTGCAAAATACCATTTGTACCATATTAACTAATCAATTACTCCATCAGTTGTACGATGTTTTGGGCATTATTGGTATAGTTTCAATATCCAATTTTGACTATCACTTTTCATATAATTATGGTAGTGAAGAATTACAAAATTATTATATTATAGAAATATTTATCATGACATATCTAATGATACTATTATCCCATGACCAATCTAAATAGTTTTCATATATTGTTTGTCAAAGTTAGAGAAGTTTAACTACACGTTTTATAAAACGTCATGTATTTCTAAACGGAGAGCGTATTATTTGGTTTCCCTTTTATCCGTGCTACCTCTACTTTATTTATCTAGAATTTGTTGCTTAGAACAACAGTCACACCGTAATATACATGCACTTTCTTAAAAAAAATTGCACTCGATTATTTCGGGACACTATGGGCCGGGGTTGTTTCGATCAGGCGTTTTGTGAAAACCGAATTTAGTAAAACCGGATTTAGCACAATTCTAAGAAAACTTTGTTTGGATACACTAACTTGTGAATAACTAAAACTCGTTTTTCTATAAACCCATAATTTTGTGTTTTAACAAAAACGAGTAAACGTGGTTTTTAGCAAAAACGAGTTCCATATCCTCCCGACAAAAGTAGCGCTATTTGGCCGCTTTGGTGCGTTGCTTTTCCACCGGTCTTGTATTCGTAAAATTGCGACGGATGTGGCCACGCCCGTCTCGCGGAGGCGCTGCGCGGAAGGTGGCAATCGCGAGCTCGCCGTCGACGCCACGTGCAGCTCACGACCAAATGACGCCACGGTTGTCGCGACAAGGTTTCCGAGATGCGCAAGTTCATCGGGGCATGCGAGGCCCTCGATGCGTACTCGGCGGAGTGCCACGACGACAGGTGCGTAGGCTGATCGAGCTCTCCTTCCCGATATGCACATCAAAATCGATCTGCGCGAGGATGCCATGGCCTCGCTCGTCCCCGCTCCCTTCCACAAGAGCCATTGAGCGCTCGACATGACCTTGGTGGGCATCATGGTGGACCAATGAAAGCCGTGGTAATTGTAGTCTCTCTTTCAAGGAATAAATGGAAAGATTAACATCATGCATTCAAGTCGTGCCAAAAGTTTCTTTTTACATAGTCGGCGCAGATCCAACGTGTCAATGCTAGAGTTTTGGGCCGAATTGGCACGCTTTAGCACCGAATTAGTGAAAATGGCAGTCGGGGGTACATGTAGAAATAGCGCCTTCATCATACGGTCATCACGCGGACTTACCAAAGACCGACATGTACCTAATTCGCAGGCCACCATGCGGTCCCGCTAAAACCGCATGTGCGGTGGCCACCTTTTCTAAGAATTTTCTAAAATGTTTGTAGGAATTTTTAAATATCAGAATGAGCTCAAAAATATGAAATTTTTTGTGGTGTCTCCCGACATAGTGTACTTGCTTGTGTAATTTTTCATGATTTTATCTATTTCAAATTTTCCTCAAAAATCTATTTAAGTATATTGTTTGTATGAATTTTTTAATATGGAAAGTGAGCTACAAAAATTATGATTTTTTTAAGGCTTCTTACACAGTGGACTTGATTATGTAATTTTTCCAGAATTTTATATATGCTGAAATTGTCTTAAAAAAATTAAGGGTTTAGGTTTCGAAAATTAGGATTTTAGGTTTCGAAAATTAGGTTTTCATGATTTCATATGACTTGGAATGTGGGAATTTAATACTACATGACTAATCTAGGTAAGAGACACTCTAAACAGACACTCATTAAGGATTTAGACCACCGCTCGGCCTCCCTCCTCCGCATATCTGTCACCCCGTCACTGCTGTCCCCCCTTGCCCGCAATGATGCGCCTCGACAATGCCTCTGGAATTCCTGACACCAACGCAGCGACTTCCCCTAGCATTGGCATCAATGGGATGGGATGCGACGAGACGACACGGGACGCGTGACTCATAAGGCCCACTATATAATTTGTTCCCTAGAGAAAAAAAGGCATATCCTAAAAGACACCATCAACCCTTTAAAAAAAATACTATACTAGTATTTACAAATGCAGTTAATAAAGAATTTACAAACGAGGAAATTATACAGTGGGGCTCATGAGTCACTCTTAAGAGACGGTTATTAACTTGAAACCGTCTGTGACTGTTAACTATCAGAGACGGTTTGCAGATGAAACCGTCTGTGATTATGGACATATCACAGACTGTTTGTAGATGAGACAACATCCATAGGCAACTTCATCTAGCGCATGCAAGTTTAAGAAGCATGATTGTCAAGAGAGCGTCAGGACATCCAATTACCTGGATATCGACGACATCCAGCTAATTGGATGTCTTGATGCTCTCCTGGTAGCCATGTTTCTTACACACTCATGGGCTCGATGAAGTTGTCCATGGTCGCTATCTCATCCTCCTTATCTTGCGTGGATGACCCCGAAAGTGGTTGAGGGATTACGAACAATATATATATGATGTCGGTTTTAAAAGCACAAGCAACCACTGCTTAGAGACTTTATAGATAAGAGATCAGGAATGAAATGGTAGGACGTCACTGCAAAGGTGGACGCACAAGATTAACCCTACTCATGCCCTTTCCTCCATTTTTTCTTGTTCAAAACTAGTAACCTCGCGCCTTAGCGCCAAATTGAAGGCTAAGACTATTAATTAGGGCTCTAAGGAATCGCTGGTGATAGAAGACATGAAGATTAGTTAAAATATCAAGTTGCCATCTGTAATCAAATAGACTCAGAAACTTCAAAGAGATGCTATCAATTAAACAATAACTGCATAGCAGTCATAAGTTACAAAAGAGATGTTTCATGGTTGACCAGAACTGGCGTAGAATCAAAAGAGAAGACATACACCAACATCCCTATCCCGTTGTCGTTTGCCTCTGACGGTCGATAACAAAATAAGCGGGTGAAAGAGGAAAAAGAATGGAAGGCGTCTCAAAAAGAGCTGCAGCTGAGCTCACCACCAAAACAAACAAAAGAACCTGCAACATCGGTGGGGGACTTTTGACATGGATATTGTCCACACAGAAAATCTTTGTAATATTACTTAACCAAATTCAGGTTCCGACTGTAAGAAAATTCAGGTTGTCCGCAGGTTTGCATCCTGATGGATACCTTTTCGGCCTGTCCTAATCAATTTCTAGCTTTGACCTAAAAACCATGTCTACCATACATGGTCAGGAACTTATTCATCTTGTCCTGTTCAAATTCGCTTTACTGCTAACCTCCAAAGTTTCAATTAAACATGGATATTTGTTGAAAATCACTGACGGCAGATCAGAAACTACCTTTGTGTCAGAATCCCCAAATATTGGGACCTGGGACCCTCTATTCTTGGGAAATTAGATCCCCTTGAACGAACGAAAATGTTGGGACTTGTCCCGCCTCTCCAGTCCCAATTAGTACGAACTAAGTGACATGTCCAAAAGTCGAAAAGAGATGAGGATCCCCATGGTTCGAACACGAGGTCGGTGGTGATGAACGAGGCCGTTTTAGCCGCGGTGCCATCTAGCATCGGCTCGCGTTGATCTGGTACACCACTCCTCGAGATCGACCGCCGACATCCGAACCGCAACCAAAAACACCCACCAATCAGAACACTCGCCTCGATCGGGCGAACAGATGAATCGCGGACTAGACCGTGGACCCGCGGCGGTCGATCGTCATGGCGCGCAAGGTGCATGCACGGGTCATCCACCAGAGTCGCGTGAGAGCACCATGGCCGCCGCTACTCCTCTCAAACAATCTTTCCGTCGGATCGCAACTAGATCCGATCCCAAAAAGAACTCTACGTAATGGGGAAAAACACCAAAACAAGAAGAAGACCAATGGTAGGTTGTGGAGGCAAGAAGAAGAAAGGCTAAAGATGGCAAGCAGCTCGCGGTGGGGAGATGGCGGGCGTGCTCGATTCGGCCGGCGACGAATTGGCGGGAGGGCAATCGGGAGCCCAAAGTCCAACCCTAGCGCCGATGGAAGTGGGCACAAACCTAGCGTGGTATTATTAATAAAGGAATATCACCAGTTCATAAAAGAACGTCCATGTATTACATATCCGACGGTTCCATAAAAGGGTTGATATGCAATATCCGTGGTTCAAAAGAACCCGTGGTAGTTCGGACTGGGGGGGGACGAGATCTAACGGTCCATAATCGTTGTGCATTTCCGATGGTCACGTTTACGCTTGATCGACTGATTTAAAATCGGACGGCTAGGCGCGTGAGTATATTGACGACATCGGCCCTTTGTGGATCGTTGGATCTATATCGGACATTCTGAATGCCTCTAGTTGATCTAAGTCTAATTAGGGTTGGGAGATTTAAAACTTAAGCCACTTTGACCTAGGTCTTATAAGTAGTAATAAATTTCCTAAAATCTTGAAATAATCCATAGGGCTTCGGAAGGTCTAGTGATAAATACATAGCCAACTACTTGGACCGGTTCCAAATCGAACCAAAACCTCGATCCACTGGGTTGCTCTTCCTCCACTCCGGAGATAGCGATCACCAAACCACTCACAACCACCGGGCCTTCTCACAAGCTTCTTTGAGAAGATCACCAGACAACGACGCCTCCACGCTGTCTAGGTGTCGACAAACACCAAAAGTAACAAGTCGAAGACTCTCACTTGAACTAATCAAGTGTCTAAGCTCAATAGATACACAATCCACTACCTAATACAACACATACACTAGGATTTACCTCTCAAACCTCACTAAGTGCAACACATACACAAAAGAGTATAGAGTGCTTGCTCTTTGCTCAAGGGAATGAAATGGGGCACTGACAACCTCTGCCACAACCGACCAAGGTGGGTATTTATAGCACACACACAAAAACTAGCTGTTTGAAAAAGATTCTCGAAAGCGGAGGCTTGGTCGATCGCCTGTGCTCCAACGGCTATAAACTAGCCATTGACACATTCGAATCGATCGCCAACTAATGGCGTCATCAACTAAGCCGGTCGACGCCCAACACAAATGGCCGATCGCTTCCACAAAGGAGCAAGCAAAAATCCAGAGACGCCTCTGGAAAAACCTGACCGGGTCACATGACCCGGAGGTCCGGTCAGTCCGGCCAACACATGTCGGTCAAACCACAACAACCAAAACCAGAAAAACACTTTCTCTCGAAAAGCCGACGGGTCACATGACCGAGGTCCGCTTGACTAATGACCGTGTCACGACGTGGCGGCGACATCGACCTGGTCCACGACCACGCAGTTCACGATCACGATCGTTCACGACCAGTGCCGATCGATCGCCAACACATGCCTGGCCGACCGACGTAAACTCTCAAGGGCCGGTCAGATCTCTAGGGCTGAGAAAGAATAGAGATTGTATTCCGGTTCAACTCAATTTGCAAAATATATTTGCCAATTGATACGCAATGCAAACAAGAATCACTACTACAGAAAAGGTCTTCACAGACGGATAAAAACATCATCACAGACGGTTTCATGAGCCGTCTGAATCTATGGGTCAGTGATGATGAGGTCATCACAGACGGTTTTCAAACCGTCTGTGATGTATACTGTCACAGATGGTTATTAACTTGAAACCGTCTGTGACAGTTAACTATCAGAGACGGTTCGCAGATGAAACCGTCTGTGATTATGGACATATCACAGACTGTTTATAGATGAGACAACATCCATAGGCAACTTCATCTAGCGCATGCAAGTTTAAGAAGCATGGTTGCCAAGAGAGCGTCAGGACATCCAATTACCTGGATATCGACGACATCCAGCTAATTGGATGTCTTGATGCTCTCCTGGTAGCCATGTTTCTTACACACTCATGGGCTCGATGAAGTTGTCCATGGCTGCTATCTCATCCTCCTTATGCTGCGTGGATGACCCCCCGAAAGTGGTTGAGGGATTACGAACAATATATATATATATAATGTCGGTTTTAAAAGCACAAGCAACCACTGCTTAGAGACTTTATAGATAAGAGATCAGGAATGAAATGGTAGGACGACTGCAAAGGTGGACCGCACAAGATTAACCCTACCATGCCCTTTCCTCCATTTTTTTCTTGTTCAAAACTAGTAACCTCGCTACCTTGCGCCAAATTGAAGGCTAAGACTATTAATTAGGGCTCTAAGGAATCGCTGGTGATAGAAGACATGAAGATTAGTTAAAATATCAAGTTGCCATCTGTAATCAAATAGACTCAGAAAATTCAAAGAGATGCTATCAATTAAACAATAACTTCATAGCATCATAAGTTACAAAAGAGATGTTTCATGGTTGACCAGAATCATGTAGAATCAAAAGAGAAGACATACACCAACATCCCTATCCGTGCGCTTGCCTCGACGGCGATAACAAAATAAGCGGTGAAAGAGGAAAAAATGGAAGGCGTCTCAAAAGAGCCGCATGAGCTCACCACCAAAACAAACAAAAGAACTCAACATCGGTGGGGACTTTTGACATGGATATTGTCCACACGTAAAATCTTTGTAATATTAGTTAACCAAATTCAGTTCCGATCAGAAGAAAATTCAAAGTTGTCCGAGTTTGCATCCCGATGGATACCTTTCCTGCCCTAATCAATTTCTAGCTTTGACCTAAAAACCATGTCTACCATACATGGTCGAACTTATTCATCTTGTCCTGCTCAAATTCGCCATCGCTAACCTCCAAAGTTTCAATTAAACATGGATATTTGTTGAAAATCACTTACTGCAGATCGTAAACTACCTTTGTGTCGTAATCCCCAAATATTGGGACTGGGACCTTCTATTCTTGGGAAATTAGATCCTTGAACGAACGAAAATGTTTGGACTTGTCCCAGCTCTCCTGTGTCCCAATTAGTACAACTAAGTGACATGTCCAAAAGTGAAAAGAGATGAGGATCCCCATGGTTCGAACTCGAGGTCGTGGTGACGAACGAGGCCAGTTTAGCCGCGGTGCCATCCAAAGATCAGCGTCGTTGATCCGCACGCCACCTCCTCGAGATCGACCGCTCGACATCCGAAACTCGCAACCAAAAACACCCACCGATCAAGAACACTCGCCGATCGGGCGAACCAGATGAATCGCGGCTAGATCGTGGACCCGCGGCGGCGATCGTCACGGCGACGCAAGGTGCAGCACGGGTCATCCACAGAGCTCGCGGTGAGAGCACCATGGCCGCCGCTACTCCTCTCAAACAATCTTTCCTGCCGATTCGCAACTAGATCCGATCCGTAAACAAGAACTCTACAGAATAGGGAAGAAACACCAAAACAAGAAGAAGACGCGAGATGGTAGGTTGTAGGGAGGCAACGAAGAAGAAGAAAGGCACGTAAGATGGCAAGGCGAGCTCGATTCGGTAGGGAGATGGCGGGCGTGCTCGATTCGGCCAGGCGAGGTCGAATGGCGGGGAGGCGCGATGCGGAGCCCAAAGTCCCAACCCTAGCGCCGATGGAGAGTAAGGGCACAAACCCTAGCGTGCGGACTATTATTAATAAAGGAATATCACAGACGATTCATAAAAGAACCGTCATGATATGTACATATCACGACGGTTCCATAAAAGAGCCGTCGTGATATGTACAATATCACGATGGTTCTTTAAAAGAACCGCTCGTGTAGCAACATTCGACTGGTGTTTGGGCGCCCGATCGAGATCTAACGGTCCATAATCGCAGTGCATTTCGATGGTCCAACGCTTACGCTTGATCCGACATGATTTAAAATCGGACGGCTAGGCGCGTGAGTATATTCGAGTGCCAACGCGCCCTGTGTGGATCGTGGTGATCTATATCGACATCCCAATGCCTCTAGTTGATCTAAGTCTAATTAGGTTGAATGAGATTTAAAACTTAATCGCCACTTTGACCTAGGTCTTATAAGTAGTAATAAATTTCCTAAAATCTTGAAATAATCCATAGGGCTTCCGGGAAGGTCTAGTGATAAATACATAGATGCAAATTGAAAATTCAAACATTTGACACATTCGATATAGATAAATGCAAATTCACATATACATAAAACCGTTAATTTTACGGCAAGTAGTCTAACACCTCTACAAAGAATTTTGCATACTCATGTCTAATCTCGCAATATCGCGCAGAAGACGGCGTAGTCGCCCCGCCCTTCTTTTGCCGCAGGTGCTCGGCACCGTGGCCGCCTCCGACAGTGCCACACCCACCCAGTGGCCCGATCTTGTTCCACGCCGCGCTCGACCTTGTGCACGACGAGCCTCTTGCACCGCTTGCACTCCGGCTGGTCCTCTGGCCATCTCGCACCCGCCGCCACCACCTCAACTTGCCGATGTAGTGCTTCACAATGTCGCGCGCTCCGCCGGTAGAGGAGGAGGCCGAGCACGAGGTCGCAACCTTGTGGCGCCGATGGCTGCCCTTTCCAGAACACGAGGTCGCTCCGCATGTCTTGGGGCGCAAAGACAAGCGCAAGGTCGACGATGAAGCAGCTCCGGTTGCCGCCGGCCAGGTGGTTAACGACGGTGAGGTAGCGCCGTTGTCCTCGCTACTTCATCGCTCCTCCGCTCCACGCCACGTGCCTCCCCACGGCGCGCTTCTTGGATGCCTTACATGGCCTTGCAACTAAAATTCAAGACGACTGAATCTTAATACAAGAATTAATTACTCCATAAGAGAAAATTAAAAGGTCAAATTAAGGTCGTTGTCGCTAGTCAAATTGGATCACAGTTCAGAACTAGATATTGGCACAAAATGAAATCACGTACGTGGCTCGTAGGCTGCAGAGGTCAGCCATGTGCTGAGGAGAGCGTGCGGCCACGAGGCGGACGATGTGGACGACGACATCGTTAGGAAGGAGGACGTTGATCGCCGACCTCCTCGCCAGCTTGGCAGTCATGCTCCGCGTTCTAAATATGACAGACTTATTTTTACGAATCGTCTGTGATACTTCACAGACGATTTTTTATAATGAACTGTCTGTGGTATTACCTCTTCAAAAACGGTTTTTAGCGCGGAAAGTAACACGATTTATCGCGACACAAAACCGCTCGTGATTGTTTTTAATACGAGGGTTTGGATGAACCATCCTTGATATATATATAGTTCAACATATAATATAGTAATTCGATCACCTCCAAACTAGATTTTTTTCATTTTTGTAATTTACATATATGGCCAAATAGCGTGTCATCGCTTTTACAAAGATTAAAAAGTAGAAACCTAAATAAACAAAGTTTTTCTAGTGGCGGAGGTAAGATGCTATCTCTGCTTCAAAACTTCGAGGCGGCGGCGATCGGACGGTTCGTGACCATCACCGAATACGCCCACCGCTAACGCTGCTCGAGTGTCTTCCAAGACCTCTGGACTTTTGAATCAAGAAGAATTGAGTCTATAGTCTCTCTTCCCTTGCTTGAGGGGTCTCGACATGGTCAACTCGCCGCCGCCGACAAGCGTCCAAGTGACGGTGAGCCTCCCGAGACGCAACATCGTTGATCGAGGACCACGCCGATGACGTGGTAAAGTCGCCGTGGGAGATCACTCAAGACACGGGAGGAGGATGTCAAGAAGAGAGGTGACCGCCACCGCCGCAAATCTCTGACAGAGGAGGAGGACACTATTGAACAAGTGTCCTCCGCATCCGCCAACGTATGGTCGGCGAAGTGCTCGTACAATATGACTAGGTACACCATCAATGTCGACGACAAGGAAACAGAGGAGGGAGCCATATATATTTCTACTTTAGAAGTACATACAGAGAGTTATATGTGGGATGATGATTAACTTCGATGGTGGATTATGCTTTTTATAAAACAAGGAATAAATTTGATGTGTGAAACAAAAGACGCATCGGAGCCAAGCGGCATTAAAGCGACGAAGAAACTTATCGGGCGATGAAAAACTCACGAGTGAAGCGATATTATCACAGACGGTTTTTAATATGAACCGTCTGTGAAGTCTACAATTATCATAGATAGTTCGTGTTTAGAACCGTCTATCATATTTCACAAACGGTTTTTAATATGAATCGTTTGTGATATTACCTCTTCATAGACAGTTTTTAGCGCAATCGAGAATACGACGGTCTCTAAACTAAAACCGCTTATGATTGCATGTAACTGAGATTTTGGTCAACCGTCTGTGATGAGACGTCCAGTTTTAGTCTTTTTGTAGTAGTGGATAAAAGTGAGATTCTCAACAAATTGTAAAACACATTTACTAATTTTTAGAATCACACCACAAGAAATAAGGTACATGGACTTAAACCATTTGCAAAACACATTTGCAAACTAAAGTCACATGCTACAAGGATTATGCATGAGCCTCAACTATTTGTAAAACACATTCGTAAATATTGGCAACATGCTAACGAGAGCTGGAGAAAGCACAACGAGCTATCAACACATGACTAACTCAAGCTACTAGTCAAGACTCCTTTTAATAGTACGGTAACCTATACTAGCAATCCGATCTCCAACCAAACACCAAGACTGGTAAAAGACTAGACCGGTAAAAGACTAGGAACACATCCTTAGCCCTAACTAGTCATATATTTGCCTAGCACACCACCTTCTTGAAGCTTGATGACGCACATCTTTACTTCAAGTCCAGGTCATTGACTTGATTATCATCAACACATGATGATTTCCTTTTCTTCGGGATCATGACTTGATGCTCATCAACACATGATGACATCCTTCGTCCCGAGTCTTGATATGCATCAACACATGATGCATTCTTCACTTGCCCTCCATCAACACATGATGGGTCTACTCTTAACTTGATAATCAACTCATGATCATCTCATCTTCGAGATCTTGATACACATCAACACATAATGCGTCCTTTACTCCAAACTCTTGACTTGATGACGATCAACTCATGATGTCATCTAAAGTCTCCATCTCCATGGAACATAACTTATCTATCCAACTCATGAAAAATATTAGTTTCATAATATGATTGTCATTAATTACCACAACATACCATTAACTCATAATGGTGGGACAAGATACTTCAATCTTTCCTTCTTTAGTAATTGATGACAACCATCACAATTACAAATAATTGAATGTAAAGACATATGAGTATATATGAACTACACAAGTCTTATATATACTCAAGGATATGTTTCAAAGTAAAGATCCTTAATATATGTGGAAAAAGAAATATTGATCAATACTAATGAAACCATAAAACATAGAGTGTGTAATAAAAACATATGCACATATTCAAGTTAACCTTTTAGTGGAGTTCAACCTATATTTTGGATATAAGGAATGCAACAAGATATAGGAATATGATGTCGAATACATACCTCTTTGATTTTTACCTTTATATCTAACTGAGACTAAATAATAGGTATATCAATACAAGTGTTAGTCTCACAAATAGATTTATCATTATTCACCAAAATACTCCGTTAACTCATAATGACATGTCTAGATTATTCAGGTGATCGTGCGGAATTGGGTATGTGTCGGCCTTTGGTGAGTCTCGCGCGATGACTGTGCGGTGGAGGCGCCATTTGGATGACAAATTCTTTGTTGAGTTCCATCGCAAGTACGTCGCTCGTCGTGCCTCCTTTCCACAAGAGCCAACACCTCGACTGGGAGCTAGTCTGGGATGGGGAGAGTAAGGGCTTGTTCGGTTGGTGCCCTGGAGCGGACTTGCCTGGCTAGGAGCTTCCCTGGGGAGCGTCCGGGGTTTGTTTGGTTGCAACACTGGGAGCTTGCTTGGTCCAGGATGGGCGCCAGCCCGTGCACCATCAGCGAACACGGGAGGCTAGGCGAGCAAGCGTCGTCTTCCTCCTCGTGGTATCGAGCTCCATTGCTCCCACCGTCGCGACCTCGGATCCTACCGCTAAGCATGGATCCCTCGTCACCACCGAACCTAGATCCGTCGCGCCACTTCCTTCTCGCTCTGCGTCGCCCCTCTTACTCGGCTCCACTGCGCCTGCCGGCTCTCCTGCGCTCTCCTCCACCCATCGCCACCGCTCTCCGGCTTGCTAGAGGCTCGGAGAAGGGGAGGTGGTGGCACGATGGCTCGGCCGACGAATGCACGGTGGCGATATGTGGATGGAGACATCGAGGCGGACGGCCTTGCTTCAGACCATTGTCGAGGAGGACTTCACGGCGGTGATGTGGAGATAAGCACAAGCGGGGATGAGGAAGGAAGGATTTAGGGAAGAAGATTCATTTTAGAAGGGTGTTTATGAAAGCGTATTTGGTTACTTTTACGCTTTCTTATTCTCAAAATGTGAATTTTCAATTTTACTCTTTCTCAGGGCCAGGTCTTCAACCAAATGCCACTTCCTTAGGATTGTCTGGCCAGGCAAAAAACATCAGAATTCCAAGCTACCTCCAGGGCGGCAACCAAACAAGTCCTAAGAGAGAGTGTCTAGGATGGTGATGATAAGCGGATAGAGAAATGATGTATTGGCTGAAAGTTGCAGGATAGATCAGACGGTAGTTGCTCCAAATAGTAACCTATCGATGGTTTAGTATCGATCTTACGAATGTATGCTGGGGACATTCCTTGACTTAGATCTACACAGAACAAGACACAGAGAATTTAGACAGGTTCGGGCCTTCTCTTGAGAGAATAATAACACTACTCCTATACTTTACTTTACAGTATTGACTATACTTTACAACAAATAAGAAATCACTAGAAATATGACTTAATGACTTCTGTATGTTGATTGTGTCTCTGATCGATTTGCTTCTCCTCATCCCATTCTCCTACTATGAAAACATCAGAGTTGAAAAATGAAGAAATTTGTCGAAAAGGAAAAAAAAACTAGAAGCTTCCTTGCGGTCGGCGTCAACTGTCGATGGTTTAGTATTTGATCTTACGAATGTATGATGGGAACTTTCCTTGCCTTAGATCTGCACAGAACAAGACACAGGGGATTTAGACAGGTTTAGACCTTCTTCTGAGAGAATAATAACCTTACTTCTGCGCTGTTGTATTGACTATGCTTCACAACATGAAAGAAATTACTAGAACTAGGACTTAATGACTTTTGTCTGTTGATTGTGTCTCTGATCGATTTACTTCTCCTCTCCCTCCGTCCACCGACTTTATACCTTATATAGCGCATGAAGAGGTGGGAGTTATTCACGCCAAGAGTCGCCTTGTTATTTGATGAAATACGACGTTTAAAGGTATTATTGTCGAGACTAACCTCCCACGCTGCCTTGTAGTTATGTCACGGATGCAGGCTTAATATATACATTTATCCCAGAGAATAAAACACATATTAACTACTAAATGTATCAAACACAACGCATAAGTGTCCCTAGTCGATCGGATCCACATGTCTATAGGCTTTATTGACTATAGGGTGAGTGCGTAGCTGATATGATTGTAGTAGAGCTTATGACCAAGAGGTAGTCGTAGTAAGACTTTACGACCATGACGTAGCCGGTGAGAAGCACTTACAACCATATAAGGTGGTCGTAAAATGGTTTTACGACCACTTACTTAAGCTTCTCCTTATTAACGATAAGGGGTATCCTTATGAATAACATTAAGGTATTGCTATATATAATAACAATTACAAATAAACAATTTAATTAATTGAGGATTATCATATCCTCACAAAACCGATGCATACTAAAATGGATTTAGACAAATATCTAAACCAAAAACTATATTATTAGGATAAGGTGGTGATGGAGCAACTCATTCTATTGTTCAAATCAAACAAGTGGCTTAGGTTCTGGGTTAGAATCGGATGATCAATTCACCATCTCCTCCTTTAAACCAAACACCCCATTATATAATCGAAGTCTATATTCCTACATAGAGGTGGACTTTTTAAATTTTGTTTAAATAGTTCCCTGTTTCCCACTTCCAAATTCCAGCGTGGTGTGATCCATAACATTGGATTGTTGGGGGAGGTTCCCGCTATCTCGAGCTAACGCGGATCGTAGTTAGGAACTATTTGGCGACTAGCCATCCCCCACGTTCAAGACCGGGGCTGCGATGCTTCAACGGCCAGCCACTCTAGAAGATGACGAAGAGATGTGGCAGAGCACACTGAGGAGAACGCCTAGGGGTGCAAGTTGGTAAAGGATAATCCGAAATATCCGACATCCGAATCCGATAAAATCCTTATATGGTATGAATTTCAGCATCCGAATACTCAATCGAATTCGAATACGGTATGGATTTCAGCATCCGAATACTTAATCGAATTCGAATATGGTATGACACACCCTATCAAATTCGAATTCGAATTCGAATATCCGAATGATTTCCGACTTAATAACACTTGTCGGGTACTCCCAAAATGGCTAATTGCCGATGTGGTGTGCCATGTCTCATGGATCGGTCCTCTTATGGCTCGGTGTGGCCTAGCGAGAGAGATGTGCACTGCTTCTGCTTTCGGGGCCACTCGGTGCAGTCTGGTGCGGCCCAATAGCGCAAAGACAGACTAGTGGAGGCGCTTGTGCGTGTGTTGTTATTTTGGAACCTGGATGGCTGCATGTAGGAACTAACATATATTATGCCCTCTTGTTATGTCATCAATTAATCACCACAAGGTTGGATTAGTGGTGGTACTATAATGTTGCTCTCATGAAACATTGCCTCTAATAGTTATAGTCATCTAGTGATACGTTTATTAGCTCTCATGATACAATTGCAATGCTCTAAAAATCTTTTCAATTTGTTGCAAACATGAAAGGTATTCGACCGATCGAATTGAGTCCAAAATCCGATTCAATTCGTATTCGCATACATTCGACGAATTAATTCGTGTACATCCGATTAACATTCGAATCCGACTAAAGTTATATGGAAACGAATATGGTTTAACCAATATCCGATTCGAATTCGACCGTTTACACCCCTAAGAACGCCCCGGTCTTGAGACCGGAGTGGCATGGCAACGAGTTTTTTTTTCTAAGATAGTATTGTTTCATGATGAAATAGTAAAAATTGTCTCTTTCTCCGCACAAATGAATCTGCAAAAATAACACCAGTGCTACGCCCCCAGCCGTCTGCTGAGCACTCAACGCGTGTCCTCCCGTGCATTTTGAGCGTGACACTGGTGACATTTTTGTCATTTCGTTCACGCAGAGAGGGCTATTTTTGCTATTTTATTTTAGAACAATGTCATTTTAGCCATTAACTTGCATGGTAGCCTGCGGTCGGTGGGTCCCGCTCAAGGTGAAAAGATGAGAGGACTCCGAGGTCGAACTAGGGTCGAAGGGCAAAGATGTAACTTCCTCCCCTCTCGCCTTCCACTCTAAAAATAGGAGCTCGAGTAACTAGGGGAGGATAGACTACTTGCAGCACTTAAGCAATATAGAGTGATTCCTTTGTTGCTTACACTGCACTCCGGTTTCGTCTTATACATCCCCGGTGGTTGATGTAGCCAACTGGAGGTAACTACAAATTTATTGTTTAAACTGATATCTGCGACACATAATAATAATATCAACAACAACAATAACTGGTTTAGCTCTCGTCATTTCCATAGTAGCTAGTGTTGCAGCTAGTATATGTCGGAAACTGTCTTGGGGTTGGAAACCTGAACCTGGCCGATTAAAGCTTTTGCCCAGAAACCGGCCGCCTTTTGGTACGCGAGCCAGTTCTGTTTGGTAGAGTGTATCTTTGAATTTTGAAATTTTCCAAAATCTAATGAATGAGAGTTAGTTATTAGACACTAATGTATATATTTCTACAGTATACAAGTGTGATCAAAAGCTAGAAGGGTGATCTGGGTGGGTTTTGCATTTATTTTCATGAAAATTTTCCAAGATTGGAGCACGTGACCTATGTGTTGTTAGCGTTAAAATGACTACACTGGCCGATTGTCCTCACCTAAAAAAACCCTACATATTGTGTTAAGTTTATACTACCATAATAAAATAAACACGCACTGTATGACTGTATCTAGATGTCAATGTCTGACGGAAAACACTGCCAATTAAGAACTAGTTACATCATTCTCTCTAATGCCCCATTACGTGGCAAGCTAGAACCCTAGATCTAGACATGCTTAATTAGTAGCCTTGCACACTGATATCAGCAGCTTAATTTGTAAACAAGAGCAAGCGCTGACCATTGTCACTCGGTACAAGTATTCTAAGGTTCAGATGGTTCTTATATTCTCCATGAGAATCCGGTAATCAATTTTTTAGATTGATCATGAGGACACAATTGGTTTCGTTTACGTGTTGTGCGCGAGCGAGTGCCAGGTGGTCATTTTGCTGGACAAGAACTTAAACGTTATGATACGTTTTCTCCGGATCTAGTCTAGGTGTCAATAAGGAATGTTCGAGCGGTGAGCGATTAACAGTTAATCTACTCCATGTAGTGGAGTACTTGTGATATGTTTAATCAAAGAGTACATGGAGATAGCAAGGTGCACGTATGCTGGCTGAGCAATGCTATACATACTGCGTTTTTAAGCGTCCCGTACGATACACGCGGCGGGTGCTCGGATGAGGCGCCGGCGATGTTAAGTTATTGGTGTATATATCACTGTACATATTAGGCTCTAGTTTTGATCTGCAACCTCTCGATCGCTAATTAAGTTTAAAATAGCTGTGTTAAGTTATTGTAAATTTTAATATAAAAACACGCTAATGCAAATCTGCAAAAGCTTGCAAGTAAAAAATCTAGAAGATTGACTTGAATTATCCACAAAAAGGATATCCGTATTGTTCAGGTACAAATATTTGAAGCAATCATCTTTGGATAATAATTTCATATAAAACATACATTACCAGTGTACCACATGCCTGCCGGCTCCAAGTAGCTGATCATTCTCTCTTCTCTGAGCTTCCATATCACAGGAATACTTTTATCAGAGAACACAAATTATGCCTACGACGACACCTGTTGTCATATCATCAGAGCTGAGATAAAAGATCAGGGAAAAAAATCCAGTGGAGGAGGGCCCAGGAGAATTTCCTTCCAACGATTAGCCAATCACTACAGAGCACCTCATGCCTAAATGCTACTAGTCTTCAATTTTGGCCAGCCTGAGGACATGCAATTAAGATAGCTTTGGTGTGTGTACCCTGCCTAGACAACCCAGCAAATTAACAAACTATTTGCAGTTTGAAAAGTGATCGGCCTAAATCGTACTAGTGTAATGCTACTAATAACTTATAATGTTGTTCGAGGCACCGTCTTCTGCCCATTGGAACCACGCAAAAAGCCCACAAGAGAATATAACGCATGCATGCTTCACATGTAGCTCCCATCCCAACACACTGCAAATCAAGACACATGCCAGCTGCTAAGACTACCCGGCCAGCATGCAGTACTACCGCTTTGCTTAACATATTACATATGTAGTTTAGCCAACCATGTACTGCATCCTCTACGACAGACAGACAGGCAGCCAAACATCAGAGATGAGTTAATTAGACACCACCTGCAGAATGCTGCTTGAGAGACTACTCCCACTAATTAACAATTAGACACTTGCTAGAGTATATGGCCACTGAACATATTGACTGACTATATAGTAGATGTCGTTTTAGCAAATTGGTTTGGGTTATTTGTTGTTTGATTTTTTTAGTCACCGTTTTCCATCGAATACCCTTCCAATTGAAGTTGCACAAATCTCGAAGCACTTGAAGGGGTACCCTTCATTCAAGCTTTAAAATTTGGTTTATGCGCAAAGGGTCTGAAATCACATCTAAATTAGACCAAGAATATATGGTATTATGACCTATTTTCGCCGAAATTTCACATAAAACAGTCTATTTCCCTTTTAAA
The DNA here is from genome assembly GCA_036346255.1 of Ampelocalamus luodianensis. Taxonomy (NCBI): domain Eukaryota; kingdom Viridiplantae; phylum Streptophyta; class Magnoliopsida; order Poales; family Poaceae; genus Ampelocalamus; species Ampelocalamus luodianensis. Next base: position 15,403,891 of record CM070636.1, on the reverse strand, counting down.
AAAATTAATAAAATTTCATCATTCTAAACAGGCCTTACGCTCTCAAACTATAGTTAGTCAATGAAATAATGGAAGGGCAGATTAGATGGCTAGCAGCTGCTATTTCCCATGCATGAGAATGAGATCGACCGAATCTTTTAACACAATCCTAAGTCCTAACAACTAAGCTCCAAAAGGTAGCAAACAACCGCCCTTGCATAGGATCTTCGACAAATATTGGTCAAAGCTAGCTAGCCATGCGCTTAATTAACGCTTAGAACGACACTATATATCGAAGTAATTAAGGAAAGCTGCAAAAGCATGCGTGCTTTGCAGTACTAGTGCTCCGACAGGCAGCCAAACACGAAAGGTTAATTAGTTCGTTAATCAAAAAGCTAATTAGCCAGATACTACTCGCTAGACTAGACTAATGGTGCTATGTCGACAGACATGCTTAATTAGTCTCCACCGACACCGCCGAGCTTGTCGGTTGACGATAACCGCGTTCTTTGACGTTCGTGCATACGTACACGCGGTGGGGCTACGTACCCGCTTAGGCGCTTACTTTATGCAATATATCCCAAATGCACACCGTGATTTAGACATTAATATCGTCTCTCATATACGCCTTTCATCATTAATCATCTTCAAAGTAATTTTGATGACAAACTAGTAGTGCCACGAATTACACGGACCCGCAACGACCGTCAAGTTTTACACAAATTACGTTGACCGGCCCGTAATAACCGTCAAGTTTTACTATTTTGGTCACAGGAATAGTAATCCCCTCAACAAAATGCAAAATTTCCGACGGTTATAATAAAATCGCCAATACAATATTTTTTCTGACGGTTGTACAACCGTCAAAGTTAAGTTGTTAGGTTGTTCGCGCAAAAAAAATGATCGCATGCGCGACACAACAAGAGAGCAAGACTTCTCAATCCCTGTACGGTCGAAATGAAATCCCTAACTCTCCCCATTCGTCTCCACCATCTCCGCCTACGCCTCTTCCCAATCCGCCACCTCCACCATCTCCGACGCGCCCGCCTCCACGTTATATTTCATGAAAATCTTCTTCTCTATTTGCTTTTCCCCAATCTTTCCTTTCTCCGAGCTTCTTCTAAGGCTCCCATGGCACCACTCCTCGCCGGCTTCCTCTCCTCCTCCTTTGCCCGCGCCCCTCCCGTCGCTTGCCTCCCACCCTTGCTCCCTCGCGCTTTGTCGTCTGGGCTTGCCGCCTCCACCGTGCCATGGCCGCTGGGTCTAGCCGTGCCGCACTGGTGCCTCCTCGGTCTTTGGACTTGCCCATTTCCCCCTGCGGCTCGACCCTTTGGTGGATCTCTGCGCCAACCTCGTCTCGCCCGCCGCGGCGCCATGCCAGCTGCATCTGCCGCTCGCCTGGTGTAGCATCCCGTTTGTCTTAGAGTTCTTGTCGGATTTCAAAATAAAAAAGGAACCATTTGATTTATTGATTTGCTCAAGCTTAACTTGGAACTTTAGAGATATTAGAAGTTTAATTTGAACTAACCAAACTTCAATTAATGTCTTTTAGCTCTTTGTTCGTTGTTAAAGTTCTCTAGCGTTCCTTGGCTCTTAGTTCCCTTCCTTTGTTTGATTTGGGTGCTCCACAGCCTAGTTTCTCTCCTTTAGACCTCCCTTGTCCAGACCTCCTATAAGGTCAGGACCTCTTCTTGGTTTATATCTCCTCAGGCCTAGACCTCCCTTGTGTTTGGATATCTTCCTTGCTAGGATCTCCACTTGTTAGATCTTGACCGTCAGGACCTCTCCTTGTTAGATCTTGACCGTCAGGACCTCCCCTTGTTAGATCTTGACCGTCAGAACCTCCTCTTATTAGATCTTGACCGTCAATACCTCCCCTTGTTAGATCTTGATCGTTATGACCTCCCCTTGTTAAATCTTGACCGTCAGGACCTCTTTGGACCTTCTCCTTTGGATCCCCTCCGTTAGATCATTTTCACTTCTAAATCTTACCCGTTGAAACTCTTATGTATTTGGACCTCCCTTAAGTCCAGACCCTGTGAGCATTTTTGCCCCTCTAGGACCAAGTAGATTCTGCTTTGGATGGCCCGATTGAGAAGAAGCGTTCGTGGTCCGAACATACCCTTACAACGTGGTGCGTCCAGATTGAGTTTGGGCACCCAATGTAAATCGCGCTTGTGTGCTCCAAATATTCCTTTTTCTTTGGACCACCCGATCAAGATCGTGTGCCCACGGTTCGTTGCGTCTTTTCCCTATCTTTTGGATCTCCTCTGGTCTTTTGCAAAGACCACCATCTTTGTCACGACCACCCTATGCATGACCTGCAGGTTTTTTTGCAAAGACCACCATCTTTTGTCCCAACTACCCTATGTGGCCATGACTCTCGGTCTTTTGCAAAGACCACCCTCTTTATCACGATCACCCTATGCGGCCATGACCTCTGGTCTTTTTGCAAAGACCACCCTGGTGGAACAGGACCTCTGTTGTCTACTGCGGAACCTTCTCAAGACCTCCTCCTCTGAAGGACCTCCTCCTAGGACCACCCAGTGGTTGGACCTCTGCTTTGGTCACGACTTTCTCATGTTGCTTTGACTAACCTCTTTGTTTGAGCCAGCTCTGTCCCCTTTTCCCCTTCTGCACGCTTTGCAGCAGAAAGTCTCTGAACATTTAATGTTGCTACGGCACATTGAATGTGGTCACATCTGAGGTACTTTGCTTCTCCTTTTGATGGCATGCCTTGTCTTATCCTTGTACTGTTGTTCACCTACCCTTGACACGTGCTCTGTGTCACCAGAGCTTCTCAGCCAACTCTTGTTATTTGTAGCCGAGAGAGCCTCCCACCACCATCTTTTTCTCATTCCTAGCTTCTTTGCTTTCACCTCGTCCTCTCCGTGTTTGAGCTTGAAGTTTCACCCTCCTTTGGGTTGGACCTCCCCTCTCGTACTAGGACCTCTTGTGCTTCTGGTCTTTGTTTGATTTGCTTAAGTTCTCTTGGTCCTTTAAGTTCTTTTGTCCGAGATTGCCTTGTTTATTTGGTTCTTTGCGATGTGTAGGTCCCGAGTTCGAAGAGGAGTTCTTGATCCAGCAGCCTCTGTCGAAGCCTCCCCATTGCTCAGCGAAGGCAAGTCGTGGATCTTTGATCATGTTAAACCTAGCGTTTCAAGTATATGTTATTTTACTCTATCATGCATGGCTACTTTTATAGCAAAGATTTTGGGCGGTAGCTTTACCTACTTGACACTACACCTCCTTGAATATTTGTACTCATCATGTTGACATGATTCCTCTCGCACACCTTAGTTGAGCGTGTTTGGTAGCACTCCTTGTTTTGCAAAGATGGGACCGTAGTTATGCTTAGCTTAGCTTAAAACCTCTATGTATTATCTTTAATACATATAGACCATATGTCTTCATGGTCGTAACCCTTAAGTTCACGACTCACCGGTCGTCAAGGATTCGGAGGTTATGTAATGGGTACCGTGGTCGGACAAGGTCCTGTGCTAAGCCTCCGACCAGTTAAACTACTCGTAAAAGATATGAACTGATATTCGGAATTGATTCCAGGTATATTCTATGTAGTGTGACGAATGGAACACATGTGTATATTCCATACCACACGACGTCTCTTTATCCTAAGACACGATGAATAACCACCATACGGCTAAGTGTCTCACGGACATACAATCATCGAATCCGTTGATATTCCATCAACCGTCACCTCGCTCCAGCAGTCGCGGCGCTTCACAACATGACGTCTTCTCGGAGTATTCTGTCATCTCTTCAAGGGCTAAGATGGAGCATGGATGGAGCAGGAAAGAGGCCGCATCGGATTAAAGCATAGACATTAGCATCAAATTCATGTTTTAAGCCCGATGTTGTAGCATAACAAGCATTGTTCTTAGTGTAAAAAGGATTAGTCCACCATCTAGTCATAAGGCATCCTCTGTAAAATTCAGTTCATATTAATAAAAGAGCAGCCCCATTCTCTCCCCAGAAATTCCGTGTTATTCTTCTCTATTCATTTCGTAAGATCCACGTCTCGATCGTCGACACACATGTCAGGAGAATTTTCAATTTCCTTTTTCTTCAACCTCATTGCCCTCGATGCCACACTTTTAAGATGCTAGACACTGTAAGTGTGTACAATTATGGTCTACATTAGTGTAATACTGATAAATGCCATAACTCCTTACTTATGTATAGACACATGATCCTAAAAGCCAAACGAAGAAACGAACTAGTCGTTTTTCTCGACCCACACTTGATCTCTGAGCAATACATCAACGACAATGCATCCTATGTCGAGGTTTACGTAACAACGGGACTGCATGCTCACAATGACAAGGAGTACATACTTGTACCCTACAATCAGGGGTAAGTGCTTCACTCATTGCTATACTCATTCATTTGTACTTCATATGCAATACGAACTTAGTTTTAAGAACTATAGCGACATTCATGTGTTGGCAGCAATGGATTCTAATTGTTGTTGTACTAAAGTGGAACAAGGTAATATACCTTGATTCCTTAATCAAGAGCCAGCACAACTTCACACTTGTGCAATAATTAATCGATAGGTATACTCATTTCATCCATAAATAACTCTATGTACCCTTCGTTTGCAGTGGCTGAGGCTAACTTTTACGAATCACGTAGGTTATTCACCGCGTACATTTCCAAAGGAGGGAGACATGTGGAAGGGAACACCACATTGCGACATGTGACACAATTTGCGGTACCTGCTAGTACACAATAATCTTATATCATACTTCGTAATGATGCCTCTCAAGCTTAACAAACTTATGTATGTAATTATATTTTTGTAGTGTATCTGAGCGAAAATGCATCTCAGAACCCTCTGGTATTCGAACTAATCCCGGATCGTAGCTAGCTCACACAGAAACATTGATGAAATACCACTACTTTAGTTTGTCTGGCATCCGTCGATACCACTGCTCACTACCTTAGGTAAGCAGTCTAGAGCATATGACAATGCCTTTACAAAGTGCTATTTTGACCCAGTTCTGCTCGCTAAGGTTTCAACCCTGAATGTCTTTATCCGACCAGACAGGGCCCCCATATTGCGCCAAACAACAACCCAAACAAAACCAAATCAAAACATCGCTAATTAATCAGCTAGATCCATCCCATACCAGACATGTGGTTATATGGTTAAGGCACAGTTCAGTAGTACATAAGATTAAGTCCTTAACAAGTTACTCAGGTGAGACTACCACAAACCCACGATGTGTCAATCCCACCCTCACTGTCACTAACCACTATGATTTCATATATCATTACGTTAAGATTAATCATTAAGACACATGTGATAATGAACCCATTGTAACTAAGCTAAACTAAGCATTAATACGATACCCATGTTGGTGATACAATATGTCCAACTAAAATTTACCCATGCTAAGGTGACAAAGGATTCATGGCATTCAAATTATCAATACAGGCATAACGACAATAGGTAATAGCTAAACCCAAAACAATTTGTATAAATATAGCATGCAATTGTATAAAACAATACACTTTTGAAATCGAGGTTCAATATGATCGAAGGACCACGACATGCCTTGAAATAAATCTTGGGATTGATCTTGATCTTGGTGAACTTCTCCTAGCTCAAAGCTTCCCAAGTATCAACGCTCACTGCATGAAAAAGCAAATAAACCAAATAAATAAATAATAAAGATAAAAATTTTAAAAATTAAATAAAATATCGAGATAAACATATCTCAAATTTATATGAATTTAGAAATTTGAATGGACTCAATCGGAGTTTAGATGCAAAGATATGGACTCTGAAGATTGAAATCACATAAAATCATGAAAATCATAATTTCAGGATTTACTGGATTTAGTTTCCTAAAGGAAAAAAGAAATGATGACGTCAGCTGACGTCACAAGGATAATTCGGCTGAGAAAGAAATAAAAAAAATTGGATTTATTTATGGGACCCACCGGTCATTGAGATGGTGCATTGTGAACTGGATCCATGGACCTTTTGGATCGGGTGGGACCTGAGTGTGCCGCCATATGGCATCTACAAGGATGACACACCAGCAGAAAAGCCAAGGTGGTCAATGACATGGCGCGTGAGGTGGCACAGAGAGAATTGAAACGGGGAAGGACAGAGGAGTTCTGGAGCTTTTTGGCCGGCGGCAATGGAGGTGGAGGCGGGGATGAATAGAGGCAAGAGAGGCTCGGTAAAGTACCAAAACGGGGCCCTGGGAACACGGAGAAGCTCCAGGCGACAATAGTTCGGCCAGGGCGGCATAAGCCCGGCGGTGGCGGTGACTCGGGCGGCGGAGAACTTTCGGGCGACGATGAACTTGGCGATTGGGTGATGCCCGAGAGGAACAAGAGGGAGCAACGGAACGGCGAGATGACGAGGATCAGAGGGAGCACCTCGAGGAGGCCGGAGGTCTACGGACGGCGAAGAAATCCAAGGTTGAAAGCTTGCGGCGGCAGCGAGTTCTTCGGCTTGATTCAGCGCGATGGAGAAGGGAACGGAGCCGACACCTTAGGGTTTCAGTGGAGGAACGCGAGGCGAACAATTTGACGGGGTCAGGCTCCTTAAATAGGCACCGAGACAAGGGGGTCTGAGAGAGAGCCGGCGGCCTTGAGCGTCCATGAAGGACACGGCTAAGAGACCAGGAGGAAGATGACATGACGTGGCTGGCGGCTGGACCCACCCGGCAGGGAGACACACGAAATAGGAAAAGAAGGAGCTGCGGCTATGGACTGGGCTAGCGCGGACTCGGTGCTGGTTTTGGCTGGGCCACGCGCAAGAAAAGGAGCGGCCAAGCTTTGACGCTGGAGGTAAGCAGAGGAGGTGCGGGCTCACGCGCACGGAAAAAGGATGGCGGCCCGGCCAGCTAAAGAAAGAATGGTTTGGCTGACGGAAGAAAGCAAAACGGCTCAGAAAGAAGAAAATAGATTGGCCAGAGCTAGGAAATTAGGCCCGGAGGCCTTTCTGATATTTTAAATTAGTTTTTCCTTTTAGAAAATACTGAAAATGAAATTGGCAGATAGAAAATAGCAAATGCACTCGAAAAACTTCTAGAAAATTTTATAAAATATATCCAAGCACATAGAATCCAAATAAAATATTTTTGACAATACTTGATGTTGACATTAATCATATTAAATTATTTTTTATCTCTGAAAATTCTAATTAAGCTTTAACTTTAGCAGAAAAATCTAAATGGTTATTTTTACTTTTAAAACTTAAAACAGACCAAATTTTGGGATGTTACAGCACTCACCAAAGACTACGGGGCAGCGTATGTGGATTTTATGTTTACCTTCATATGGAAGAAATCATGGATGGTAGGCCCAAGGATCCAGAGGTTTGTAAATCTCATAATAATTATTTTCTACTTATCAATTAATATATATAAATATAATATAATATAAGTGCTTACGACTTTACTCTTCCTAGCAAAGCATGGCATCAACATCGGTTTAAATCACAGTCCAAATGAATGAACTCTTCGAAATTTGAGGACTGCACACCTTCTTCTTGTGAAGGTCATTGACCCAAAAGGAGAGTTTCACACGCACAGAGACCGAATAAAATTTTAGAGACAAACAAAGTTTTCTTACTATATCTCAGTAAACATGTTGTAAAAACATTATGATATATATGTGTATCTATTATCAATATATGTGTATCTGTGATATATCTATGTATTTGTGTATTTGCTTGTATCTATTATCGCATATTTTTTTGAGGGCATGACTAGCATTTCAGAGGCTAGCGAAAAACGAAAAAATTATATACATAGAGTGAACTACCACGAGATGGTTTGTGGTATAAACCGTCATGAACACCTACTATCACGAGATGGTTCCATGCACCAACCGTTTATGATATGCGACCCATCCGCAGACGGTTAGTAAACACAAGCATGCGTGATGGCGACATATCATGGGCGGTTGGTGCCACGTAACCATTTGTGATGTCGACATATCACATATGGTTTCGTGGTCGAAGCCATCGTGATAGTTGGTGTTCATGACGATTATTTATCTGAACCATCTATATTGTGACTTATCACGGATGGCTCAAAACCATCGTGATGATAGCTCGTTATCCACGAACACAATAAATCGAGGCGGTTGAACGCTCGTGATGAGGGTTTAGAATTGTCTATGATGACCCTACGTGTGGTAGTGATTACTCAAAGTTCAAAAGGCATACAAAGTACTACTTTTAGATAGATAGCGCAATGCGTTGTGCCGATATTACTAGTACATTTAAAAAGAACACATACTTCAAACGAGGTTTGAATTCTAAGATCGTTGCTGCACTTAAACATAAATATTTTAGTAGTATGCAAGAACTTGTGATTTGTGGTCTTGATGAAGAGGAGAGGATGTGTAAGTTCACCACATACGAGGTTGAGAGCATCCCAATTTATTTCAAGGCATGTCGTGGTCCTTCGATCATAATGAACCCATTGTAACTAAGCTAAACTAAGCATTAATACGATACCCATGTTGGTGATACAATATGTCCAACTAAAATTTACCCATGCTAAGGTGACAAAGGATTCATGGCATTCAAATTATCAATACAGGCATAACGACAATAGGTAATAGCTAAACCCAAAACAATTTGTATAAATATAGCATGCAATTGTATAAAACAATACACTTTTGAAATCGTAGGTTCAATATGATCGAAGGACCACGACATGCCTTGAAATAAATCTTGGGATTGATCTTGATCTTGGTGAACTTCTCCTAGCTCAAAGCTTCCCGAAGTATCAACGTTCACTCGCAAATAAGCAAATAAACCAAATAAATAAATAATAAAGATAAAAAATTTTAAAAATTAAATAAAAATATCAGATAAACATATCTCAAATTTATATGAATTTAGAAATTTGAATGGACTCAATCGGAGTTTAGATGCAAAAGATATGGACTCTGTAAGATTGAAATCACATAAAATCATGAAAATCATAATTTCAGGATTTACTGGATTTAGTTTCCTAAAGGAAAAAAAAAATGATGACGTCAGCTGACGTCACAAGGATAATTCGGCTGAGAAAGAAATAAAAAAAATTGGATTTATTTATGGGACCCACCGGTCATTGAGATGGTGCATTGTGAACTGGATCCATGGACCTTTTGGATCGGGTGGGACCTGAGTGTGCCGCCATATGGCATCTACAAGGATGACACACCAGCAGAAAAGCCAAGGTGGTCAATGACATGGCGCGTGAGGTGGCACAGAGAGAATTGAAACGGGGAAGGACAGAGGAGTTCTGGAGCTTTTTGGCCGGCGGCAATGGAGGTGGAGGCGGGGATGAATAGAGGCAAGAGAGGCTCGGTAAAGTACCAAAACGGGGCCCTGGGAACACGGAGAAGCTCCAGGCGACAATAGTTCGGCCAGGGCGGCATAAGCCCGGCGGTGGCGGTGACTCGGGCGGCGGAGAACTTTCGGGCGACGATGAACTTGGCGATTGGGTGATGCCGGAGGAACAAGAGGAGCAACGGAACGGCGAGATGACGAGGATCAGAGGAGCACCTCGAGGAGGCCGGAGGTCTACGGACGGCGAAGAAATCCAAGGTTGAAAGCTTGCGGCGGCAGCGAGTTCTTCGGCTTGATTCAGCGCGATGGAGAAGGGAACGGAGCCGACACCTTAGGGTTTCAGTGGAGGAACGCGAGGCGAACAATTTGACGGGGTCAGGCTCCTTAAATAGGCACCGAGACAAGGGGGTCTGAGAGAGAGCCGGCGGCCTTGAGCGTCCATGAAGGACACGGCTAAGAGACCAGGAGGAAGATGACATGACGTGGCTGGCGGCTGGACCCACCCGGCAGGGAGACACACGAAATAGGAAAAGAAGGAGCTGCGGCTATGGACTGGGCTAGCGCGGACTCGGTGCTGGTTTTGGCTGGGCCACGCGCAAGAAAGGAGCGGCCAAGCTTTGACGCTGGAGGTAAGCAGAGGAGGTGCGGACTCACGCGCACGGAAAAAGGATGGCCGCCCGGCCAGCTAAAGAAAGAATGGTTTGGCTGACGGAAGAAAGCAAAACGGCTCAGAAAGAAGAAAATAGATTGGCCAGAGCTAGGAAATTAGGCCCGGAGGCCTTTCTGATATTTTAAATTAGTTTTTCCTTTTAGAAAATACTGAAAATGAAATTGGCAGATAGAAAATAGCAAATGCACTCGAAAAACTTCTAGAAAATTTATAAAATATATCCAAGCACATAGAATCCAAATAAAATATTTTTGACAATACTTGATGTTGACATTAATCATATTAAATTATTTTTATCTCTGAAATTCTAATTAAGCTTTAACTTTAGCGTAAAAATCTAAATAGTTATTTTTACTTTTAAAACTTAAAACAGGACCAAATTTTGGAATGTTACAGTACCACCAGCGACTACTGAGGCAACGTATGTGGATTTTATGTTTACCTTCATATGGAAGAAATCATGGATGGTAGGCCCAGGATCCAGAGGTTTGTAAATCTCATAATAATTATTTTCTACTTATCAATTAATATATATATAAATATAATATAATATAAGTGCTTACGACTTTACTCTTCCTAGCAAAGATGGCATCAACATCGGTTTAAGTGCAGTCCAAATGAATGAACTCTTCGAAATTTGAGGACGGCTCGCCACCTTCTTCTTGACGGAGGTCATTGACCCAAAAGGAGAGTTTCACACGGCCGAGACTGAATAAAATTTTTAGAGACAAACAAAGTTTTCTTACTATATCTGTAAACATGTTGTAAAAACATTATGATATATATGTGTATCTATTATCAATATATGTGTATCTGTGATATATCTATGTATTTGTGTATTTGCTTGTATCTATTATTTGCATATTTTTTTTCAGAGGGCATGACTAGCATTTCCCGAGGCTAGCCGAAAAACAGAAAAAAATTATATACATAGAGTGAACTACACGAGATGGTTTTGTGGTATAAGCAGTATGTGAACACCTACTATCACAGATGGTTCCATGCACCAAGATCTATGATATGTGACCCATCCGCAGACGGTTAGTAAACACAATCATGCGTGATGGCGACATATCATAGACGGTTGGTGCACAGAACCATTTGTGATGCCCGACATATCACATATGGTTTCGTGGTCGAAGCCATCTGTGATAGTTGGTGTTCACAGACAGTTATTTATACGAACCATCTATATTGTGACTTATCACAGATGGCTCAAAACCATCTGTGATAATCGCCTGTTATCACAGACACAATAAATCAGATGGTTCAAAAACTGTCTGTGATGAGGGTTTAGAATTGTCTATGATGACCCTCTGTGTGGTAGTGATTACTCAAGGTTCAAAAGCTGTACAAGAGTACTACTTTTAGATAGATAGCGCAATGCATTTTGCCGATATTACTAGTACATTTAAAAAGAACACATACTTCAAACGAGGTTTGAATTCTAAGATCGTTGCTGCACTTAAACATAAATATTTTAGTAGTATGCAAGAACATGTGATTTGTGGTCTTGATGAAGAGGAGAGGTTGTGTAAGTCCACCACATACGAGGTTGAGAGCATCCCAATTGATAGTGTGAGATACACTAAAAGAAAAGTGAGAGGTGGAAGTTAGGTGTAAAATCTCAAAGTTATGTTACCAAAAATAAAATTATTAAAGTATTATTTTATTAGATTTTCTGAGTTTTAAAAGAGTTTTCTTGGTTTTTCTTGAATTTTAAAGTTAAAAAGAAAAATTAATTAATTTCCTAGAATTTCTTGGATTTTTAAAAGGTTTTTCCTATTTTCAAAAAAAATAAAAATAATTTATGTGCAAAAATTAAAGCCAACTTTAAGTTGGACATAAATTTATTAAATGCTAAAGATTTCAAGGAATTTCTATGAATGTTTTAGATTTTTTTGAACTTTATTTGGTATTTTCTAAAAACCTATTTGATTTCTTGCTTAAAAAAAAACAGAAATGAATTAAAATCGGAAATTCTCTTTCCGACCTGTTTTCATTTTCTTTCTGGCACACGTCCCGTGACCCATTCCGCGTCGGCCCAGCCTGCCCTGCCTCTCCCTCCCCCTCTCTCTCTGCCACTGGGCCACGCCCGTCAGCCTCACCCCCTTCTCCTTCCTGGCTTTTTTCTTCCTCACGCCAAGCCGCCATGGCCGCACCCTAGAGCTCATGAATGCCGCCCGTTTCTTCCATTTTTCTCATGAATTCAAGGAAAATGAAGATCCCAGTCAACCCCGCACTCATTCCGACCATTCATTCCCCTTAACTCGCCTTAAATCGCATTTGCGTCGCTGCCCGCGCCAGCGTGTAACGGTCGCATGCATGCACGATCTCCCTCCTCCGGCCTCCCCTAACCCTATAAAAGGGAACACGATCACCCCCTCCTCACCCATCCTTTCCCCCTCAAACTCTGCTCTTATCTCCCTCTCTTCTCGTCAGAATCTGCAATTCTTTGCAGCCGGACACCGAGCGCCTCCGCCGCTGGTGGCGCCGCCATCCATCGATCTCCAGCGACGTTGTTTACATCGGGAGCATCGCCTCTTCGCGTTCTACACATGGCGCGCTTTGTCGTCATTGCGGCATCGATCGAGCGCCATTGCCGCTCACGAGCCATTCTTGCGTGCCCGACCGCGCGACTGATGAGCATCGCACTCCCGCCTCCTCCTCTCTTTGTGCACCTCGCCGGCCACCACCACGCGCAAACGCCGACAACCCTTGGTTCCTTGCATTGCGCCGTCGTCAAAGCCGACTTAGCCACCTGCTGCGTTCCACGTCGGAACCACCTCAGCACAAGCGCCCGTATGGCAGCCATGTGGCCGCTTGCGTGGAAAGCCACACTATTTCACGCGCTCGATCCACCGTGGACCGGCACGGTCCCGTGGACCTGGTCCATACACATGTTAGTGGCTCAGAGAAATTTTCTTTGGGAAAATAATTCGACCAAAAATCAATTCCTCTTGCTGACATCAACATGACGCAATAAATGGATTTTCCTTCAGAAGAATAATTCACAAATTCCAGAAAATATATTTCTATCATTTCATGTCAATTTGAATCTTCCGAGAGCTTGTTCTCCTTCGTACCAGCTCCGATTCAAGTGATTCAAATTTATAAATTCATATAAAATCCTAATCTAGCTAAATATACTAAAATTATCTAATTTGGAGTTTATTTGAATTTTGTTTGAATTTGACTTTTTTCGCGTATAGATTTCGACGACTCCGAAGTATAGATTTCTACGCCGTTTCAGAACAACAATTATTTGAGCAAGGCAAGTTAAATCCTTTGATCATGTTTGATCTTATTATTTAAAATTATTTAAATTCTATTTTAATTTTTTAATGCATGCTTCTTTGTATTCAATTTAGTTTAAATTCCTGTTTTGAAATTATAGTTATTCCCGATGCCCTTGTACAGCAAATCTTGACATTGAAGAAAACATACTTGTCACCTTAGATGAAAACCTAGTTTGATGTAATAACATGAACTAGGAACCTTTGGGAAAATTATACGCATAGTCATGCACAAACAAAAAATGTTCAATTTGGGAATTTTAGCCTAATATTCAACTATTGTTTAAAAATGAGTCTATGGTATTGGTATGCCATGGAAATTTTACAAATGATTTTGAAAAATAAAAATAAAATAAAAACTGATTTAGACTTGGGCGAAATAATTGTTAAGGTTGGTGCAAGTTAATGCACAGGATCGATTCATTTCAATGATTGAGACCATAGTTTTATTGGAGATTGTCCAAGTCAGTTAAGGACCGGTCCACGAGTTGTGGTTTGTAAAGCTCCTCCAAACTACCATAAGTCTAGTATGGGATAGACCTGGCTAAATAATTTGCAACATTCCTTTGCGAGTTGTGCCATTCGGATGTGTAGGTGTCGGGTGAGATGAAATTCCACTTAGGCGCAAGAGGAGACTTCTGACGGGCTAGTGGCCCAATGGAGGTGAAACTTTAGCGGGAATAACTATTTTGGGATAGAGCATTGTAAAGACCTTGTGATAATCACCTAATCGTACACCTTGGACATTATAAGTTGATTGTCTCTTTTGGGTAAAGTTGTACAACACGTAGAGTATAAAATTATTCGAATAGTCATGTCCATGGTCATGGACATGCTGAACAAATGTTTTTGTGGATTAGACTTTGGTTTTATTTTCAAAATATTTTTTATAAAAATAGTTTATGACATGGATGAGTATCCATCAGAAAATTGTGGGTTGAAGCCCCGGGTTAGCGCCCGTGTTTAAGTCAGTGTTAGGTTGGCGCCTACACTAGCTTTGTTAATTCATTTAAAACTCAATTTTAGATATTTTAAAACTTGAGCTTTTGAACTTAGCTATTGTATTCAAAATGTCAAATGTTGCTTTTGCACAAATAACCCTATAAGCCTTCCTATGATAATATACATGCATGCATTAACTCTGTTATGGGTGTAACTTGCGGAGTATATTTTTGTACTCACCCTTGCTTAATAAAATATTGTTCATGGGAGAAGGACTTCACTATCAGTGTGGATCTTGACGATTAGGCTGCTTGTGAGGACCCGGAATATTTAACTAGTAACACTTAACCTCCAATTGGTTCTAGCGTTACTAATTAAACATTCTAAGCCTCGATGGACATATGCTTCCAGCACTGCGACATATGTACATCATCACAAAATACACATCAATTCCATACACATACATCTCTAAGTTCAACAACGACATACATAAAGTAAAGTTATTACAAAAGAGAGCCGACCGCCAAATAGAACAATATACAAGAATGACAGTGAAGCAAAAGCGCCATAAGATGGCTAGAACAAAAGTCGACGGTTAGCCACACACCCACAAGGCAACCGGCCAGGGCATAAGCTAGTCGCCCATAAGCTACCACAACACGACTCACAAAAGTGAGGCCCTTGAGCTCACCTTCTTCCTCTGCAACAAAACAATTAAGCATAACAGCCCAGTACAAAGATTGTCTTTGTACCATAAGATCGACGTGCGGAATAGCGGACCTATTCATAAACTACATGCAAGCTGATTTAGGTGGAGGTCGTATGTCTCATTTGCATGAAGCCAATTTTATTTGCAATAATGTAATACATTTTAAAAGCAAGTTTGCAAATCTGTTTTATTATCAAAGTAACTTGATGAAGTAAAGATACATACAAGTAACCACACGAAGTGACTATCCCAATAGTCACCACAACATACACAGAATCACGATTCGTACCACCCATCAAGTTTTAATTTAAAGGTTGTAGTCTAACTCTTGAAAGACCTTGCCAAGCGTGTCCATAACCTAAGGCGAGGCTATTCGAATAGTTTTAACCTGCAGGGTGTACCAATGTACCCACACTTGATCGCCTTCAAGCCACAAGCACACTCACAGAAGGTATGCGGCCGGCTAAGTCCTCTGAGACATTTCCAATCTTGTGTATTAACCACGAGCCGCTCGTATGGGTAGAAACACCATACGCTTACATTGCAAGCGAAGACAACAAATCCCATCACGGGTGAAGTCTTTCGGACACTGTCTCCCAACACCATCCTCTGCGACTCCTGCGACTGGAGCCAATACACGCCAAAGTACTTAGTCAAGAGAGGTCCATACCCTCTAATGTGGTTATACGCTAAAATGCTTGGTTTAGTGTAACAAGATGTTCGGTCCTTGTTGACCCGGGCACCATTCCAGTCACACCCAAAATCACACCATCTTACCATTGTGCCCAAGTCTAAATCATTTTGTTTTCAGTTTTAGTTTTCATAAGTAGACATGGCACAAGGTGGAAATAATAAATCATAATAAGTTTTGTGTGATCAAGGTTATCGACAAGTCGATAACCGCCCATTTCTACCGAAGCTAAGCATGGCTAAGCAATTAATTCGCAACTACTAAGTGACAAGAGCCCATCCACGAACTCTAAATCACAGCAAGTAACCTAGGCTCATGGTAGTAGAGGATAATCATTTGCTAAGGAAATGCATCTACTAGGCCAACTATTAAAACAAAGTAGCAATGCATACATAGAATTTGTAATCAACATAAATACTTAAAATACTGGGATTAACATGATCAAGCGCTTGCACGCTGCTTGTTGCTCAATATGTTGCGGAGGATCGTTCTCGGGGTTCTGCAAATGTCGAATCCTAAGCGAAAGGGCAAAAAGAACCAAGAACAACCAATAAGACTAGCAACACTTAAACAAAAGAGCAAGCAAAAATTCTCCAAATACAACGGAATTTATACACAAGGTAGAATACAAATATACCAAGACATATAAACTGGAAAAACCTAATTTGGATTTGTGGTGCAAAGATATTACTTAAAAACTCATTTGACCATAATTAGCACTGTAGTAAAAAATATTTTCTAGAAAGATTTTGAAGCTGAAATTTTATGGTAGCTACCTACTGGTATAGTGGTAACCCATATAAAATTTTAGGTCATTTGGAGTTAAGATGATTTAGTTATGATTTTTCTAAGTTCTACAACTAGCATATATCATTTATCGGGAACATGAATAAAGACAAAGCCTAGATCAATTTAAAGCATGTCTATAGGCCAAATTTACCAGGTTGAGTTTGCCCACTTTGCAACTACAGAGAGGAAGTTATGTGGTTTACAAATTTTTCATGAATTTCTAGACCTCATTTTTCACTAAACAAGATCATGCTATTAAAATCATTTTGCTACAACCACAGGGCCTAATTTCATTCTCGATTAAAGTTTATACTATAACAAAGCTACAGCAAGCTGGAATCATTCAAAAGGAGTTAAAATGCAAAGTTATGCACTTTTGAAATTTGAAACAAAGAAAAGACTTAGGAAACTTGAGCTCTCGGGAGGTCCAAGCAGGCTGGAAGACCGGGGAGAGGTCGGTGGGCGTTAGATCAAGGTCCGCGGCTCTGAGCCTCGAAGCACGGTGCGCACAAGACCTCCTCCCGCCTTTGGGAAGTGCGGATCGTTGAATCGATCCAACGATCACGACCGGTGCGTGTGCAGCGCGCGCAAGGAGGTCTGGCGCTGCGAAAGTCGTGGACCGTCGGATCGAGATCTGGCGGTCCACGAACACTAGGGAGGTCTTAAGGCTTTAAATCCAAGGAAAGAGGTCGGGACGGTCGAGAATCTCACAGAGGAGGTCCCAACGGTCTAGATCTCGGGAGAGAGGTCCTCACGGCTAAATTCACGAGAAGGAGGTCTAACCCGTTAGATCTAAATCTAGCAGTTTAGACCGGAGGAGGAAGTCCTAACGCTGCTCGATCCAAAGGAGGAGGTCCTAGGCGGTCAAGATCTTCCGGAGGAGGTCTTGATGGTCGGGATTGACTGAGGAGGTCTTGGATGACCAAGATCTTCTCGGGAGGTCCTAGCGATAGTGTTTTATCGGGAGGAGATGCAGGCGGTTGATTAGACCTAGGGAGGTCTTGAGCGGTCCGAGGACAACGCGGGGAAGGTCGTGTGACTAAAGATTTTACAAATAAAATCCAACGCTCGGATCTAAAGCCGGGAGGTCGCGAGCGGCTAAGATCAAGATTGGGAGGTCACGAGGGTTTCCTAACAAGGGAGGGGTGCTCTTTTGCAAAGAGGACCACGAGGAGGTCTTTTCAACGAGGACCTCGGGAGGTCCGAAGGTGGTTTTACAAAAATGACCCGAGGAGGTCTTTTTGCGCAGGAGTGGTCCTAGTGACTCGGATGGAGTTCAAGAGGTCTTAAGCGGCTAGGATCTAACAGGGAGGTCTAGTGCGAGAGATTTAACAGAGCGGATCCAACGGCTAAGAGCAAAGTGCGGAGGTCTTAAAGGTGAGATTACTCAAGGAGGTCCTAGGGCTTGAGTTTTTGCGAGACAAGATCCTCGGTCGGGATCGAATCGAGGTGGTCTTGAGCGGCCACGATGAACCGAAGAGGTCAATGGCTTGACAAAAACACGACAAGGTCTGAGCTCGGCCGGTGAGCTCGCGACACGTCGCCAAACGACCGAGGGCCACGGCGGCGGGAACCAAAGCCACCAAAATGAAGCTAATAGTATTGCGAACCCAGCGGAGGTGCTTGACGGCGGCGATGGCCTTGAAGCCGTGGCCGGCGAGGCGGAGGGCTGGTTTCGGCAAAACCGAAAACACGAAAAGGAGCGCTTCGAGCTATCTTAGCTAGACCTTAAGCTCTAAGGGACTAAAATGAACTCACCGAGGCACGGGGTGGTCCGGAGGAGGTCGGAGGAGTGCCGTGGCGGAGGCGATTCACGGAGGTGAGGAAGATAACGACGATAGTGGCTCACGAGCAATTATAGAGAAAAGGGTGATGAGGAACACTTGCGATGACCTTAGGTGGCCAGAACCAAGGAATCAGTGGAGGAACCTCACCGGAGATGGGGGCGAAGGAGTGCCCTTACAGCGCAACCGCGAAGTCTCGATCGAGTTGCTCTGTGAAAACAACCCAAGCCGGAGTTAGGGACGACTTTGCGATGACCGAGGGCCTTGGGAAACAAGATTAGGGCAAGAGGACCACCTGGAGGACCCAAGTTCACCAATGGAGCTCACGCGGCGAATGGCGGAAATGAGCTCAAGGTGAGATTTGGCGCTCAACCTTATAGAAAGGTTTGGGGAGCGGCCCGGAGGTAGAAGGGACTAGAGAAAGCCTCGGAGGTGCTCAAGTAGCTGGTGGCGAGCTCGAGAGCAGAGGCTTAATGGCGATGGGACAAAGAGAGGTTCTTGCGAGAAAATGAGCGAGGGCGCGGTAAGGTCGAGGCAAAGCGACACGGTTGACAGAGGGCTCGAGCCATTGTAGGGCCCCAGTGGCCCGGACCACGCCTGCTCACTGCGCGCGCTGCGCTTCGCGCATGGCGGAAGAGGAAGAAGAAGAGAAGAAGAGGAGGTCGGGGTGGTGCGTGGCGTTGGATTTCAAATCAACGGCTCACACACACGGACAGGGCCAAGCTCGGTGCGGCCTAGTGACTCGACTCGAGCGAGTCGATTGGTGGGTCGGACTCGGTGCGACTCGAGCAGTGCAGCTCGACCCTAACTTTGGGTTTCAAGCGGATCTGAAGTTTGGGGATTTAAATTGAAGTAGCAAACTCACTCCAAAAATTATGAAACTTTACAGGAGCTTGCTAGCTGAGTTATTGACCTTGTATAATTTTTGCAGAGGTTTTGTGCTATACATTTTCCTCAAAAATTCAACAAGGTGCTGGTCCACAGTTTGACCAGATTTTGAACAGTTTTAGTGACCTCCAAAAATATTCAAACATTTTCTAAAAATTGTGAAACTTTTCAGAGGAGTCACATACCAACCCAAGAATTTAGGAAAAATATTTCAGGAGATTATCACAAGATGGAACAAGGATGATTAAGAAGAATAAGATGTGGGTGAAATGACTTGTGATCTTTGTATTCCCATAATCTCTTTACAACAATTGTCCAAAGCATACGGAAATACAAGATGTAAGAAAAAGTTTTAATTTCCCTCATTTTCTTACATTTGAAACACAAGCCTAAAATTGGGATGTTACTGCTACCTGAGTCGATTGCATGTGGCATATTTGCTAGGCTATACTACTTGTTCTTCGTCTTCCATTGTGCTCTTTATTGTTAGCTTGTAAGCCTTTCTTGTAATAAACTCTTATATTTATTAATAAAGTTGTGCGAGATATGGTTGTTACCATATTTGTTTCTTGTACACTAGCTACTATTCCAGTGACTAGTGTAGAATACAGAGATATGGGGTGTTCTGCCATGGTTAGACAAACATGGTATCGAGCGGGTTGGTATGTAGTCGTGACCTAGTTAGATTGGCATTAGTTGAAAAAACTTCAAAACTTAGTTTATATAAGAAAATAAATAAATTATGCTCTCATATTTGGTCATCTTTCTATTCTTACCTTTTTCGTTGGCAATTCTTTCTTCACAATTCTCCCTCTCACCATTTTACAATGATAAATGGATCCTCTTTTCTCGTTAACATTCTATAGATGCTTAACATGTTTGTTTCAATATGTTCAAGAACACAAGGAATGGAGCCATCAAGAAAGTATTATGCGTCTCCACCATCTAAGGACAAAGATAGGATTAATTGAAGATTAATCAAAGACCAGTGAACAGAAGATGCGATGTCACCAAGCATATAGTTTAAGTTTGCCAAGACTTCATTACATGCATTGAGTCGTATCCTCGACTTAAAGTGTCGATCGAGTAGAACGTTGTATAAAGTTATTAAATTATTTTGAAAGCGCTTTTGAGTTTGTTGTTTCATTTGGGTTGTTGTTTTGCTCTATCCTTAGTTCTCCTCCTTTATCTCTTTCCCTAACATTTGTCACCTCTCCTAACCCTCTGGATTAGCAAGCGGATGGTGAACACTCGTCGCTCTGGAAGTGGAACCAACCAAGACAACAATGTCCCTGGGAATGGAAGTACCCCAATTCCACCACCACCACCACCACCAGCCAATGGATCAAAATAGCAACAGATGATGGTTAATCAAAACCATTTGTTCAAACTGCTTGCTCAATTCATCAACAACAACCAAACTCAACAAGATGCAGCTTTCCAAGCTCCACCTCCTCCTCTGCAATCCAGATTGTTAGTCTTTTTGTACAATGGCGTGATCATTCTGATATGAGTTTAAATGGTAGTGCTTACTTTTTAGAACGAAATATGCTGCATACTTGTTTGCCTCTTACTAAGTGTAGTTGAAGCATGAAAGGTACTAAAATTTTTCTCACCCATACTAGAACAATTTGATGTGGTGTCGTCCATTACTTACTTGTATGTAGGCTTACAAAAGAAAGAGAACTTTTCTCGACGTGATGGGGGAATGATGTGGATAGTTCAATAAATACATTGTATACATCTTGTGGCTATTGTGCTGAATACATTGTGCAAAAGAAGGGAAACACTATAACAATTGACGATGAATACATATACTATGCATACATGTTGTTTTCTTTATTAAGCACATTTTCAAGTTATCAAAAGCCGAGGACGGCTTTTTTCTTGAATAAGGGGAGGAGGATGTAGATACAACCATGCTTAATGCTTTTCGGTTAAATATTTTATTTGACTGAAAAAAATTATTAAGTTGCATTAAATATTATCAAGTGGACTCTAATTTCATTAGGTATGTTCTTATTTTACATAAAGAAATGAAGCTACTGTTTTATTTAACTATATGCGGGCCCATATTTGATATGTACAAATCTAGAGTAAAGATGCATTTGGAAGACCTTCAAGAAAGAAATGTTGCGAGTCCGAAATGAGCGATGGAATGACGAAGACATAAGAGTCCGGAATGTTCAGCCTTGACGTGGGCCCACATGGCAGCTCGTGGGTCCCACCAGCATGTACGGCGACCTGGCCATTTAATCTCACGAGGAACCAAGCCAAGATGCACAATCGAATTCGTCCTTGCATACGGCTCCCACTCGACTCTTTTCTCGTAAAACTTCCTATAAGCATGCATGGTATGGGTCCCGCCATGTTCCCTCCATGCAAACGTCATAAGATTCCTTTTGCATGCAGCCAAGAAGCTCTCGATTCATGCACGAGGGCTGCTGCAAAATGGACGTATTTGTTAAGTGCACACAAGGAGTTTTGGGGCGCTGCTACATGCACAACGCCAAGCGTACGCGAGGAGACAAACAAAGTTGCTGCTGATATTTTTCTTGATGGCTACGATGGAACTAACAACTAGACCAACAATTACTCGGTGTTGGATATGGTTCCGATTATTTTCAATTTAGGATTTTTATATCGTGTACATGTAGTCGGCTATATATAGCCACATATTTCTTCGTTGTAAATCATGCTACGTTATTCAGAAAAAGCTATTTGATGTTAATTCTTGGGTTTATGCTACAAGAATAGGAAGTATTTTTTAGAAATTATCACCATTCTTCTTGTGATCTCTTCATGTTTTTGCTGGAAGAACACGTCTACTTTTGTGTGGTCAAGTAGACGAGGATCGAAACGTGTGGTTGGACGAATTATTTTGTAGGTTGTTGTTTTGGCAGTGGTTGATGCCATTGCTTCATGTGGTTGCATAGATCTAAAGTTATTCTTGATCCTGTTGGATTTAATATGGGCTAGGCCCAAACTTTAATTCTAATTAAATCCTGGAAAATCCCAAAGGCCCATGTGCATGTGCTAAACCTTTTAGTCCCACATGGAGAGTTAAAGGGAGTTACACCAATTTATAAGGTGGGCGTGGGAGTCTCTTGTGGAATTGGGAGAGCCAATACCGCGCGCGCTCGCTCGCCTCGCCTCGCCGAGCCGTCTCAAAGGCCGTGCCGTCTTGCCTTGCGTCGTGCGTGCGCCGCGTCGATGCGGTGCGCGAGTGCGGAGTCGCGTGTCGCGTGTCGCGTGCGATACAGAGCGTGTCCGGTGCGTCGCGGCGTTTTCTTTATCTATTGAAAATCGAACGCGCCGGCTCGCAATAAGCGGTTGGCAATAATTGCGTATGCATTGATTCAAATAATGGTGGCGATAGCAGTTCTTTATTACTAGTGAGTAATGGCGGCCGTTTCGGCCTCTTGACTAAGCGATGCAGTGCTTTGTTACTAGTGAATAATGGTGACCGTTCGGCCTCTTGACTAGGCGTGCTTGGTGCATTACTAGTGAGTGATGGTGGTGTTTAGGTCAGTTGTTATATATAGTCATTATCGGAGCAGTCATGTTCTCCAATTCTCTCCACGAAAGACACCACGTTCTTTGTTGTTGTCTCCGCGATCTCCATCCGGCAAAGCGCGTGTCGATCGCGCGGGAGAGCGGGCCTCGAACCCTCGTCCTTGAAGGCTTGCGAGCAAGGCGAATAAGGTTTTGGGAGCGTTAGCGCGGATTGCCACGCTTCCTCTCCATTCGACTCTCTGCTCGCCTACAACCGTGACGACTACTACGCGGCGTCCATGCGACTACTTACCACTACGCCATGACAAGCGACGATCTCACAAAGACTCCAGTGCGCTTCTTCTACTACTGCTTGCTCCTTCCACTGGATCGGGTATGTCTATTTCATATGTACTTCTTGGTTAGTAATATTACTAGTTGTTACCTTGAACAACTGCGATAGATATGCTAGTTTACATTCAATCGGATATTACTATGTCTATAGTGTTCTTGCTTACTTGCTTTATGAAAGTGGCTAGAATATTCATCATGTTTTATCTACTATATTTCGGATTAAAGTAATTGAAAAATGCTATTATTCTCAACAATCCAAAACCTTATTGTAATAGGCATTTTTCAACAAGCGCTTCTTTCTTGCGCTTAAGCCCTCTCAATTCGATGGTGCGAATTATAAGAGTGGCGCCAAGATGGTGCTTTGGCTAGCGCCATGAGCGTTTTCATGTGGCAAAGGCAAGCTGAAGGAACACTTACTCTGAGCAGAGCAAGCGTTGAGGTCTTTGATAACCTTTTAAAGGTGCCGTGATCGGCGTTCTTGGTGAGAAGTTAGTTGATGCATACATGGTGATTACAAATGGGAAAGATATGTGGGATGCACTCGAGGCCAAGTTTGGGGTTTGGATGCGAGCGATGAAGCATATCTCATGGAGCAATACCATGACTATAGAATGGTTGATGGCCGTTACGTAGTTGAGCGAGCTCATGAGATACAATCCATGGCCAAAGAACTTGAGCATTTCAAGTGTGTGTTCTAGGACAAGTTTGTCGCGGGAGGCATTATTGCCAAGCTTCCTCCTTCGTGGAGGAATTTTGCTACTTCTCGAAACACAAGAGACAAGAGTTTTTGTTGAAAATCTCATTGGGTCTCTTGATGTTGAAGAAAAGGCAAGGAGCAAAAGATACACACACTAGAGGAAATGAGGACATTCTAGTGCCAATGTGGTGCGAGAAAAGAATGGCCAAGCTCAAAAGTTCAAAGGCAAAAACAAAATTGCACAAACAACAAGCTTTAAAAGAAGAAGAAGAACACAAAGGATGGTCTTTGCTTTGTGTGTGGCGAATCAGTCATTGGGCCAAGGATTGCGATCAACGCAAGGGTGTGAAGAATCGCAGGGCGTAATTCCAAGTCCGCCAATATTGTTGTTGGTACTCTCGAGGCGGAACTTGTGGTATGGTAATTTACCTCTTGTTTTTCCGTATGTCAATCTGGATTGGTGGATGAACACGGTGCTAATATACATGTGTGTCTTGATATGTCATTGTTTTCTTCTTACGAGTCACTCGGGATTCAGTAGTTCTAATGGGGAGCGGGTCACATGCCATTATTCATGGTGTTGGCACGGTCGATCTGAAGTTTACTTGGGAAAGATTGTGCAAGCGAAGAACGTGCATCATGTGCCATCCATCAATAAGAATCTCGTGGCGGATCTCTTACGTGTAGAGATGGCTTTAGGCGTATTTGAGTCCAATAAATTTGTAATGTCCAAATGTGGACAATTTGTTGGTAAAGGCTATGTGTGCGGAGGCTTGTTCGCCTATCTCTTTGATTTGTGTAATAATGTTGTGAATCATATTTTGATGGTAATGAGACTACTATTTGGCATTCACGACTTTGTCACATAAATTTTAGTTGCATGGCGGTTGCTTGATTTAGAGTTAATCCCAAATTCACCCTTGCCAAAGGTTCTAAATGTCAAGTTTGTGTGCAATCAAGCGACCTCGTAAGCCTCACAAGGCCGCGGAGGTAAGAAACTTGGCACCATTAGAACTCATACATTGAGATCTGTGTGAGATGAATGGTGTGTTGACAAAAGGTGGTAAGAGATATTTCATGACTTTGATTGATGATTCCACTAGGTTACGCTATGTGTATCTTTTAAAACTAAAGATGAAGCTTTTCACTACTTTAAAATCTATAAAGCGTAAGTGAGAACCAACTTGAAAAGAAAATCAAAGGGTTAGGTCGATCGTGGCGAGTACTTTTCTAATGAGTTCAATTTATTACGTGAGGAACATGGTATAATCCATGAGAGGGCGCCTCCTATTCACCCAAATCAAATGGGATTGCAGAAAGAAAGAACCGTACTCTAACTGATTTGGTTAACGCCATGTTAGACACATCGGGTCTTTCCAAGGCATGGTGGGGAGGCTATATTGACTTCATGTCATGTCTAAATAGGGTTCCCACAAAGAATAAAGAGATAACTCCATTTGAACAATGGGAGAAGAAAAGACTATCACTTTCATACTTGCGCACTTGGGGTTGTTTGGCGAAAGTCAACGTGCCAATCTCCAAAAAGCGTAGCTTGGACCAAAACCGTGGATTGCGTCTTTTTAGGCTATGCTCACCATAGCGTTGGATATAGATTTTTAGTGGTGAAATCGGAGTACTGACGTGCATGTCGGTACAATAATGGAGTCGAGAGATGCTACTTTCTTTGAGGATATTTTTCCGATGAAAGATATGCCTAGTTTATCGAGTCGAGTCCGATACAACTCTGAACTGCCATTCCAATGGAATATTTTGAGCAAACCACGATCAAATTCGAGGAGGAAGACAATGAAACTACGAGGAAGAGTAAAAGACAAAGGACTGCAAAGTCTTTTGGTTACGATTTCATTGTGTACCTTGTGGATGATACTCCAAGTACCATTTACGAAGCATATGCTTCTCGGATGCGAATCTTTGGAAGAAGCGATCCAGTGAAATGGATTCCATTATCTCTAATGGAACTTGGGAGATCAGGCGTCCTTATGGTTGTAAACACAGTAGGATGTAAGTGGGTGTTCAAAAAGAAGCTTAGGCCCGATGGTACTATCGAGAAGTATAAGGCACGGCTTGTGGCCAAGGTTATACCAAAGGAAGCGAAGATTTCTTTGATACTTATTCACTGTGGCTAGATTGACCACTATTAAGTACTACTATCTCTGTTTGCCTCACACGGTCTTCTCATTCATCGGATGGATGTTAAGGCGGCTTTTCTAAATGGAGAGTTGGGCGAGGAAATTTACATGGAGCGACCGGATGGATTTGTAGTAAATGGTCAAGAAGGAAAGGTGTACAAGTTGTTGAAATCTTTGTATGGTCTTAAACAAGCACCTAAGCGGTGGCATGAAAAATTCGTGAGAACCTTAACATCTGCGGGCTTTATTGTAAATGAAGTCGGCGGATGTGTGTATTGCTCGCCATGGTGGAGGCGAGGAGTCATTCTATGTACGTATGTTGATGACATATCGATCTTTGGGACCAACCTTAATGTGATTAAGGAGGTCAAGGATTTCTTGTCTCTGAATTTTGAGATGAAAGATTTAGGAGTAGGCGATGTTATCTTGAACATCAAGTGTTGAAGGTGATGATGGTGGGATTACATTGTTGCAATCTCATTATGTGGAAAAGGTTACAGTCGTTTTGGTTATAGCATTGCAAACCTTCTCAACACCTTATGATCCTAGCGTGTTGCTTAGGAAGAATCGGAGAATAGCGAGAGACCAATTGAGATATTCTCGAGATAATTGGTTCACTTATGTATTTAGCTAAGCGGTACCGGCACGACATCTCGTTCTTTGTGAGCAAACTAAGCGGTTTGTTTCTAATCAGGGAGATGATCATTGGCATGCTCTTGAGAGGGTAATCACGCTATCTAAAGGGTAATATGAGTTATGGCATTCACTATACAGGGTACCTAGGGTACTAGAGGTTATAGTGATTCAAGCTGATATCGATCTTGATGAGATTAAGGCCACAAGTGGATATGTCTTCACACTTGGAGGTGGTATTTGTTTCATGGAAGTCTTGCAAGCGGACCATCTTAGAGGTCAACAATGGAGCGGAACTCACGGCATTAGATCACCATGTTGAAGCCGAATGGCCGTGAGCTCTTGATGGACTGCCGGTGGTTGATAAACCGTGCAAGCTATTCGATGAACTGTGACAATCGGTGTGATCGTCAAGGTGAAGCGATTCTAAGGATAATATGAAATCATCAAGACATGTGAAGAGAAGTGAAGTGCATCGGAAAATGAGAAACTCCGAGTAATAGCTTTGGATTATATCCAAGCGACTAAGAATCGCGAATCCCTTCACAAAGGGTTTATCACGAATGTGATAGACAATGCATCAAGGAGATGGGTTTGAGACCCGTGAGTTATACCATAGTGGTAACCCATCCTATATGATCGGAGATCCGTGAAGTAGGATTAGCGAAACAAGCTTTTGGTTAAGGAGGAGAGTACCTTTATAGACCCACTCCATTGGAGATGCAATTCTCTCCTAAATGCAGTATGGTAGGTTGATTTTATCTTAATGTGTTCTGTGGCTTATTTAAGCAAGAGATTTGTCCTCTGAGCGATCTTGAAAGAACACACCTATATGAGCCCATTGCTAGTCACAGTCTATGAGATAGGGTAATCTCTAGAAAGCTCATGAATAGGCCAGAGTATGACTTATATGCTCCAACAGCATGGGATGCTGTGACCTAGTATCGATTAAGGACTTAAGTGAAACTTATTCACACAAAGCTGTCAATTCAAGGCTTAGTCCATTGTGCGGTTGTGGATAAGTGTAACCATTCTAGATGGATGTTCAACCTTAGGTCTCCATCGAAACACCGATATATTAAAACAATACTGTGGATCAAGGAATTTGACATGTGCCCTTGGGATCGGTGGGGATTGTTGGATTTAATATGGGCTAGGCCCAAACTTTAATTCTAATTAAATCTGGAAAATCCCAAAGGCCCATGTGCATGTGCTAAACCTTTTAGTCCCACATGGAGAGTTAAAGGGAGTTACACCAATTTATAAGGTGGGCGTGAGTCCTCTTGTGGAATTGGAGAGCCAATACACGCGGCGCTCCGCTCGCCTCGCCTCGCCGAGCGTGCGAGCCGAGCCAGCCGCTTGCCGTGCGTCGTGCGCGCGGCGGTGCGGTGCGGTGCGATCTTGAGTGCTTGTGCGTGTGCGTGTGTGCGTGTCTTGCGCGCGTACTGCGGCGTGTCGGTGCGTGCGCGTTTTCTTTATCTATTCGAAAATCGAAGCGCACCGACTACGCAATAAGCGGTTGGCAATAATTGCATTTACGGTCTCTTCATTTTGCAAATTGAAAGAACGGTCTGCGATTCAAATAATGGTTGGCGATAGCTGTTCTTGTTACTAGTGAGTAATGGCGACCGTTTCGCCTCTTGACTAAGCGATAGCAGTTGCTTGTTACTAGTGAATAATGGTGACCGTTTCGGCCTCTTGACTAGCGATGCGGCTGCATTACTAGTGAGTGATGGTGGTTTGCAGTGCGGTTGTTATATATAGTCATTATGCAGAGCGAGTCATGTTCTCCAATTCTCTCCACGAAAGACACCACAGTTCTTTGTTCTTGTCTCGCGATCTCCATCCGGCAAAGCGCGTGTCTGATCGCATGCCGGGAGAGCGAGCCTCGGAACCCTCGTCCTTGAAGGCTTGCGAGCAAGGCGAATAAGGTTTTGGGGGCGTTAGCGCGCGCTCGCCGCTTCCTCTCCATTCGACTCTACCTCGCCTACAACCGTCGACTACTACGCGGCGCCCCGCTGCCACGACTACTTACCACTACGCCATGACAAGCGGCGATCTCACAAAGACTCCATTTGCCGCTTCTACTCTGCTGCTTCCTTCCTTTGGATCGGGTATGTCTATTTCATATGTACTTCTTGGTTAGTAATATTACTAGTTGTTACCTTGAACAACTGCGATAGATATGCTAGTTTACATTGTCGGATATTACTATGTCTATAGTGTTCTTGCTTACTTGCTTTATGAAAGTGGCTAGAATATTCATCATGTTTTATCTACTATATTTCTGGATTAAAGTAATTCGAAAAATGCTATTATTCTCAACAGATCCTACGTCGTGAAGATCGGGCATCCTGTATCATCTTCGGCGGCCACCAATTTCCACCAAAACCTCTAAGTTAAGCGGGACTTACGAATCTACACAATAGGGTGAAACTATCGGTGGTGGTGGTTCGGCCGAGGAGGTCGGAGGCAACGGCTAACGGGTGAAGGAAGCAAAAAATGTGAGTGCACCACTAGCATCTACGAGGCATGGGCATGCTTGGGATGCGGACAACGTAGGAGATGGTACACACAGGAGCTCTAGCGATGACAACCTGTGGCAACTTCGAGGCAGCTCGCTGTGAGAACAACTCGGCGCATCCTAGGGGAAGATGGCTAGCCTATCCAATTCACAGGGTCTTAGAACATGGGACGACACGAAGATGTGGTTGGAAACTCGCCAGCAAAGGAGCTCGGTGTGGAGGAGTTTGGCGGCGGCTTCTCGGGTTCGAGGAGGAAGAAGCTTTGATTCAGTGGCTACTCAGGTTTGAGGAGGAAGAAGCTTTGATGCAGTGGCTTCTCGGGTTCGAGGAGGAAGAAGCTTCGGCAGCTTCGAGGGCAAGGAGCTAAAATCGCGAGAGGGAAAAGGAGTATGAGGACATAGAATGCAATCTGACACGAGTGGTTCGTGGAGAAGCTCACCGAAGAGGATGATTTGGTGGGCGACGCAGTTGGCGAACCACGGTCATGGCCGGAGATGGTGAGGACGATAGCATATTGGCTCGGCTGCAAACGAGCAATATCAACTAAATGGGTATGTTTCGACGGAGTGTACAATGAAATTGGACACGATTAGAATAATGGGGGGCTCACCTGACCAATGGGAACAATGTGACGGAGCTCGGTAACACACTGCAAGGCTTGGGGACAAAGGCCTTGTTGTAACATCCTAATTTTCTGAGCTTTAAAAATCTTTTAGATAGTTAGTAGGGAGAAAACTCACCATTTGGATTTATTGGAATTTAAGTCAAAAACTTAACTTGAACTTTTAGCATTAAAATCATTTAATACGAATAATCTCAATATGAACAATAGTCAAAACTATTCTATTTGGATTCTATGTGCTCAGATATATTTTCTAGATTTTACTAGAATTTTTCTGAATTCATTTGCTATTTTCTATTGCTTATTTGGATTTCTGGTATTTTATAAAATAGAAAACTAATTATAAATCTCAGAAATTCCCTTAGGCCGAATCTCCCTTGACTCGGCCCATTCCTAATCATATTTGACCCATTTCTTGCTTGCTTGACCGCGTCGTCCTCGCCTCACTGGCGTGGCGTGGGCCCACGCCCTCATCGTCCTCCTCGCGCACGGCTCCATCCTCGTGCGCGCACCCGCCTCTGTCCGCCATTGGGATTCGCTCAAGCTTCGTCCAACAACGCGTCTTTTCCAAGTAAACCCCTTCTAGAAAATGTGGCAAATCTTATCTCTAACCGTTTCGCATCTATCCGGATCAAAATCAAATCTCGTATCCTTTCTTATCTCCGAGAATCACTCGAGTTCATCTTGGATTTGTTTTGGACTCAGCCGCCAACACGCGCCTAGCCCTCCCGAACCCTATAAATAGGACCCCAGGATCGCATTTGAACGCCCGCCTCAAAACCCCAAGCCCCGACCCGAGAGCTCGGCCACGCCATAATATGGTCTTTAGGGTTTTCGCCCGGCCGTCATCGTCAGTGCGCCGCCTCCCTTGTCGCCACATCGTCGTTGACTACACCGCCGGGTCTGTCGTCACCAGAACCACCTTCAGAGCCCTTCCCCAACGCCAATACCCCACCAAGGTCCTCATCCGACAAAAGCTGAACCCTCTCCGGCGCCTCAAGCTCGTCGCCGGCCACCACAGTGCACCTCGACCACTCGGAGTTGGTTCAACAGGTTTGTAATAACACAGGCTACATCTCGATACTGTCGTCGCGGGCTGCGTCGCGGTTCGCGTTGCGAGTCGTCCGGCCGCGTCGTCGTCGATCTGACGTGGCATTGCCGCGTTAGCTGCCACCTCAGCGCCATGCTTGCATGTTGTCTATGTGGCGCCATGTCGGCGCGCGTGCGCATGTGTGGCACCTCACCAGTCGAATCGGTCGGTTCGGTGAAGCGAGTTCACCGTGAACCCGGCCGATGTGTGGGTCCCACATGTCGAATTTTCTTTTTATTTATCTTATTCCGAAAATCCTTTGCTGATGTCGTGCTTGTACAATAATCCGATTTTTCTGTTAAGAAATAATTCAGAAATTCCAATAATTCAGTTTTAGGGTTTTCTTTTAGATTTAAAATTCCAAAGCCCATATCTTTTGCACCCGAACTTCGATTGAGCCCATTCAAATTCCTAAATTCATCTAAATTCGAGATCTATTTATCTGAGATTTTTATTTAATTATTAGAGTCTGTTTTGCCTCTATTATTTATTTATTTTGTTTGTTTTCTTCATTTGCGAGTAGACGTTGATACTTCGGGAAACTTCGAAGAAGAATGAGTGCCTCAAGACCAAGACCAGTACCTGGACCTTTTTCAAGGCAAGTTATATCCTTGATCATATTGAATCCTAGTTTTCTAAAAGTACTTTGCTTCAAATTATTGCATTTATTTTAAGTATGTATTTAAATGCTTTTGGGTATAGTTATTATCCAATCTGTTATATCCACTTTGTCTTTGTATGTCATAATCTCTTGTCAACCTAGATTGATTTATTTAGTTGGTATTATTGTAGCACCAACGTGGGTTGATTAGATGCGATTAGATTGCTTAGCCATGCCACGAGTCACCACCTCAAGTGATTCACAATTATAAACTTGACTAAGTGATTATGGAACTATGTGATAAAACTGTGTGTACTGTGTGCTATTACTTTGTGATAGCATGTGTTGCACTTAACCAATAGGGTGGGAAAGGATTTAGACTGAGGCAAGTGGTGGATACTGTGTGATATGGTGGAAGCTATGTGCATGGGATTTAATCTGTGTGACATAGTTAGATTTTGGATGTCTTGCCTTGGTCAATTAAGGACTTAACTTTGTGCGCCATTGAACTGAGCCTTACTGTACGACCACATGTCTAATAGGACGGGCCTAACTTAGTAAGTTATGGAATCTTTGCATTGACAACTCAGGTTGTAGGTTAGACTCTGTGCAAGGATGGAGGTGTGTCTGCATTGTGGTAGGGTGCACATTGCGGGATGATTCATCGCATCCCCGTCCCAGCGATATGTGTTATGCCAAGGCAACGTGTTAGGATTGACGTAGCGGTTAAGCACACTAAGTGTCAATGTTGAGATGAAGTTTCTGATACGTTTTGTTACAATTAGTGCTAGCTACACTAGTTGTATCGTATGGGTAAAGTGTACAAACTCTGCAGAGTGTAAATCAATCTATTCGAATAGCGCGTCATGTCATGGACATGCTCGGGATTTCACTTAGGGTAGTTTTCATAAAATGTTTGGGATGAGAGTTGTGTGATCTAAGTCATATGGTTGTGTGAAGTAGTCTGTTTAGCTTTGTGTCTTTGTGAAAATAACTGTCAAATTATTATCGTTATTGTTTTGAATTATGCTTTCAATCTATTATTGTATTCAATCGCAAATATTGCATTTCTGCAAAAGAACCACGAACGTCATTTCTTTGGAATAAGCTGCATCTATAAATTACATTATGTGGTATGACTTGCTAGTGCGGTTGTGTACTCACGTTTGTTGTAAAACTTGCGCCCAAACCTCTGAGCAGGAGGAGTCTTCACCTTTGAAGAGGAATTCAACGAGGTTCTTGATCATTAAGGTCGGATCCCGGTTGGTTGCCTATAGTGATTGATGGGATTTCATTGGAGTTATTTACGTTCATTGCTATTTTATTTCTCTATTAGCCCTGTGCGGCTCAATAAGTTGTAAACTCAACTATAAGGTCAAAACTCTTATTTGTTATTCAAATTAATCGTTTACTCTATTAATCGCTTATGTGGATCGATATTCGCCTATGTTGACGCTATGTGCACTAGCGTGATCCTGGACTAGTGTATTATACACAGAGGATCCAGAATTGTATTTTTGGGTCCCGACACTTGTGCAACAGAGTGTTGGGTGTTAGAGTGGGCGGGAGGAAGAGGCAAGTGAGAAGAAAATGGAGGGGAGACAAATCAATGGCAGATCCAGAACGAAAATGACCGGGGGTCCTTGAGGCAAGATGGATCATGTTCGGCTAGGCTGTGGCTTAGGGTGTCCCCTCGTATTATTCTAGGAGTGTCCACATTACATATATATGATTATATCCAAAGAAATATGATTTTTGGACATGGTGTCCTGTGCACCCCTGTAAGCTCTGATGGATCGCCCCGAGACAGATAGCGCGCGGCTTGGCTTAAAAGGGAGAGGAGCTCAGCATCTTCTCGCGAGCTTGTGGCCACTCGAGCGTGAGTTCTCATGGGAGCGACATGGTATGTGCTCAGGACGCACAAGAAAGAGGGAGAGAGAGAGAGAAAGATAGAGAGAGCAGGCGGCAACGGGAGGGGGGAGAGACGAAGAACAATGCGGGTCTGGTAGGTGGGGTTGGGACCACTGGTTAGTTAGGCGTGCGAGGGAGAGATGAAAGGGAGTTGGCATGCTGCCGCTAGCTGGGCTCGGCTGCATTTGTGGGCCGCGTGGAAGGAGGGAAGAAGGAGGAGGCGGCTGGGCTGGTTGCGTGCGGGCTAGCTAGGCTGCGGTAGGAGGGAAGGGAAAGGAGGTGAGGGTGACGATGCGGGTCGGCGGGGCTGGGCCGCGGGGAGGAAAACATAGGAAGGAAGGTTTGAAACCTTTATTTTCGATTCAAAATTTTATTTGAATTTGAATTCAATTTCGGAAACGATTTTGCACAGAATTAAACTGACAGACCCCTGGGCGTGGAATACCCGAAGACCCTATGTGTATACCATACTAGTCCCGTGATAAGGGGCTAGTACACATATTCACAATATTTGGTATTCAGATCCATACATTCACATATACAGAGTAAAGCAAAAGGGTACTTAACTTAAGTGATTAGTGTTATTACATCAATGGCCGACCGGCCAAATAAAAGCAGGTATCAACAGAGTAAAAGTAGTAGTGGAAATAAAAGTGATGAAGGTAAATAAACTCGATTGCATGCCCATCGGACCCTCGAGGAACCAGACTGAGACAAAGCCTAGATAGACCCATCACCGAACCCTCCGATTTCGGGTGCGAAGAAAATGTCGTCTTGCGTTGGCTTTTCCTCAAACTCTGAACAACAATGTAAGCAAGATTGAGTACAATGCGTACTCAGCAAGACTTGTAGTGTATCGCAAAATTTATGTAAATGCAAGACTATCAAAGGATGAGGCTCTACTCTACAAGTTATTTTGCATTAAGCAGATTTTATTTGCAATAACCATACATAGTAATTTGCAACGGAAGTTTAAAAGTAGTTAAATAGATACAGAATAGTAAGTAAATAATTGAATTAATAGTAACAACAATTCGCAACCCTCCTCGGGTGCGAGCAACATTTCAGTTTTAGCCATAACATGGCAGTTAACTCAAATATAAACCCACAAGTCATTGCCCATGTTTTTCCAATAAAATGGTTTTTTGTGAAAATCAAAACTAAACCCATATCGTCGGCACTAAGCACGCTTATGACCACGAGCATGGCTATTTAAATAAATTTACACTCTATAGAGGTTTACAACTTTATCCATAGTACATAAATTCTCTAGTTTGTTCCGCATCTGTTGATACCACCGCTAACAAGTAGGTAAGCAGTCTAAAGCATGTGACGCGGCCTTTACATCATCTAGTCCTACCCTTGCACTAGCCCAGCGAATGGATACCCTCACTTCACCCAGGTTTACGCCCCTGTTTTAGTGAGGCATTCGCAGTCGTGTCAACAAGCTTTGTGCCCAACACCTTGGTGAAGGGAGCCCCTTTGAACATGCTTACACCGGTCATGTCTGCATTACTATGACCTACCTACGTGTAAGGCTAGTATTCAATGACTTAATTAGCTACAGTCATCCCATAACGGTACATATGATTGTACGCTTAAGCTTAGATTGGAGTTGATGTCGTCTAGTCCTTAATTGACCCGAGCAAGAATCTCCCCCTATCTACTAGTGAAGTACACCCTTCACTCTTCTCAGAATAATATAACTCGCCCGTGTCAAAAACTAGGTTTTGCATTTTTATTTTTATACAAAATAACAGAGGTACACCCTTCGGATATTTTTATAAATCTCCCAAACTCAATTTTTTCATATTGTCCTTTTATAGCTTTTATGGAAAATCTATCGCTCTATTCTGTGATTGTGCGATAATCGCACTCAAAACTCCCAAATGACATTATATATTGTCTAACCCATAACCTAATAGTCGCATATGATAAAGACATCAATTTTCAAGGAGATATATGCATCGAATAGGATTTACAACTACCGACTTTCCAAACATAGCAATTTTATATCAACATACACGCATGCATAATTGATTTTGCAAAACAAAGTACAATAAGTAAAATAATGTGATCAACATGATCAAAGTAGGTGCTTGCCTTGCTCCTTTTTTTCTGAATATGAGGATGGTTGGTCGTCGCAATATTCGTGTGATATCCCGTTTAGTTACAGAGAAAATAAGGAGATTGAGAGATTCCTTATTTGCCTCGTAAAGAAATGGGACAAAATCGGTAATCATCTTGCAACGTGATTTTCGCGACTGGAACAGCTTCGAATGGAAAACCTCATAACTACAAAATTGTAGATCATTTTTCATAGTACAATTTAGAGTCCTCATTGACCTAATTTGGAGTTCTGAGGTTTGAGATATGGGGCACGCAAGGCAAGCTGTATAGAGAATCAAGGTCCGCAACTGAGTCAACTTCCAAGGCAAATTTCATAATGAAGACGACATTTTCGGAACAACTCCACAATTAGGAACTTGAAGTACTATCAGTTGGCTAAATGTGAAGATAAGAATCACTCCATTCTGAGTTTTGGAGACAAAGTTATGACCTCAAGGTATTATTATTTGAAAGAAAGATCAGGGCCCATGTGGGGTGCGGCTCCAACCCTGGCCCCCTCCCCACTTCCTCACCTCCTCCCTCCCTGATGGTGACGGGGTGCCCGATCTTTCGATGAGATTGATAACTATCGATTTTGGGTGGAGGTGACTCTCGCGATTCGACTACAAATGCGACGACGCTGCGCCTTAGCAATCGTTGAACCAACTCCGAGCGTTATTGGCCGTCTTTGGGCGTGATCAACTGAACCGATGTTCAATTCCTGCGAGCAATCGAAGAACTAGCAAGAATAAGATATATGCAATCGATATTACGAATAAGATTGTAGTATAGATGATATTGAAAACAAAGTGGGATCCAGAAGGTGTCTTGGCAGTGGTCGTCAGACACAATTGAAGAACAGAGTTTGCACAATGGCTAAACCTAAATTCAAGAAATCCGAGTTCTAGCCGGGGGCGGCGGCTCTATATGGGAAGACGACCGAGGAGTGGCGGCCGGGAAGTGGATGCATGCCCCTAGGGTTACAAGGCCCATGGGCCCAAGAGGAGGTGGCGCGACACCTTTTTGATTTGGGTAAAAAAGCAGACGTGGATTGTTTTGTTTATTGTGGCCAACTCGGTTGGAATTTGAAGCTGAGGTTGGATCCATTGGAAAGTAGACTTGATAAGCTTTCCATGAAGTCCAGAACGTCCCAAATGGAGTCCGTATGAAGAAGTTATGACCGTTTGAACTTAGTCTTTGTCGCATGAGTCCGAACTCGAATTGAACGAGCCCAACTCGAACTCTTGCTTGGCTCGGACCCAAAGTGACGTGATGTCCTCCATTATGCCTCCTATGCTTATCCATGACTCCACATACCTCTCCTTGGTCCTTTCCTTGTTCCTAAGCACAATTAAATCACTTGCATTAGGTAGCGATCTATTCTCGATGAATATATAACCCTATGAGCGAATTCACTGGTGATTAAGTTGGCGAGCACGAGCTCGAGTAATTGGTCCTTGTAACATTGGTTGTGGATCAGTTTGTGTGTGTGGCGCGGTTGTATCTAAGTTAGGGATGTCCTCATCATCCTCCCCTTCTTGCATTTGAGTCGTCCTCCACTCAAGCTCATCCTCTTCTCCCAAGTATGGATTCAAATCTGCAATGTTAAATGTGGGACTAACCCCAAAATCTCTGAGCGAGTCAAGTTTGTATGCATTATCATTAATCTTTTCTAACATTTTGAAAGGACCATCAGCTCGAGGCATCAATTTTGACTTTCTCAATTCAGGAACCTATCTTTCTCAAGTGCAACCAAACAAGATCTCTGGTTCAAAAGTTAAATGTTTTCTCCCGACTACCGATAAGTTTATATTTAGCATTCATGCGCTCTATATTCTCCTTAGTTGTCTCATGCATTTTTAAAATCAATTCAAAGACGTTGTTTAGCATCAAAGTTCAATTTATC
Source organism: Ampelocalamus luodianensis (assembly GCA_036346255.1). Taxonomy (NCBI): domain Eukaryota; kingdom Viridiplantae; phylum Streptophyta; class Magnoliopsida; order Poales; family Poaceae; genus Ampelocalamus; species Ampelocalamus luodianensis. Next base: position 15,366,716 of record CM070636.1, on the reverse strand, counting down.
AGAAGATGGAATAGGCATTAAATCAATAGGAGCCCAAGGCACAAAACCATAAACAACTTCAAAGGGCACATCTTTGTAGTAGAATGCAATGAGCGATTATAAGCAAACTCAATATGAGGCAAGCATTCTTCCCACAATTTTAAGTTCTTTTTCAACACAGACCCTAAGCATTGTAGATAAAGTTCTATTCACAACTTCGGTTTGTCCATCAGTTTGGGGATGACAAGTAGTAGAAAATAACAGTTTAGTCCCCAATTTAGCCCATAAAGTTCTCCAAAAGTGGCTAAGCAATTTAGCATCACGATCTGAAACTATAGTATTAGGCACACCATGCAATCGAACAACTTCACGAAAGAATAAATCAGCAATATTGGCAGCATCATTGCTCTTATGACATGGTATAAAGTGAGTCATCTTAGAAAATCTATTAACAACCACGAATATACTATCGTTCCCCTTCTTTGTTCCAGACAATCCTAAAACAAAATCCATCGAAATATCTTCCCACAGACAACGGGAACTGGTAGAGGCATGTATAAACCATGAGGATTAAGTCGTGACTTAGCTCTTTAACATGTAGTGCAGTGAGCAAGCGTAACGCTCGGCGTCCTATCTCATCTTTGGCCAAAAGAAATGATCAGCAAGTATATCCTCCGTTTCTTCACGCCAAAGTGTCCCATCACCGCCTCCATGCGCTTCTGTAATAACAACAAGCGAAGCGGAGCTATTTGGAATGCATAGCTTGTTAGCTCTAAACACAAACCCGTCATTAATGACAAATTTGTTCCACGTTTTCCTTCTTTACAATTCAACAATATATCTCGTAAAATCAGCATCATGCACATATTGCTCTTTAATAGTCTCAATCCAAAATTTTTGAAGTCAAGTTGTGAAAGCATGGTATATCTCCTAGACAAAGCATCGTAATATGATCTCCTTTCTCTTCTTGTGTTTTATGACATAAGGAAAAGACTCAATAAATTAAACCCACTTTGCATGTCTACGGTTCAATTTACTTTGACTTGAATATGCTTTAAAGATTCGTGATCGAATGTATAACAAATTCTTTGGGCCATAAATAATATTGCCAAGTTTCCAATGTTGAAATAGTGCATATAATTCCTTATCATAAGTAGAATATTTCAAACTAGGCCCACTCAATTTCTCACCAAGTATGCTATAGGTTTACCTTCTTGTAGCAATACGCCACCTAAACTAATTCACTGGCATCACATTCTAGTTCAAAAGTCTTATTAAAGTCGGGAGTTGGAGTAGTGGTGCATGTGTTAACTTATCTTTCAATGTGGTGAAGGCGTTCTCACGTGCGGCGCTCCAAACAAATGACACGCCCTTCTTGGTGAGCTCATTCAATGGTGCGGCGATGGTCTTTGAAATCCTTCACGAAGCGGTAGAATCGGCCAAGTCCTAAAAGTTTTACACTGTGTGACCGTGTTAGGAGTTGGCCAACTCTGTATTGCTTCAATCTTGGTTTGATCAACTTCAATTCCCTATGGAGTAACAACATAGCCAAGAAACGCGACTCGATCGGTGCAAAAGATGCACTTCTCAAGGTTACCAAATAAACGTGCATCACGTAAGGCATTAAAAACATCACGTAAATGGTCAAGATGTTCCTCTAAGGATTTGCTGTATATCAATATGTCATCAAAATAAACCACCACAAATCTACCAATGAAAACACGCAAAACCTCGTTCATTAGTCTCATGAAGGTGCTAGGTGCATTAGTTAATCCAAAAGGCATTACTAACCACTCATATAATCCGAACTTAGTTTTGAATGCTGTTTTCCATTCATCGCCTAATTTCATGCGAATTTGGTGATATCCACTACGCAAATCAACCTTCGAGAAAACAACAGAGTCACTCAATTCATCAAGCATATCATCTAATCTAGGAATAGGATGACGATACCTAATGGTGATATTATTGATTGCTCTACAATCTACACACATGCACCATGATCCATCTTTCTTAGGCACTAAAATGACCGAAATAAACATAAGGACTAAGAGATTCACGACATACCCTTTAGCAAGCAATTCTTGAACTTGGCGTTGAATTTCTTTAGTTTCTTCCGATTGGTCCTATATGGTGCAGTTGGGTAGTGATGCCGAATTAAATCAATTTGATGCTCAATCCTCGAAGTGGTGGCAACCCGCGGTATGTCCTTGGAAAGACATCATTGTACTCTCGCAAAATGTTAGTGACAAAGAGAGGCAAAGAAGAAGGTGTATCCTCAAATGAAAACAAAGCTTCTTTGCAAACTATTGCATAGCAAATAGAATTACTAGCATCCAGTTCAGTCATATCAGATTTGGTAGCAAGAAAACTAGCATCTTTCAATTTAATTTCTTTATTCTTCACATAAGTAAATTTATGTTCTTTCTTTTTATGTTGTTGAAGTTCTTTTGCTACAATATGATTTTCGCTCTTAGCATTCTCCTGATTCTTCTTTCTACTAGCTCTAGCAAGTTCATCTTTAACAATTTGTTCAGGAGTCATAGGATGCATCACAATTTTCTTTCTCTTGAACATGAGAGAGTATTGATTATTCCTACCATGATGCACACAATCGATGATCGTATTTCCAAGGTCGCCCTAATAACAATGAACAAGCTTGCATAGGAACAACATCGCAATCAACATAATCATGGTATGAACCCATAGAAAAGTTTACTCTCACCATTCGTGTTACCTTCAACTTACCACTGTTATTGAACCATTGAATATGGTATGGGTGGGGATGAGGGTTGGTCGGCAAAGCAAGCTTCTCCACCATATCCATACTGCCAAATTGTTGCAACTCCACCATCAATAATTATGCGAATCGAGCGTTCCTTGACAACGCCCTTGATTTGAAACAAATTATGGCAGCGATTTTGCTCAAGATACGAGAAACTTGAGCACTTAGTACGCGTTGCACTATAATGCTCAAATACTTGTCGGCATCTTCGGCGCCAACATGTTCCTCCTCATGATTAGATTCGTCATCAAGTCCTGTAGGGTCAGTTGCAAGCATAGCATATATTTCATCATCAAAATTACTAGCAGAGGAATACCTGCCATCATCGCGTATGATCAGTACGTCCTTGTTTGGACAATCCCGCATTATGTGTCCATAGCCTTTGCACCGATGGCATCGAATATCCTTAGTTCGTCCTGTTGAAGCAACTGAAGAGGAGGTTTTTGTAGACGCTTGTGGTGCTGATTTGGTTGCTTCAGAAACTCGTGGTGCTGGATTTGAAGTAGCGGGGCGCAGCTTGTTGTTGAAGGGTGGCGGTGGGGGTGCACTGATGGCCGGGGTAGTAGATGTGCGTGGTGTCCATGAGTTTGTGCGACCTGCGAGAAGAGTTAGATCGTGTCCTCGTCTGGCGTCCCTGCACTTCACGTTCAGCTTTGCAAACAAGATGAAACAATCTAGTAATGGAGTTGTAATCTTTATAGTCAAGGATGTCTTGAATTTCTCGATTCAATCCTCCCAAAAACCTAGCCATTGATGCCTTCTCATTCTCATCTAAATCACAACGCAACATACCAATTTGCATTTCTTGATAGTAGTCTTCCACAGACTTTGTACCTTGTCGTAAGCGTTGCAATTTATTTAACAAATCACGAGCATAATATGAGGGAACAAATCGATGCCGCACAAGAAATTTTAAAGCCTCGCAAGTGTTAGGTATGTTATTGGGATGTTGACGGCAATGTTCTTTCCACCAAATAGAAGCAAAATCGGTAAATTCACTAGTAGCACTCTAACTCGTCTAATCTCGTGAACTTCATGGCAAGCAAATTTTTGATCAACGACTAGTTCTCAATTAAGATAACCATCGGGATCATATTTACCATTAAAAGAGGGCATAATGAATTTAACCTTAGCGAAAGAATCATCGTGGTCACGCACTCACGTCGTGGGGGTCTCGTCGCATACCTTGTCGACAAAAAGCATGGCGTCGATGAGCTCGATCGTTGTTATTGTTACCATGTCATTGGCCTCGTGATCGAGTCACATAGTCGAATTCATTATGTCCTCTACCACCGGCAAAGCAGGGGAAACGGCGGTGGATGCATGGGCCATCTCGTCAGGCGTGCCATAATACCGCCAAAGAAGTGTTAGTGACGCCTTGCGCTCTCCATCGCGCGGCGTGGCGTTTGCCTCAATTTGGGCGCCACAAGTTGAGCAAGTCGCTCATTCATGACCACGACATCTTCCTCAAGACCCTCCGCACGAAGGTTCATGAGGCGTCGGAAATGTTATGCGATTCCTTCGTGCGAGGAGTATGAGATGTATCCTCATCCGAATGCTCATGAGAACTCGCCATTGTTAGCAAATCACAAGTATATGTCCCTAGCAACTACTAGGATGTGGTGGTTCAAAAGTCGCTCACACTCAAGCCTTCTATCCAATTCTTACCAATTCTTACCAAGCAAACAGGGGTGATCGACAACCAGCGGTGTCAATGTATCTCCAAAGATTGGATGGAGCGATTGCTAGGTGAAGTTAAGCCTGTACAGTTGTAGAAAAGGTGTAGCTGGGAAGTCTCAAGTATGGTAGCAACGGATTAGCAACTATCAAATCAGAGAATGCAAGCTGAAAAATCATTCAACGCCGGTTAGTGCTTTGGTCCTAGGCTAGACAGGACTAGAGACGCGAGCCTAGAACACAAGCGAAAGCACAAAGACTACAGAGCTAGAGAACGTTGCACACGGAGTTCGAAGCTCGAAAAGGATGTCGTCTTCACGAAACCTTAGAATCACTTGTAAAGGTCTCACAATTTTGAGTGAATTCTGAGAAACTTGAATTTTTTTCTCGGTTTGCGGGCCCGTTTTGAGGCCCTAAACTACGTTTTTGGGTCGGGATGCGGCGTGCTGCGCAGTGCAGCGACTGGCGTAGATAAAATCCCCAGATTCCCCGGACTTCTCTTTTTTTTTCACTCTATCTTCTCGTTTCCTTTCCAACGGATCAAGAATCACCTCAATCGGAGGTCGTATGCAAAAGTTGTGTATTTGTTTTCTTTTTTTTTGATCGCGTTGCCGAAGTCAGATGAATCTCAGGTTTCCTTCTGGCAACACGAAAATCAACCTCTTCTTTTCTTTCTCTCTCTCTCTCTCTCTCTCTCTCTCTCTCTTGTCACAAACCGAAACGAGCTTTTGTTCTTGGTTAGGGTTTCCCTTGGAGTGGAGGCGGCAGGAGGATTGTGGCTTGCCGCGACAGGAGGATGGTGGCCACAGAAGGATGCAGCAATGGATGGCGGCGCTGGTGGTCGTGGTAATGGCTCTGGTGGTGGAGGCAAACGACAGATTAAACCCAACCACAACGGTGCGACCAAACGTGAGCAGAGCCCGAAACTCTAAAGGAACTAGACACTAAGACCAGCAAAGGACACGACGATGCAATCGAAAGTTCAACAATGCAATGCACTGAAAAGAAAGATGCAATGGCGCAATTGGTCTTGGACAGATAGGTGATCTAATCCTATAGTTTTTTTTGGCTTTTTCGGACTTTTGGAAATAAACAACCTAACTACGAAAAACGATGAAATTCTCACCGAGCAACCTTGGGCTCGATACCACTTGATGGTGACGGGGCCCGATCTTTCGATGAGATTGATAACTATCGATTTTGGGTGGAGGTGACTCGCGATCCGACTACAACCGCATTTGACGGCGCTTGTGCCTTAGCAATCGTTGAACCAACTCGAGAGGCGTTATTGGCCGTCTTTGGAAGCGCGATCAACTCGAACACGAGTTCAATTCTGCGAGCAATCGAAGAACTAGCAAGAATAAGATATATGCAATCTGATATTGCGAATAAGATTGTAATATAGATGGTATTGAAAACGAAAGTGGGATCCGAAGGTCGTCTTGACAGGTGGTTGTCCGACACAACTGAAGAACATAAGTTTGCACAATTTCTTAACCTAAATTCAACGAAATCCGAGTTCTAGCCAGGGGGACGGCGGCTCCTATATGGGAAGACGACCAGGGGTGGCGGCGTGGAAGTGGACGCACGCCCCTAGGGTTACAAGGCCCATGGGCCCAAGAGGAGGTGGCGCGGCACCCTTTTGACTCGATAAAAAATAGACGTGGATTGTTTTATTTATTGTGGCCAGCTCGGTTGGAATTTGAAGCTGAGGTTGGATCCATTGGAAAGTAGACTTGATAAGCTTTCAATGAAGTCCAAGAACGTCCCAAGCGGAGTCCGTATGAAGAAGTTACGCCGTTTGAACTTAGTGTTGTCGCAAAGATACGAACTCGAATTCGAACAGGCCCAACTCGAACTCTTGCTTGGCTCGGACCCAAAGTGACGTGATGTCCTCCATTATGCCTCCTATGCTTGTCCATGACTCCACATACCTCTCTTTGGTCCTTTCCCATGTTCCTAAGCACAATTAAATCATATGCATTAGGTAGCTATCTATTCTCAGTAATATATAACCCTATGAACGAATTCACCTCGTGATTAAGTTGGCGAGCACGAGCTCGAGTAATTGGTCCTTGTAACATTGGTTGTGGATCAGATGTGTGTGTAGGCGCGGTTGTATCCAAGTTAGGGATGTCCTCATCACTCCCTGGCTGCCGCCCCTGCCCCTTCCTCTCCCCTGCGCCCCTCCCTCTCCCACTCCCTGCGCCTCCATTGATTCTTGGGCAGCCACTTCCCTCCCTCCTCAATTGGTGCCGTCGGCCGAAAGCTAGGAGGAAGAGCGGGTTGCCTTCGTCCATTGGTGATTCTCGTGAGGTCCAGCGGGTCACGTGTTGTCGAGGGTTTGCACTTCATTTCCCCGCTGTTTTGATGATGTTTAGATGTGAAATTGGATTAGTTTGATTGGATCGAGTTCGTCCTGTTGTAGATTCAATTCTGTCCAGTGGATTGCATGGTCAGTTTCGGGTTCTTAGAGGTCAAATTGGAGGTTTCCATCTCCTATAGATATTTAGATAATGTTCTTAGCTTTCCGTGGCCCCCAAGAACACCTGATTCCGACGTATGGATCAAAAGTTATGATAGTTTTAGTTTCTGTTGTCCAGAATTCTGACACGATTAATCTGTAAAGTTGTCTTCTAAAATATGATTATGATAATAGAAGATTCAGGGTCTTCACCCAATTAGGTTATTGTAGAATTTTATAACCTTTCCATAATGTTAAAGAACGCTCTAATCAGAATTGTAGATCAAAAATTGTGATATATTCTTTACTGCTGTCTTGTTAGTCTAGACAGTTTTTGTTATGTACTTTCGTCTGCCTGTTAGCAAATTAATTTGGCCGAATTGGGAGATCTTGTCAACTAGAATGTTGTAGATATGTTCGTTAACTTTCCATAGAATCTGGATTCACCTCGTTCTGAGTCCCAGATCATTAGTTATGAATTTTTTCGTGCTGCTGTCCAAATTCGGTTATATGACTAGGTTGTTAGTTTTCAGACTAGGTCTATTAGTTAATTCTTGAGTTAACGGGAAGCGTTGCAGAACGTTGTTAACTAGTGTCGTGTACCATGTTGTTCTTATTTCAATTATTTACTTGTTTAGGCGGCGAGGCTTCGGGTTTAGGAGCACCTTCGTTGCCTGCTAACGCGTCGCAACACGGAAGGCAAGTACTTTGTTACCCTTAAGATTTGCGAATGATGGATATCTGAATGTTCGTGTTGTGTTTTCTTATGATACATGAGAAGGTTCAATGTTTTTGTTTATTTCATATGTGAGATTCTCATGACTAGAGATGATGACATTCTTTATTCAGTAATTCATTCCATGCATCCATTATTCATGTTTCATCCACGGGAGTGGATTGAAGACCCACCATTCCAATGTGAGCAGGTTTGGACATTATCATGTCTCATCCACAGGAGTGGATTAGAAAGACCCATCAATTCCAGTATGAGCACGTAAGACCCACTATTCCAATGTGGGCAGATTTGGACACCCGTATGAAATTGTAATACCCTGAACGTCGTTTCGGCTTCGGATTTAAATTAATCGCAGAGTCGCCCGGTTTTTCGGTAAAGCGCGGGAAGGAAAGAAATATTTTTTTTGGATTTAGCTAAAGTGAAAGAAATATAGAAAAGAATGTATTCTTTTTTTTTATTTAAATAAATCCTTTTCGACGGGCGGAGGGTGGGCTCGCCACCTTGGGCGGAGGCCCAAGGGTGGCCAAACCCACCCTCCAACCCTAGCCGCCCACCTCTTTTCCTCCCCTATTTCGCAGCCCCTCCCTTCCCTTTCCTTTCCCAGCCGCCACCTCCCCCTCCCTTCCCCATGGTGCTGCCATTGGTGCAAAGGAGAAGAAGGAGAAGAAGGAGAAGGAGAAGAGAAGGAAGGAAGGAAGAGAGGAAGAGGAGAAGAAAAGAGGGTGATCCCAAGGTTAGGTAATTTCCCTCACCCCAATCCCTCTGTTTTATGCTGTATTTAGGTTCTTGGTCCAAGTTTTGTGGGGATTAGCATTTTAGAAACCCCCGATTAGAGAATCTCTGTTGTCTGCCTGTAGATTGATTCGCGCAGTACTGCTGTTCGTGCAGTTTAGACTCCTAATACGATTTTTCCCGAGGGTCTCCCCAAAAGGAAAAACGTATAGGACGACGATACGCATCTACTGTATTTTTTTCAGATTTTTTGGCCGTGTAATTTAGTCGTACCAGGATCTGGAATCTCGCTGTCCATCAGGGTTGCAGACAGGGACAGACCGCTGTTCAGATGGGAATTAGGGATAGTAGATGAATTCTATATTTTTCTCCACCATTGAGAAAGTTGTAGGGAATTTAGTAATCTAGATTCTGTATAAAAATCAGAATTTTTAGAGCCATACTCTGTTGTTGGGAAGCTTTTGAACCTGACTGTCCTGACCGACAAAACAGGGGATGTTCTCTGTTTTGAGCATTTAGTTACACCATGCTAAGAACAAAATAAAAATATATGATCTACATGAAAAGTGTAGGTATTTAAGTGAGGAATCCAGATATATATCTTTTGCTGTGATTAGTCTTATATTTTTAAAGATAGGAAAATGTTAAGTAGCGCCGCTGCAGTGGGGATATTGTAGAACCGTTACGCGGGAAAGGATGTTGTGGGATTTCGGGGCTTAGCGACACCTTTGCTTCTTAAGAATCATTTTTGATTGCTGTTGTATGGTGCTGAGGTGTACTTTTGAACAGGTGGTTTTGCTCCTGATCGTACGTGATTGCGTCGCTTCGCCGGTAGAGGCAAGTAAATGTAGCGGTTGTACTACGGTTTAACCCGTTACTCTTAGTACTTGCACTATGTATGATTGACGTAATGTTAAATGATATGCCATGGTTGCATGTTTTATGGATGAGGTCGTGGTAGCAAATTAATATTCATTTTTGCCATGCGTTGGAAGAGTTGTTGGTAGTCATGTGGTAATTTGCTTAATGAGCCAAATGCGGAATATGAAAATAAACTCAAGGTGGACATATTGATAATTCCTTGTGGTTATATTCATGATGATCATGTTGTGGTCTATGTGGTAGAGTTCCCTTTAGATCGATTGATTTTGATCTTGGTGAATCGGTGTGGGTTATGTGGTAATGGTCTTATGACACAATGGTATTGTGCTTAATGAGACACATGTGGATTATGAGAAAATATTCATGATGAGTATGTTGTTGACCTTCGTGGTTAAATTCTTGTGGTTTATGATTATCATATCATTCATGACATATCATGACATTTGCATTGTGGATATCGCGCTTATAGCCGCGACCGTCACAGTACAACATCGTGCATTGTCAGAGCACGATGCATACTTTTACCTTGTTGGGTAAAGATGCGATGGAGCATAGCATACATATGCATTACATTGTGGAAAGATCATTTGCATACTTATGCAAGATATTGTGGTGAAGTTATATTACAAACAATTGCAACTTTATAGTTGTAATGTGGAATTGGCTCATGAGAGTCACTTGTGGTGTGAGGAAAGTGGCTATGGTCGTGGTTTGGGGTTCATCCCTTGTGGTATGGTAGTGGTTGTGATTGTGGCATGAGATTCTACTCTCTTGTGGTAATTGTTGATAGCAGTTGTGGATGCGAGAAATAGTAAAGTTATGAGGTAAAACATGTTAATACTTTATTGTCATTGGTAGTGGCAGTGGTGAATAATATGAAGCAGTTGATCAAGATTCAATTGTTAATATTTTACTATCATTGGTAGTAAATATGGTTGAGGCTATAATTGTGATCATTATGGGAATTGGATATTGATGCTTAATATCTTTGTAGTTAAATTAGCTTGTAAATGAATGTGGATTCACATTATGGATGTGGACATATGGATACTTTAATGATGTTGTATTTTTGTTTGTAGTATGAATAGCACATTAAGCAGTTTGCTTGTTGAGATTTTTATCTCACCCTTGTTTTCCCCTACGGGTGATTGTTGAGCATTCATGGGATGGGTAGAGCGGCACCACAATAATGCACTTGGTTCATCAACTCATGTTGTAGTAAAGTCGATGAAATTCTAGCCAAATGCTTAACTATTTGTGGATGATTATGTTATTTAATAAGGATGGACTTGTGAACCATTCTTTGATTAATCTGCTAGAGGTTGTTTAATTATTGAACTTGTTACCGTTATCTTTATTCCCTTAGTTGTTTATGCTTCCGCTTAATGCTTCTTGTCTAGAGATGTTGCCGAAATAATTTATCTTGAAATTATTGGCTAGCTGTAGAGTGGTTTAGTAGCATTCCAGGGTAATGTGGGTCCTGGGATGTTACATAAATGTTCTTCATACGGGATTTGGATCCCCGTATTTTGTTAAATACGGGTTTAAGTGAACACCGACGGGTGTGTCACTAGCTATACAGGTATAAACACGTGTGTAGTCCTTCCATTTTATTAATTTCATTCATTCCATGCATTCATATATTCATTCAGTGTATGTTCACATTCTGTGAAGAGGTTGTCTTGTTCATAACTGATGTATGTTCAGTTATTCAATATGCTTGCTGAGTCTCGGACTCACTCTTGCTTTGTTTATTTATTTTTAGGTGATCATTGGTGATGATTCTCTTGGGAGGGAGTAGACACACACTATTCATTCACTTCATCTTACACCAGTTTTAATAAAAGAACTTGATTATGTCTTTCATTCATTAAGTGATGGACTGTAATAAATAAACTTAGATGTGGATGGTATCTTTCTCTATATTAAGGTTGTTTAAATAACTGCTTATGTTCCACGATCATTCGTTTGATATGATTATCTTAGTGGATTCAGTAGACTTAAATAATTGGAATTTGTGAACTGTTGTTGGATTCAGTTTTTAATTCCTGCTTAGGTTCTAAAAGATGTTGATCTTTTTATATTAGTTGATGAGTTATTGTTAAAGTTCTTCTACAATATTGTTGTATGTTAGGCCTTTAGGTAGCATTTTGACTTCCGAATAGCCAGGGTGTTACAATTCGTTCATGAAATCAACGTCTATTCCCAAAAGAGCTAGAAACGAATTAAATAATGCAAATAAATTCAATAGTAACCAAATTAAAATATTTTTTATATTATGGAAGAGCATGATTTTAGATGAATTTAAAAATAAGAATCATTCAATTTAGAGTTTTTATGCAAAAGTTATTAAAGTTTTAATTTGTTTCAGATTGAAAATTCAGAGAAAAAGAAAAGGTGACGTCGAAGACGTATTTCCGAGTTTTACGCATTCCAGCAAAGAAAGTGTATTCTCTCATATGTTCTAATGAGGTTTATGCTTTCTAGTAAGGACAACATATTATCCTTTGGACTCGCTGAGGTTTACGCTTTCCAACCGAGAAAACACATTTCCTCAAAACTAAAATGTATTTTCTATTTTCTTCTGATTTTCGTTATTATGACATGTGGGGTTTGTTCGTTAGTGGCTTGGTCCACACGATAGTGCGTGGACCAAAGGTCTATGAGCATAGTGCATGGGCTCACCGAGGCTTTCACTGTGCACTTATGGCTGTGGGGCCCGTGTGTCAGTGACTCATCTGCAAATAATGTTTCAAATTAGATTTTCTTCAATACTTTGGCTTGGTCCCACATGTCAGTCTAACAGGGGGTTATTTAACTCAGCCTAATCATTGTTTTGTCCTAATCAACCGGGATTTGGTTTTAATGACGATGCTATAGTGGTGGTCCGTTTCTAACAAACAGAGAAGCTCCTGGGTGCTGGCTTCCCATGCTTCTCACCGGTGGGGTGGTCCATGGCGGTGCCGGGTTAAGCCCAAAATGGGTTCCCCTGAGGCAGGCAATCCTAGGGGTACTAGCGGCGAGGGCTAGGGTGGCCGGTAGCGGTGGCGTGCTAGAGATGAGCGGCGGAGGTGCTACGGGCTACAGTGGCTTTTGTGCTCCGTCAATGCTTCCAACTAACGAACGCTTGCATAGGTATCTACACAGCACTAGGAGCTCACCGAGACCGAGAGGAAGGATGGAGGTGGTCAGAGGATGGCTGGCGATGAAGGCCCGAGGTGGCGACGAGGAGCTTCACGTGGGGAGCTCACTAGAGGCGATGGGGGTAGCCCAGAGAGGCTTGGAAAAGCTTGAAGGTGCCCTCGGGGTGCTCCTGGCGCAACCAATTATGCTGCACAGAAGTTCTCCCACTATTCGACGGCAATGCCTTCCATCTAATGGGTGGCGTAGAGGACCTTCTCATGATCGCTGCATTAGGTAATCAGTAACTTCCTTTCAATGACACGAAGCCATTCATTGGCTTCTACTGGTGAAACATTTCCAGAGAATGTCAGCAGGCGAGTCCTCATAAATTCTGCTAGCTTGGATGGTCCATGGTGACCATGAACAACTGGTGTTGCGTTGTTGTGTGCTGATTATTGCTCATACTCTGTATCTGGTTCATCATGGTGTACATCAATTGTGCCTGAGCTACCATGAAAGCTCCAAAATTCTGCAAGTCGATTGGAGGTGCTTGGGGTGGAACTGCTCCTCCAGGGGTCTGTTCATTCCCTTCTGAACCACTGGCTCCTGAACCACTAGCAACAGCGTGACGAGTCTGAACCATCCATTACTATAGAAAAGATCTTCATAGACGATTCAAAAACATCACCACAGACAGTTTTGTGAGTTGTTTGAGTTTATGGGTCAGTAATGACATGAAGTCATCACAGACGGTTTTTGAACCATCTGTGATGCATACTATCACAGACGATTATTAATTCAGAACCATCTGTGATAGTTGAATAACACAAATGGTTTGTAGATGAAACCGTCTGTCATAGCTAATGTATCACAGACGGTTTGTAGCTAAAACCGTCTGTGATAGCTGATGTATCACAGACGGTTTGTAGAAGAAATCGTCTGTGATGACTTTTCTCTATAAAGTATCCAAGCAGTGACTGCTTGTGCCTTTAAAACCGACTTCATATTATATATATATATATATATATATATATATATATATATTATTCATAATCCCTCAGCCACTTTCGGGGGTCGTCCACGCAGCATGAGGAAGGGATAGTAGCCACGGGCAACTTCATCGAGCCCCTGTAAGTTCAATAAGCATGGCTGCCAGGAGAGCGCGTGGAATCCAGTCGGTTTTAAAGGCACAAGCAGCCATTGCTTGGAAACATTATAGAGAAGAGATCAGGAATGGAATGGTAGGACGTACCTGGGATGCAAGGGGGGAGAACTTGACCGGCATGAACACGGTTACACAGGCAGGTGAAGAGGTGTTGTAGTAGTTTTTAGCTCATTTGGTCTTGTTTTGGAATAGAATAGCAAATTTAAAAGACATAATTGACATATAAACATGTGAATCCTTCAGGTCATTTAAAAGACGCACAATCTATACACAATATCACATCCAATTGCATTTGTGACATCATTAGAGCTCAAATATGAACTAATTATCAATTCAATTTTAGCATAAGACTATTAACATCATTGAGCAGTTCAACAGAGCATACAAATTTGCAATACCTCCCAGTGCTAGACACAGACAAATCACACAGAGCATATAAAAATCAATGATTATGCCAGATTAACACATTAAGCAACATAATAGGATTTATCCACAACTAGCAGCACCAGCAGTCACACCCAAACACAACCCCATTCCCCACCTCCAAATCCATCTATCCATCCATCCAACCAGCCATCAGTCACATTGCAGCTCGGTTCACATGAATACCAACAGCCCAAACCATGCTTCTTGAACTTGCAGGGTTTCGATGAAGTTGCTCGTGGCTGCTGTCCCATGCTCCTCATGTTAGGTGGACGACCCCTCGAAATTGGTTGAGGGACTACGAACAATAATATTAATATTAATATTAATATATATATATATATATGAAGCCGGTTTGAAAGGAATGGTAGGACATACCTAGGACGCAAGGGAGGAGAACTTGACTAGCATGAACACGGTTACACAGGCAAAGGTGAAATGAATGGTGAGAGGCAGGTGAAGAGGTGTTGTAATAGTTTTTAACTCATTTGGTGTTGTTTTGGAATGAAATAGCAAATTTAAAGGCATAATTGACATATAAACATGTGAATCTTTCAAGTCATTTAAAAGACACACAATCTATACACAATATTACATCCAATTGCATTTGTGACATCAGTTAGCAATTCAATCGTATATTAGAATGTATAAATTTGTATGTGTATAGCAGTTAGCAATTCATTAGAGCTCAAATATGAACTAATTATCAATTCGACAAATCACATAGAGCATACAAAAATCAGTGATTGTGCCAGATTGACATATTAAACAACCTAGTAGAATCTATCCACAACTAGCAGCATCAGTAGTCACACCCGAACACAACCCCATTCCCCAACTCCAGATCCATCCAGCCAGCCAGCCATCAATCACATTCCAGCTCGGTTCACATGAATACCAACAGCCCAAACCAATAGGTGGTAGATTTATCTTACCTCGATGTCAGTAGTGAGGTAGCCGGGGGAGGTCGGTGGAGAAGTAGCTGGGGTCACGCATGCCGGGGGGAGAGGATGAAGAGGTCGCATGCGCTGGGGAGAGGACGATGACACCGTAGGGGGGAAGCTTCGGGCGGCGGCGTCGAGGTGGATTTGGTCGCGGGGAGGTCAATTGGACCGGCGGCGTCAACGACGGGGCCGGGGAGGAGGTTTCGGGCAGCGACGGCGTCGAGGTGGGGAGGGGAACGGCCGAGAGTAAAGGCGTTGGGGAGTGACGAGTTAGGGCGCAAACCCTAGCGGCTCCTACTAATAAAGAGTTATCACAGACGGTTCTATTATGGAACTGTCAGTGATATGGTCTCATATCACTGACGGTTCTATTTTGGAACCGTCTGTGATATGGTTGCTCAAAGTTCTATATATGTTTTGAGCATGTATTGTCATGTATACATTTATAAGGCATGAAGAAATTACATGTTTATATGTCAATTTTCTTATTTAAATACTGCTGAAAATTTGCATATGGTTCAACATATAATATAGTAATTCGATCACCTCCAAACAACATTTTGTTTTCATTTTGGAATTTACTTATGGCCAAACAGCGTGGTCAGTCGCTTCTTACAAAGATTAAAAAAAATTAGAAACCTAAATAAACAAAAATTTTCTAGTGGCGGAGGTAGGCTACTAACTCTGTCTTCAAAACTTCATAGGCGGCGGTGTCGGCATCGGATGGTTCATGAGCGAACGAAGCCCGAAATGCGTCCACCCGCTAACGTGCTCGTTCGAGTGTCTCCCGAAGACCCTCGGACTGTTGAATCAAGAAGAATTGAGCCCATAGGCTCTCTTCCTTTGCTTAAGGGGTCTCAGCATGGTCGATTTGGTCGCCCGCCGCCTCGATTAAGCCGTCCAAGTGATGGCGAGCCTCCTAGAGACATGCAACATCGTTGTGGAGGGCCACGTTGATGACGTGGTAAACTCATTGGAAGTGGGAGATCACTCGGAAGACGCGGGAGAGGAGGATGTCAAGACGGCGGAAGGTTACCGCCACCTGCTCCGGCAAATCCTCAGACAGAGGAGTGAGGACACTGTTGATCAAACAGTGTCATTCCGCTGCATCCGCCAACGTACGGCCGGAGAGGTGCTCGTACAGTATGGCCAAGTAGGCTATCAATGCTAGCGACAAGGAAACAGAAGAGGGAGCCATTTTTGCTAGCTTTAGAAGAGTAGAGTTTACATGTGGGGGATGTTTACATGTGGGGGATGATGATCATCTTCGATGGTAGATGATCTTTTTTATAAAACAAGAAATAAATTCGATGCGTGAGACGAAGAGATGCATCGGGGAGCCGAAGCAGCATTGATGCGATGAAGAGACGCATCGACGACGAAGAAACTCATCGGGGAGCTGAAGGGATATTATCACAGACAGTTATAATTAAGAACCGTCTGAGAAGTATCACAGACGGTTGTTTGTTGAAAACCATCTATGATATTTCTAAATATCACAGACGGTTATTTTTAAGAACCATCTGTGATACTTCATAGACAGTTTTCATCATAAACCGTCTGTGATATTACCTATTCACAGATGGTTTTTAGGGCAGCCTGTAACACAGACGGTCTCTAAACCAAACCCATTTGTGATTGCATGTAATACAGACGGTTTTGACCAACCGTCTGTGCTGAGGAGTCTAGTATTAGCCTTTTTGTAGTAGTGATCTGGTGAAGCTTCATGGGTTAGATAAGGTAGCAAGCATAAGATGAGTTAAGAACTAAGTGGGGGTAGGTTAAACCCAACAAACACTTGCACAAGAAACTCAATTGAAATACCTATATTATTTAGGGTCTTAACATGGCTGCAACAAATGCCTAAGGGCTTTTGCAACTCATACTCGTACACAAAAAATAAGAGCGAACCTAAACACATAAATTACCGCCTAAAGGGCAACACTCCTAACTTAAACTGACACGGATCGACACACTGAGCCTCAACTGACGAAACCTAAACCTTAGCGAACTTAGTTGCTGAGGTAGCCTCCACAACCACGATGGTGCTCCCGCCTACTGTAGACCTGGAAGTGTGCTCGCATCTTTGCAAACTGATCCTGATGCTCCGGGACTGGTGCAGCAGGAACAAGCGTCTCTGGTGCAGGCACAACTGGCTCCTCTGGCTCTGCGGCCTTTATTGGCTCCTCTGGATCCTCCTCCTCTTCAGGGTCGTCCTCTGGATCTTCTTCTTCAGGATCTTCCTCGTGCTCATGCTGGTCGTACAGTGCTACTTCTAGCACTGCGATCCTCTCTTTTGTCCTTTGCAAAGCCTCATAGATGCACTCCAGCTCTATGGCAGTCATCTCTAGTGATTCCTCTGAGCAACATTTAACGGGCAAGGTGCACCATTGTAGCATTGTCTTCTCCATCTGTAGATGGGTAACGAGCTGGTAGATCCATAGCTATTGCTCAGGGGTGGAAATGAAAGACTGTATCTCATAGCTCACGAGCGTAGATGTTGCAGATCATCAGGATAGCAAGGCGTGATGACTCTTGGACTCCTTCTATGAAGTTGATCCTTCTGACTGAGATGTTCAAAGGTTGGCTTGCTTTGGTGTCCCTCCTGGCATAGATGGTCAAATGGCATATCACTCCATGGTTGCGGCCATCCTCCATCCAGTTGGTGCCACGATATATTGGTCGGTTGAAACCTCCAAGCACTTGCAAAAGCTTCCAAAGTTCTGCGACGGGTCCTCCCTTACGCTCACCATAGTTTTGAAGACGAGACATGTGTCACAACAGACAAGAGGGTAAGAACCAATTTAAAACAGCGGGGAGAGGAGAAATTTCAGTAATAGTTGAGTCAAGAGAGATACAAGAGGAGTTAAGCAATTCATTAATCTTGCAGTTAATTTTTCTTTAGAAAATAATTTGGACACTCTAAGGATAGTCGATCTAACTAAGGTCAAGACCTACAGTCAGTATGACTCTGATACCACCTTTGTCGGGATCCAAAAATGCAATTCTGGACTCTCTATGTATTCTGCACTAGCCCAGAATCACGCTAGTGCACACAGTATCAATATAAATGAATATCGATCCACACAAGTCGAATAATAACATAAACGATTAATTTGAATAATAAATAATGGTTTTGACCTTATGGTCGAGTTTATATTTATTAAGCCTCACAGGGCTGGCAATAATTAAACAAGCAACAGCGGAACAAAAGACTTCAGCGGAATCCCATCAATTCATCACAAGCAACTGACTGGGATCAAGACCTAACGATTAGCACCCTCGAAGTGCTCCTCCTCGAATGCAGCGATGACTCCTCCACTTCTGTTGATTCGATTTAGCAAGTATGAGTACACAACCGTACTCACAAGTCATACCACAAAATGCAATGTATAGATGCAGGCTTATTCCAAAGGAATGACTTCAATGATGCTTTTACATAAAAGCAACATTTGTAATTGAATACAAATAATAGGTTGAAAGCATAATTTGAAACATATAAATAATAATAATTTAACAATTATTTTCACAAAGAACACAAAGCTTAATCAAATTATTCACACAGCCACATGACTTATATCATACAGCTGTCACTTCCCAAATGTTTATGAGAAACTAACATTTTGTGAAATCCCCGAGCATGTCCATAACCGCAGATGTGGCTATTCAAATAGATTGATTAACATTCTGCAGAGGTTGTATACTTTACCCACACGATATAATCAGTGTAGCTAGCACTAATTATAACAAAATGTTTCAGAAATTCATCTCAAATATTGACACTCCTAATGTGTTTTACTGACGACACTAACGCCCATACAGGAAATTACTCTGTCGCACACCATTGGACCAAAAGACGGCAAACCGCTCATAAATATGAATTGCTATAAAGATAGAAACACACTTCCACTCTAGCATAGAGCTTAACCTACTACCTGAGTATTCAATGCTAAAATTCTATAACTTACTAAGTTAGGCCCGTCCCATACCAGGCAAGTGGTTGTACAGTAAGGCTCGGTTCAATGGCGCACAAAGTTAAGTTCTTAATTGACCAAGGCAAAACTTCCAATTTCAAACTATGACATAAAGATTATTATTCCCAATCACTAAGCTCCACCATGTCACACAGTTTCCACCACTTGCCTCAGTCTAAATCTTTTACCACCTAGTTGGTTAAGTGCAACACATGCCATCAACGAGCAATAGCACACAACACGTAGTTTTATCACAAAGTTCCATATTCACTTAGTCAAATTTATATTTGCAACTCACATGAAATGATGACTCGATGCATGGCTAAGCAGACTAATCGTATCTAACCAACCCACGTTGGTGCTACGGTAATAACAACTAAATAATCAACTAATCTAGGGTGACAAAAGATCATGACATATCAATAGACAAGGTGGATATAAACAATTTGGATGAATGACTAATCTCAAAGCATTTAAATAATTATTTAAAGTAAATACAATAATTTGAATCTAAGTAATTTTAGAAAACTAGGTGCAACATGATCAAAGGTATGATTTGCCTTTGAATAGATCTTGGTCTCGTCTTGGTCTTGGTGAACTCCTTCTTCCTTCAAATCTCCTTCTTCCTGGAAATCTCTCGATGTAGCAACGTCTACTCGCAAACGAAGTAAATAAACAAGAATAAATAAAATAGAGAAGAAAACAAACTCCAAAAATTAAATAAAAAATCACTAAAATAGAGATCAAATTTAGATGAATTTAGAAATTTGACTAGGCTCAATCGGAGTTCGGATGCAAAAGATATGGCTTTTGGAAGATCTAAACTTAAAGAAATACTTGAAAAGGGATTTACTGGCATTTCCTGATTTATTTTTCTATGGGAAATTAGAAAATGACATCAGCGTGACGTCAGCCCTGGGATTTTCGGCTGAAAAAGAAATAAAAGAAATCTTGACATGTGGGACCCATAAGTCAGTGACACGGTCCACGGTGGATTAGGTTTATTGGAGATCGGATCTGGGATTCAGGCTTAGGTGGCGCGCACGCGCACGTGGCGGCTGAGTCAGCGCACATGTGGGCTGACACGTACCCGTGGATGCTGATGTGGTGGATGACTCGATGATAGCATGAGTTGCCCCGTGTGCGCGTACGTGGCGATGACGCGGATGACACGCAGCTGCATGCACGGACGTGGCTGGGGATGGGGATGTCCACGTGGCTCGACGGCGATGGTTGGTGCTTGGGTCCCGATGGCTTCCAAAGATCAGCGGTGTTTCACTAGCAGTGAGGGGTACCAGCAAGTGGAGAACGCTAATGCGAACTCGTCGGTGCACTTACAGGTGGCTGAGGTCGATGGTGATGGCTGGCAGCGAGTTTCAAGTGGAGAAGAACTACGGCAGTTGTCGGGAAACCTCTCTGGTGATGTTTCGGTGATGTGGATGGGCTAGCTCTGGTGGCGGAGGACTCGGTGGTGCGGTTGATGATGACGAAGCGACCATGATGGCGGTGCAATTTGAAGAAAACGAACCCCGGCCGAAAAACCCTAAAAGCTAGATTGCAATGGCGCTAGAGTTCTAGGGGTGATGAGGGTGGGGGTTTTGGGATGCGGAGGATAGGGCGAACCCTAGGGCACTATTTATAGGGCTCGGGCACATCGGGTTTGGAAATCCCCAATTTGAGTTCTTTCGGACTCCGCAGTTCTTAGAGATAGAAACGGATTTGGGATATGATTTTGATTCGAGGGGATACAGGAGAGATAGAGATCGAGTTTGGCACGATTTCCCGATAGGCTTTAGTTGGAGATTTTGGTTTGTCGGACGGGGTTTCTAGAAGCGGCAATGGCAAACATGGGCGAACGCGCAGCGAGGATGACGACACGGTAGAGACGAAGGTTGTGGGACCCACAGTGAACGCAAGCGACACGCATGTATGCGGGTTGGAGCGAAAGGAAAAATGTCGTGCAGGCTAGACCAGAGGAAGGGAGAAATGGGCTGGGAGTTTAAGGATTCGGCCCAAAAGCCAATATTGAGATTTTAAATACATTTTCTAATTTAGAAAATACTGAAAATTCAAATAGCAATTGAACTCGAAAAAATTCTAGAAAATATATCTAAGCTCATAGAATCCAAATAAAATAGTTTTGACAAATGTTGATGTTGAAATTATTCATATTAAATTGTTTTGATATTGAAAGTCCAAGTTAAGCTTTGAATTTAAAATTCAAATAAAACCCAAAGGTGAATTTTCCAATTACTAACTAAACAAAAGATTTTTTAAAGCTCAGAAAATTGTTATGTTACAGTCCGCCACCCGAAAACTTCCCCATCGCGTTCCTCGTTACTCTGGCGAGTTCCTCCTGATTCCTTTCGCGTCACTTTGTGTCCCATCCCCTGATCTATCTTTTCCACTTTTGGCATCGAGATTCATTCACCGATAGCGATGATCCCTTCCTTCTCTTTCTTCTCTGGCCACCGTCCTTCATCGCCCGTTCCCAGTCACTCCGGTGATCCCCCGCCTCCATCTTCACTATCTTCTTCATCCCGACGCCATGTTCTACCTCATGCATTTTGTCCTTTTCCCCAGAGTGCGTTGCCAAAGCCATCTCGTCGTCGTAGCCGATCCGCCGTCGCCGCTGGCAATTGACGTCGTTCCTCACCGGCATGGCCGCTAGCTCCGGTGAGCCCCGTGCGCCACCATGTCGTTGTGCCATGTCATGAGTGCCACATCACATGCCACCTCAGCTTCACCTCAACACTCATGCACCGTGGCATGACACGTGTGTGCCACGCGAGTGACACCAAGCCCAAAGCCAAAACCGAACCCGTGTAAACCCAATCCACCATGGACCAAGTCTATGACCCGTGGACCCACCTTGTCAGGCACTATTCCATGAATCGGTTCACCATTAACTGTTGACCTTGTTCTGTGGACTTGGTCTATGGACCAATGGCCCCACATGTCAGCCTCTACGCTTTTCCCAAATGTCTTTTTATTCCAAAAATCCATAAATTCCCTCAGCCCCACATGTCATACACTCACCCTTTTTCCAATATTTCTGAAATAAAAGATTCTGGGAATATTCCATAGATCCCACCTATCAGTTTCTCACTCTTTTTTCAGCATTTTCTTTCTGATCAAACTTCCGAGAGCTCATTCTTCCTCATCCGAACTCCGATTGAACCCATTTAAGTTTCTAAATTCATATAAATTCAAGACCTACCTTCTAGTACCATTCAATTTAAATTTGGAATTTATTTGATTTATGTTTTTGAGTTTTGTTTGTTTTTATGCCTTCTCTCTCGTTAGACATTGACGTTCTGGATTTGTCCGAGTGAGCTAAAGGTCAAGGAAGTAGAAGCTTGAAGGTAAATGAATAGAAAAATTGCTATAGCAAGGCAAGTTGTACCTTTGACCATCACTACTACAGAAAAGATCTTCACAGATGGTTCGAAAACATCATCATAAATGGTTTTGTGAGCCATCTGAGTTTACGGGCCAGTGATGACATGAGGTCATCACAGACGATTTTTGAACCGTATGTGATGAATACTATCACAAACGGTTATTAACTTAGAACTGTCTGTGATAGTTCAATAACACAAACGGTTTGTAGATAAAACCGTCTCGTGATAGCCGATGTATCACGAGCGGTTTGTAGTTGAAAGCGTGTGTGATAGTCGATGTATCACGAGCGGTTTGTATTTGAAACCGTTTGTGATTACTTGTGTTTATAAAGTATCAAGCAGTACGTTGTTTGTACCTTTAAAATCGCTTCATATTATATATATATATATATATATATATATATATATATATATATATATATTGTTCATAGTCACTTAGCCACTTTGGGTCGCCCACGCATGAGGAGGAAGGGATAGTAGCCACGGCAACTTCATCGAGCCCCGAAATTCAAAAGCATGGTGCGCCAAGAGCGCGTGGACATCCAATTACTTGGATGTCGTTACTTTCTGAACATAGCGACGTCCAATTACCTATCGATGACATCTAGGTAATTGGATGTCCACGCGCTCTCCTAGCCGCCATGCTTCTTGAACTTGTAGGGGCTCGATGAAGTTGCTCGTGGCTGTTGTCCCATCCTACTCATGTTGCGTGGACGACCCCTCGAAATTGGCTGATGGACTATGAACAATATATATATGTATATATGAAGGCGGTTTTAAAGGCACAAGCAACCACTGCTTGGAAACTTTATAGAGAAGAGATCAGGAATGTAATGGTAGGACGTACCTAGGATGCAAGGGAGGAGAACTTGACCGGCATGAACACGGTTACACGGGCAGGTGAAGAGGTGTTGTAGTAGTTTTTAACTCATTTGGTATTGTTTTGGAATGAAATAGCAAATTCAAAAGACATAATTGACATATAAACATGTGAATCCTCAAGGTCATTTAAAAGACGCACAATCTATACACAATATCACATCCAATTGCATTTGTGACATCATTAGCTCAAATATGAACTAATTATCGATTCAATTTAGCATAAGACTATTAACATCATTGAGCAATTCAATAGAGCATACAAATTTGCAATAACTCCTAGTGCTAGGCACAAACAAATCACACAGAGCATACAAAAATCAGTGATTGTGCCAGATTAACACATTAAGCAACCTAATAGGATATATCCATAACTAGCACCACCAGTAGTCACACCCAAACACAACCCCATTCTCCACCTCCAGATCCATCCAACCAGCTATCAGTCACATTGGAGCTCGGTTCACATGAATACCAACAGCCCAAACCAATATGTGATAGATCTGTCTTACCTCGACGTCGTCGTTGTCGATGGTGAGGTAGCTGGGAGAGGTCAGTGGAGAAGTAGCCGGTCGGGGTCACACACGCCGGGGGGAGAGGACGAAGAGGTCGCATGCGCTGGGGAGAGGACGACAACACCATAGGGGGGAAGCTTCGGGCAGCGGCGTCGAGGTGGATTTGGCCGCGAGGAGGTCGATTGGACCGGCGGCGTCAACGACGAGGTCAGGGAGGAGGCTTCGGGCGACGACGGCGTCGAGGTGGGGAGGGGAACGGGCGAGAGTAAGGGCGCTAGGGAGTGACGAGTTAGGGCGTAAACCCTAGCAGCTCCTACTAATAAAGAGTTATCACAGACGGTTCTATTATGCAACCGTCTGTGATATGGTCTCATATCACAGACGGTTCTATAATGGAACTATCAGTCTCATATCACAAACGGTTCTATAATGGAACCGTCAGTGATATGAGACAATATCACTGATGGTTCTATTATGGAACTGTCTGTGATATGGTTGTTCAAAGCTCTATATATGTTTAGATCATATACTGTCATGTATACATTTACATGAAATGAAGAAATTACATGTTTATATGTCAATTTTGTCATTTAAGTACTACTCAAAATTATTTGCATATGGTTCAACATATAATATAGTAATTCGATCACCTCCAAACTAGATTTTTTTTTCATTTTGGAATTTACATATATATATGTCAAGTTCTTT
The DNA here is from genome assembly GCA_036346255.1 of Ampelocalamus luodianensis. NCBI lineage: Eukaryota > Viridiplantae > Streptophyta > Magnoliopsida > Poales > Poaceae > Ampelocalamus > Ampelocalamus luodianensis. The sequence continues at coordinate 15,342,326 of CM070636.1, read as the reverse complement.
TAGGTGGTATATCAAAGGTGGGAGTAACTACTCCCGGGAGTAGAAAGTATTTTTCATATATATATATATATATATATATATATATGGCCAAACAGCATGTCCAGTCGCTTCTTACAAAGATTAAAAAAGTAAAAACCTAAATAAATAAAGTTTTTCTATTAGCGGAGGTAGGCTGCTATCTCCGTCTTCAAAACTTCGTAGGCAGCGGCGTCGGCATCGGACGGTTCGTAAGCGAACGAAGCCCAAAATGCGTCCACCCGTTGACGCACTCGTTCGAGTGTCTCCTAAAGACCCTCGGACTGTTGAATCAAGAAGAATTGAGCCCATAGGCTCTCTTCCTTTGCTTGAGGGGTCTCGACATGGTCGACTCGATCGCCCGCCACCTCGATTAAGCAGTCCAAGTGACGGTGAGCCTCCTAGAGACATGCAACGTCGTTGTGGAGGACCACATAAATGATGTGGTAAACTCGCTAGAAGTGGGAGATCACTCGAAAGATGCGGCGGAGGAGAATGTCAAGACTGCAGAAGGTGGCTGCCACCTGCTCTCTGGCAAATCCTCAGACAGAGGAGTGAGGACACTATTGATCAAACAGTATCCTTCCGCCGCATCCACCAACGTACAGCCGGAGAGGTGCTTGTACAGTATGGCCAGGTAAGCGATCAATACCGGCGACAAGGAAACAAAAGAGGGAGCCATTTCTGCTAGCTTTAGATGAAGAGTAGAGTTTATATATGGGGGATCGATGATGATCATCTTCAATGGCGGATGATCCTTTTTTATAAAATAAGGAATAAATTCGGCGCGCACGTGAGATGAAGAGACGCATCAGGGAGCCGAAGCGGCATTGAAGTGACATTAATGCGATGAAGAGATGCATCGGCAACGACGGCGATGTAGAAACTCATCGGGGAGCTGAAGGGATATTATCACAGACGGTTATAGTTAAGAACCATCTGGAAAGTATCACAGACGGTTGTTTGTTGAAAATCGTCTGTGATATTTCTAAATATCACAGATGGTTATTTTTAGGAACCGTTTGTGATACTTCACAGACGATTTTCATCATGAACCATCTGTGATATTACCTCTTCACGCAGCGATTTTTAGCGTTAGCTAAGAATACGCAGCGGTCTCTAAACCAAAACCGTCTGTGATTGCATGTAATACAGACGGTTTTGGTCAACCGTCTGTGATGAGGTATCCAGTATTAGCCTTTTTGTAGTAGTGCATGTTGGACCCAGTTTTCCAAAATTTACTTTGATTCAAACTATTGCATGTTCTTTCAAGTATTTAATTCTTTAAATACTTTGGGATTAACTATACACCTACTTGATTATATCCACCTTGCTCATTGTATTACCTTGATATTTTGTCACCCTAGCTTAGTTAACTATTACTAGTTGGTATTATCATAGACCAAAGTGGGTTGGTTAGACATGAATAGTCTGTTTAGCCATGCAATGGGTTATTGATACCATTTTGAGTTACAAATCTAAACTTGACTAAGTGATTATGGAATAACCTTGTGAATAGACAGTGTATTGTATGTTGTCACTCGTTGATGGCATTTGTTGCACTTAACCAACAGGGTGGAAAAAGATTTAGACCAATGCAAGTGGATGGAATTGTGATATCGTGGAGCTGTGTGCGTTTGGGAAAATATGAATGTGATAATCAGTAGTAGTTTGGCAATCTTGCCTTGGTCAATTAAGGACTTAACTTTGTACGCTATTGAATTGAGCCATAACTGTATGACCACATGCCTAGTATGAGATAGGCCTAACTTAGTAAGTTATAGAGTCTTGACATTGACTACTCAGGTTGTAGGTTAAGCTCTATGCTAGGGTGGAGGTGTGACTCTCTCTATGGTTGGGTCAAACTTATGAGCGGTTCGCCGTCTCCAGGTCCAATGATGTATGATCGGGCCAACGACCTATATGGGGTTTGGTGACGATTTTATGCATTCAGGCCAACAACCTCTGTGGGGTTTGGTAGGGCCAACAACCTCTGTGGGGTTTGGTGCCGTCTATATGCACATTGGGAGGGTCACTTGTCGAAATAAAGTTTCAGAAATGTTTTGTTGCGATTGGTGTAGGCCACACTAGTTATATCTTGTGGGTAAAGTGTACAAACCTCTGCAGAGTGTTAATAATCTATTCGAATAGCCGTGTCCGCGGTCATGGATATACTCGGGGATTTCACACAAGGGGTAGATTTTCATAAAACAATTGGGAGGGATAGCTACGTGATTCATATGGCTATGTGAAAGAAATTGGTTAGGCTACGTGAGCTTTGTGAAAATACTTGTTAAAATATTATTTTTATTTATTTTAAATTACACTTTGAATCTAATATTCATATTCAACTGCAACGATTACTTTTATGCAAAAGAACCATAGATGCCATATCCTTTGGAATAAACCATCATCTATAATTGCATTCTGTGATGCGACTTGTTGAGTACTCTATGTACTCACCTTGCTATAAACAATGTTGTTCAGTTGAAGAAGGCTACATCGGTTCATCGTTGGTCCACAAAGTCTACTTCAAGGATCGTGGAGAACCAGATCGCACTACCCTAGTTAATTGCCTGTGGGCATATAGATGGGCTTCACTGAATTTATTTTGTTTCGTTCCTTTGTAGCTTATTTGAGATATTCGCCTTCGGGGGCATTAATTGCAAGATTTGACCTTAAGGTTGTTACTCTGATAATTATTGTTAATCGTCTATTTTTTTTGTTATCTTTGCATATGGAATGATACTTCATCGATGTTGCCACTGTGTGCACCAACGTGATCCTAGACTAGTGCAGTATATACAGAAGGTCTAGATTTGCATATTTGGGTCCCGATAGTTGTGGAGTGCACCACTGTTAGGGATGGCAATCGAATGTGGTGTTTACAGGTAGTGCTCACCCATACCCATGCTTGCTTGCCCAAAAGTCCCACACAGGCATGCTCGCGAAGGGTGACGGGCTGAGAACCTCGCCCATGCCCATCGCCCGCGAGCATACCCGTGTACCCACCACACGCCCACATCTCATTTCACTCAGCTAGTCAGCAGGTAATCAGAAAACAACATAGTTCATATTGATTCATCACATTGTTTCTAGCACTTGATAATTCAGCCAAGGAACCTAACATTAATTAAAGAAATAATTCACCTATTGAAGAACAAAATGTAGAAAATGATTCTAGGTAGTCAAGTATTACATGCAAGTAATCATTCAACCTAGAAATCTAACATTAATTGGCATAAGAAGAAGAGGAAAGCAAAAGGACCCCTCAGCAGCAGACGTAAAAATGCACATGCACAAAGGTAGAACATACGAAAAGGGTTCAAATTAAGTTCATCACACATCAAGTTCAACAAAAAAAAAAAATACAAACTGACATAGTTCATCACACATAAACAAATTAAGTTTCAACAATAGTAGAATATACGAAATCATGCAATAGCTCACAAAGTCACAAATATGAGAGTTGAACACAAATCAAAAGTAACAGATAGGGATTTGGGAGAGGGAATCGATGAAAAGCATAATCTTCAGGGTTGGCGGCGGCTTATTTGGCGGTCAAGAGCCAAGGAGGATGAGGAGGGCCGATCGGTCGAGGGCATGAGGAGGGAGATCCTTCCAGACTCTAGAGAAGGAGAGGAGGGGCGGCCGGGTAGGTGGATGGGTGGCAGCACGGCCAAGCAGGACGACAGAGGCGGTGAGTTGGACGGGTGGCGGTAGGCGGACGGGTGGTGGCGTGGGCGTGCAGGAGTCAGGAGTGAACAGGAGCCCGAGACTCTGAGGAGGGCCGAGGGTGTGAGGAGGGAGATCCAGACTCCAGAGGAGGAGAGAAGGGCATGACGCAGCCGAGCTGGCGAATAGGTGGTGGCGCGGCTAGCTGGGAGGACAGGGACGATGAGCCGTGCATGTAGACAGATGGCAGTGCGGCCGTGCGGGAGTCGAGAGACGGTGGCAGACAAAGACGGCGGTGGACGGGGGCTAAGGCCATGCAGCGGTGCGAGATTCGGGAGTCAGGACTGGAGATGAGATTGGGGTTTGGGGTTGGTAGTGGTTGGGCTCATGGAGTGATGGCCGAATGGGTATCAGGGTATGTGAATTAGGGTTTCCTCGGGCTCACCTGGCGGGTAAATGGGCACGATGGGCACAGGTGGAGCTTACCTATAGCCGCGCCTGTTTATCCGATGGGTAAATGATTGCTCACATTTTCATGCCCATGGACAAAGAAAGCACCACATGCCTGGCTTGATTAGGGCAATTGCCCCTGGCACACAAATAATTGGGTACAATTGCCATCCCAAGCCATTATGCATTGCCCAACTAGTTGAAGATGAATGAAACTATGTTAGATACAGTGGATATTGTTTGACCTTTTTTTCTGGGGCAGATATGAATTTGGAGTATTCATAGTATGGACATGGGGCAGAAATATATGACAGAATCGAATGGAAATGGACAAGACACTCTCGGTCCAATCTCTCTCTCTCGCTCGCTGCTTGGTGCGACGAGGTATGGGCAAAGGGAGCGGTGATGGCACGTGATTCGGTTGTGGTCTGCGGTGGCGATGTGAATCCGGCGATGAGCAGGTGGCACAATCTGGCAGCGAGCAAGCGGGGTGATCCAGTGGCAAGCACGGTGGTGGTAGTGCGAATAGATGCTCTACTCCGGTGGGGATTGGGTGATCCAGTGGCAAGCACGGTGGTGGCAACGCGAATAGATGCTCTACTCCGGTGGGGATTGGGTTGTGCTCGAGCTTGGCAATGACTCGTGCTCTACTCTTGGACAATTCCATTTGTGCTACTCGCTAAGGATCAGCGAAACAAGATTCGGTCTATCTCTTTTCTGTGAGTAGCCAAGATCCTATCTAGATGAGGAGAATTGATTATTTACCCTCCTATTAGATGTGTTTTGATATTTTGCCCTCCTTCCCGATGTAATTGTTTTTTACCCCTACTTGGTCTGTTTCTTGATTAAATATCATCTTTTCATTATTTTATTAATATTCGACCATTTTCCCTATTTTGGCCATATGAAAATACCTCATTGCCCTTGCCTTGCTGTACGTATCTCCTCCCTTCCGCCTGCATCTCCTCCATTTGTTATTCCATTCCATTCCCCAACCCATCCCAACCCACCGCAACTGCCTCCTCCCCCTCCCATTCCGCCTCACCACCAACGTCATCTCCTTCATCATGCGGTGGGTCCCTGTGAATCCACCTGCACTTGGATCACCCGTGACACCGCAGAGGGTGAGCAGGAAGCTAATGCGGTGGTGGCGGTGGAGGAGGAAGAGGAAGGGGATGGTTACGACGGCGGGTGCAGCTTTGCGGGCTGATGAAGACGTTCGCGTCGCAGTTAGAGTCGGTGCTCGGGGGCTACTGCCGTGACCTCTAGGACGTCAGCTCCGGCCTCCGCCTCGAGACCACCGTGCACTGGCCCCTCCTTGTGCTCCTGAAGTCGACCGAGAAGGTGATCCCCGTCAAGGAGGGCAACACACTCGTGCTCCCCTTCGGCGTCGTTACCTAGTGGCACAACGCGCACGTCATCGACACCGAGCTCGTTGTCCTCTTCCTCAACGACACCTCCAAGGGCCACAAGGCCGACCAATTCACCAACTTCCAGCTCACCGGCGCCAATGGCATCTTCACCGGATTCTCCACCGAGTTCGTCGCCTCCATGTCAAGCTTGTCGTGCCACCCTCGGCTCTCGTCACCAACCCGCCTCAGTCCTTCCTCGTCATCATCGTCCACTTTGGTGAGTTCCCCTCGCCCTGTATGCTCATGACGCGCTCAATTTCTTTAGGAAGTCGCTGTCTTGTTGCCGCTGTAGTAGCAGTGTCGATGCCATCGCTGTACATGACCACGCCGCCGCCATAGACCGTCTCTCGGTGTGCTCTTTCCACTCATGAGATCGTCGTGTCCGTAGCGTTCCATTTTTGCGCTCGCCCGACGCAGATGTTGTATCCCTCACCAACGCCAAACTCAATCAGGACCTTCCACGGCCGCCTCTGGTTGGGGAACGGAAATGGGAGGGAACGAATAGTGGAGAGAGAGAGGGGAAGGAGAGGCATTCTGGTCATTTTATGTGGTTAAAACCCGAAAAACATTAGATATTAATAAAATATTGCAAATGATGTATTTTTATTAAGAAACAAACAAAAGGGGAGGGGACTGAAAACCAATTACAGGAGGACATAATATGGATTCCCTCGTCTACTAATTCATCCGGAAGAAAGCAGAAACAGCACGAAGACAAAAACAAAAACAAACAAAAACAAACAAACTTTAACCACACAAGTACCGTGCTCCTCCACCACACCCCCCGAAAGCTCACCCGCTGCCGAGGACCAGCGTCGAACATCTGCCGCAGCCATGTCATCCGCCGCGCGTGAGCAGCCGCGCCCGGTGCGCTTCGGCATCATGGGCTGCGCCTCCATCGCGCGCAAGCTCGCGCGCGCCATCCTGCTTGCCCCCGCCGCCGAGGTCGCCGCCGTTGGCAGCCGCTCGGAGGGCAAGGCGCGCCTCTTCGCCGCGGACAACGGCCTCCCCGCGGGCACCCACCTCCACGGCTCCTACGAGGCCCTGCTCGACGACCCGGACGTCGACGCCGTCTACCTCCCGCTCCCCACCAGCCTCCACGTGAAGTGGGCCACCGCCATCGCCGCGCGGGGCAAGCACGTGCTCCTCGAGAAGCCCACCGCGCTCTGCGCTGCCGACCTCGACGCCATCCTCGCCGCCTGTGAGGCCAACGGCGTCCAGTTCATGGACTCCACCATGTGGATGCACCACCCCCGCACCGCCAAGATGCGCGAGCTCGTCGCCGACCAGGGTACCATCGGCGACGTCAGGGTGGTTAGTTCTTGAAACCTTCCTGCTAAGTTCGGTTGGAAATTGCAAGTCGTTATGCTTTAGGTGTAAGCTTAAATTTGCCCCCATTTCTTGGCCACTGCGTAAGGAAAGACTGAATCTTTAAAAAGGATTGGAGCATTTTGGGTAGGAAAAACTAACTTGAGAGTTTGATCATTTTGGATTGTGGGGAGTGGTTTGGTTGCTGATGTCGTTGTAATTAGGCAAGATATGGCAGCTACCTTTCCATGTATTTGCCAAATTAACCCCGGTGAAAGTACAGCGAATTACTATATTTTGTTGCTAGTAGTTGGTACTGTTAGAGATATATATGTATAGTGTGTTATTCCCCATTGTTATAAGGGGTTCTTTGCATATTCACCGCATGTACTTGTGTATATATACTGGTCCATTGGCCTCATATTGAATACAAGCGCTATTCATATCATGGTATCAGAGCGAACCTAGGGTTTCCGTCGCCCGCTTATCGCGCGTCGCCGTCCTCGGATCAGGTGGTCGCCGCCTTGACGTCTCCCGAACGAGAAGCGCCTCCGCTCGGCTGAGTCGGCCGTCGCCGCGTCGCTCCGCCTTCCTCGCTTTCGCCGCCGGATCGTCGAGAGGTCGCGCAGCTCCACGTTGTCGTCGCCGCCGCCAGCGGGCGAGTCGCTCGCCAACCGCCGTCGCGAGCCGCTCCGCCCGTAGCTCCGCCGCCATCATCACCACCGCGAGACGCGCACCGCCACCGCGTAGCTCCCCGCCACGCCGCTGAGAAACGCTCACCCGCGCCGCCGTCCACTCCACCGTAGCTCCACCCGCGGCGCGCACGAGACGCTCCGCTCGCTGCCGCCGCTGCCGCCGGTCGCCGAAGCGAGCGAGGCCAGCGGAAAGCGCCGCGAAGCGAGCGCGCAGCGAAGGCGCCGCTGTGAGCCAGCGCCGAGGCGGCGCTGAGTGGAGGCGCGCTGTGACCACCTCGGGCCCTTTCGCACTCGCCGCGAAGAGGAACCTAGTTTAGCTCCGTGCGTGCGGTTTGGGCCGTTCTCACCGCCCGATGAAAAAGAAAGAAAAGAGTTAAAAACGTCGTTTAACCGCGCGCCGTCGGTGCACGCCTGTTAGACCGTTGCCTTGGTCGCCGCGTCGTCGGCGCCGCCTACCAATGGGTACCGTTTCTCCTCGTTGCGGTGATCTTCGATGGTGTTAATTACACAGGCTTCGTGTCATGCGCATCCACATGCGTGGTCTTCGTCTCGGGCGTCCTCTCGCGATGTTACTCGTCCGCTTGCCTACGCCTCGACGGAGCCTACGCTGTTGAGTCGCTTCAACAACCAGCAAGGCTACTGCGAGACCGCTCGTCTTGGCGATGATGAGGCTATTTACGTCTCATCAGAGGCTCTAGACTTCTACAAGGATCGTCGACCGCTACACTCGGTGATGCACGCAGCGGCGACGAGCGCTGCTGTCCTCATCGCGATATCGGCCTCGATTCTCTTACGAGGTTGTGGGACTCCTCGCTTTCGGATGTGGACTCACCGCCGTCGGCCGCTACGAGCCTTCCGGTGATGCTCTACCGTCCGTGGTCCGCCAGAGCACTCTCTTCAAGCAGGTGATGCTATCTGTTGACGCTTTTACGCCTGAGCTCTGTTATGCGGCATCACCGACTCTCTCCGACCGCTTGGTTGTCGCTCCGTTAGTGCCGTTTGTCCGCACGCGTCTTGACTGGAGTTTTGGCGGATCTACGAGTTCCTTACTCGCGCCGCCCCGAGTTCGGCAATGGCGTGCCCGACTCCTTGCACGCCACCCTCGTGTCACTCTCTGGAGGCTCTTCGAGATACGTGCGGAGAGACTCGCTCGAGTGGTCTCTCCCCTCCGTGCTCGCCGCCGCCACTGCTACACCGACGGCCCACGCGGCAAGACATTGCCTCTCCTCCGCCGCCACAGTGGTGGTGGCCGCCTCATCCGGCGGTGGTCGCTCTCATCGCTCCTACTACAATAAGGTCGGCCACATTGAGTTCCGATGCTATAAAGCAACGACATCTTTCTCGCCGTTCTTCTACTAGCGGCATGGTGCTTCTACATCGGCGCCGCATCGACTTCTTCGCCAGATTTCTCTCATCGGCGAGGAGATAGCGGACTTCGGCGCGCTGCCGCTCCGGGTTCTCCTCGGCGGGTTCTCGCGGCTCGCTATCGACTCTTGCACGCGAAACCACCTACGATCGGTACCTCCCGTGGATTCTTGATTACGGAGCATCTTTTCACATGACTCCGATCCTTCCATCGTCTTTCATTACACCCCTTGATTCTCCCATCGGTGTTCTTGCTGCGATGGTACATCTCTTTTCGTCTCTGGTCGAGGCCTCTTAGCAACTCATCTTTTCATGTTCCTTACATTTGCTTATGTTACTCGCCTTACCATGCGGCTTCTTCTCACTGGGCGACATCGATCTTGGTTGTCGGGTCATTCTCGACTCGACTCTTGTTGTGTTCGGGACGCCACACGGAGCTCTCGTTGGTTCTCGGCCTCGGCGCTTGACTCGGCGTCTCTCGGGAGCTTGGTAGCTTCACCTTCCTTCCTGCTCACTGGTGTCGCTTGATCTCTCGCCACTTCGCCTACCAGCTCTTTTCAGCGGTGACATCACCGTCTTGGTCATCTATGTGGATCTCGCCTCATGCGTCTTTGGTTCGTCTTGGTCTTACGGGTCCATCTCCGGAGATGTGTCTTTAGATTGTCGGGATCGTAAGTTAGGTAAGCAGATTCACTTCCTTATCCTCATAGTAGTCGTTGTCTCAGCGTCCTTTTGATCTTGTTCATTCGGATGTTTGGGGTCCGGCTCCTTCGTTTGAAAGGGGTCATCGATATTATATCATTTTTATAGATGACGTGAAGTGGGCCACCGCCATCGCCGCGCGGGCAAGCACGTGCTCCTCGAGAAGCCCACCGCGCTCTGCGCTGCCGACCTCGACGCCATCCTCGCCGCCTGTGAGGCCAACGGCGTCCAGTTCATGGACTCCACCATGTGGATGCACCACCCCGCACCGCCAAGATGCGCGAGCTCGTCGCCGACCAGGGTACCATCGGCGACGTCAGGTGGTTAGTTCTTGAAACCTTCCTGCTAAATTCGGTTGGAAATTGCAAGTCGTTATGCTTTAGGTGTAAGCTTAAATTTGCCCCATTTCTTGGCCACTACGTAAGGAAAGACTGAATCTTTAAAAAGGATTGGAGCATTTTGGGTAGGAAAACTAACTTGAGAGTTTGATCATTTTGGATTGTGGGGAGTGGTTTGGTTGCTGATGTCGTTGTAATTAGGCAAGATATGGCAGCTACCTTTCCATGTATTTGCCAAATTAACCTCTGGTGAAAGTACAGCGAATTACTATATTTTGTTGCTAGCAGTTGGTACTACCATCTTCTTTGAGATGAAGGTTTTGTTCAATCTGCTCCTTCCGCAAAACTCCTCGTAGGTTCTTGTCCTTGTGAAGCTCTAACCAATTGATTGATGGCCTTAAAAAAACGGCTTAAAAACCAATAGATTGATGAAACTTTTATTAAGCAAGGCACGGCATATAGCTTTCCATGTCTCAATTACCTAATTGACCACAGTGAACGAACAGCGATATTTTGTTGCTAGCAATTGGAACTGCCAAAACACCTGGAAGTCCCTTGTCATTGCGAAGCTCTAACTAATAAAAGCATGAAATCGTTATTAATACGGCATCTACCGTTCCAAGTTTCCATGTCTCCCCTAGTTTATGTGAAGGAACAGTGATGTCTTGTTGCTAGCAACTGGGACCACTGTCTTGCTTGAGATGCAGAATTTGTTTGTTCTGTTTCTTCCTCCAAAACTTCGCAGAGTCCTTGTCCCGGGCATCCTTTTCAGGCCTTCTTCTGTCATGCTTGTAAATGCTATGTTCTAAATACAACACACTTCTAATTTTCAAGTCATTTTCATGAGTATGTGAACAAGTCATTTGACCATGTGTGCTGGCTTTCTTTCTTTACTTCATTGAGGAATTTTTAACAGTTCTTCCAAGTTTCACGTAATTTTACACATTATAATAACTAGTGATTAAGACATTGTTCTGCCAATATAAACAACTTGGCCCTTTTAGTGATGCTATGTTTTCAAATAATTCCATCTGTTCACATAATCTGTTACACAATTACCATCTAGTGAAAATTTTGCTCCCAGTTAGTTTCCAGTAGAGTGAAGCCAGCTCTCTTATGCTACACATTTGCTCACTCAACAACTGCCCCACCAGATGCCTACTTAGATATGTTGTTGCTTTGATAGAAATTGCAATGCTTCAGGTTCTGATCTACACTAACACTTTGGGGCTTCATCTCCTGTTGTCCAAAAGTGTTAATACAGTTGGGTATAGTTTGTCCCTCGAGGTTATATGTCGGGACCCAAAATTACGATTACGAACCCTCTGTATCTTGTGACTAGTTTAGGATCACGCTAGTGCACACAAGATTAACATAGGTAAATATCGATCCACACAGCGATAAATAAAGTAAAGCGATTAGTTTGAATAACAAATAAGGGTTTTGACCTTATGGTCGAGTTTACACTTATTAAGCCACGCAGGCTAACAGAGAATAAAAGCAGATGGAACGAAATAACTCAGCGTAGATCCCATCAATTCACCACAGGCAACCGACTGGGATCCAGACCTTAACGATCATCAACCTTCGGCGAACAACTCCTCGAAAGCAGGCGTAGACTCCTCCTCTTCTATAGGTTTGGGCGCAAGTTTTACAACAAGCGTGAGTACACAACCGTCCTCGCAAATCATACCACAGAATGCAATTTATAGATGCAGGCTTATTCCAAGAAAAGACTTCTGTGGTTCTTTTGCATAAAAGCAACATTTGCAATTGAATACAGTAATAGATTAAAAGCATAATTCAAAACAAATAGACAATAATAATTTAAGATTGTTTCCACAAAGACACAAAGCTAAGCAGCTTTATTTCACATAGCCATATGCTTGAGGTCACATAGCTCCCATCCCAACATTTTATGAAAACTACCCTCGTGTGAAATCCCGAGCATGTCCATGACAGACGGGCGCTATTCGAATAGATTGATTTAACACTCTGCAGAGGTTGTACACTTTACCCACAAGATACAACTAGTGTAGCAAGCACTAATCATAACAAAGCGGTTCGAAACTTCATCTCAACATTGACACTCGATGTGCTTACAACCGCTATGCCAACCCAAGCGGCGCTTTGGCATAACACACACCTGGATAGGGACACGCGAACCGCCCGTGATCGACTACCTTGTAGTACACCCACCCATAGTCTAACCTACCACCGAGTAATCAATGCCAAGAATCCATAACCTACTAAGTTAGGCCCGTCCCATACCGGGCATGTGGTCGTCTGGGATTGAGGTTACTTCCACTCCGGATGGTTTCTTTATGTCCCAAGAGAAGTATATTCGGGATCTTCTTGATCGCGCCTCTCTAATCGTCTTGTTGAGACTCCCATGGAGCTCAATGTTCACCTCAAACCCTCGATGGTGAGCCTCTTTACGATCCGGCTACGCTATCGTCATCTTGTTTGGAGTCTTGTCTATCTTCTTGTTACTCGTTGAGATATCACTTATCAGATCCACATTACAGTCGGTTTGTATCTGCTCCGCTCCGGTCCACTCGACCACCTTCTTGAGTTCTGCGATACCTTCGTGGGACTATCTCTGCCGTCTTTTCTTTCCAAACTCGGATCGTTCTGACATCGAGGCTTATTCGGATGCTACTTGGGCGCGATCCCTCGATCGCGGTCTATCTCACGCCTTCTTGTGTTTTCTTGGTGGTTCTCTCATTGCACGGAAGGCGAAGAAGCATTGCAGTGTCCCATTCGAGTCAGGTGAGTTGCGCGCTATGACTCTCTTGGACGGAGATTGCCAGCTCACGGTGGTTACTTGAGGATTTTGGTGTTTACGTCACTGCAGGCTCTCTCTTGTCAGATAGTGCAGTGCTATCGTATTGCACGAGACCCTATGAAGCATGAGCTTACCAAGCATATTGGTGTTGATGCTTCCTTCATGCGGTCTTGTGTGCATGATCAGGTGATTGCTCTTCAGTATGTGCCTTCAGAGCTTCAGATAGCGGATTTCTTCACGAAGGCCCAGACTCGCGCACAGCACGGTTTCTACCTCTCCAAACTCAGTGTTGTTGATCCACCATGAGTTTGAGGGGGGGTGTTATATATACTGGCCCATTGACCTCATATTGAATACAAGCGCTATTCATATCAGGTACTACCATCTTCTTTGAGATGAAGGTTTTGTTCAATCTGCTCCTTCCCGCAAAACTCCTCGTAGGTTCTTGTCCTTGTGAAGCTCTAACCAATTGTTGATTGATGGCCTTAAAAAAACGGCTTAAAAAACCAATAGATTGATGAAACTTTTATTAAGCAAGGCACGGCATATAGCTTTCCATGTCTCAATTACCTAATTGACCACAGTGAACGAACAGCGATATTTTGTTGCTAGCAATTGGAACTGCCAAAACACCTGGAAGTCCCTTGTCATTGCGAAGCTCTAACTAATAAAAGCATGAAATCGTTATTAATACGGCATCTACCGTTCCAAGTTTCCATGTCTCCCCTAGTTTATGTGAAGGAATAGTGATGTCTTGTTGCTAGCAACTGGGACCACTGTCTTGCTTGAGATGCAGAATTTGTTTGTTCTGTTTCTTCCTCCAAAACTTCCGCAGAGTCCTTGTCCCGGGCATCCTTTTTCAGGCCTTCTTCTGTCATGCTTGTAAATGCTATGTTCTAAATACAACACACTCCTAATTTTCAAGTCATTTTCATGAGTATGTGAACAAGTCATTTGACCATGTGTGCTGGCTTTCTTTCTTTACTTCATTGAGGAATTTTTAACAGTTCTTCCAAGTTTCACGTAATTTTACACATTATAATAACTAGTGATTAAGACATTGTTCTGCCAATATAAACAACTTGGCCCTTTTAGTGATGCTATGTTTCCAAATAATTCCATCTGTTCACATAATCTGTTACACAATTACCATCTAGTGAAAATTTTGCTCCCAGTTAGTTTCCAGTAGAGTGAAGCCAGCTCTCTTATGCTACACATTTGCTCACTCAACAACTGCCCCACCAGATGCCTACTTAGATATGTTGTTGCTTTGATAGAAATTGCAATGCTTCAGGTTCTGATCTACACTAACACTTTGGGGCTTCATCTCCTGTTGTCCAAAAGTGTTAATACAGTTGGTATAGTTTGTCCCTCGAGGGTTATATACCTACATATTGGATCAACTCACTCTTAATGACCATTGTGGGACACGGAACATATTCACACTGATCCATATTTTTTAAGTAGCACCAACTCATCACCGACTCTTAGAGGTTTACTGCTCTCATCCTCCCTTATTAAATGTTGTTTGTCTCTTCTCATTACAATGCCAATGGAAATTGCACTAGCACGGTTCCATGGAACCGACTTTGCACCTTGTTATGAATAAATATCCGTCGGAGGGAGGTCGGACGGCGACGACTTGACATAGAACGGCGCTAGGTGAAGGAGGACACCGATTAAGGGGAGGAATAGATCTAGTATAGCTGGTCAAGAGAACAACCACAGTTGGACTTTAGAGACTAGAAACTTGTCTATTCATCTTTGCTTGATGCCAATGATTACAATATACCTCCTTATATAGAGGGTTTTTCTAACAATTATGGATAAAATCAATCTAAATGATGACCTTCCTAACTAATAGATGATCTTCCTAACTAATAGATAATCTTTCTAATTACCTAATCCCTATATAAGCAAACTAATAAACTATTTAAAGAAATAGATATTCTTAACAAAGGAAACTATTCTCGGATGAGCAGTATATGCATAAACAGTACATGTGTGAACAGTACAATGGGTACAGTTAAGACTAAGTTGATCAACTTTGGTTTCGTCGTAATTTGTATCTCTAACGAATGTGAAATGGTCACTAACAGGGGCTTCATCTAGTTTCTGCAATGTTATTTGGAGTCTAATTCTCCACTTCTTACCATTCTGTATCACGTCAATTATCATTTCAACAGTATATGCATTTATTACTCTCCCGATATATACATTCTTGAAGTCCATATGGATCATATTATACTCATTCTGTCTATTACATCTATTTGGAGATTCTATGGCTTTGATGTCTCATTATCAATACATTTACATTTCTAGATGCTTCAGCAACACCATATTCAGTGCTGAATGATTCTAAAAATTGTGTGTTGTTAGCCTCTTTTTTATACCCATCTGTTCACATTATTCGCTCAACTGAATCTTAACATTTTCCAATGTTAATGTTAGAAAGCCGGGAATTGGCCAAACTCCAGGTGGTTACCATCTGGGAACTTTTTTTTTAGGAAGGGCAAAAACTTTGCACATCTTTTCATTAAGAAGAAACGGAACATATACAAACAAAACAAACAGACCGCCCTTAGGGCAACCCAAACACGACCCAACAACTATAGATTAAACTGACAACGACCGAAAAAACCACTAAAAAATAAGTTAACTACTCATGCTCCACAGGCGCCTCCCGACCACTTACCACCGCCATGCGCCAATGGTGGTGTTCATCATGAATCCGCATTATAAACTGATTGATAGGAGTGACCACATTATTGAAAATCCTTTGATTGCGCTCTTTCCAAATCATCCAAGAGACAAGAATTATACACGAATCGAGTTCCTTCCTGCGATGCCTTGATTCCAAATCCCTTGTTGAGATCCAATGATCCTGGAGGGTGGTCATACCTACTGGAATTGCTGCTCGGAACCCAACATAACTTAACAACTGCGCCCAAACTTGTTCGGTTACCGCGCACCCAACCAGAATGTGGTCAATGGTTTCCTGTCCATGCCCACAGAAAACACACACGCCTTGGTTACTTAGTCCCCTGCGCTACAAATGGTCAGCTATCCAACAGCGGCATCGAATCGCCAACCAAATAAAAATTTTGCATTTTAGGGGAGCCCTAGCTTTCCAAATGGCCTTCGCGCAAGGAAACTCCAACGAGCTAACGAAGAACGCTCGGTAGGCTGACTTAGCAGAGTAGCAGCCTGAAGGTTCCCACCGCCAAAACATCGAATCAGTCTCATCCTGAGATAGGTGAATAGGCTGCAGAGTGTCCTATAACTGAAGAAATTCCAGAATGTTGACATCCTCTCGGCAACCTGCTATGTCTGAGATCCAGGTATGCCCTGAAAGGGCTTGAGCGACTGTTCTAAGCTTTCGAGTTGATCTAGAAACTGGAATTGTACAAAAATATTCGACCACAACCGCCTGGGAAAAATCCCATTACCACCAAGAACTTGAACCAAATGAATGGTGTTTTTTTCCTTTGGTTAGTCATCACTTGGGAGGGATCAACCCATTCTGTAAAATAAATTACCCTTGGTTAGTTCTTTGTAATTGTTCGACATGGACATAAGTCAGTCAGTCACGGCAAAATTGAAAGTTACCAAACAAGATGAAGTCAACACCAAGCAAATTAAATGAAAAAACACCTAAAGATAAATCAGCACACACATAAATAAATTAATAAAGTATAAATTTATGTTTATGTATTTTTTGTCCTTGTGTGAGCAATAGCTGCAGTGAATTGGTGACTAATACCAGAAGGGAGGGGGTTTAATTTTGATGATGTTCTGCAGTTTTGGGTTCAGTTATCACATATTGACACTGCTGAAAATGTTGAAGCTGAACCTTACATGGTAAAATGCATCTATGGATTGAGTAAGGAGAAGACAGTAGATTCGAAGAGATTTAATTTTGTTAAAGCTTTGCTGCTTAATGTGTAACACCAGATTTCAACTGCGCCACAATGTGCATGCATCTAGTTTTGTAACGTATAGCTCCAGACAACATCTTAGATAAATATAGTTTGGCTATATTGTCTCCAGCTACTGGAGAACATAATAGCATACTATTGATTCCACTCCTGCAATTTGTTGAACTGTTACTTGTCAGTACTTTACTGTGGGTAGAGCAAATAGTAACATCAATGTGATTCTTGGTGTATGTGTATGGAGAAATTTTGGAACCATTTGAGACAACTCAGAAATGGATGCAGTCACAGGAACCCATAGCACATATATGGATTCTGAAATGCTTATGAAATGATCTACTCTCATTCTTTGCAGACTTCAAATGTTACGCTACTACAGAGTGATCATTTTCTTGATATGGCTTCACAACTGTTTGTTTCCACTTAATTTGGACCCTTCTGCAAAATATTATAGGTTAAAATGAATCATTGTTTTCTCTTATGTTACTTCAGATAAACACCGTGTTCAGCCATCGAGCAAATGAAGATTTCCTCCACAATGACATCAGGGTAAAGCCAGACCTTGATGCCCTGGGTGCACTTGGTGATGTCGGGTGGTACTGCATCCGTGCAATCCTGTGGGCTGTTGACTATGAGCTGCCCAAGACTGTGATCGCGTTGCGTGACCCAGTTAAAAACCAAGCTGGCGTGCTCCTTGGCTGTGGCGCGACGCTCTACTGGGCTGATGGCAAGATCGCCACCTTCAACTGTTCTTTCCTTACCAACCTCACCACGGATATCACCGTCGTTGGCACAAATGGTACTCTTCATGTCAATGACTTCGTCATTCCATATGAAGAAAAGTCTGCCCCATTCAGCGTGGCCTCTAAGTCAGACTTTGCCGAACTCCACATCGGATGGAATCCACTGCCGAGCAAGCATGTTGTCATGACAGACCTGCCACAGGAAGCCCTCATGGTCCAGGAGTTCTCTAGGCTGGTGCAGAACATCCGGGATGCAGGTGGCAAGCCTGAGGGGAAGTGGCTGGCCATCACCCGAAAGACACAGATTGTGATGGATGCAGTGAAAACTTCAATTGACAACAGATTTGAGCCAGTTGATGTTGCCAGCTAAATACAAAACATAACCTCTCATTCCGATGATATGTCTTACAGTCCATGGCGTATACTTTATATATTCGCCCAAACCATACTTATATGCTACACAAAACTACTTATATTGAAATAATTTGAAGGGTTCTGGTCATATTCAGGACAATATTAGGTGTATCAAGTCTGATGTTATTACGAATAAATGGTGTAATAAATGGGAAAGATAGAACCTTTGAGTGATTAATAGATGGTTGTGTTGTCAGAGGTAACTCAGGCCAATGAAAGGGGAGGTTCAGAGTACAGCTCTCTGTTTCAGCTTGCTGCTGCAAACTTGCAATGTGGCTGACACGTTCATCTGAAGTATGCAACCATGTGCAAAAGATGCGCCGTGAAAGCATCTCCTGTGATGTTTTGGTCGTGTGGCCAAATTGGGCAACATCTGTGATGATGATGGTTTGGATGACATCAGTTGATATATGCTTCAGCTACTGCTGTCAGGAACTGAGTACTTCAACGAAAAGCGGCTTACCAACGCTGCCCACCACCTATGCTGTTCGTTTTCCTAACAGGTTGCTGGTGCCTTTTCGGAGGACTGTGTTAGCCCAGCGGTTAAGAATTATGATTACTTGTGGTGCGCGAGGGGCTGGGGTTGCATGTTCTCGCTGTTATAGGTTGGCCAAGGGATTCCCTGATCAGGATTCAGGAGAGGTAGCCCCAATTGGGGATGAGCAGTGATAACCTAACACTTTCGTCATAATCCAATGATCTAGATTCCTTGCTTTCTGAATGGTGATTGATGTCTTGCAGCTAGCTAGCACTGTAGGAGACCAGAATAGTCAATTAATCTGGCATCTACTCGTGTTGTCTGAACTCTGAAGAGTCTTGGCTTTCTGTTGGAAAGGCGCCATTAGTCTGGCTTTCTGTTGGCTTTGGCGGTTCCAGGACGGGTAGAGGTTCTCCGACAACCCAAAGTCAAGATCCGCCATAACATCGAAACAACGACCTAGTCCTTTTGCCGAACAACTATGAATGATTCCCAATCCATACTTTACCCGAACCATTTTGTAAATCATAAAACTACTTATTGTGGGATATAACCAAGTGATGTCCATAACCGGGAATACGACTATTCAAATATGTTTACACTCTATAGAGGTTGTACAACTTTACCCACTCGACATAAACTTCCTACCATGCCATACATATCACGCGATACCAAAGGTACCTGATTTGAGAGTTCATGACAAAGCTTTTACATTATCGATCATAACAACAAACCATGCTATGATACCTTGTTAGGGTATAGAGAGTTCTCCAAAATCCTAAGAACTCATACGTTGTGTTGGTAAACTTTGAGTTCCTCGCAAAGCCCCTACGAACATGAAGATCCTCCACCATGCCCATACTAGCCCAATTGCATCCTACAATCTGCCACCTGTTGTTTGAATGCTAAAACTCAATAACTTATTATGCTAAGGCCTCCCATAAGGCACGTGTGGTTGTAAGAATTTACTTGGGTCTGTGGCACAATAGATCGGTCCTTAGCGACTCGGGCGCGAGAACCACAAACCATAATCTCGTGCAACTACACCAGTCTCATCATACACTCGCCCAAATCTTAAACATGTTTTTAGTTTTCATTTGATAAGACAAAATAACAGAGGTACCACCTCTGAGCACATATATGAGTGTTTTCCCATGGTTGAATAATTTGTCAAGCTTTTCCAACCTAGCAAGACTAATATCGTTAAACATGGCTAAGCATCAACTGATTCATATCAACTAAAATTCCAAAATAATTATACCATAGTGGATAACAATACAAAGGTGACAACAGTGAGGATATCAATTTATGAAGATTGTAAGTTTTACTGAAATTACATGCATGCATAATAGTTTTGAATACAACATATGTAACAGTGAAAATATGGGATCAATATGGTCAAAGGAGGGTTCTTGCCTTGCTCGTTGAACACTTGATCTTGCTTTAGATCAGATTCAGATATTTCCAAAATATCGGTATCTAATCGGTAAAAGCCAAATAATACCAATAAGAGACAAATAAATTCCAACATAGAGTACAATAAACTATTTTTTTGCATATTAGGGTTTTGGATTTTTGAATTTAATTTCTATTTTTATTTCTAAAGGAAATATCTATTTATTGCGTCATTAAGCTGACAAGTGGGGTATGGTCTGCGGTGAACTGAGTTTACGAATGCGTCTACCGGTCGGTGGGACCCACATGTCAGTGACTCATATTTTAAATCTCCGTTAAATTAAGTTGTTGATTAATTAAACAGTCATTCCCACACGTTAGTGACTAATTATCTCTATCTGATGTCATTAACGTTATTAAAACAGTGCTCGTATGGGCCCGTTGGTCAGAGGGAGGAAACATAGAGGAGTAGAGGAGGCCATGGTTGGGAGCTTGGCAAGCTCGCCAAGCGGCGACAACGATTCGAGTCCATAAACTAACAAAGTGGAATAAGCGGCACTCGATGAAGCTATTGGCGTGATGGTAGCGAAATGGCTGCTTTGGAGTGGCGCAGCGGTGGTGGGCGACAACGGAGATGGTGGAGGTGATGGGGCGATTGAGAATAGAGCGGCGGTGACTTCGCATGGTATCGAACACGGCGAGAGGCAAGGCGCAAGGACCACGATTTTAGCTTCCACAGCAGAGATGGCAAAAGCGAAGGAGTTGACCAAATACTCACGGGCGGCGGGAATCGATGGAAATGGCGGCGGTGGCTGGAAACAAGGAATACGGTGCAGATCCAAGGATTCACTGCAGGGTTAACAACGTTAAGTGAGGGATTTGCACAAGCAGTGGCGTAGCCAGGATTTGAAGTCTGTGGGGTTAAATATGAAGTTTTTCAATTTTTGTGAGGTCAATTCTCTTAAATGTTATGGATTTTTATAGAAATTCTTATAAATATAAGGTTATTTTGTAAAAAGCTGTGGGGTCAATTGACCCCACAGTTTGTGTGTGGCTCCGCCACTATGCACAAGTGGATGATTGAACGCAAAGCGACATCAATGATTAGTGGAAAGACTCACTAGAGAGGTGGGAACACGGCGGACTAGGATGGACGCGCACCGGAGGAAGAAGATGATGATGAGTCCCTACTTATGGCGGCTTCAACCGCAAGAGCAGTGTGTGGAAGGCATCGGTGAAGCTCTAGGAGGAAGTGACACGCGCGTCGGGTAGAAGCTCAGCAGAGTGGCAATGGCATGATGGCGTGCTCGCTGGCACCGAAGAAGATAGTGTCGTTCCCAACGAACCAAAAGACAAGGAGCTTTGGCTCTTGGCTGAGGGGCTAGAAATGGCGAGCTGAAGGAGATGACGTGGTCAGCTTGGCTTAAGAAGGAAGGAGAAAAGCAGCAAGAGATTGTGAGATCTCGCGGGTGCGGTGAGAACTCAAGCTCTCTCTTCCTCTCTGCCCGAACAGGACAAACAACAACGTGGCTTGATGGCATCTGCAATAATGGGATGGGCGAGGTGGAGACCACGACTTGCTAGATGAAGCAAAGCGATGGCCAATGCGATTTGAAAACCATGGCGAGGTGGCGAGCGGATGCGCGAGGTGGAAGGCGATTGCTAGCGTCGCGAGGCCCATGCGTTAACGGCTCTAGGGAGGGCGGTGTGCGGTACATTCTTGGGCCAAAGCAGTGGTGGGCTTGGCGAGGTGAAGAAATAGATCGAGGAAGAAATCCAGTTTTTATTACTTTCCGATTATAAATAGCTCCATAAATCAATAGTCAAATTTTGAAAATAACAAACCTACTCTGAAAATTATGAAATTTCTTGGAGAGGCTCCTGGCACCATCTAGTATAGGGGAGATCATGGGTAGATGATCCTAATCTTAGAATGATGACACAATTGACAATGGTGTTGAGTGAATGTAACATCCCAACTTTCTGAGCTTTAAAAATCCTTTGAATAGTGGGTAAGAAGAAAATTCACCATTTGGTTTTTATTTGAAATTAATTCAAAAGCTTAAACATGGACTTTAGTATCAAAAATATTTAATATGATTAAAGTCAACATAAAAAATTGTCAAAACTATTTTATTTGGATTCTATGTGCTCATATATATTTTCTAGATTTTTCTAGAATTTTTCTGAGTTCATTTGCTATTTTCTATTGCTTATTTGAATTTCTGCTATTTTCTAAATTAGAAAATGTATTTAAAATCCCAGATTTAGCTCTGGGCCGAATCTCCTCAGGTCCGGCCCATTTCTCCTTGGTTTCGGCCCGAACCCATGCGGCCTACTTCACCCGCTTGACTGTGTGCGCATACGACTTGTGGGCGCGCCTTGTCCTCTGCGATGGACCCGCGTCATTCTCTCTCTTTCTCTTTCTCCGCGCGCAACGCTTTCACCCGCCACCATTGGATCTGTTTTCAATGGTCCGATGAGATTGTTGTCCGGAGGTCCAATCGTCCAAATCAGCATGGGCCATTCGATCAAGATCTAACGGTCAGATCTTTTGGAGCCTGTTGCTCTCGCTGCTAGGTGGGCCCGCCGCATTCGTCTCCGCGCCGTTCTCGCGTGACTCCGCGCGTCGCCATTATCGGGCGTCTGGAAACCCAAAGCGGCATAATTGCTCCCATTTTTCGCGCACACGTGCGCACGATCGCCCCGCAACCACCCCACCTCAACCCCACGACCCCCTTGTCCCCGCGTCCGGTGCGCCGTGAAGCCGCAACCGCCGCCACGACCTCAAACCATGTTCTCCCTCCCCCAGTGCCTCCTGGCCCCTATAAAAGGCACTCCCGGGATCGCATCTACGCCCTCATCTCATCTCCCCAACTCTCTCCTCCTCTCGAGCTTCAACGCCACCGTATTTTAGTTTTTAGGGTTATCGCCGCCGCCGGCTAAACCTCGATTTGCACCGCCGTCGTCGCCACCGCTTCCTCGTGGAGTGCACCGCTGGGTCCGCCGTCGCGTCCTCTACCTCCCGGAGCCTTCGCCGTCACTTGTACCTCGTCGGAGCTGTCGTCCGACAATAGCCGAGTAGCTCCACCGCTTCAACCTCGCCGCCTGCCACCACCGTTGTCTTCTTGCGCCGGTGAGCACACCAATAGGTTCGCATTAGTCCCCTCTACGCATTGGTACCATTCACCGGCGGCGAAGCCCCGCCGTTCGCCGTTGCCATCGGGATCCGAGCGCCGCCGCCCCTCATCTGACGTGGCGCGCCGCGTCAGCAGCCACCTCAGCACCCTTGCCTACGTGTCATCTCGCGTGGCACCGTGTTAGCTGCCACATGAGAGCCCGCGTGGCTTTCCAAGCAGCCCGAGACCCCGAGGCTCGGTAGACCTAGTCTACCATGAGCCGTGCCTCAAACATGTGGGTCTCACATGTCAGAATTTCTTTTATTTCTTTTAATTCCCGAGGATTCCTTGCTGACGTCATCGTTGCGCAATAATCCGATTGTTCTATTAAGAAATAATTCAGATTTTTTGATAAATCTAAATTAGGTTATTCTCTTTAGATTCAAACTTCCAAAACTCATATCTTTTGTATCCGAACTCCGATTGAGCCCATTCAAATTCCTAAATTCATCTAAATTTGAGATCTATTTATATGAGATTTTTATTTAATTTTTGGAGCTTGTATTACCTCTGTTATCTTTTTTTTTTGTTTATTTACGTCGTTTGTGAGTAGACGTCGATACTTCGGGGAACTTAGAGGAAGAAGGACTGCACCAAGACCAAGATCAATACCTAGACCTTTTCCAAGGCAAGTTATACCTTGATCATTTTGAATCCCAGTTTTCTAAAAGTACTTTGCTTCAAATTACTGCATTTACTTTAAAGTATGTATTGAAATGATTTTGGGTGTAGTTATTATCCCAATCTGTTATACCCACTTTGTCTTTGTATGCCATAATCTTTGTCACCCTAGCTTGGTTCACTAAATTGTTGGTATTATTGTAGCACCAACATGGGTTGGTTAGATACTAGTAGTATTGCTTAGCCATGCTACGAGTCCCACGTATCATTTGAGTTGCAAATATTAAATTTGACTAAGTGACTATAGAATTTTGTATAAAACTGTGTGCTATATGTTATTACTTTGTGATAGCATGTGTTGCACTAAAACCAACTGGGTGGTAAAAGATTTAGACTAAAGCAAGTGGTGGATACTAAGTGATACGATGGACTGTGTGAATGGGAAAGTTAATCTGTGTGGCATAGTTAGAAAATGGAAGTCTTGCCTTGGTCAATTAATGACTTAACTTTGTGCGCCATTGAACTTAGCCTGACTGTACGACCACATGCCTGATGGGACGGGCCTAACTTAGTAAGTTATGGAGTCTCGACATTGATGTTCAGGTTGATAGGTTAGGCTTCGCGATAGGATGGAGGTGTGGACTACTACGTAGTACACATTTATCGCGATAGGATGGAGGTGTGGACTACTACGTAGTACACATTTATGAGCGGTTCGCCGTCTTCAGGTCCAACGGTGTGTGTCAGACTAGCTTTCTGTGTGGGTTGGTCTGGCGGTAAAGCACACTGGGAATGCCAATGTTTGAGATAAAGTTTCTGAATTGTTTTGTTACGACTAGTGCTTGCAACACTAGTTGTATCTTGTGGGTAAAGTGTACAAACTCTGCAGAGTGTAAAATCAATCTATTCGAATAGCCGCATCCGCGGTCATGGACATACTCGGGGATTTCACACGAGGGGTAGTTTTCATAAAACTCTTGGGATGGGAGCTGTGTGATCTAAATCATATGGCTATGTGAACAACCTGATTAGCTTTGTGTCTTTATAAAATAATTGTTAAATTATTATCGTCTATTTGTTTCGAATTACATTTCAATCTATTATTGTATTCAACGCAAATGTTGCATTTCCGCAAAAAAACCATAAAAGCCATTTCCTTTGGAATAAGCACGCATTTATCTATTGCATTTGTGGTATGACTTGAAATGCGGTTGTGTACTCACGTTTGTTGTAAAACTTACGCCCAAACCTCTGAAGTGGAGGAGTCTTCACCGCCGAGGAGGAGTTAGTTGAAGGTCTTGTCGTTAGGTGCGGATACCAATTGGTTACTGTGGTGATTGATGGGATTTCCGCTGGAGTTATTTCTGTTTCGCTGTTTTTATTCTCTGTTAGCCCTGCGTGGCTCTTTAAGTTGTAAACTCGACCACAAGGTCAAAACTCTTATTTGTTATTCAAACTAATCGTTTACTTTATTAATCGCTTATGTGGATCGATATTTGTCTATGTTGACACTGTGTGCACTAGCTTGATCCTGGACTAGTGCATTATACACAGAGGGTTCAGAATCGTAATTCTGGGTCCCGACAGTGAAGGGATACGGGTAGTCTACACTAGCTGGTAATTCAAAAAATCTACCACATAAACCAGGATACCATGCAAGAAAGAAATGACAGATCATTACCACTAGACGCACAGTGCAGCAGAAGAAGAGTTGGAGCAGCCTAATCCAACATCGAGCGCGTCGATGTAGTGGTCGTAGTCGATCGTCCAGCGTCCTCGGTATCGATTGTTTCCTCAAACAACGTATCGCGTTTCTTGTGAAGATCGTGGATTGTCCTTGAGCGCAACAGTAACCACAGTAGCACCTCTATGATATCCATATGTTCAGGGATTGAACATCGTACGCTGGTGTGCTAGCACCAACTCGCACGGTAGGGTCTTCGAGGAGATGGTGGCTAGGGTTTCAGTGCAGCAAATCACGTTCTTTGTATGTCTCTCTCAACCCAACAGCCTCATGCATCCCCTTATAAAGAGCCCATGACGGATCCTATTCGAACTCGTTTGTTCCAACACGTTAAGTGTGTGATCCTGTAGATTCATGCATAATCGGTTGTGACTCAGAAATACCTTTCCAACCACGGGTCGTTAGCAGTTCCTAACATGACATAATGACTCCTGAATACACGTAAATTATATCAGATGAACCTTAATGCAATATAATCTACGACTAGGTCATCATCACTTACAACCAGCTTGCATCTCTATACGACTAGTTCATATTTAGTCATGATCAGTTCGTAACTCCTTACGACCAGTTTACAACCACCTAGTGATTATGTTTGACTAGACTACGACCAGCTCGTATCACCATACAACTAGTCTGTATCTTGTCAAACTGAACGACCTGCTTGTGTATTATCCCTTTGTCTCATGATATCTTGTTGAACTCTAGGTGGGATATATTGTCATCCATGGACTGTTCAATACTTTCTCGATCAAGTGATAGATAACTTCATGTGGTCGACTTTTCGACCACTAGTAGCATGGCCATGCACTTTCTTTATCTGACCACATTGAGGGGCCCAGAGATATCTCTCTTGTTATGTTAGGAGGGGCAAATCCCATA
This sequence comes from Ampelocalamus luodianensis, assembly GCA_036346255.1. Classification (NCBI taxonomy): domain Eukaryota; kingdom Viridiplantae; phylum Streptophyta; class Magnoliopsida; order Poales; family Poaceae; genus Ampelocalamus; species Ampelocalamus luodianensis. The sequence goes on along the minus strand of CM070636.1, from coordinate 15,316,187 downwards.
TCCGACCAGTCATATTACTCCTCATGTTTCATAGCATACTCGAAAGCTACCTTTACAACTACCCAGTTACGGAGTAGCGTTTGGCAACCCCTAAGTGTACTATTACACATGTAAAAAACCATACTGATCTCAGCTCTAAGGATTACACATCATCATTGCTTGAGACCAACTGATGATACATAAAATCATAACAATCTTAATAGTGTCTCAAGGTTGATCAATCTAACACCATGTTCTCTAACATGTGTCCACATTATTGATTCGATATCCCTATGTCCATGACCGGTGAAACATGGTCATCAATCAATACATGTATCGGTCGATAAGTCAATAGTGTTCCGACCAATGACATCCGACCAGGGATACTTTTAGAATGATATCATATAAGTTAAAGAGCTTCACCAACAAGTCACATACTTGTTAATCTTTATAACTAATGATTTATTCAAGGAACATAATAACATTTATTCTATAACTCATAAACATAGACGTGATACAATCATCTCTATGATTGCCTCTACGTATATCACCAACATCGAGGTGTTAGTGAAACCTCGTTTTTAGGAAAGTTAGTCTGCTGATAGTCCTTAGGGGTCAGACAGGCCTTGGTGGCAGTCTGACTGGCCATGTGTGGCAGTCAGATTGGCCATGGTGATGGAGCTTAAAATACATGGTATTGTAGTTCCTGACCTATTATATCGGGTAAACTGGTAGAAATGGTGAAATAGATGAACAGAGGAGGGAATGTGTCAGGACCCCAGATCTCTGGATCCGAACCATCTATGTATTCTGAACTAGTCCCATGATCAGTAGCTAGTCCACACAGTTTTCAACATCGATGAAATCATATCCATACAACAAGGTAGCTAACAAGCAGACAAATTAATATTACGTAGTAGCAAAATGACCTTATGGTCAAGTTTTATAGAGTTTACTACGCAGGGCTTAACGACAGCAGAGTAAACTTGCAGCGGAATAAAATAAACACGTGGTAGCCATCTGACATGCCCACAGGCAATTGAGTGGAGAATGTGATCTAGTTCATATAGTCTTTGAAGTACTCCTCTTCATAGAACTCGGTGTTCCCTGGTTCTTCTTCGGTGACTGATCAACAAATGGCACAAATCCATGAGTACTTTAAAGTACTTAGCAAGTCGTAGGAAAAATGTATGCAAATAGTATTCATGCAAGGCTTGAACAAGAATAGCTTTATGGCTATTTTGCAGAAAGCAGTATTACACTAAATACACTAAATAAATTGAAAAGCATAATTTAAAAGATTAAATACATAAGTAAACAAGTTCTTTATATCATTTAGTGAACACCCGTTCACTTCCCAACCATAACCAACATCTGAATCGCTTCCCAACTAAACCATTCCAACATTTTTAGGAAAATCTACCCCTCGTGTGAAATCATCAGGCATTGTTCATAACCAGAGACATGGCTATTCGAATAGTTTTACACTCTGCAGAGGTTGTACAACTTGACCCATAAGAGATATCATCTTATAATGTCCGTTTAACACACTTCCGAGGTGTGCGACTAAGCGATTATCACAAGGCTTTTACAAAGCTCTGTTTTGACCCAGTTCTGCTCGCTAAGGTTTCACCTCGAACCGGCTCCCTCTTGCGCCACTTATCAATCCAAACAGAACCAAATCAAAATATTGCTAATTAGTTAGCCAAGTCTACCCACATAAATAGACTTGTGGTTGCACGGTAAGGCCCAGATCAATGACGCACAAAATTAGGTCCGTGGTGACTACTCAGGCGAGGCAACCATATCCCAAAATCATCCCCTTTACTGCACGATCAATTGCTTGAGTATGAAATTATTTTTGGTTCAACCCAACCTAATGGAAAACCCTTGCCACAGCACAATAAATTTTAATAACCTTGGTCGCACCACAATTCCATGTTTCATTAAGTCAAATTTAATTATTTATGAGCATGATCATGAATCCCATCGTAACTAAAGTATGGCTAAGCATAATACGATACCCATGTTGGTAATTAAACATATCCAACTAAAATTAACCCAACCTATAGTGGCCAGGATACATGTCCATCACAATTATTCAAAGCGGCATAAAATGAATTGAATCGCTTTTGATTTTGTTTCTTTACTGATGGAAGGCAAAGATTGGGAGAATGACCTTGAGGGCCTACTATTAAGTGAGGAAGGGTGGAAGAGAGGCTCTTGTGAATGAAAGTGGGCCCCATAAGTATGTGTCACCAAGAAAAGAAATGGAAAGGAGGAGCGGCCAGAGCGGGCTTCCAGCGTTAGTGCAATTGGTGGCGCGGCGAGGGCAAAGGAGAGGCGACGTGAACTAGCAAAATGGATTACCGAGAGTGAGGCAGACCCAATGGTGGTGGTGACGTCGCCGGCGGAGGTTCGGCGCGGCGACAGCACGCAAAATGGCGTTGGGGCGTAAGGAGCGATGGTGCTCCGATGAAGGCGAGTGGAGCACGGCGTAGAACGTCACGAGGCAAACTCAACAGAGTAGATGATGTCACCGGGGGATGATCGACGGCGCCGGGAACAGTGGTGGAAGGAAGTTCGGACGGTGACGGGAGAATCATGTTCTGGCCGAGAGCGAGAGATATGGGCAGTGCAGGGGATGGGTGGAGGAGGCGAGGGCACACCATGGCGCGGGTGATGCAACAAATGGATGGCCAAAGAGGGAGAACGGGGAAGGCGGCGCACGATTGGCGGCAGGGAGATGGTGGCACTGGTGAGCCGGGGGTGCTAAGGGGAAAAGGAAGGGAGCACGACGTAGAACGTTGCGAGGTGAAGCCAATGGCATGGACAATGTCACTGAAAGATCAACGACGGCGGCGAAGCGTGAGGGAGAAGGAGCTTCGGCTGGCGGCGAAAAAGCTTCATTTGCCGCGAGGAGAGAGCGAGAGATAAGGGCGAACTCCGGCGATAGGAGATGAAGCCGAGGGGCACACGGTGACACGGTCGGTGCGGCAAAAGCTTGGCTGGAGAGGGAGGACGGCGAGGTTGGAGCTTGCTGTTTTGGGGAAAGAAAGAGAGACACGAGCGGTGCCCGGCAGGAAAAAGAGAGAAGAGGAGGGGAGAGGAGGGAGATGGAGGAGGAAGGGGGAGAAGAGGGAGCTACTGGCCCTGTTTTATAGAGGAAGGGGGAGCAGCAAGCCACAGGGAGCCAGGCGCCGTGGCGAGGATGGCGATGGCGTGGAGTGCGGCATGGGGAATGGCAGGCGTGTGGCGCGAAATGGCCTAAGGATGGGCGGCATGGGGGTAGCGTGCTGGCGCAAGGGCATGGGGAGGTGGATGCGCGACGTGCACGGGAAGACAGAGATGAAAGAAAGAAGACAACATAGGAAGATGACCACAAAAAGTAGGAGAGAGAAAAAGAAAAGGAAGAAAGAGAAAATAAATAAATCCAGAAATTCCAAAAAAATTATAAAATTTCTTGCAACCTGAAAAGAACAAATAAAATAATATTATATTTATTTGAAGTTTATTTTAATTATTTAAAATGTTTTTCACTTGAATTCAATTTACGCTTATTAATTTCAACAAAATGCCAAAACTCCAAAATAAATCCCTCGCTTTTAAAATAATTAATTTATATTAAATTTTATAACTGAGAAAAGTAATTTTTGGGAAAAGAAAACATAACAGGAAATAATTTAAATTGAACTCTAAGAAAATAGTAAAAGAATTTGGAGAATCCAATAAACCAATTTTGAATTAATTGAAGTTTGGTTTATTCATATTAAATTGTTTCACTTTTTGAAAATCTCACATTATGCTTTTAACAAATGAAGATAAATCAAATGGTTCATTTTTATTTTTAAAGCTTCAAAAGACTCCAAAATTCGGAAAGCCAAAAGAAATAAAAAGAACTCACGGAAATAACAACAAGTGCAGGAAAAATAAAATCCAAGATAAAACTAGAAAATCGAATAAATTTTTTTATTTAATTGGAGTTTGATTTACTAAAACTAAAGTAATTTTAATTTATGAAATTTCAAATTAAGCTTTAACAAATCAAGAAAAAACAACTGGTTCTTTTTATTTGGAAAATTTCAAAAAGGCCTGAAAATTGGAATGTTACATAATGGCAAGGAAAGCTTAGTAAAGATGCAAAAGACACTAATGATCAAAATAAAATTTGGTCCAAGATGAAAGAGTTCTATCCTAAAGTAGTCTAAGATGTCTGCTAAGAACTTGCTCTCAGGCAAGCATAAATCCAATTTCACAAAAGAAACAAAGATGATTGTCGGTGTTTTAGAACCAATTTTACGTAAAGATTGTTTGATTTGGGGGGGTCTCCACAATTGATTACGCAGACAAAAAAGACACGGGGATTTTTATACAGGTTCGGGCCTTCTCAAGAAAGAATAACAACCCTACTCCTGTGTGTATTGTATTGGGTATCCTGGTTACAATCAGTGGAAAAGCTTGCGCTAATACTGCTACTGATTGCCTCTCAAAAAGTCCCTCCAGGGGTCCTCCCTATTTCTCTCTGACTGAAGTCTTTTTATAGTGTGTGCAGATGTGGTCGTTTCAGGTTAAGAGACGCCTCATTATTCCGTAGTAATGGCAGTAGTCACCGGAGTAGTAACCTCCCCACGTTGCCTGACAGTTACCAATCAGAGATAATGGTGTATTACCTGTAGTTATTCCAGAGAATAACTACGTACATTGACCGCTCAGATCTCACAGTTAATAGGGCCTACTGGTGAGTGGACCCAGTTATCTATGGAAAAGTCATGGCAAGACTGGCCGTAGAAGAACTTACGACCAGGGGTAGTCGTAGAAAAGCTACGACTAGGTACTGGTCGTAGAAAAACTTACGACCGAAGGTAATCGTAGGAGGACTTACGATTACGTGGTAGTCATAGGAGGACTTACGACTATCGGGGCGGTCGTAGAAAAACTTATGACTACCTGATTGACTTCTCCCTTACTACTGTAAGGGGTATACTCAATAGGTGTGTGACGTCATATTCACCCATAATACTAAATTACAGATAAATAGTAAAATGAGGATTATTAGATCCTTGTCATCTAGCCCCTGACTTCAAGTGAAAATAACTTACTTGGGAAAGGAGTCATAGATGTTCTTACGACCACTAGGTGGTTTTGAGGTAAAGGTTGAAGGAAAAACTCTTCAACACGTGTTTCATTTGACTAGAAATATACTTGGTCAAGGAATTTTGCCGAAAATCTCACGACTACAAGGTAGTCATAGAAAATCTTACGACTACAGAGTAATCGTGGTTCGATGATCGGAAGTAAAGCCTTTCCGAGTGGTATTTCTTTTTACCAGAAATATACTTGGCCAAGAAGGTAATTTCGCTTGAGGTGTGAAAAGAGCCTCGGTTTTCTTGAACAGGCAGATTTAAAAGGATCTGTCCGTTAGAGCAATTGCCGAAGCGGTGGAAACCGTTGAGTTTCCACGGCGTTTCATTTCAAGTGTGCGGTTATAAAACTGACCGCAAGGGTGACTCTAGGGTTCTTACCTTTTCCCCAATTCACCCTGACTGTTCATCAAGTTCTCGCCTCCTCCGCCGCCAGCAAAATCTGTGTACTTTCTTGAAGCTTTTCCAAATCCAAATCTCCCTTTCGTGAAAAAAAAATGGCCAGGATCGTCTTTGAGTGGGCGGAATCGGAGATGGATACGGCGAAGATGAATGCACTGGTTGTTGCCGAGAAGATCCCCGAGAAGATACTTGTAAAGTGGATTTCAGTAGTTGGACAACATTGGCCGTCCGGGGAGGATGGGCAAATCCGTGTCTTCCAGGCGTACTGTGAGTGCGACCTTCGATTGCCTGCTCACCCTTTTCTCACACTTGTGCTCGAGCACTTTGGGGTGGAATTAGTAAACCTTGGTCCTAATTCCATCACAATGTTAAGTGTATTCGTGTATTTGTGTGAGGCATACCGGGATTCAGTGGACCTCAAGCTTTTCCAATATTATTACGGATGGCTCGACAAGTCGGAATCATTTGGGAGTTGTAGTCCAAGCTCCATGACGAAAAGTCGAAGGAGTACATTCGAGATGTTCACCGGTCTTCGTGGTTAGGGTGGAAGAAGAAGTGGTTCTCTTGGAAAGTCACCGAGGAAGACGACCTCGTTCATCGGAAATGCGTAGAGGATTTCTTCCTGGGATTCGACTCCCAGGAATCTTGACCGGATCGCCCCCTATATTCAAGCTATCAAAAACTTGAAGGCGGGGGGGGGGGGCTTACCAGATGGTGCGTGGTGAAGGACTTCATCACGCGCCGCATTAGTCCCCTCAAGAAACGAGTTCCTCCCATGTGGAGGTACTCGGGGAAAGAAGACCTGACTAGGGACTATAAGGAGGGTAAGTGAATTTCTCACTTTTGACTATGGTTTTGGTTAGTCCTAATCTGATCTATTGACCATGCTATTTGTTTGCATAGATCTTTCATAGGCGAAGATTGACGTCCGTGTCAACCTCATATGTGAGAAAAGTCCATCAAATGTGGCGGCTCCTCAAATTCTTGCGGTTTTGACTGTAGAGGAAAAGGTGAAGCGCCTAAAGATAATCGAAATTCGACTTCATTTTTAGGCCTTTATAGTCGTAAAAAATTTACGACTAGAGGATTCATCGTAGAAAAAACTTACGACTGTGGGCTAGTCGTAGAAGAACTTACGACCAATGAGTGATCGTAGAAAAGCTGATGACCACTTTTGTAATGTTCTCTTTTTCTGATCTCAACAGAAAGTAGGCATGGAAGATCAACAAGATGACGTGGAGGTTGCCTTGGTGGTCATTGGGGAAACAGCGCAAGCGGAGCAGGCAAAAGCTCCTCCAACCAAAAGGCGTCGACTTGTAAAGGTCGTCGACAAGGGTGGTTGAGTTCAACTTCTCTGCTCCCTTTGCTCAATTCGCTATGAACATGGCTGCTGCGTGAAGAAAAGAAGCGAGATGAAGTGCCATAGCCCTTAAGTGTAAAGCCCCTAAGGCCATGGTACCCTTCTATTACGATAACAAGTCTTTCGCGGTTTACGCTTCTCGTGGCTTTATAAAGCAGCTAGAAAAGGAGAACTAGAAGAGCTTCATGTCTTTTGTGAAGGAAACTACTGCTCCAGCAGAACCTGAGGTCGAGGGGAGCAGTGCTCTTGAGGTGGTCGAGACAGATCTCGACCACTCAAGGAGTTAGGAGGGTCACGAAGTGGTGACTCCCGTTCCCCAAATTGAATCTCGACCAAAAGTAGTCGAGAAGAAGTCGAAGAAACCTTCCGTTAGGAAGCTTGCTTCCAAATTTCTGGTTAGGTCCAGGACAGAGAGGTATGTACAAAACAAAAGTGTAAGGACTGATTTTACCTTTTGCTTTTCACGAGTTAACTTGCTCCTTGTTTTGTGATCTTAGCCCAACTCCTTCAACCCCATGGATGCTTCTACTGAGAAGCCATTGCTACTTCTTGATGAAATGAGGAGCGGCGTAGTGGTAATGTAGACCACCATTCCCATGGTAGAAGGAGCTGCCGATCTTTGAAGTTACTCGACTCACGATGTAGTCGTGAGGAATGGAGGTGGAGGCGGGAGGCCGTGAAGAAGATGCCGGGAGAAGGTGGTGTGTGAGCTCCGACCACCGCGCGCGGTAGGAGGTTGTCGAGGCGTTCCTTCCGGTCCTCCGGCGGTGCTACCATCATAGAGTCGACGAAGAAGAGTACTTTAACTTCTGCTCTGATTTCTTTGGCCCTGCTTCCATCGTAGGATCTTCCGCCTACAGATCTCGCGACCGAGTCCCTCACCCCAGTAACATTCCCAACTGTGGGGATGTCTTCGATGACGAACGTCTCGAAAGGGTTTGGTGGAAACGAGTCGAGGAGATGGATGGGCTGAAAGATCCGACAAGGATAGTCTCCATGTTCGCTCGGACGAGCATGAATGTAAGTATCTATCGATACCTATAAGTATGGTTTTATCCTCGCTTCTCATTGCCTTTCTTTCTTGCAGAAAGCTTTAGAACAAATTGCCACGGTTTGCGAGTACAACCAGCAACTTGTTAAGCTACGACAAGAAAAGGCAGTACTCTGCGAACAAGCAGAGAGGTGGTGAGTAACTGACACTCATAATCGTTTTATATTTTGATTACTCGTTCAGTACTCATGGGGATTGTTGTAGAAAACCTTACGACTTGGTACTGGTCGTAGAAAAAACTTACAACCAGAAGTGATCGTAGAAGAACTTACGATCACGTGATAGTCGCAGAAATACTTACGACTACTTGTCTCTGTGTTCATGTCTACCCTCAACTCTTTCAGGTTTAAGAGTGACGAAAAGACATTAGCTGATTCGCTCCACTTCGAAAAAGCCGAGACGAAAAAGTTAAGGGATAAAGTAACCAACCTTCTGAAGAAGCTTCACGAGGCCGACTCTGCGACCCAAGAGTTGTAGGAAAAAATAAACAGTACGTCCTTGAAGTTACAACTGCTTATAATCTTGATCTTCACCTTCCTATCTTCTCGTTCTTTTTTAGAAAAAGAAGTCGAGACTAGGGCCCTTCAAGCCGAGGTAGGGACCCTTCAGATCGAGGTTCAAGAAAAAACCTTGGTCGTCTGTGAAATCACCCGCATCGCGAAAGACAAAGATCAAGAAATTGAGAAATTAGATTCTCAATTAGCGGGCAAGTAATCCTTTACCTGCTATTAAATTATTTTTCCTTTTCGTAGAATCATTTTATCTAACTAACCTTACTCTTTTTAGAGCGATTAGTTAAAATAAAACAACTCTATGAGGCTTCGACTTGCACCAAGGAGGAGATGAAGTCAATGAAGATCAATCTTCAAGACAACATTTCACTTTTGAACAATGTACTTGACGGGCTACGTGCTGAAAAGGTCACACCTCGTGACGGCACGATAGCCGCTCACACGAGTGCCGTTGGGGAGCAAGTCGGTACTTTGCAAGAGTTGGTGACTACTCTGAAGACCAAGCAGACCGACTCGATAAAGGAAGCGATCAAAAGAGCTGTAAGCTATGTCTTAGCCAAGCTTAAAGCCCGTGACCCCAACCTTAACCCTCAGTCGGTTGAAGCTGACTTCGACTGCACTGAAGCCGAAGCAGAACGATTAATCAAGGGTATGCAGTCGGTAGGCGAGAAGGTCGCGGAGGAGATGCAAATAGGATCCCCTTCGTTAGAGTAGTCTGTAATAGGAACATGTAAAGACAAGCCTTTTGGTGATGTATAAATATATGATTTTTCCTCTTTCCTACAAATCATCTCGTAGAGTTGTTAGTAACTCATAAGATAATAAATGGAAAGGATAATTAGACCAGATATCTGTAATTCCTCCTTCCTTCTTCCTTTTTCCTGCAAGTCATCTTATAGAGTAGTTAGTAACTCATAAGATAATGATCGGAAAAAAGAAACCAAGACTAAGAATTGAAGTCGTGTTTATAAATTTATCCTAGCCCCCGACTATTTGCTTAGTTTATTTGAATAAACTAAGGAAATAGTGAAAAAGGGTTTATGAAAACAGAGAGGTTTGTTCGACTTATAGCTTTCGATCTCAATTGTCTTGCACTAGTCGAAAGAGTAGAAACAAATCGATGCTAGGAAGTTCCCTCTAGTGGGCAGGACCACGTGGAGAAAGGAAAGGCTTCGACTAGGTGATGTTACCATCTTCGACCAGATTAATCAAATCAAGAATGGCAACTTGAGTAAAACAAACATCTACATGACCTTTAAAAATTCGTTCGACCTTTTTCAATATACTCGATAAGTTTATCCTGGTAGCAAAAGTAGGAAACAGGACGATGCTAGGAAGTTCCTTCTAGTGGGCAGGACCATGTGCAGAGAGGAGAAGCTTTGACTAGGTGTGTTTCTTCCTCCGACCAGTTAAAACCGACCAAGTTTACCAAAAACAGTCGAACAAATCCCAAAAGTACACTCTTCTTAGAGTATTTTTCAAAATGAATAAATGAACTAAGGTGATATGAGTTTGCTTAAAAACATGTTGACCATGTTTGTGAGCCCAAAAAACTTTATATTGGCAGCAAAAGTTAGGAACAAAGTGATCCTTCTAGCGGGCAGGACCACATGCAGAGAGGAGAGACTTCGACTAGTTGTTGTGTCCTTTCTCCGACCAGTGTAAAGAAAAATTGAGCGTATAAATATGGTCGAAAAGTTATAAAAGCAATACTCAAAGAAAGACAATAAAGATAGAAAGAATCTGGTACTTTATTATCGTGGAGGTTTGTTGCATGTAAAATTTGCGTAACTGGTTGATGTTCCAAGAATTTGAGAGAACGTGGCTGTCCACCATTGCTAATCGTACCGAACCTAGGCGCGTAACTTCGACCACAGTCTAAGGACCTTCCCACTTGGGGGAAAGTTTATTCCGATTAGACTGGGATTGGATAAGCCTCAAAACCAAGTCACCTACAGCGAGGCTGCGAGGTTGGACCTTACGATTGTAGTATCTGCGCAGGGCTTGTTGGTAGACTGCTGAACGGATTAGAGCCTGGTTCCTCTTCTCTTCGAGCAGGTTGATGTCGTTTGCTTAAGTTGTTCTTGGGCGGAGTCGTTAAAATTTTCTACTCGTCCTGGCTTGATCTTTAGTTCAGGCGGAAGCATTGGTAACCGGCACCAAAGACTAGAAAGAAAGGTGTTTCACCTATAGCCCGACTAGCAGTAGTACGAATTTCCCATAATACTAAGGGTAATTCTTGTACCCAAGCCCCCGAGCGTTTGGCAAGCTGATCGAACACCCGAGTTTTGATTCCCTGCATTATTTGGCCATTTGCTCTTTCGACTACCCCGTTGCTTTGGGGTGAGCGACAGAAGCGTAACACAACTTGGTTCCCAACTCTTCGCAAAATTCTTGAAATTTTGCGCTCGAAAATTGCTTATCATTATCTGTGATTATTCGACTAGGTACCCCAAATCGAGTTATCACGCATCTCATCAGGAACCTTTTTGCTGCTTCCGTTGTTATCCCAGTCACAGGTTCGGCTTCTATCCATTTTGTGAACGTGTCGATAGCTACAAAAAGGAATTCGAATCCACCTAGAGCTCTGGGTAACGGTCCTAGGATATCGAGACCCCAGTGCAAAGGCCAAGACAGAGGATTGTTTATAACGCTGAAATTTTGGTTGGTGTATTTGCCTGCTATGAAACTGGCATTGTACACATTTTTTAACCAGCTCCTTGGCATCGTAAAGGGCTATTGGCCAATAGAAACCTTGTCGAAAGGCCATACCGACCAGCGTTCTGTAGGAAGCATGAGTCCCACAGATGCCTCTGTGTATGTCGTGAAGGAGTTTTAATTCTTCGCTCTGTGGAATGCATCGCATGAGCACCCTTGAGTGCCTCTTTTATAGAGGACACCTTCGACCAAAGCATACATTTTGGCCTTTCGGGATAATTGATCTGCCTCGAGATCATTGTCGGTACAAAACCCGTCTGAAGATACTCGTAGATGGGGGTCATCCAAGTATCCTCGTATTCTAAAGAGGCTATCTCATTTGGAGGCGTCTCTGGTTCTTCGACCAAGGACGGCTTCTAGAGTTGCTCCAAGAAAACTCCTTTTGGTACTATTAATCGAGAAGAAGCTATACGAGCAAGTTGGTCTGCGAGGAAATTATCCTTTCGAAGGATAAATTGCACCTCGAAACCAAGAAAATGCTTTTCAAGCTTTCGGACCTCCAATAAATACCGAGAGTCTCCTCTCATGAGTAGTCGGCGAATCGAGAGCGCTTTCACGGCTCGTATACCAGCTAGCAAACCTTCGTACTCTGCCACGTTGTTAGTGGCCTGAAAGTTTAATTGTATGGCATACTTTAAGGTTTCTCCGATAGGAGATTCCAAGACTAGCCCAGCCCCCGAGCCACTTATAGTAAGTGACCCGTCAAAGTACATCATCCACTGGTCGTAGGAATCGTACTAGGGATCCTGAACAGGTTCAGGATTTGTCCATTTGGCAACAAAGTCTGCCAAGATCTGGGATTTAATGGCCGTTCGGGACACGAAATGGATGTCGAACTCCCCAAGTTCGACTGACCATTTTGCCATGTGTCCCGCTGTTTCCCTATTCTGGAGGATCACTCCCAAGGGAAACTCAGATGGCACAGCTAGTTTGTGCGCCTGAAAATAATACCACAGTTTCCTCGAACTAAGGGTAACGCTCCTTAGGCCCGTGTAAAACTTCGCTAACGTAGTAAACTGGTCGTTGTATGTTTTCACGTTCTACGACCAGTACTGCGCTCACTGCCTGTGGCGTGGAAGCTAGATAAATTAAGAGTGTCTCTCCTGGTTTCGAAGAAACTAGAACAGGAGCACTCGTAAGATACCTTTGACATCCTCAATGGCTGCGTTAGCCTCTTCTGACCACTCAAAACCCTCGTGCGATGAAACGACTTAATGCCGCCATGCACCCCGTGAGTTTCTGAACTTCTTTTTTCGTGGTCGGGGGGCGCATCTACATGATGGCCTTTATCTTTTCAGGATTTGCTTCGATTCCTCGTGCAGAGACCAAGAATCCAAGCAATTTTCCTGAACAAACTCCGAACACACACTTCTCGGGGTTGAGTTTCAGGTGGTGTTTTCTGAGGTTACCGAATGTTTCTTGCAAGTCTACGATATGGTTAAGTCGTTTGCTGCTTTTTACGACTAGATCATCAACATAGGCATCCAAATTTCGGCCCAGTTGAGGTGAAAAAGTCGTTTGCATTAAACGCTGAAAAGAAGCTCGAGCATTCTTTAAACCAAATGGTATTTTGACATAGTAAAATATTCCAAATGGTATAATGAATGCGGTCTTTTCTTCATCTTCTCGACACATATTTATCTGGTGGTAACTAAAGTATGCATCTAGAAAGCTTAACATTTCATATCCAGCAGTTGATTCAACCAACTGATCGATACGAGGTAAAGGGAAATCATCTTTTGGTCAAGCTTTATTAAGATTAGTGAATTCTACGCACATACGTCATTTGCCGTTTGACTTCCTAACCATTACAGGGTTGGCCAACCACTCTGAGTGGTTGACTTCTCTTATGAAGCCCGTTTTGAGCAATTTGTCCAATTCTGACCTAATAGCATCTCGTCAATCAGGGGCAAATCTCCGTAACTTATGTTTTACAGGTACTTTGTCAGGCCGTAAGGCTAGCCTGTGCTCAATCACTTCCCTGGGGACTCTGGGCATGTCGGATGCTTGCCATGTGAAGACATCTGCGTTTGCTCGGAGGAAAGTGACAAGGGTGTCTTCCTATTTGGGGTCGGAAGAATCCCCGATACGAACAGTTTTTGAGGGCTCCTCCACGTCCAGAGGAACCTCCTTGACTTGGTCGTTCGGCTTTGGTGCAGCTTTAGGCTTCGACTTGCTAGTCGAAGGCCGACTTTCGTCTCAAGTTGGTATCTGTCCAACCATGTCGAGGGACCGACGGTCGCAGGAATGCGTCATCTTCTTATCACAATAAATTGTGATTACTCCTTTGAGACCTGAAATCTCAAGATATTGATACCCATAGTGAGTAGCTATTAAGAATTTTACCAAAGTTGGTCGTCCGAGTATGGCGTTATATGCCGTATCGAAATCGACCACATCAAAGGAGTTCTTCTCTGTCCTGAAATTACTTGGTGAACCAAATGTTAAAGGAAGAGAAATTTGGCCAATTGATTTGGTCGAAGACCCCGATACGATTCTGTGGAAAGAATATCGTACTAGCCTTACCTTTGTCCTGGGAACTTGCATCTCGTCTAGGGTACTCGTAAACAGTATGTTTAACGAGCTTCCACCATCAACCAAAACTCAATTTACTCGACAATTTTTGATGGTGGGTTCGACCACAATCGAAAATCGACCTGGTCTAGTCGAAGGGATCGGGCAATCACCTTTCTCGAAAGTGATGGTGACTTCGACCACTTTGGTACCTTATTGACAAAAGGAGAATCGATTGTGTTTACCTCACGTTCGACAGCCTTAAGCTGCTGTCTTGACTCATACGCTGATGATCCTCCATAAATGTGATCGATGGCATGTTCCGGATCCTGGAACGTCATCTCCTCCTCGTCATCTGACTCCTTCCGTCCACTTGTTTGACCTGCCTGTTCAAGAGTAGGAAGTGGCCCTTTGCTAGAGTAATAGTCTTTGAGTTTTCGTAGAAAAACTCGGCAGTTGTGAAAATCATGCCCTTCTTTTTTGTCAGGTCAGGTGGGTGACCACTCCCTTGCGCGTCCTCCATTAGGGCGAGGGCCGCTCAGTATTCTTAGGACAACTACTCGCGTAGTGGCCCCTTGTTGTGTGATAGAAGCGGTGGCGTCGGCCGGGTTGCGGGAACACCGCTGGTCGCAGTGCACGCGATCGAGTCACGGCTGCGGGGGCGTGGAGCTGGTGCCTGAAGGCCTCGGCGGTGGTGAAGCCAAAGAACGGGCCACCGTGCGAGTCCAACACGAGGGACGAACGAGGCCGCTCGCGCAGACCGTGGGCCTCCCACTTGCGCTTGCGGGACTCGCCCACGCTCTCGCCTTGTGCTCGGCGATGATGGCCTTGTCCACCAAGGTGCGGAAGTCGGGAAGTCCACAACAGAGAGCTTGTCCAAGCTCCTCGACAAACCCTCCATGAACTTCTCTGCTGGCCTCATCGGTGGCCACCTCGGCGAGCGTACCTCGCCAAATGGTTGAACTCATGGAGGTACTCGAGCCACGATTTGCGCCTGTTTGAGCGCAAGGAACTCCTTCTTGACTTCATCGGGCCGGCAGGACATGGGCGACGAAAGGCGGCGGAACTCCTCCCACGAGACCACGTGTCTCGCGGGCTGCATGGCGAGGAAGTTCTCCCACCATGAGAGTGTCGCACCCTCCGGTGATGGGATGCGAAAGTGCGCTCCCGCTCGGCACTGGCAACGTCGAGCTTCGCTCAACCGCACGCAGCCTGATCGTCTGCGTCCAAGGGATCTCGGACCGGAGAAGGTAGGAGGTCGAGCACGGAGGAACTCCGCAAGTCCCCACGAGTCGGGTGACTACCTCCGGATCCAGAGGCACAGAGGAGTGGAGGTGTTCCTGCGATAACCTCCAACACCCTACGGTCCTCCGAACGACATGCGTTCGATCTGCATGAGGACTTCGCCATGGTCGGAGGAGGGGAAGCTCCTCATCGGGACTACCCGGTGATTCCGCCGCCACGTGTCCCACCACCATCCCGATTCACTAAGATAAGTTAGCTACAAGCCCGAGATAAAGCAAAGCATCCCGAACTCAATAAAAGGCTCAAGAATAAACACCAAAGAGCACGGGACCAAAATCAACAAATCAACTCCCAAACGACTAACCCGTATGGAAGAACGAGTAATCGTTTGAGAAGACCCAAAATTTCAGCACTAAATTTTAGCTCAAAACAGTCCAAAAATCAAGGTATAACCACCTAATAGAGTATAGGCATTAGCTAATCTCATATCACTTCTTACCCTTCTATCCCCACAAGTTTTAATTGGATTAGCCTCTCATTTTCAGCACTATATACTAATTACAAGCTAGCTGTCCAGAATATGCACTTGCTGTCCAGAATTTCTCCTTCAAGCCCTTGGCCGAAATTTGAAGTTCCAGGGGCTCCTATTCCTTACTCCAAACAGCCAAGACTCAATTTAAGGCTCTCATGGTACTCCCAAAACTAATTTAATCGATTAAACAACTACCCTTTGAAAAGAAGATGAGAGGAAAAACAGTTTTTCCAAATTTAACCAAGAATAAGGTGAGATGGGCAAGCTAAGATAGATAAGGAGTAAAATCTGAGAACTTACTTAAGTTTTTATCAATTATTTGAAAGTAAGTTTTCAAAATATCCTAAAGGCGACCAAGCTAGGGGTTTCTCTGGTCGATGGCTCGATACCAACTTTGTGAGGACCCGGAATATTTAACTAGTAACACTTAACCTCCAATTGGTTCTAGCATTACTAATTAAACATTCTAAGCCTCGATGGGCATACGTTTCCCAGAATTGCAACATATGCACATCATCACAAAATTACACATCATTTCCATACAACATACATCACTAGGTTTAACAACGACATACATAAAGTAAAGTTATTACAAAAGAGAGCCGACCGGCCAAATAGAACAATAAACAAGAATGACAGCGGAAGCAAAAGTGCCATAAGATGGCTAGAACAAAAGTCGACCGGTTAGCCACACACCCACAAGGCAACCGACCGGGCCGCCAAGCTAGTCGCCCCGCAAGCTACCACAACACAGCTCACAAAAGTGAGGCCCCTCAGGCTCACCTTCTTCCTCTGCAACAAAACAATTAAGCGTAGCAACTGAGTACAAAGATTGTCTTTGTACCATAAGATCGACGTGTGGAATAGCAGACCTATTCATAAACTACATGCAAGCTTATTTAGGTGGAGGTTGTATGTCTCACTTTGCATGAAGCCAACTTTATTTGCAATAATGTAATACATTTTAAAAGCAAGTTTGCAAATCTGTTTTGTTATCAAAGTTGATGAAGTAAAGATACATACAAGTAACCACCGAAGCGACTATCCCAATAGCCACCACAACATAGCACTAATCCCGATCCGTACCACCCATCAAGTTTTAATTTAAAAGGTTGTAGTCTAACTCTTGAAAGACCTTGCCAAGCGTGTCCATAACCTAGGACGAGGCTATTCGAATAGTTTTAACCTGCAGGGTGTACCAATGTACCACACTTGGCACCGCCTTTAAGCCACAAAGCACACTATCAGAAGGTATGTGCACACGCTAAGTCCTCTGAGACATTTCCAATCTTGTGTATTAACTACGAGCCGCTCGTATGGGTAGAAACACCATGCGCCACATTGCAAGCCGAAAGACAACAAATCCCATCACGGGTGAAGTCTTTCGGACACTACTGTCTCCCAACACCATCCTCCTGCGACTCCTGCGACCCGAGCCAATACACTCCAAAGTACTAAGTCAAGAGAGGTCCCATACCCTCTAATGTGGTTAGCGCTAAAATGCTTGGTTTAGTGTAACAAGATGTTCGGTCCTTGTTGACTTAGGCACCATTCCGATCACACCGAAAGTCACACCATCTTACCATTGTGCCCAAGTCTAAATCATTTTGTTTTCAGTTTTAGTTTTCATAAATAGACATGGCACAAGGTGGAAATCATAAATCATAATAAGTTTGTGTGATCAAGGTTATCGACAAGTCGATAACCGCCCATTACTAGGAAACTAAGCATGGCTAAGCAATTAATTCGCGAACTACTAAGTGACAAGAGCCCATCCATGAACTCTAAATCACAGACAAGTAACCTAGGCTCATGGTAGTAGAGGATAATCATTTGCTAAGGAAATGCATCTACTAGGCCAACTATTAAAACAAAGTAGCAATGCATACATAGAATTTGTAATCAACATAAATACTTAAAATCTTGGGATTAACATGATCAAGCGCTTGCCTTCTTGCATCGTTGCTCAAAGCTGTTGTGGAGGGTCGCTCTGGGATTACCGCAAATGTCGAATCCTAGCGAAAGGCAAAAGAACCAAGAACAACCAATAAGACGAGCAACACTAAAACAAAAGAGCAAGCAAAAATTATCCAATTACGATTAAACTTATACACAAGGTGAAATACGAATATACCTAGACATAGAAATGGAAAAACCTAATTTGGATTTGTGGTGCAAAAGATATTACCTAAAAACTCATTTTCACCATAATTAGCACTGTAGCAAAAACATTTTCTAGAAAGATTTTGAAGCTGAAATTTTATGGTAGCTATCTACTGGCATAGAGGTAACCCATATAAAATTTCAGGTCATTTGAAGTTAAAATGTTTTAGTTATAATTTTTCTAAGATGCAAAACTAGCATAATGCATTTTCGAAATATAAATATGTGCAAAACCTATTTCACATTATAGTATGATATGAGAGGATTTCTAACATCAAATTTCTATTTTTAGGATTTCTGATGAATTATGGTGTCTATTACATCATTAAATGAATTTTTAAGTGCTACTAATAAGGTTAAATCTACTAACATATTTTTAAGTGCTGATTTAGGCCTACCACCATTTTTAGATTAAAGTTTAGTTAATAACAAATTTATCAAAGTTAAAATCATACAATTGCAGATATACGAAAAGATATGCATTTTCCAAGTTTTAATACAATTCTAGAATATATAAAAATAGCAGAAAACAAGCTATAAAAGATTACAGAATTTTCTACTACAGAAGCATAGCTAAAAGCATTTTTATATTAAACTTTAGTGATTTACAAATTTATTACAGTTGGTTTCATGTAAAAAGGATTTATCTTGAATTAGTTATGAATTTCTAAAGTTTTGATACAATTTTCAGTTGATAAATAAATACTTACAGAAATAAAAACCAACCCAACCGAAGATAAATGATGTGGACGCTCGTGGGTCGTTGATGCAATATCCAACGAGCCACACGCACGGAGAACAACGCACGCGCGCGATTCAACAGGAGCTCACCGTTGGATCAAGATCCAACGGCTCACGAGGAAGGATGCAACCGGACGGTGCGGTTGCCTTGGCCGCTCACAGCCGTAGATCTCAAGATGAACGGCACGGAGAGCACTTCCCGTCGGAAGGTCCGATTGCCGCATGATCGGGGCGCAGATCAGCGATGGGCGGCCAAGAATGACGAGGAACGGATGGTCGAATGCATACAAGATCCGGGCGCAGTCGCAAAATGGACGGCGGTCCAAAATTGAAGTGCATTTAGGAGTCTTGACACGTGGGGCGCATGTCGATGGTGAGAGTCACACATGCGAGTCTTAACACTGCGTGCGCAGTGCACGTGGACCCACCTGTTAGTGACTTAAAGGAGGTTTTAGGGCAACTAATTAATTACTAAAGACCAATGATTAATGATGATTAGCACTTAATGTGTCCTAAAGATTTTGAGCAGAGGTGATTTAGGGACGAGAGGGCCCTGCGTCGATGACCCAAGAAGGAATTTTGGACACATTTATTGCTAACAATGATTAGCAATAAATAAACCCAAAATCAGCCCTAATGACTATCGATTTTGGCGCTAAGCTAATGGGCCCACCTGGCGTGTACAGGGGTTATTCCGACGACCAATAGTGCGACACTTTAATTAACCCATGATTAGCATTAATGATGCCTAAACGCGCGGATAAAAGCCGGCGGTGATTTAAAATTTGGACCCATGTCGATGAGACATTAGGCGATTAAGACACCATTAATGCTCTACCGATTGGCAATCATTAAACATTAAATGTGTCCTAATTATCGGCCAGCGGAGCTTCTCAACCGACAAAACCGAGTGGCTTTGCGACATTGTCGTGGCGACTCGGTCGTGGCGGCGCCACAAACTATCAAAATGGGTTCGCAATAGTGTTGCGGACCCAGCGATGATGACTCGCTGGCGGTGGAAGTGCGAACGCCGCGAGCCGGAAAACAAAGAAAGAGGCCGACACGGCAAAACACGAAAATAGCAAGATGCTCGCTGCGGTCCAAGGAAGCGAGTGTCATGACTTCTAGGGGCTATAGGAGCTACCTTAACCGAGAGGAGCTTCAAAGATGGCCGGGAAGACTTGAACACGATGAAGTCCACCTGGGCAAGAAGACGAAGTGGAAGATGAGGTTACGAGCAAAATGAGTGGAACCAAATCATCACCACAGCTTCATTATAGCTCAAAGAGGCTCCAAAGCAAATAATTGCAAAAAGAACCACTACGGATTTGGAGAAGAAAGGGGTGAAACCAACCGAAAATCTCCAAACATAAAATTGAGTGATTCCTGTGAATGCAACCCAAAATCAAGTTAGGGGAAATACAAAGGAGGTTGAGGAGTTCAAAAGGGTGCAAGAAATGTTGAAGATAAACCACTGGACACCAAGGCCGCCATTGGAGCTCTACGGTCAACAATGGTGGATTGAAGGTTTGAGATGGTTTTGAGCTCAAACACGAGAGTAGCTAGGTGTGGTGCAAAAGAACACGGGGAGGACCTAGAGGGGCAATATAGGGAAGGGATTAGGGTTTGAGCAAGAACCGGGTCCATGGTGGGCTCGGTTCATGCTCGGTTGTAGACCAAGAAAAGATGGGAGCAGTGAGACTCGGGACAATGGAGGAGAAAGCACAGTGCGCATTAAATGCCATGCAGAGAGCGTTAGAAAGCAAACTTGAAGTGACACATCAAAGCCGCGCGCTCTCTCTCTTTACGCCATTGTCGCGCGCAGCGCTTCGCGGGACAGAGGGGAAGAAGAACAGAGAAGACAAACCACGGCCGCCGGATTTTAGATGGACGGTGTGATTTAAAAGAGCTCGCGGACGATCGATTGCTTACGAAAACGGGACGGTCGGATTGAGATCCAACGGTCCCAATTGGTTAATGCAACGGAGGGTCCGAATGCTCACACGAACGTGGGCGGCGATTTGAATCAATGGCTGATATCGCGCGCACGTTTTAAAATGCGGCTCGGTGCAGCTAGGTGGTTCGACCGAAGTCAAGTGGCTCGGACTCGAGCCGACTCGAACCAAGGAACGATGAATCACTTTAGGTTTTAAATTAAAGCTGAGACGTTTGAGGATTTATTTGGGGTAGCAAAATAACTCCAAAGATTCTGAAAATTTTACAGGAGCTTGCTGACTGAGACATTGACCTTGTGAAAAATTTTCAGAGGTTTTTATGCATCGTATTTTCTCCAAAAATTCTACAAGGTACTGGTTTTAGGTTTGGTGAGAGTCAAACAGTTTGATCGCCCTCTAAAATATTCAAACAATTTCTAAAAATTGTGAAATTTTTCAGAGGGGTCACATACCATCCCAAGAACTTAGGAAAAATATTTCAGAGGATGATCAAAACATTTGACAAGAATGTTTTTGAAGGAACAAGATTGGATCAAAGACTTGTGACTTGCATTTCCATAACCTTTGTACAATACTTGTTGTTACACAAAGGAAATACATGATGTAAGAAAAAGTTTTAATTTCTACTCATTTTCTTACATTTGAAACACAAGCCCAAAATTGGTAGGCCTCCGTCTTACGATGGAAATACTCCTCGTATTCCGTCTACTGCCGCAGATTTCGTCCCAGGAGTGGTGAAAGATCACTTCTCCTGGGGGCTTGTCAATCCCCAGATGTTCGAAGAGACTTCCCCAAGTTAGGAGAGTGACGTCATCGATAATCATGTCGATCTCCACGCGACGAGTTGTTCGAATGGCAGGTGGAAGATGGAGTTGTACTATTACGACTTCCGGGCTGATGTCGATGAGGACGCTCAAGTTTTGCCATCGTGTCTTGAAGCCTTCGTGTGATCTCTTCGGCGAAGAGATCGTAGCCTGGTGCTCGAGCGAGCTCTTGAGTTGGATTTTCAGCAAGTCGATGATGTGCTGGAGTTCCTGAGCTTCCTCTAACTGATAAAAAGCGCGCCTAGGGAGATTTTTCTGAGCCACTATTTTTCTCTGTCAAGTTGTCTCAGGATCACCCATATCAGACCCTCGAGTTGGTTTTCAATGGAGTGTGAGAATGTTAAGGATGTCCCGCACATTCATCAAGGTGTTCACCTCGTTCACTAGCGGTGGTGCCTTTGCCATTACCACAAGGGACGTAGTGTGTGCCCGTCGGGGAGCATCGTCAATCCTGCCTCTGGGAGAATGATTCTTATCAGAGGGAATGATGAAGACCCCGTTGATGACCTCCACTTGCGCTCGAGGCCTCCTCGCTTGAGGAGTAATCGAGATACACCATCTGGTGACTTAGAGTAAACCCCTCCTAGAAGGGGAACTCCGGGTTATAACCATATCCGTCCGCAGGTGTGTCCTGTGATGGGATGGTCGTACTTGTAGGAAAAGCGTGTTTGATTTCCTCCTCTGCGGGATTATCCGGAGAGAAAGGACCATCAGGTGCCGATGAAGCTCTGGAATGATGGCTTCCAGAACTTGTCTCGCCAGGTCGTACTGCCTTAAGGGGACTCGAACACTCGGAGGAAAAACTCTCGTTGTGTTGTGAGTCTGTCTTAGGGCAACCCTATTTATGGTCGTGTTGACCCTTGCCCTCTGAGGAAACTGGTCCCTCAGTTGGGCGTACTGTTGTGGGGGATAAGGATCCCTCCTCAATTCAGCCGATGGCGTGGTCTCCGGGATCTGATAGAAGATCTCCATAGATGGCAATACCATCGGATGATTCGATACTCGGCTCGTAATCGAAGTCGGCATACATGTCGACGTCTGCGTAATCGACCAAGTCGAACCATTTCTCCTCGTTCCACTCTCCTGCCATGGAAGCATCAAAGAGAAAAGAAAGAACTGTTGGCAAGGAATTACCAAAAGATCCCCACAGACGGCGCCAACTGTCGGTGTTTTAGAACCGATCTTTCATAAAGATTGTTTGATTCGCGGGGTCTCCACAATTGATCACGCAGACAAAAAAGACACGGGGATTTTTATACAGGTTCGGGCCTTCTCTAGAGAGAATAACAACCCTACTCCTGTGTGTATTGTATTGGGTATCCTGGTTACAATCAGTGGAAAGGCTTACGCTAATACTGCTACTGATTGCCTCTCAAAAAGTCCCTCCAGGGGTCCTCCCCATTTCTCTCTGACTGAAGTCTTTTTATAGTGTGTGCAGAGGTGATCGTTCCGGATTAAGAGATGCCCAATTATTCCGTAGTAATTGCAGTAATCACTGGAGTAGTAACCTCCCCACGTTGCTTGACAGTTACCAATCAGAGATAATGGTGTATTACCTGTAGTTATTCCAGAGAATAACTACGTACATTGACCGCTCAGATCTCACAGTTAATAGGGCCTACTGGCGAGTGGACCCAGTTATTTGTGGAAAAATCATGGCAAGACTGGTCGTAGAAGAACTTACGACCAGGGGTTTCCAAGAAAAACATGATTTTTTCCTCTCCCCCAAATTCGCATTAAATGTCTGGAATGATTGTGCATGAGAAAATCTTCTTGATGCACGATTAAGGCATGAAAGTATTAATTAAATATTTTTTTTATTTTCTTAAACCTTTGGGGGCTAGCTGACGAGGATTCTTGACCAAATTAACATTTCCAGTCAAAGCTAGAGTCTCTGAGAAAGTAGGCCCACATATTAGAGGCCCACTTTATAACGGTTATGAACATACAACCGTTATTAAAAAGGAAGTATAATCCCTTTAATTACGACCAAACTAGTCGTAGACTAATTTGATTCATGATACGATCAGTCATGGACACTACATGACCAACTATATAGTTTGGTCCATCCCTGACCAATAAATGGGTTAGGAGACATGATAGTTTTCTACGTGACTAACGTGAGAGTGGTTATTGACGCATCTGCCAACTTACGACAGTTGGCTAAGAGACATACGGTTCAAGACTCAATAGAGAAACTGCATGAAGATATAAGACACCTTTAGCGGCATTAACGGTCACCCCTTCAATATCTATAAAGGGGGTATCCCACGTATTATGTAACATAATCCATACATTCATAACTTTCTGAACGCAGTCATTATGTTCTCCACATTCTCATTCTCATTGTATTCTTGTACAAACACATTGTGTCCGCAACAATAAAGGTATCTGTTTAGATTGTGCTCTCATATTATTTTCCCGGTAAACTCGACCTTGTGTCTCAATCATTAATAGTTTCTCTATTATATTCTAAATCCATTTTGATCAACGTGTTTGTTTATATGACTTCTAAGCTAGCTAGCTTAGTAATTTTGTTACCATCGATGTGCATGGTATAAAGAATAAATGGTTTACCATTTTGTGAGCAATATAATATGGTATTTAGTTTGTATTACAATACTAAATATAAGATCGTAATTAAGCATATATGATAAATGTAAGCATACCCTCTTTGAAGATCTTTTGCGAGAGAAGTTAAAGCACTTTGCAATTTCAAGTCTTGTCGACATATGGTTTTTACAAGTGGTATTCACAAGTGTTGTTTAATGACCATCTTTTAAGAGTGATCGACATAGAGACATTTTTGGTTATTTATGTCAAAAGGGGAGAATTCGGTTGCAAATAAAGGTCAAATGAGAGAATTTGAAGTCATCATGACTTTTGGATGGACATATTTCAAAGATGACAAAGAGAGAGATATTAATTGGATGGAACAAGCCTTTGTGCGTTAAAGGAGCACAACCTTTGTGTAAGGGGAGTTTTCTAAAAAAGTTTTTAAAAGTGAAAATGAAAAATATTTTGAGTTTTACTTAAAATGGGTAAATTATTATATGAGAAAACTAGTTTGCAAAGACTCCTTTTGGATTCGCTTTATTTTGGATTTCTGGTGCTTAATACCAAAAGGGGGAGAATGTTTGATCAATATTTCTATTTGGATTCTCTCTTATGATTTCACCTTATTTCATGCATAGTTCAAAAGGGGGAGAATACTTATAGCTCTAAATTTCTTAATGACATGCATGAAGATAGTTAAATAGCTTAAATTCTTATCTTATGTTGATTTATATCCAAATAATATTATTGATAAAGGATTTGTCATCAATCACCAAAAAGGAGGAGATTGAAGAATCTAGACCCGCCATTATGAGTTAATGAAGTATTTGGGTGATTAATGAAAAATCTATTTGTGAGACTAACTCGCTTGTTTGATATACCTATTGTTTAGTCTCGGTTCAATATAAGGGTGAAAATCAAATAGGTATGCACTCGACATCATTTTCTCATATCTTGTTGTATTCCTTGGATCCAAAATATAGGTTAAACTCCACCAAAAGGTTAACTTGGATATGTGCATATGTTCTTATTACACATTCGTGTATATACACTTTTAGGGGAAGTTCACTCTATGTTTTGTGGTTTCATTAGTATTGATCCATATTTCTTTCTCCACATATATTAAAGATCTTTACTTTGAAACATACCAAATGAGTATACAAGACTTGTGTAGTTCATATATACTCATATGATCTTACATTCAATTATTTGTAATTGTGATGCTTGTCATCAATTACCAAAGAGGGAAAGATTAAAGTATCTTGTCCCACCATTATGAGTTAATTATATGTTGTGGTAATTAATGACAATCATATTATGGAACTAATATTTTCCATAAGTTGGATGAATAGGTTATGCTCCATGAGGTTGGAGACTTTGGATGACATCGTGAGTTGATCGTCATCAAGTCAAGACTCGGGATAAAAGAAATCATCATGTGTTGATGATGTTCAAGTCAAGATCTCGAAGTGAACAAGATTATCATGTGTTGACGATATCAAAGTCAAGAGCTTGGAGTAAAGGATGTATCATGTGTTGATGCGTATCAAGATCTCGAAGAGGAAATGATCATAAGTTGATCATCAAGTCAAGAGAAGATCCATCATGTGTTGATGGAGATTAGGTGAAGGATGCATCATGCATTGATGCATATCAAGACTCGGGATGAAGGATGACATCATGTGTTGATGAGCATCATATCAAGATCCCGAAGCAAAGAAAATCATCATGTGTTGATAGTTATTAAGTCAATGACCCGGTCTTGAAGTGAAGATGTGCGTCATCAAGCTTCAAGAGATGTGCAAGGCAAAGGTATGACTAGCTAGAGCTAAGGATGTGTTCCTAGTCTTTTACCGGTCTTGGTGTTTGGTTAGAGACTAGATTGCTATTATAGGTTGTCGTACTATTAAGATGGGTCTTGTCTAGTAGCTTGAGTCTCATCATGTGTTGATAGCTCAATCTTGTTTGCTCTAGCTCATCTAGGCATAAAGCTATTATTTACGAATGTGTTTTGCAAATAGTTGAAGGTCATGCATAATCTTTGTAGCATGAGACTATAATTTGCAAATGGTTGAAGTCCATGCACCTTCTCCTTGTAGCATGATGCTATTGTTTGCGAATGTGTTTTGTAAATAGTTGAGGCTCATGCATGTTCCTTGTAGCATGTGACTTTAGTTTGCAAATGGTCTTAGTCCATGTACCTTATCCCTTGTAGTGTGGTTTTAAAAGTTAGCAAATGTGTTTTACAACTTGTTGAGAGTCTCACTCTTAACTGTTGTTTGCATCGCGCATCAAATTGACAAATGTGTTTTGCAATTTAAGTTGAAGCGGAATGCAATTTATGTGTTTCCAGTCTTTGGCAGTCTGACCGCATTTGATGAGCAGTATTACCGCAACTGGTCGTAGACCTGGTCGAAGACCTTATCGGGAATAGTGCTCATAGACCTTGTCGTGAACAGTGGTCGTAGATTGTGTTGTGAACAATGGTCAAAGACACTGGTCGTGGACAGTTGTTGGGACCCCGGGTATGCAACCCCAGGACCCTCTGTGCATTCTGAACTAGTCCCAGATCAGTAGCTAGCTCGCACAGTTACAACATCGGTGTAATCACAACCATACAAAAAAATGACGATGAAGCGGACAAATTAATATTAAAGGTAGCAAAATGGACCTTATGGTCAAGTCTTACAGAGTACGCCACACAGGGCTTAGCAACAAAATACAACTTGCAGCAGAAACATAACATCTCGTGATGGCCACGCGACATGCCCACAGGCAATCGAGTGGAGGACGCGACCTAGTTCACAAAGTCTTCGGGATACTCCTCTTCATAAAACTCTGAATTCCCTAGTTCTTCTGTGGGGATTTAACACACAGGGTGCAAGCCGTGAGTACTTTGAATGTACTCGGCAAGTCATAGGGAACAGTATGCAATTATTATTCATGCGAGGTTAGACAAGGATGGCTTTATGTTTATTTTGCAGAGAGCAGCATTTAACAGTAAATACAATAAGTAGATTGAAAGCACGATTTAAAAGAATAATACATAAGTAATTCAGTTCTTTGAAACAACTAGAGATCCACCCAACCATTCCATCCAAACCAACAATTCTACCATTTTGAAGAAAACATCTACCCCTTGCGTGAAATCACCGGGCATGTCTATAACCGGAGACACGGCTATTCGAATAGTTTTTATACACTCTGTAGAGGTTGTACAGCTTTACCCACAAGAGATAATCATCTTATACAGTCAGACGTTTCACGCTTCCGAGGCGTGTGACTAAGAGATTATCACAAGGCCGTTACAAAGCTTTGAACTGGTTAAGAGCTGCCCGCTAAGGTTTCGCTTCTAACGAGCTTCGCACCCGCTAGATTCGTGCCCCCTCTTGCGCCAGTGAATCAACACGCTCCACCGCAACAGAACCTAGCCAGCTTATTGCTAATTATTAGGCCAGGTCCACCCCATCCTGGACATGTGGTTGCACAATGTGACCCAGATCAATGGTTCAAGGTTAAGTCCTTAGTTGGTTGCTCAGGCGAGACTAATCCACGTCCCGATGTGCGTTACGGCACCCACACTTACAACCGACCACTCGCCCGAGCATAAAACATTTTCAGATCATCCCGCCCAAAGACCAACCTAGCCTTGGCACAACATCTTTTAATAAAAGTGGCCGCGCCACGATTCCATAATTCCTTTAGTCATGTTTATCCATATAAGCATGTGATCATGAGTCCCGACGTACAACTATAGCATAGCTAAGCATAATACGATACCCAAGTTGGTAATCTATCAATGTCCAACTAAAGTAAACCCTCCTATGGTGTCCAAGGGTTCATGTCATTCAAGAATACATGTCGATAGCAATTTATCAAGGAGGCATACATCGATTCGGTAATTATCTACTCCCGAAACAAAATAATATAAAACTAGCAATGCATGTTTATATAAAACAATATAGTTTTATAAAGATGGGTTCAATATGATCAAAGGTATATGGCTTACCTTCGTTGAAGAGTTGAGGTGCTTCGGTCGTCGGATCTGAGAAATCTTCCGAAAAGTCGGTTTCTACACGTGCGAAAAGAGCAAAAATAAATAAAACAACTCCAAATAAATTCCAAATAAATACCAAATTAGCACTAACAGCAAGAGGGGGATTTTAGATGAATTTAGAAATTTGAATCACTTGAATCGGAGTTCGAACGAAGAAGTTACGACCTTCTGAAGTTTGGAAAACATATAAAATGAAGAAAAGTGGATTTTCCTCATTTTCTGATTTATTTTTCCAAAGAAAATTCAAATTATTGCGCCAGCTGACGTCAGCGAGAGGTTTTGATTTTTTCAGCCGAATTATTTTTCAACGGGAAAATCGGAGAAAACCGCGTGGCGCTGACTGGGCAGCCGCGTCAACAAAAGGCTGCCGTGGCCCGTGACGTGGCGCCGAGGTGGCAGCCACGTCGGACCCGAGTGGCGGCGCTCGGGGCCCGATGGCTCGCCGGTGTTGGGCTGGACAGCGGTCGGTGATGTGGGCACCATCGCGAAGAGGAGCTCGCGGTGATCTCGGTGCTCACGGTCTCGTCGACGGGGAGCAACGGGGAGACCGGCGGCGAGGTGAGAAGGCGGCGGCCGTGACTCTCCGAGGGGCTTCCGGGGTCGGGGAGGCGCGCACCGGGTGCGCCTCGGTGCGGCGATGCCGGAGGTGAGGTCGGAGCCAGCGAAGGAGGCTTGACGGCAGCGGCGAGTGCGGCGAAACAAAACTCGACGGCGGCGGCGAAAACTCCGAATACGGCGAGCTCGGGAGAAGAGAGGGGAAGGGAAATGGGGAAAGAGAGAGAAGGGAGGCGCAGCCGATGCTCGCTTAAATAGGGGACGAGGGGGCCCGGAGGAGGAGGAGGGGAAAAGGTGTCGGCGGCCACTAATGACGGGCGGCGCGACGTGGGGAAAAGGCGATGAGACGGGGTATGGGGGTGGCAGCGGGCGCGGCGGGGTGGCGGGGTGGCGGGGAGGCAGCGAGAAGACGCAGGGCGACGGGGATCGGCGGGAAACACGGCAGCGTGCTGCGCACGGCCGCGCGGAGAGAGGGGGGTCCAGAGGAGGACGAACACGCGGTGACGAAGGGCTTCGGCCGTCCGATCCAGATCGGACGGTCGGGGGTGGAGGGAGGCGTGGCGGAGGCGGAGCCGTCCGATTGTGATCGGACGGTGCGGGGAGGGGAGGGCGCGGCGTGCGCGCGAGCGGGCCGGCGCGAGGCGGGCCGAGGAGGTGGGCTGAGGAAGGGATTCGGCCCATGAGCCGAAAAGGATTTTAAATAGATTTCCAATTAAAGAAATCCCGAAAAAGCAAAAAGACTTTTAGAAAATAGTTAATAGAGTCTAAAAATTCCAGAAAAATTCACAGAAGTCCCTTGAATTATTTAGAACTTAATAAAAATACTTTTAGCTATACTTTAGTTTTAAATTTTGCAAACAAAATAGATTTTCCCTTCAAACAATAGGGAAAAGCCAAATTAAAATCCAGAAAATGCAATAAAGGCTTAAAATCCAAATAAAATCCAGGAAACTCCAATAAACTAACTTTTTAATTTAATTAAAGTTGGATTAATTCCATTTAAAATGTTTTTTATTTCTAAATTTCAAATTTAAGCTTTTTGCAACTTAAACCAAATGGTTACTTTTAAACTTTTGAAAATTCAAAAACTCGCAAATTAGGGATGTTACAAACCTACACCCCTTAAAGGGAATCTCGACCCCGAGATTCAGGCTGACTAGAGAATAAGTGCAGGAACTCGGCCTTTAGGTACTTTTCACGCTCCCAGGTGGCTTCCTCTTCAGTGTGGTTGCTCCACTGAACTTTGCAGAAACGAAGGATCTTGCTTCTGGTCACATGCTCAGACACTTCCAGAATCTTGATGGGTTGCTCCTTGTAGGTGAGATCTTCTTGCAGGTCAACTGCTTCTAGCGGCATCTGCTCTTCTGGCACACGTAGACATTTCTTCAACTGAGACACATGGAAGACGCCATGCACATCTGACAGCTGAGATGGGAGCTCCAACTGGTAAGCAACTTCTCCTCTTCTAGCGAGGATTGGGAAAGGTCCAATGTATCTTGGTGCAAGCTTCCCACTTACTCTGAAACAACGCATTCCTTTGAGAGGTGAAACCTTCAGATACACATGATCTCCTAGCGCAAAAGCTAGATCCCGGCGATGGTTATCAGCATATCTCTTTTGCCTAGTCTGAGCTGTTCTCAGCTTCTCTCTGATTGCCCGAACTTGATCTTTGGCTTCCTTCAGGATATCAGGTCCAAGTACTTGTCCTTCTCCTACTTCAGTCCAATACAGGGGTGTTCTGCACTTTCTTCCGTAAAGGGCTTCAAATGGGGACATTTGTAGACTTGATTGATGACTGTTGTTGTAGGAAAACTCTGCATAAGGTAGCATCTGATCCCAACTGGTTTGGTTCTCTAGAGCGTAGGCTCTTAACATATCTTCTAGGATTTGATTCACTCTTTCTTTCTGTCCATCTGTCTGACCATGGTAGGTTGTACTGAAATTCAAATTAGTGCCCAAAATACTGTGCAGCTTCTACCAAAATCTTGAGGTGAATTGGGATCCTCGATCTGACACAATCTTCTTTGGCACTCCATGCTGGCATGCTATCCTTGCCATGTACAATTCTGCAAGTCTGTCTCCCGAGTAGGTAGTCTTGACTGGGATAAAGTTGGTAACTTTTGTCAGGCGATCTACTATTACCCAAATAGAATCATATCCAGCTCTTGTTCTAGGCAGACCGGTGATGAAGTCCATGTCAATTTCTTCCCATTTCCATTCAGGAATCTGCAAGGGTTGTAGCAGTCCAGCTGGTCTCTGGTGCTCAGCTTTAACTCGCTAGCAAACATCACACTGCGCTATGTATTCAGCAATTTCTCGCTTCATACTAGGCTACCAATACATTTCCTTAAGATCTTGATAGATTTTAGCATTTCCAAGGTGAATGGAATACAAGGTTTCATGAGCTTTCTTGAGTATCAACTACTTGATCTCCTTTTGGTCCGGTACATAGATACGCTTATCGAACCAAATAGTTCCTTTTTCATCTTCTGAAAATCTTAGGGACTTACCCTTCTTCATGCTACTCTTGATCTCTTTGATATCTGTATCTTCGATCTGGGCTTCCCTGATCTGACTCTGTAGAGTTGGTTGCACTTTCAATGCAGCCAAATAACCTTCTTCAACCAATTCAAGCTTGACCTTCTGAAACTCTTCATGTAATGCTGGCTGACTTTCCTTGATCATCAGCGTATTGCAATAGACCTTTCTACTTAAAGCATCTGTTACAACATTAACTTTGTCGGGGTGGTAATGGATTCCAACGTTGTAATCCTTGATCAACTCTAACCATCTTCTTTGCCTCATATTGAGATCAGCTTGGGTGAAAATGTACTTCAAACTCTTATGATCAGTGTAGACTCACAGCGATTACCGATGAGGTAATGACGCCATATCTTCAAAGCATGCACCACTGCGGCCAATTCTAGGTCATGAGTGGGGTAATTTACTTCATGCGGCCTTAACTGACGTGAAGCATATGCTACTACCTTTCTCTCTTGCATCAGAACACAACCGAGACCTTGCCGCGATGCATCACAGTAAATCTCAAAATCCTTTCGGACATCTGGCAAAGTCAACACTGGAGCGGTGGTCAAACGCTTCTTCAATTCTTAAAAACTCTGCTCACATTCTGGTGTCCAAGCAAACTTCTTTTCCTTCTTCAACAACTGCGTGAGGGTCTTGCTATCTTGGAGAAACCTTCTATAAACCGACGGTAATATCCTGCCATGCCAAGGAAACTTCTGATCTGAGGTACTGACTTAGGTGACTCCCAATTGAGCACATCCTTGACTTTACTGGTGTTGACAACGACTCCTTCTGCAGACATGACATGTCCCAGAAAAGTGACTTCCTTCATCCAAAACTCACACTTGCTGAATTTGGCATAGAGTTGATGATCTCTAAGCCTAGTCAGAACCAAGCGAATGTGCTCTTCATGCTCTTCTTCACTCTTGGAATATACTAGAATGTCGTCAATGAAGACAATGACGAACTTATCCAAATACTCCATGAATACTTTATTCATCAAGTTCATAAAGTAAGCAGGGGCGTTGGTCAATCCAAAAGACATGACCGTGAACTCATACAGTCCATATCGGGTTGAGAAAGTTGTCTTGGGTATATCCTTTTGGCGGATCTTCAACTGATGGTATCCTGACCTTAAGTCTATCTTAGAGAACACTCCTGCTCCCTTCAACTGATCAAACAAATCATCAATCCTAGGTAAATGGTACTTGTTCTTGATGGTGACTTTGTTGAGTGAGCGGTAATCCACACACATTCTTTGGGTGTCGTCCTTCTTTGCAACAAAGATAACCGGGGCTCCTCAAGGTGAGGAACTGGGCTGGACAAATCATTTTTCTTGCATCTCTTCGATTTGCTTCTTCAGCTCGACCAAATCATCAACAGGCAAGCGGTAGGGTCTCTTGGAAATTGGGGCGGTTCCTGGGACTAGGTTGATGACAAACTCTAGGTCCCTGTCTGGTGGCATTCAGGTAATTCATCAGGAAAGACATCTGAAAACTCTCTGACTACCGGTACATCTTCCAAGGATAGGGTCTTGACATTGCAGACTAGAGCTCCATCATGCTTCTTCATGGGGGCTTCAAATTTTACTTTAGTCCCAACTGGACTGACCAAGGTGATACTTCTACCACCACAATCCAAAACTGCTTGGTGCTTAGCAAGCCAATCCATACCCAAAATCACATCTAAGGATTTGGTGTCAATGATTATCAGGTTGGCTAGAAATTCTACCCCTTCTATGGTCATCTTAACTTGTGGGCACCCTGGTTCGCGCTTAACTTCGAACCGGGGGATTGAACCAACAAGACAGTCTTAAGGTTTGAAACCTTCAACTGATGCTTTGCAGCAAAAATCCGCAAAACAAACGAATGCGAAGCTCCAGAATCAAACAAAACTGTAGCAAGTACTGAATTTACTAGGAACTTACCCAACACGACGTCCGGGGCTGTCTGGGCTTCCTCCACGATGATGTGGTTCACACGGCCTCTTCCATAAGGCTGAGGGGTCTTAGCTGGTGCAGCTGGAGTTTGAGGTGCTCCACGTCCGGCTCCGGGCATGGGGGTTCTGGTTGGGGTAGCTCCCAAGTTGAATCGATAAGCGAGGGACCTTACCTGCATGCGATTGACGGCGTAATGCCCGATTCTTTGGCGCTGAAACAGTGACTCTGTGGCAGGATTGGGGTTTCTTGGAGGCTGGTTGTTGATGTTGTTGTTGGGGTTGCGGAATCCTGGTGCAGTCGGGCGAGGTGCTATTGCTGGAGTCTTGAACATGACAGGAGGAGCAAAATGGGTAGGGTGCTACACATTTGTGCACATTTGTGAGCACCCGCATCTCGGCGAGAATGGCCTTGATGAGCAATAGTTCATTCTTCTTCATTTCCACCTTTCCGTACATCATCCGTGGCGATGTCCTCTTGAGCATATCGCGAGAGTTGATGAATTTATTGAGGAATGGCTTGCTTCACTCACGCTGGGAATGGCGGAAAGCTTCAGAAAACTCAGCCCAACCAATGTTCTGATGGTTCTCATGGGCGGCACAATAGTTCTCCCACCATTCTGCGGCGGTACCTTCAAGTTGGTGTGCGGCATACAGGACTTTCTCACGGTCATCACACCGGGTAATGACAAGCTTCTTTTCAGTTGAGCACAGCCAGTCATCTGCATCCAATGGCTCGGAGGAGCTAGAGAATGTAGGTGGATGAGTCCTCATGAATTCTGCCACCCTTGACTGAGGGAAAGCTGGTGATGGTGGCGGGGTTGCGGCAGTGGCTTGACTGTTCTAGTTCATCATGGAGAGAAGGGCAGCAGCGGTCTGGCTATGCTGAGTCATCATCTGGTTCATATTCTGCATCATTGAGCTCATCAGCTGTGTCTGGGCTGCCATGAACTGACCCAGACCTTGATCTGCCATGGTTGCTGGAGGAGGTGGTGGTGGCGGGGTATTGAGATCCACCGGGTCAACTTGACTTGCAGTGTTGCGGGTCTGAACCATCTGCACAAAACTTTCCAGGTTCAATAGACGAGAGGGAAAAAGCACGATAGATAAGAGGGGAAAACACAAAAGACGACGGAGAACAGGGGAAAAAGATAGAGCAACCTAATTGGGGATGTTTGGTTAAACTCAAGAACGGATAGCCGGAAAGCTACCAAGAAGCAATCAAAACTAGAGCCTAACGGCCTTACTAGACGATACTACAGCTAGGAGGGTAGCCCTATTAAAACACTTCTAATCTAACTTATTTGGGATGGTCGACCAAAACAAGGCTCGATCCTTTAGAGATTACAGAGGTAAGAGGGATCAATTTGGATTTGGAAACCAAGTCTCAGAATAGAGAAGAGGTAGAAACCTATGAATGAGATAAGAGAAGAATAGAATTAGGTAAGAGAAGAATAACTATTCAAGTGAATTGTTGGTTTGATTTAGAAAATAAATTTTGAATCTTTCGACTAATGCGACATTGCTAACTATGGTTACGTCCTACAGTCGATATGGCTCTGATACCAACCTTAGTCGGGACCCCAGGTATGCAACCCCAGGACCCTCTGTGCATTCTGAACTAGTCCCAGATTAGTAGCTAGCTCGCACAGTTACAACATCGGTGTAATCACAACCATACAAAAAAATGACGATGAAGCGGACAAATTAATATTAAAGGTAGCAAAAGGGACCTTATGATCAAGTCTTATAGAGTACGCCACACAGGGCTTAGCAACAAAATACAACTTGCAGCGGAAACATAACATATCGTGATGGCCACGCGACATGCCCACAGGCAATCGAGTGGAGGACACGACCTAGTTCGCAAAGTCTTCGGGATACCCCTCTTCATAAAACTCTGAATTCCCTGGTTCTTCTATGGGGATTTAACACACAGGGCGCAAGCCGTGAGTACTTTGAATGTACTCAGCAAGTCATAGGGAACAGTATACAATTATTATTCATGCGAGGCTAGACAAGGATGGCTTTATGTTTATTTTGCAGAGAGCAGCATTTAACAGTAAATACAGTAAGTAGATTGAAAGCACGATTTAAAAGAATAATACATAAGTAATTCAGTTCTTTGAAACAACTAGAGATCCACCCAACCATTCCATCCAAACCATCAATTCTACCATTTTAAAGAAAACATCTACCCCTTGCGTGAAATCACCGGGCATGTCCATAACCGGGGACACGGCTATTCGAATAGTTTTTATACACTCTGCAGAGGTTGTACAGCTTTACCCACAAGAGATAATCATCTTATACTGTCAGACATTTCACGCTTCCGCGGCGTGTGACTAAGAGATTATCACAAGACTGTTACAAAGCTTTGAACTGGCTAAGAGCTGCTCGCTAAGGTTTCGCTTCTAACGAGCTTCGCACCCGCTAGATTCGTGCCCCCTCTTGCGCCAGCGAATCAACACGCTCCACCGCAATAGAACCTAGCCAGCTCATTGCTAATTATTAGGTCAGGTCCACCCCATCCTGGACATGTGGTTCCACGATGTGACCTAGATCAATGGTTCAAGGTTAAGTCCTTAGTTGGTTGCTCAGCGAGACTAATCCACGTCCCGATGTGCATTATGGCACCTACACTTACCACCGACCACTCGCCCGAGCATAAAACATTTTCATATCATCCTGGCCAAAGACCACCCTAGCCTTGGCACAACATCTTTTAATAAAAGTGGTCGCGCCACGATTCCATAATTCCTTTAGTCATGTTTATTCATATAAGCATGTGATCATGAGTCCCGACGTACAACTATAGCATAGCTAAGCATAATACCATACCCGAGTTGGTAATCTATCAATGTTCAACTAAAATAAACCCTCCTATGGTGTCTAAGGGTTCATGTCATTCAAGGATACATGTCAATAGCAATTTATCAAGGAGGCATACATCGATTCGGTAATTATCTACTCCCGAAACAAAATAATATAAAACTAGCGATGCATGTTTATATAAAACAATATAATTTTATAAAGATGGGTTAAATATGATCAAAGGTCTATGGCTTGCCTTCGTTGAAGAGTTGAGGTGCTTCGGTCGTCGGATCCGAGAAATCTTCCGAAAAGTCGGTTTCTACACGTGCGAAAAGAGAATAAATAAATAAAACAACTCCAAATAAATACTAAATTAGCACTACCAGCAAGAGGGTGATTTTACATGAATTTAGAAATTTGAATCACTCGAATCGGAGTTCGAACGAAGAAGTTACGGCCTTCCGAAGTTTGGAAAACACATAAAATGAAGAAAAGTGGATTTTCCTCATTTTCTGATTTATTTTTCCAAAGGAAATTCGAATTATTGCGCCAGGTGATGTCAGCGAGGGGTTTTAATTTTTCGCCGAATTATTTTTCAACGGGAAAATCGGAGAAAACCGTGTGGCGCTGACTAGACAGCCGCGTCAGCAAAAGGCTGACGTGGCCCGTGACGTGGCGCCGAGGTGGCAGCCACGTCGGCAACCACGTCGGACCCGAGCGGCGGCGCTCGGGGCCCGGTGGCTCGCCAGTGTTGGGCTGGACGGTGGCCGGCGGCGAGGGCACCAGCGCGAAGAGGAGCTCGCGGTGATCTCGGTGCTCACGGTCTCGTCGGCGGGGAGCAACGGGGAGACCGGCGGCGAGGTGAGAAGGCGGCGGCGGCGGGTGCGGCGAAACGAAGCTCGGCGGCGGTGGCGAAAACTCCGAATGCGGCGAGCTTGGGGGAAGAGAGGGGAAGGGAAATGGAGGAAAAGAGAGAGACAAGGGAGGCGCAGCCGGGGCTCGCTTAAATAGGGGATGAGGGGGCCCGGAGGAGGAGGAGGGGGAAAAGGTGTCGGCGGCCACTAATGGCGGCGGCGCGACGTGGGGAAAAGGCGATGGGACGGGGTATGGGGGCGGCAGTGGGCGCGGCGGAGGCGCCGTGGTGGCGGGGAGGCAGCGAGAAGACGCGGGGCGACGAGGATCGGCGGGAAACGCGGCGGCGTGCTGCGCATGGCCGCGCGGAGAGAGGGGGTCCGGAGGAGGACGAACGCGCGGGGACGAAGGGCTTCGGCCATCCGATCCAGATCGGACGGTCGGGGATGGAGGCGTGGCGGAGGCGGAGCCGTCCGATTGCGATCGAACGGTGCGGAGAGGGGAGGGGAGGGGCGCGGGTGTGCGCGCGCGGAGCGGGCCAACGCGAGGCGGGCCAAGGAGGTGGGCTGAGGAAGGGATTCGGCCCACGAACCGAAAAGGATTTTAAATAGATTTCCGAATAAAGAAATCCTGAAAAAGCAAAAAGACTTTTAGAATATAGTTAATAGAGTCTAAAAATTCTAGAAAAATTCACAGAAGTCCCTTGAATTATTTAGAACTTAATAAAAATACTTTTAGCTATACTTTAGTTTTAAATTTTGCAAACAAAATAGATTTTGGCTTCAAATAAAAGGGAAAAGCCAAATTAAAATCTAAAAAATGCAATAAAGGCTTAAAATCCAAATAAAATCCAGGAACTCCAATAAACTAACTTTTTAATTTAATTGAAGTTGGATTAATTCCATTTAAAAGGTTTTTGATTTCTAAATTTCAAATTTATGCTTTTTGCAACTTAAACCAAATGGTTACTTTTAAAACTTTTTGAAAATTCAAAAACTCGCAAATTAGGGATGTTACAACAGTGGTCTTAGACACTGGTCGAAGACCTGGTTGTGGTCGTGGACCTGATCGTGGTCGTAGACCTGCATGGTCGTAGACCTGGTCGTGGTCGAGGACTTGATCAAGGATCAATCGGTATGACCGCATTTGTTCAGCGGTATTACCGTATGGCGGTAGTATCGATCCTTTTGGTGGTATGTTTTTTTCTAGAGAATGTGTTTTTCTAGATTAGCCTGCTCCTTTGTGGAGCGGTATGACTGCATTTGTTCAGAGGTATTACCACATGGCGGTAGTACCGTTTCTATCGAGCGGTATGTTTTTTCCGAGAGTGTGTTTTCTGGTTTGGTTTGCTCCTGTGTGTCCAACGGCTAGTTTTATAGCCATTGGAGCAGATCGGTAATACCCACGTTGTTTGGCGGTATTACTGTATTTGCTGATTCTTTTCAGAATATGGTTCCAACTGCTAGTTTTGTGTATGAGTTATAAATACCCACCTTGGCCGGTTGAAGCAACTGCTACTGATGTTGCTGATACCCCATTCTATTCTCCTGAGCTAGTGCAAGCCTTCTCCTCTCAATTGTGCATGTGTTGCACCCTGTGAGTAAAGGGAGAAGCTCTAGTTGCAGGTGTTGCAGCTAGAATTGGATTGGGTATCCAACTGTGCATATGTTGCACTGGGTGAGAGTCAAGCGAGAGGCTTCGACTTGTTTCTCTTGGTGTCTACCGACACCTAGATGGTGTGGAGGCATCATGCGCCAATGATCTTCTCAAAGAAGGTTGTGAGAAGACTCGGGCGGTTTGTGAGTGGTTTGGTGTTCGCCATCTCCGGAGTGGAGGAAGAGCAACCCGAGTGGATCAAGGTATTGGTTCGTTTTGGAACTGGTCTAAGTGGTTGGACTTACCTCAGAGGTGTTGGCTTAATTTGTGGAGCTGGTCCAATTGGTTTGGGCTTACCTCAATGTGAATTAGGAGAGACCGGTAAGTCTTCGAACACCACGGTAAACATCATTGTGTCATTGTGATTTGATCACTTGTGCTTTATTTTATTGCAATTTATATTCATAGAATTGAATTGCTTGTTCATCTTTGTATGATTGCTATCATTCAATAATCTTATATTGTTGGTGTACTTAGTAAAAACTAGTTGATTTAGGCTTTAATTGTGCAAAACCGAATTGATTTACGCTTCTGCATTAAAACTCGATTTTAACCAAAGAAGTTTTTAAACCCATATTCACTCCCCCTCTAATCGGCCTCCTCGATCTTACACGCACCCACTCCCTTTCCTAATCTTCCTTTATCCCCGCATGGCTCCACCGGAAACTTCACAGCGTAGCCCAAGTGTCGGGACCCCGGATATGCAACCCCGGGACCCTTTGTGCATTTTGAACTAGTCCCAGATCAGTAGCTAGCTCGCACAGTTACAACATAGATGCAATCATAACCATACAACAAAATAACGATGAAGCAGATAAATTAATATTACTTAGTAGCAAAAGGACCTTATGGTCAAGTCTTACAGAGTTTGCCATGCAGGGCTAGAGATCACAGAGGAAACTTGCAGCGAAACCAAAATATCTCGTGGTGGCCACCCGACATGCCCACAGGCAATCGAGTGGAGGACGCGACCTAATTCGCATAGTCTTCAAAGAGCGCGGTGCATCCAGGTTCTTCTGTAGAGACTGATCAACCAGAGGGCATAAAGCCGTGAGTACTTTGAATGTACTCAGCAAGTCGTAGGGAAATGTATGCATGCAGGGCTTGACAAAGATAGCTTTATGGTTATTTTTGCAGAAAGCGGTATTGACAGTAAATACAATAAGTAGATTGAAAAGCACAAGTTAAAAGATTAATACATAAGTAAACAAGTTCTTTTGAAACAACTAGTGAACACCCTATTCACTTTCCAACAACCCGATCGCTTCCCATCCAAACCATTCCAATATTTTTGTGAAAACCTACTCCTCGTGTGAAATCATCGGACCCATAACCAGGGACACGGCTATTTGAATAGTTTTACAGTCTACAGAGGTTATACAGCTTGACCCACAAGAGATAATTATCTTATACTGTTAGACATTGCACACTTTCGAAGGTGTGTGACTAAGTGATTATCACAAGGCTTTTACAAAGCTCTGTCTTGACTCAGTTCTGCTCACTAAGGATTCGCCTCGATCTGGCCCCCTCTTGCGCCGCTTATCAATCCAAACAGGACCAAGTCAAAATATTACTAATTAGTTGGGACAGTCCACCCAATAAATGAACTTGTGGTTGCACGGTATGGCCCAGATCAATGGCGCACAAAGTTAAGTCCTTAATTGCTATTCAGGCAAGGCAACCACATCCCAAAATCAT
Source organism: Ampelocalamus luodianensis (assembly GCA_036346255.1). NCBI lineage: Eukaryota > Viridiplantae > Streptophyta > Magnoliopsida > Poales > Poaceae > Ampelocalamus > Ampelocalamus luodianensis. Next base: position 15,276,401 of record CM070636.1, on the reverse strand, counting down.
CCCCTTTATTGCACGATCTCTCGCCCAAGTATGAAATCATTTTCTGTTCAACCTAGCCAAATGGCAAACACTTGCCATGGCACAATAAATTTTAATAGCTATGGCCGCGCTACAATTCCATAATTCATTAAGTCATATTCAATCATTCTTTGAGTAAGTGATCATGAATCCCAACGTACAACTATAGTGTCGGTGTTTTAGAACCAATCTTATGTAAAGATTGTTTAATTCGAGAGGTCTCCACAATTGATCACGCAGACAGAAAAGACACGGAGATTTTATACAAGTTCGGGTCTTCTCTAGGGAGAATAACAACCCTACTCTTGTGTGTATTGTATTGTGTATGCTGGTTACAATCAGTGGAAAGACTTGAGCTTATACTGCTACTGATTGCGTCTCAATCGCCCTCCCCCATTTCTCTCTGACTAAAGTCTTTTTATAGTACTGCAGAGGTAGTCGTTCCAGGTCAATAGGCGCCCCATTATTCTATAATAATGGTAGTAATTACCGGAGTAGTAACCTCCCCACGTTGCTTGACAGTTATTAATTAGAAATAATGGTGCGTTACATGCAGTTACTCCAGAGAATAACTACGTATATTGACTGCTCAAATCTCGTAGTTAATTTGGGCTACAAGCAAGTGGACCCAATTAACTATGAGGAAGTCGTGATAGGTCTGGTCGTAGAAGGACTTACGACCAGGGCATAGTCGTAGAAAACCTTACGACTTGTTACTGGTCATAGAAGGACTTACGATCATATGGTAGTCGTAGGACTTACGACTATGGGGATGGTCGTAGAAAAACTTACGACCACCTGATTGGCTTCTCCCTTACAACTATAAGGGGTATATTTAATAGCCGTATGATGTTATATTTACCCATAATACTAATTATAGATAAATAGTAAAATGAGGATTATTAGATCCTCATCATCTAGCCCCCCCCCCAGCTTCAAGTGAAAATAGCTTACTTACGAAAGGATTCATAGATTTTCTTATGACCACGAGGTGGCCGTAGGGTAAATGTCGAAGGAAAAACTCTTCAACACGTGTTTTATTTGACCAGAAATATACTTGGTCAAGAAAGTTTGTTGAAAATCTCATGACTACAAGGTAGTTGTAGAAAATCTTACGACTACGAAGTGATCATGGTACAATGATCGGAAGTAAAACCTAATAGACTGGTATTTCATTTGACCAGAAATATACTTGACCAAGAAGATAATTTCTCTTGAGGTGTGAAAATAGCCTTGGTTTTCTCGAACAGGCAGATTTAAGAGAATCTGTCCGTTAGAGCAATTCCCGAAGCGGTGGGAACCGTTGAGTTTCCACGGCGTTTCATTTCAAGCGCACGGTTATAAAAACTAACCGCAGGGGTGACTTTAGTGTTCTTACCTTTTCCTCAATTCACCTCGACTGCTCATCGAGTTCTCGCCCTCTCCGTCGCTAGCAAAAACCGTACACTTTCTTGAAGCCTTTCCAAATCCAAACCTCCTTTTTGTGAGAAGAAATGGCCAGGACCGTTCTGAGTGGGCCGAATCGGAGATGGACACGGCGAAGATGCACGCTTTGGTAGCTACCGAGAAGATTCTTGAGAAAGTGCTTGTGAAGTGGATTTCGGTGGTTGGGCAACACTGGCCGTCGGGGGAGACTGGGCAGATCCCTGTCTTCCAGGCGTACTGTGAGTGCATCCTCCGATTGCCTGCCCACCCTTTTCTCACACTTGTACTCGAGCACTTTGAGGTGGAATTAGTGAACCTTGGTCCTAATTCCATCACAATATTAAGCGTATTTGTGTACCTGTGTGAGGCATACCTAGGGATTTCAGCGGGCCTCGAGTTTTTCCAATATTACTACGGGATAGCTTGACAAGTCGGAATTAATGGGAGTTGCGGTCTGAAGCTCCATGACGGGAAATCGAAGGAGTACATTCAGATGTTTACCCGGTCTTCGTGGCCTTAAGCTGCCGCCTTGACTCATATGTCGATGATCCCCCATAGATGTGATTGATGGTGTGCTGTGGATCCTGAAATGGCATCTCCTCATCATCATCTGACTCCTTTCGACCACTTGTTTGACCTACCTGTTCAAGAGTAGGAAGCGGCCCTTTGCTAGAGTAATAGTCTTCGAGTTTTCTTAGAAAAACTCAGCAGTTGAGAAGGTCATGCCCTTCCTTTTTATGAAAATGACACCACCTCGGTTTATCATTCTTTCGTTCGGGGCGCTTACCTTTGCCTCGGTTGGAATTTTGTTTGGAGTTGCGTGGCTCTTTGTTGCTTACAGCTAAAATCTCCTTAGAACCAGTGGCTTGAGTTTTTGACCTTCGCCTTGTTCTTGGATTTTTTTAGCCTTTTATTCTTCTTCTAACCACCTTCGCCTGTATCTTGAGGAACGTTGTCCTCTCGGTCGATAGTGTTGTTCCACTCGAATGCTTCAGCGGCAGTCGCATATCTATCGGCCATCTCGAAGAGTTCAACGACAGTGGCAGGAGGATTCAAAGCAATATCCTCCATTATCCTTCTGCTGCGGACTCCCTGCTTAAAGGCTTTGATAACAGATGAGTCAGAAACCTCCAGAATGGAATTACGAACCTGACTAAGAGTCTGATGAATTGACGCAGAGTTTCATTATCGTTTTGTCTCATCCGGTGCAGGTCGTCCTCCTTTCCAGTGGTTGTAGGTGCTCTAGAAGTTCGCCATCAGAAGGTCGCAAAGGTGTTGCCACGAGTAGATCGACTCGAATGGCTGGTTTAGTAGCCATGATCGAGCAGACCCTTCAAGTACAAGAGGAAGGTAATTCACCATTACATGCTCTCCTCCTCCTGCTGCTCAGATAGCTATTGTGTAGATCTGGAGGAATTCAATGGGATTTTGGGTTCCATCGAATTTCTCCATGTTCATTGGTCAAAAACGAGGTGGCCAGCGAACTGCTCGGAGATCGGGTGAAAACGCCCGACATCCAGTGATAACTTCTTTGCACCTTCTTTGTAGGAAAGAAGGGTTAACGTCACCAGATGATCGTACTCAACGATACCCAGTCACAAGTGGATTTGACCTATAATAGGCTTCAGTCTTACGAGGGAAATACTCCTCATATTTTGTCTGCTGCCGTAGATTTCGACCCTAGAGTGGTGAAAGATCACCTTTCCTGGGAGTTTGCCGATCTCCAGATGTTCGAGGAGCCTTCCTCAAGTCAGGAGAATGACGTGATCGGTTATCATGTCGATCTCCATGCAACGAGTTGTTCGAACGACTAGTGGACGATGGAGTCGTACTGCTACGACTTCCGGAATGATGTCAACAAGGACGCTCGAGTCTTGCCATCTTGTTCTGAAGCCTCTGTGCGATCTCTTCGGCGAAGACATCGTAGCCTGGTGCTCGAGCGAGCTCTTGAGTTGGATTCTCAAGCAATTCGTTGATGTGCTGTAGCTCCTGAGCTTCCTCTGACTGATAATAAGAGTGCCCAAGGAGACTTTTTTGGGCCACTATCTTTCTCTATCGAGTTGTCTCAGGATCACCCATATCAGACTCTTGAGTTGGATTCAGTGGAGTGCGAGAATGTTGAGGATTTCCCGCACGCTCATCAGGGTGTTGACCCTGTTCACCAGCGGTGGTGCTCTTGCCATTTCCACAAGGAGACATAGTGCGTGCCCGTCGGGGAGCATCGTCAATCCTACTTCTGGGAGAATGATCCTTATCAGAGGGAATGACGAAGGCCTCCGTTGATGACCTCCACTTGTGCTCGAGGCCTCCTCGCTTGAGGAGTGATCGAGAGACACCATCTAGCGACTTGAAGTAAACGCCTCCAGGAAGGGGAACTGGGTTATAACCGTCTCCGTCCGCAGGTGTGTCCTGCGATAGGATGGTCAAACTTGTAGGAAAAGCGTGTTTGATCCCCTTCTTTGCGGAATTAGCCAGAGAGAAAGGGCCAACAGGTGTCGATGAAGTTCTGAAATGATGACTTCCAGAACTTGTCTCACTAGGTCATACTGCCTTAAGGGGACTCGAACACTCGAAGGAAAAACTCCCGTTGTGTTGTGAGTCTGTCTTGGAGCAACCCTATTTGTGGTCGAATTGACCCTTGCCCCCTGAGGAAGCTGGCCCCTCAGCTGGGCATACTGTTGTGGGGGATAAGGATCCCTCCTCAACTACACCGTGTGTGGTCTCCAAGATCTAATAGAAGATCTCCAGAGGCGACAATACCATCGGATGATTCGATACTCGGTTCGTAATCGAAACCGGCATCCATGTCGACGTCTGCGTAATCGGCCAAGTCGAACCAGTTCTCCTCGTTCCACTCTCCTGCCCTGCAAGCATCAAAGAGAAAAGAAAAACTGTTGACAAAGAATTACCAGAAGATCCCCATGGACAACGCCAACTGTCGGTGTTTTAGAATCGATCTTAAGTAAATATTGTTTGATTCAAGGAGGTCTCCCAATTAATCACGAAGACATAAAAGACATGGGGTTTTTATACAGGTTCGGGCCTTCTCCAGGGAGAATAACAACCCTACTCCTGTGTGTATTGTATTGTGTATGCTGGTTACAATCAGTGGAAAGACTTGAGCTTATACTGCTACTGATTGCGTCTCAATCGCCCTCCCCCATTTCTCTCTAACTTAAGTCTTTTTATAGTACGTGCAGAGGTAGTCATTCCAGGTCAATAGGTGCCCCAATATTCCTTAATAATGGTAGTAATTACCGGAGTAGTAACCTCCCCACGTTGCTTGACAGTTATTAATCAGAGATAATGGTGTGTTACATGCAGTTACTCCAGAGAATAACTGCGTATATTGACTGCTCAAATCTCGTAGTTAATTGGGCCTACAGGCAAGTGGACCCAATTAACTATGAGGGAGTCATGACAGGTCTAGTCGTAGAAGGACTTACGACCAGGGCATAGTCGTAGAAAACCTTACGACTTGTTACTGGTCGTAGAAGGACTTACGACTAGAGGTGATCGTAGAAGAACTTACCATCATATGGTAGTCGTAGAAGGACTTACGACTATAGGGGTGGTCGTAGAAGAACTTACGACCACCTAATTGGCTTCTCCCTTGCAACTATAAGGGGTATATTTAATAGTCGTATGACGTCAGATTTACCCATAATACTAATTACAGATAAATAGTAAAATGAGGATTATTGGATCCTCGTCATATAGCATGGCTAAGCATAATATGATACCCATGTTGGTAGTTTATCAATGTCTAACTAAAATAACCCATCCTATGGTGTCTAAGGATTTATGTCATTCAAGAAAACATGCCGATAGCAATTATTCAAGGAGACATACAACAATTAGGCAATTAACTACTCCCGAAACCATTTAATGTAAAAGTTGCAATGCATGTTTATATCAAACAATATAGTTTTATAAAGTGGGTACGACATCGTCGAATGTCTACGACTTGCCTCCGTTGAAGGCTTGAGATGCTTCGGCAGGCAGTTTTAGGAATTCTTCGGGAACGCCGGAATCTACACGCATGAAAAGAGCCAAATAAATACAATAAATCCAAATAAAACCCAAAAATTACAAAATTAGAAGCGAAAGAGATGAGCTGAATTTAGAACCAAGAATCGATGGAACCGGATTTCATATGAAGGAGAACGAATATCCGAAAGTTTCACTTCACATGAAATATAGAAAGTCAGCAGACATGAATAGTGCAGGCTCGGGCAAAAACGATGGCGTCAGTGAGGGAAAGGGAGGGGTGGTCGGCGAACTAGCAAAATAGAATCTCGGGAGCGAGACGGACCCAATGGTGGTGGTCGCATCGCGGGCGGAGGTCCGACGCAGCGGTGGCACACAAACAGTGTTGGAGCGCAAGGAAGCGACAGAATCTAAGCAAATGGGGAGAGGTTAGACAGTGGGGCTGGCAGCGATTTGAAGAGGGAGGTTGGGAGCACGCGGTGCTCACTTATATAGATGAAAGCAGCACACGGTTCGACGAGGAACGCGAGCGAGAGTCGTGGTGGCGTATGCGGTCGGTGCGCACGGGGCTCCGGTGAACCGGCAGTGATTCAAAGAAAAGGAAGGGAGCACGGCATAGAACGCCGTGAGGCGAAGCCAATGGCATGGACAATGTCGTCGGAGGAGCAAAGACGGTGCCGAAAACGACGATGAAAGTGGTTTGGCCTCCGAAAAAAAACTCGATTGCGGAGAAATGAAGACAAGAGAGTGGGGCGAATTCTGGGGATAGAAAAAGGAAGCCAAGGGGCTCATCGTGATGCGGTCGGCTCGGGAAATGAGCTACCGTGGAGGGAGAATGGAGGAGTAATGGAAATAATCTTGAACATGTATCATGTTGTGTCATGCATGCAAGAACTAATTGGATGAATGGCTTGCTCTTGAGACGATGAACACCGCTGCGTAACATACATAGCTCGGTTCTTCATTTTTTACGGAGATTTGAAGGAGAGAAGGAAGGTGAGATGAACATGTACAAAAGGTTTGATGCATGACTAGAAATGGGGTTGTTAGTGGGCTAGTGCATGAGTTGAAGTTCTGCATGTTATCTATAGTCGTTGAATGTTGTTGAGAAAGCAATAGCTAGTAGTGGCTTGACAAAAGGTCCTAGTTAGCTACATACACATACATGCATGGAGGGATAGACTCACACTCCAACCAACTAACAACTAGGACCTAAACTCATGCCATTACTAGCTGCCTCAATGCACAATGACTCAACTAGCAGCTCCTAGAACCAGATGGACCAGGCTCCACGGGAGAGAGAGGGAAGTTGGAGCTTCCTGGTGGTTTGCACTGGAGGAGGGGAGAAAGAAGAGAGGGAGCTCACGGTTGGAGAATAAAAATGGAGAAGGAAGCTCATGGTTGAATTGGAGAAGAAATGGAGATGAGCTCACTGTTGTGCTTCGGTTTGGGGGAGCTCTGCGGGGAGCTGCTGCAGCTGCATGGGAGCTCGGTTTTGAAGAAAGAAGAGGACGGAGAGGGGAGGACGGAGGAGGAAGGGGTAGAGGAGAGGGAGCTTGCTGGAGGCATGGGAGGGAGCTCGGCCGGCAATGGAGGAGAGGGAGAGAGGAGGTGCTGGCTCTGCTGGGCATGGAAGCTTTTAGTTGGAGTGGAGAGGAAGGGAGAGGGGGGAGGAGGGAAGCCACTGGAGGAGGAACTTGGGGAGCCGGTGGAGAAGAAGCTACTGGGGGCCTTCGGTTGGGGCAGAAGAAAGGGAGGAGAGGAGGAGGAGGAAGGGAAGGGGAGGGGAGTTGCTGGCTTCTTTTTATAGGCAAGAATGAGGGAGAGGGAGCAGGAGCTCGGCATCGGGGAGGTGGTGCCATGGCGGCAGGTGAGGGGCGGCAGCATGGGGCGACGTGGGGGAGCAGAGGCAGCAGGGCACGAGCAAGGGGCATGGGCGGTGGAGGAAGGGACGGGGGCAGCTGAGGGAGGGGACGGCTCAGGCATGGAGGGGGTCAGGGCATGGAGCAGCAGGGCATGGTTGGAGTTGACGGGAGGAGGACAGAGAAACGAAAGAAAATCCACGGGAGGAAGACAAGAAAAGAAAGAAAGAAGTACATACGGAAATGGCTAGCAAAATGGAGGAGAGAGAAAGAAAAAAAGGGAATAAAGAAAAATCTGAAAAATAAATAAATCTGAAAATTTTATAAAATACTTTGAAACCTGAATAGACCAAATAAAATAGTTTTAGTTTTTTTGGAAGTTTATTTGAGCAAATTAAAATATTTTTCCTTCAGAAATTCAATTTAAGTTTTAAATTAAACCGATAAAATGTAAATGATTTTTTTATTTTTAAAGCTTTAGAAGAAATCCCCACTTTGAATTAAATAATTTAAATTAAGTTTTACAATAAATAAAATAATTTTGGAAAGACGAAAAGAAATAAAACAGACCGAGTCTTGGAAAAAGGAATTCCAAGAAAAGCTAGAAAAATCAAATAAAATAATTTTTATTTAATTGGAGTTGGATTTCCTCACTTTAACAACTTAGGAAAATTCAAATGGTTATTTTTATTTTGAAAATTTCAAAAAGGCCTGAAAATTGGGATGTTACAAACCTACACCCCTTAAAGGGAATCTCGATCCCGAGATTCGGACAGACTAGAAAGAAAGGTCGGGAAACTCAGCTCTTTGTTTCCAGGCTACTTCCTTATATGACCGATTGCTTCATTGCTCTTCGCAGACATTATGGTCTTGCTCCAGGTATGGCGTTCAACTTCTTCAGAATTTCTGTTTGGATACCCCTGGTTAGCGAGATCCTTCTTTCATTCGGTTTTCTTCAGATGCAACTGTTCTTCTGGTATCCCGAGGCCTTCCTTCTATTGTGGCACAAAGGAAAATGTTGTGTACCTCTGACAGCTATGGTAGTTGTTCCAATTTGGTAACTGATGCCAGACTGCTGGTTCTCTGAATCCAATTCTCACTATTATTGAAATCCACCAATCTAGATAACATAAGGTCACCCAATAAAAAAATCCAAGCATTTAATTAATCTCACTTTTCATCGATAAGGCGACATATTCCACAATCTTTCTTGGACATAAGTTTCAATAATCCAACAATTCACCACTTTCATCGTGTGATTTCTTCTCTACACAAATCCATAAAAATCTAATAGCAATAATCACATCTTCCAATCCGATAAGTTCTAAGATCACACTAAACTTCACTACATCCATTTTTGAAACGAAAATTCTTCCAAACATCATAATCATGCAATTGTTTTCTCCAAAATTCTTAACTAAATCCATGACATCATTCACTTACCTTTCTCAAACCTATTTATCAATCGCAATCTTCCAGAATTTCTTTACATAAATCCAATACCTTCATTATAGAGCTTTCCAAACGACTACTTGTAATTCACAAATTCAAATTTAATCCGCCAAATTATTTTATCACTATCTATCTAACAATTATTTAGTCCAACTCCAACACCAGTAATATATTCCTCAATCCAACAATTGTTTGGACCAACTTCAATATCAGTAAGATATCTCTCAATCATATATTCCAATATCCAGCAATCATACATTTGTATAATCTAATATCCAACAATTATACAATTCTATAATCCGATCAAGACATAACTCTATAATCCAACCAAGATTTCTTTTAAATCTAACTTCACTATTCAATCATATCCAATTAAATCTAATATGACCAACATACCCAATTAATCATATACTCCTTGATTCAACCTAATCCACCAAAATCAACATCATGAATTGGTAATCCTATAATCCAATCTTCAAAAATCATGTAATTCTTTAATAATAAAAAAATTCAACCATAATATATTTCTTTAATCCAACATCGAACAATTTTATTTCTACAATCCAATCAAGATCTATTTCTATAATTCATCTAGGATACATTTCTATAATCTAGTCTCCAATAATCCAATATCAACGATAATTCATTTCTATAATCCAATAATTATGTATTTCTATAATCCAACCAAGATTCAACCAACTCTAACAAAATTAATATCATGAATCGATGTAAAAATCCAATTATTTTCGCATTTTACTCTCTACCTTTTCTGCACACATATCTTAATTCCAAGTTTCCAACCAATATTACAATCACTCAAATTGGAGGGTACGGTGCCAGCGCTGGCCGGCGGGTCATGGCGGAGAGACCGGTGGCGCAGGGCGCCGTAGTGGGCGAGCGCCGAGTAGCCACCAGTGTAGGCAACAGTGCAGGTGCAAGGAGCAACGAGCGGCAGGGTAGCCCTATGGTTGATTCTCAAACTGGTGTTGACTCTTCCAGCAGCAACCGCTAGTGTTGAGAGAGTATTTTCTTCAATAAATTATGTGAAGAATAAGCTAAGAAATAAAATGAGAGAGCAATACTTGAATTATTGCTTGGTTACATTTTTTGAGCGATAAATTTTTGTACGAGTTAAGGATGATGACACCATATCTCGCTTCTAAGCCACGAAGGAACGTCGAGCTATATTGTAATTTTTGAATTATTTTGTAATTTATCTAAATTATTTGAGATGTTATCTCTAGTAAGAACAATTGCCTTCCTAAGATCGTCTTGTTTCAAAAGTATTTTTGGCATTAACAAAATTATCTTATGATGAACTGTACACACCTAAAATGTCGTACTATACACAACTAAAATGACATACTACATCAAACAGCAATACAACTAAAATTATATAATACATTCGATTCTATGTCGCTATTTTTATTTGCTAACCTACAAGATTTCGAATTTATGTACAAAGTTGCAAAAATATTTACCTGCAAAATGGGCGACCAGATCTGCTGCTCCGTCTGCTCCACTAAGAACCGACAGGGCTTCGCCAGGTCTCTTCTACTCTCTCCTTCGCTCTCTTCTTTTTTCTAGAATTAAAATGACTTTTCTCCCCAATTTTGGGGGGGGGTTTATATAGCCATTGTCCGTCGCAACCCACGGTTTTCCGTCGGGTGATAGGCCGTTTGTCACCAGTTGAACTAGCGATAGAAACCCACGGTTTCCTGTCGGGCGATAGGCAGTTTGTCGCTAGTTCAACTGGCGATAGGCAGTTGGACCGACGACAAGTAGTAAATAGGTAGGTGCCTGTCGCCAATTGGAATGGCCATTTGAAATGGCCACAGGCTCCTGTCGCCATTCCAATTGGCGACTGACACCTATATTTGTAAAAAAAAATGACTATTTATTTTTGTAATTATCTTTTAAATTAATATCATTTTAAAAAATCGTTGATATATTCCACTTACGCGGCAAATAAACTCACGCCGCCCACCTTCCATAAAAGGAAAGTTGGGCCACCAATTCGCGGGATTTTCCTTGATGCGACCCATTTACTTGGCGCAATCAAGAAGGCCAATTGAATGGCTTGTTATGCAATCGTGTGCTGTGTTTGCAAAACACGCGACACGAAAGACTGTTTTTTCTTTCTTACTTACTTATTCTTTCCTCTCTTTTTTCCGCTGACGAGATGTACCATTATTTTTTATTTGCGTTTATTACTCGCTCTCCATTTTTTTCTTGATTTAATGTTTATAGTATGTTTTATAAACATGTTTAACCAAAAAATGAAAAAAATAGGTTCATGTTTTTTTTCTTTGTGGGTAATGGAAACATTTATTGTAGGGTGAGTGCCGGATGTTCTAGTAGATAAAACAAAATGTTCCACGCATTATGTTACTATGTTCTAGTATTTCATGGCCGCTATTCCAATGCTTAGTTTTTCGAAACTAGGTAGGGGGTATGAACCTGGTAGGCGGTGACAAAGTCACAATGAAAACAGAGGAGGTGCTCATGTGTTGAAGCCCAACCGGCAAGCCATGACACAACGCCTCGACTCCAAGCCACGTAAGCATTCCATCGCCCTCCGCCTCCCACCTAGTGGCCATTGGCCGCCACCGAGGTTGCTTATCACCGCCGCTGCCTCAATCTCTAGGGTTTGGCGGTTTGTGTTGCGTCGTGTGTGGCCCCGTTTGATGGCACGTCGCCCAGGCCAATAGGCCACTAATTGCCTCTGGCCTCTTTTCGCTAATGGGCCTCCAACTACAACATGCAGCCAGCGCCAACCCACTAAGCCAACCAAGTGAAGTGAATGTCCTAGCAGCCCACGAGACATTATATTCTTCCTTTAGCAGTCCAGCACCAATCTCTTCTTCCCTCAAACCTGACCAACCTATCATGTGTCATCCACCGGCCACCAAATCCTGTGAGCCGGTGGTAAGGGATCCTAGGGGTCCGGCATGGGGAGCCCATGTTCGAGCACCTACAAGCACCCACAGTGGCTCCATCACTATTGGTATGTGTCAGATATTTTGGTAGGTAAACCAAAATGTTCCACGCATTACGTTTGAATGTTCTAGTAGTTGAACTACTGATGTTCGAATGTTCCAGTAGTTCATAGCCGATGTTCCAATGCATATTCTTCGGAACTTGTAGGGGGTAAGAACTAGGTAGATGTCGGATATTCTAGTGGTTAAAATGAAATGTTTAACACATTAGGTTCAAATGTTCCATTAGTTCATAGCCGATGTTCCAATGCTTATTCTTCGAAACCATGTAGGGGTAAGAACTAGGTAGGTGTCGGATATTCCAGTGGTTAAAACAAAATATTTCACTTATTACGTTAAAATGTTCCAGTAGTTCATGGCCAATGTTCCCATGCTTATTCTTAAGAACTGAGTAGGGAAAATAAACTAGGTGGGTATCACACATGTTCCGTTAGGTAATAAGAAATATTTCACACATTATCTTCAAATGTTCTAGTTCGTGACCAATGTTCTAATAATTAATTTGGAACCAGGTAAGCGGAATGAACACATATTTTCAAAAGTTTTAGTAGGTTAAAAAAATTTGTTCTCGTGCGTGTTTTATAAAAAGTTCCAACAATGATATACTATCAGTTTGGACAAGGCTTGGGTTAGAAACAGGTGTGGGATGAAGTTAATTACGTAAGTTCATAATACACGATGAGGATAGAAAGAATGACTCTTAGGATATTATGAGAGAAATAAAAACTGCACAAATTCATAACACACGTTGACGCAGTGGTTCTTTCGAAAACATATCCAACATTATAGTAATAGTAAGGATAATGGTAAGATCCATACGTCCAGAGCAAACCACAGCATCGGACACTTTCCTTCTCTCGGTGTTCATCCACACGTAACACGTTCATTGCTGCTCTTATTCCCCAATATCCCTATCTCCACCTCCAGGTCCCCATCTCTCCGCTCTATTCCCTATGTACTCTCTCTCTCTCTCTCTCTCTCTCTCTCTCTCTCCTAGAGCAACGAGCTCCAACCAAGCATTTGTACCCTGGTCAACAATTGGTGTTGTGCCTTAGCAAGATATAGCAACTTCGAGTGCTGCCGGACCGGCCGAGCTCCCTCACTGTCGCCTGGTCTTCCACCCTGGCATACCAAGCTCCACCGCCGGCCACTCGGTCTGGGGTTGCCCCCTCCCGCGCTCTGGGATGGCCATCTACAGCAGTCGGAGCACGTAGTTCCGAGGAGCAGTCGGAGCTCGTCTTACATGTCGCTCTTGCGAGCAGAGCTCGCTGGATCTGGCGGGGTTGAGGCCGAGGAAGTGGTGTCACAAACGGCAAGCAAAGGACAAGCAGTTGAGGGATGATGACGCGGTGGTGCTAGGGCAACCTTGCTATGCCAGATCTGGACTCGCCGGCGACAAGTTCTAGTGGGGATGTTGCATATGTTTTCACATTTTGTTGTGCATATTTTTCGCAATTGTTGCAAGAAGCATTTTGATTTGTTGCAACTATGTCTTCTCAAAATTATTTGTCGCAGAAGTTTTGAATGATTGTTGCATCATAATTATTTCTTGTTGCAGCAAGGTGTCAATTTGTTGCGCCACTTTGATGCGATTGTTTTAGCTACGGTAACGATCTTTTATGATTTTTGTGTTAATCGTTCCATTTGTTGCAAACATTCTTCTTAATTGTTGCATACAAAGACCCATGATGTTGATGTTGCATCATATATAACATCACATCTTTATTTGTTTGATATACTTGTGAGTTAGCATAGAAGCACTACTGTGTATATCCAAACAAGATTGGTCATTGGTATGTTTCGGTTGATCGGTCATTGATATGTTTCAGTGAGGTCAAGATATCTTTTTCCAAAATTCTCCATTGAGGTTATGTCTATTTGCTACACCTATTGATAAAACATTTTGTTGCAGCTATTGATCACATTTGTTGCATGCCCATGGCGGCGAGATTTTTGAGTGGTTCAGTGCTCACCATCTCCGAAGTGGAGGAAGAGCAACCCAAGTGGATTTGAGGTGTTGGCTTAATTTGAGGAGTCAGTCCAATTCGTTTGGACTTATCTTAACGTAGATTAGGGGAGACCGGCAAGTCTCCGAACACCATAGGAGAATGTCACTGTGCCATATTGTGTTTGGTTTGCTCCTTGTGCTCATTTACATTCTTGTACTTTACTTTGATATAATTAAGTTATGTGCTTCACACCTTAGGATTGCAAGCCTTGTATTAGACTTAGGTTGTTGGTGCACTTAGTTGAGACTAGTTGATTTAGACTTTAATTATGTGAAACCGATTTGATGTACATTTCTGCATAAAACTCGGTTTTAACCAAAGAGAATTTAAAAACTGGCTATTCACCCCCTCTAGTCGGCCTCCTCGACCTTATAGGCGCTCGGTGGCGGTGTGCTCTTGCCACAGTGGGGCGTGGGCAAGGTTGAGGTGAGGATCAGGAGGATGAGGAGGCTACGGTGATGCGGACAGAGTGGCAGAAGGATGAGGAGGCTGAGGCGGCATGGGTGTGGCAACGTGCACTGAGGCAGACGGCCCAGTCAGATATGGAGAAGGAACAGGGAGGAAGAAGAAGAGGATAAGAGTATGAATGTCATTTTGAACTGTTTCTCTCTCCAAAACAATGAATAGTATTATTATAATGGTCGTAGTGTCCTACAGTAAAGAGTGACATTTTAGTAGTGTGTTCTAGCAAAGACACAAAATTTAGATGTTCTATAGTTAATGACACAAAATTATGATGTTATGTAGCTAATTTTGCCTATTATGTTTACTGGAATAAACATTCTAGTTAATATCCCTCCCCTTATTGCGCCTAGGATTGCCGAGCTCCCCGCGTTTCCCGAGCATTTTCTTCCAGCGATGCGAAAACAGTTTTCGCCATGTTTTCTTAGAGCATGTACAATAGGCTTATGTCAGCCGTCTATAGCATTTGCCACATATGACTTTTGGTGACGTGGATGAAAGAGAAAGAAGAGAGAGAATATTGCTGTCTATAATCCTGCAGCCGACTGTAGCACCAAAACTAAGAAAAAGCATTAAAGATTGTGTGTTGTCTACAATCCTATAGCCGGCTGTATCATCACAACCCATTGTATGAGCTGATTTTAGTGCTGTCTATAGGTGACATAGATAGTTGCTATAGACAGCAGCTGTCTGTACTCATTGTACATGCCCTTACGCCTTCGCTCGCGTTCTACGGTTCGATTTCTTGTACGCTGAGCTGTTGGGAAGTATCCAGCAACTCACTCGGGGTACGTGTGCGTCGCACATTCTCTCGCCTCCAGATTTTCGCTCAACACCTCGCCTCGGCCTTCGCGAGCACCGTGCCTTCCCGGCTGCTTCGCTTGGCCGTTGTTGGCTGTTGCGTGCTGCTCTGCGAGCTTGGTCAGCAGTGACATGTGGCCCACGTCTGCGTTTGAGTTAGCCGTGGATTGGTCGCATTTGCACTGGGTAGGTTCTCTGGTGTGTTCGTGTTTGCTGTGTGTGCTCGGTGCTTCCGGCGGTGCGCTTCGGTTTCTTGGTTTACACCCGAATCCGCCGCTGAGGTTTTCAGGCGACGGAGCTTGCGGGAGAGAAGCCTTACCTGTTTTGTCCCGACCTTCGCCGGCAGCACGCGACTCGCTGTTCCTCCCAGCGCGACTGAGTTCGGATGTTTCGTCTCAGCCAATGTTTCTTGCATGCTTATTTCCGCTTTTTCTCCTGATTCGTTCGCTCATTGCTTTGCCTTTTTGCTGTTGTTTCCTCTCCAGCAGCACGCGACTCCCAACATCGTTGCCGTCGGCACGCCTATTCTTTCGATGCATGTGGTCGATTTCCAGATATTTGTTCGCATCTTAGTCCTCCGGGTACACGGTTGTGTCAGATCTTCTTCTCTCTGATTTCACTGCGCTACTGTTTCTTCCTTTCCGGATTTGATTTCATTGCTCTTGATTTTGCTTCGTTGTTTGGTAGGTGTGTGTGCGGAGAGTACATTTTTTGTGTCCCGTCGACGTATTTATGTGCCGCTGTCGAGGTGATACACATTTTTCCTTTCTATAGATTTGTTCGGATGTGTTCTCTTGTATTTCGATTCTGATTGGTACACTTGCGCTTTGCTTTTGTGAATATAAAAAAGACTAGCTTCTTGTTGATTGCTTAAAAAAAAGGGCAACCTACCATAAATGTCCGTGTACACCACACTTTTTCGGCCTTACTGATTCGACTATAGTTTCTCCGTATACAGGTTAAAAAAACATCTGTTACGCAAGATATATGATTTAGCCTTTTTGCTACGGTTGCTCATGATGCGCTTGCTTACGTACTGGATCACGATGTTACATGACCATAAACGTATATGATGCTATGGCTGTTTGTTGCGTCTATGACCCACCAGATTTATTCATGGCTTTTACATGCAATTCTGAATGACCTAAAATTTCGGATGCCCTCAGAACTGAACTAGGACAACATCCATATGATAGATCAAACATTCAGTGTCGTGTGTTCAGAATGAAACTTAACGATTTATTTGGTGGTATTAAGGATGGGTCTGTTTTTGTCCTATTCATGCTAGTACGCCCGCGTATATTCAGATTTTATCCACCGTGTTGGTCCTTTGTTCCTATTAGGTTGCTTATCCTATCCCTTGCTCTCACTTTTTTTTAGCTATGCACACAATTGAATTTCAAAAGCGAGGTTTGCTGCATGTACATGGTATGGCCAGCGAGCAGCAGTTCCTCATCTGCCCAACTCCTTAAACAACGTGTCCCCATCGAAGAAACTGTAGAAGAATAGAATTAGTTTAACGTGGATTATTGTATTACTAAGTCTCGACGACGGATTATATAGAGTACAATACTTGGAGGGCAAGAAGCCTCTCCTAGAGATAAGACAGATATCTGGGATTACAATCAATCCTAAACTATCATATCTGGAGATATCCTAATATACTCTAACATCCCCCGCAGTCGGAGCGGTAGCATCGCGGACAGCAAGAGCGTCGCGGATGGTCAGACTAGAGAAGAATCCGAAGGTAAAAAAACGACGGGTTGACATCCTCCCGCAGTCGCAGTGGGAGCGTCGTAGACAGCTGCAGTGTCACGAACGCTATGACTGGAGAAAACGACGAGTTGCTCATGCAGATGACAGCCCTTTGTGCCGATGTCGTGGCAGCCGAGAGCGAGGCGAGTAGCCGTGGTCAAAGATGTCGTGCGTGAGATAGCCGTGGTCGATGTAGCCATAGTCGGTGGGTTGCCGGTAATGAAGTAGCCGCACATGAAGCCGCAGGCGCAAGGAGGCGCCATGGTGACGGGGCGCAAGGAGGCCCCAGGGAAGAAGAGGGTGATGCAGTCGAGGCAATCGTTGAGGTAAAAGGTCGATGCCGAAGACGCTATCGAGGCCGCCACTAACGAGGTGTGCACCGGGTTTGCCAGGCCCAGGAACGCATCGGGGATGAAGGCACGCACCGGTCTTGCCAATAACGGACGTATTAGAGAGAGGGCCCAATCATGCGCCAGTGTCTGAGGGACCAGCAGAGAAAGCCTCCGAGACAGTTGCGGCGTGCAGTGCGGCGTGGGTTAGAAGATGCTGATATAGCTCGCGGTTGCCGGAGTAGACGAATGTAGTCGGGGAAAAGACGACGACGCTGGCGACGAGATTGTGCTAGACGAAAGCGGAAGGGTGCAAGGGTCGTACGATCCGGAGGTGACGCGGCGGCGGTGCTCGAAGAAGCCGGCGAAGAACCCTATCAGCGTGACGAAGGCCATGTGCGCCGATGACTGAGGCGATGATGCGCCGAAGAAAGGTGGCGTCGATCGGCCGGATGGTCGTTGATGCACGAGAACGGCGATGTAGAGTGACGGCGAGAGCCACCGTTGACTGGACCGCGCCTAGTAAGGCACGGTGGCCGTGGGTGGCGATGACCACGGGAGGCGACACTGTAGCCTGAGGAGGTGATGCAACGGTAGCCTCGGTACTTGGAGATGAGACGCGTGTACTCGTGGACGAACATCACGGGAGCTGGGAGGAACTACGCGCGATCGGCTAATCAGACCGAGGGTGCGCGAGGCGGTCGTGGTGGAGGCGTCCCAATTCGTGGTGACGACTACGAACCAACGTGGAGCGTCGTGGACGAAGTGGCGGGGCAGCGACGCTTGAGGGCGTCCCCTGGAGCGCCGCGAGCCCGACTATGCCGCACGGTCGAAGATAGCCGGTGGAGTCGACTCCAATGTCGGAGTAGAAGCGCGTGAGATCGACGGGCGGTGGGCGACACAAACCGATCTCTGATCGGAAAACCAAAGAAAAAAAATGCCGATCTGAAAATGATCTGAGAAAAAAAAATCTAATTGGAAACTGATCGGATGATCGGCGACACAAACTCTAAACTACAGGTTGCGCAGCCCCCGGGAGAGATCATAAAGATCGAAGCATCTCCCAGGGGTGGGGCGGCGGAAGCTGTGGAGGCGGTGGCTCAGGAACGGCGCCGGCCTGATACCATGTAGAAGAATATAATTGGTTTAATGTGGATTGTTGTATTACTGAGCCTCGAGGGCGGATTATATAGAGTACAATGCTTGGAGGGCAAGAAACCTCTTCTAGAAATAATGCAGGTATCTGGGATTACAATCAATCCTAAACTATCATATCCGGAGATATCCCAATATACTCTAACAGAAACAACGCTGCAGATCATGACTGTTCCAGCTGACGATTCCAGCAAGCCACAGGAAAGTATCACCATTCCCCACCGCACTAAGATTATTGCTTACTGCATTTTAGTCAGACCTTGTCCTCTTCTTGTCAATACACAACTACTACACATGATTTATTGTATAAACAGCTAACTGATCGTGTCTTTGGTTTCATCGTTCCCACTTTTTTTTTGGTTTATGTAGATGCCTTCCATGCTACACATCAGCCAACAATAGCCTTCACAACAAGACAACAAGACCCAAAACAAAGAACTGAAACAGATTGTGGAAACAACAATGGAACATCCTGGAAGTCCTTTAGCAGCACAGCCACACAGATTCATCACGACGATAGCATCGATAGAACATTCGATGGTAAGTATGCTGGTTCAAAAAGGCAGATAGCTCAGTCACTTGTTGATTCCATGCAACTTGTTTTATCCTAATAGAACTCACTCCCTTACAGCCTAGCAAAAAAATATTGCCAACCCAAGATACAACCCCACCAGATGTTGAAGATATTCCTGTACAGAGTAGCTCTAAAAGGTACAATTAGTATTTAAGTTACTGATCTGCACGAATTCACAGAAAAAAGGACGCTCTCTACAACCAAATATATATCCATGAATAACATCGCGTAGATAACTTCAGTATCACTCCTGTGATTGCAGGTGAAACTCCTCTGCAAATGTTTCAAAGACTGCCAGAAAACTATTCAAGGATGCCGACGGGAAAGTGTAAGTCCCCTCGATTCCTCTCAGATAATATACTGTACTGGTAGATTGTCATTCGGAACAGCAGAATACTAGCGCACCGTCACTGAATAGCAAAGTAAAAAAAAAAGTATAGATAGCTGTTTACACTCTCATACATTGTTTGATGTTTCGATATAGCCACACGTTCTCCTGCTTATCACACTTCAAAACAAACTCATCAAGGTCATTTAGTCGAACTGAACCTATGGAGCTTCCTTACGCTTCATGGTTATAAATGCAGTTGTACTAAAACTATAGTAAACCATTCACACGAAGTTTAAATTGTTCGCTTCAGCCACTGTCACACTATGATGTCCATTTCAGATTGGAATACAGTTTGTGTTTTACCCCGCTATGTCTAGACAACCTGCCACGTTTTGCCTAAAACGCTTTATTTTCCAGACTTAGTTTGAACCCTCACGTTATTCGTGCTTGTGCACAGTACTCTGTTATACTACTCTACAGCTGCGGGGTTCAATTCATGCCAAACAATTAGGGCCGAAACTAACAACATAATGAAAGATGGTAGATCCACTATGCAGATGAGTAAAAGGTTCAACAAAAAAAAATTGCACTGCATTTACAAATCCATGATTGCAGACTAGAAAAACTGAACTACCCACTTTTAAAAACATACTCAAGACTGATCTACAACTAAACTATACTCCCTCTGTTTTTTTTCATTTGACACAGTTGATTTTTCACGGTCTTCGAGATGTAACTTTGACTATAATTTTTTATTACTTTTACATTAAGATATACTAATAAAATTATAATATTATAAAAGTATTTTCAACGACAATTCTAATGATATAATTTTTATATAGCTAATCTAGATAGTTTCCGTGAAAAATCAACTGTGTCAAATAAAAAAGAACGGAGGGAGTATATTGCTAACCGTGTTGTTCTACAACTTTGCTATTGCTCTCGGTTAATTTGCGTCCTTATTTTGCAGGCCACATTAATGATATCTGTCGTAACCCCGTTGGTGCTTTCGTGTATAGCTTTTGCTTACATGTCGTGGCTTACATGTTGTGCTTCACCGTGACAACATGCTGCCTACTACCACATCTTTTTGAGACATGCATGCCAAGCACTCATCGCCTCCTCAAATTGCTATGTCAGTCTTTACATAACGCATATATAGCACACATATCCTCTGATGTATGTCTTGCTGATATGTACAAACGTACCAGCTATGTCCATGTAATAACTCTATCTGCATATGTTCGCTTTTATCCCTCGTCATCACATGTATGGCAGAAACTACCTAATCATCGAAACATAAACACCAAACTACGTAATCGTAGAAACATAAACACCTCCTGTCTAGCAGCTACGTATGTACAGAGTGAGCCATGTTACTGATGTTCTCTATTACTACTATCGCTATTACTAGCCTAGAGATTGCTACCATATGACATAATGCTAACAGCGTGTCACAACTCCCAATTGTCTCCGGCGTGTCGTTGCCACGGTCAAGGTCGAACGAACAAGAACTGGAGGAATCACGAAGGAAATAGGAAAGAACAGTGGGCGGAATGAGAGGAGAGATAGATGGGGATTAGGTAATACTCATATCTTCAATCCTGCGCCGCAACCAGTCCGATTACATGCTATATAGTGTAGTTCTATTCAACCTCATTTTATTACAGATGTGGCCAACCAGATGCCACGGCCCAACCGGCCCATCCAGTTCCGGCTTCCTTAATACCATAAGATAGCTTCAACACGGTTGTGTCGCCCGAGTCTTGACATGTCCCTCTCCTGGAGAAGCAGCTTGTCCTTAAGCTGGTGCTTTTGGGTACTTCCGTGTCATATCCCTTCGGTCTTCCCAGGTAAGAAACTCCGACGGCATGCCTGCCCATTGCACCAGAACTTGTGGCACCACCCTACGGCCACGCTTCACCAAGCGAGTGTCCTGAAAGCTGAACGGTGCCGAGTCAAGAATCTCTAAAGAATTCAGAGTAATCGCATCACTTACTTGATCTCCAGGTCGTAATGCCTTCTTCAATTGGGAGACATGCACCACTGAATGGATTTTGGCTGACTCAGGTAATTGCAATTGATAAGCAACCTTGCCCACTTTCTTCAAAATCTGATATGGTCCATAGAACTTGAAACTCAATTTGTGGTTCTCCCGACAGGCAATTGAAGATTGAACATAAGGTTGCACTTTGAGATATACCCAATCACCCACTTGAAATTCTCGTTCAATTCGATGCTTGTCGGCTTGCATTTTCATTCGATTCTGAGCTCGCTGTAGTTGTTGCTGCAACAGATTAGTCATTTCCTTGCGCTCATTCAGCCACTGTTGAAGATCCAACACTTTACATTGTTGAGTATTGACAATACCAAAATGCTGAGGTTTGTGCCCATATAAAACCTCAAATGGTGTGGTAACTAGTGCTGAATGGTAAGTGGTATTATACCAAAATTCTGCTTGTGGTAGCCAGTCAGACCATTTCTTCGGGTTGGCATGAACGGTGCAGCGCAAGTAAGTTTCTAAACATTGATTAAGTCGTTCCGTTTGACCATAAGTTTGAGGGTGGTAGGAAGAGCTCATATTGAGTGTGGTGTCAGTAACACGAAACAATTCTTTCCACAAGGCACTTGTGAATACCCGATCCCTATCGGAGATAATCACCAAGGGAAGACCATGTAATTTATAAATGTTGTCTAGAAATGCTTGTGCTACTGTGAGAGCTGTGAAAGGGTGTTTCAAAGGAATGAAATGTCCATATTTCGAAAATTTATCAACTACCACCAAAATAGTATCATAAGCTTTGGATTTGGGCAAACCTTCAATAAAATCCAGGCTGACAGTGCTCCAGGCTTGCTCTGGAATTGGGAGAGGTTGCAGAAGGCCTGGAAGCTTGGTATGTTCGGTCTTTGCTTGTTGGCAAATAGTACACTGCTTCACATATTCTTGCACTGTGGTCTTCATATTCGGCCAAAAGAACAAAGCCTTGATTTTGTGATATGTTGCCAACACTCCCGAATGACCACCAATGCCACTGGAGTGTAAAGCCAACAGAATGGCTTGTTGAGCTTCTGAATGATTTCCTACCCAAATGCGCCCTTTAAAGCGAATAACTCCATCCTTGAATGTATACCCTTGTTCATTGTGTCCAGTGAGAGCTAACTCTGTGAGTAACTGTTTTGCTTGTTCATTCTGCAAGTAGCCTTCAGTGATAATCTCCAACCATCTAGGCTTGCTGACAGACACTGAAGCTAATTCATCACCTTCTGTCGGCCGCCGAGATAGAGCATCTGCTGCCCTATTGGTGACTCCTTTCTTGTAAAGAATCTTGTATTGAAGGCCTATTAATTTGAGGAATGCTTTATGTTGAACACCTGTTGTCAATTTCTGATCCCCCAAGTGTATAAGACTTTTCTGATCAGTTCGGATTGTGAATTCTTGATGCTGTAAATATGATCTCCACTTGTCAACTGCCATGAGAATTGCTAAGCACTCTTTCTCATAAGTGGAGAGGATCTGATTTCGTGGTCCAAGTGCTTTACTCAGAAATGCAGTGGGATGTGCTTGTTGCATTAATACAGCCCCAATTCCCTTGTCACAAGCATCCGTCTCAATGATAAATGGTTTAGCAAAATCAGGTAGGGCTAAAACAGGTGCACTGATGAGGGCTTGCTTGATGGCATCAAAGGAGTCTTGTTCTGTGATAGTCCAGTGATATATTGTGTTCTTTTTTAACAAATCAGTTAGAGGCCTACTAATCATGCCATAGTTCTTAATAAACTTCCGGTAGTAGCCAGCTAGTCCCAAGAATCCTCTCACTTGTTTTGCATCCTTAGGAGTTGGCCAGTCTTTAACCACTTGTATCTTGTGCTCATCAGTGGATACACATTGTCCACTAATGATGTGTCCTAAGTATTCCAACTTTTGTTGAGCAAAGGAACACTTACTTGCTTTTAAAAAAAGCTTGTGTTGTTGTAACATCTCAAACACATTCTGTAAGTGATGTAGATGGTCTTCCAGACATGCACTGTATATTAGAATGTCATCAACAAATACAAGGACACATTTCCTGAGTAGTGGAGCAAAAATAGTGTTCATTGTTGATTGAAAAGTGCCCGGTGCATTGGTAAGGCCAAAAGGCATCACTCTGAATTCAAAGTGCCCACTATGAGTCTTGAAAGCAGTTTTGGCTTCATCATTCTCCACCAGTCGGATTTGGTGATAACCGGACCTCAAATCCAACTTAGTAAACCAATGTGCTCTTGCTAACTCATCAATCAACTCATCCACAATTGGCATTGGGTATTTGTTTTTGACTGTGACATTGTTTAATTGTCTGTAGTCCACACAGAATCGCCAGGATCCATCCTTTTTCTTGACCAATAATACTGGAGATGCAAATGGACTTGTACTATGTTGTATGAGCCCTATCCTTAACATGTCAGAGATTTGCTTTTCAATTTCATCCTTCTGTTGAGGTGAGTACCGATAAGGACGAACATTCACTGGTTTAACACCGGGCAGCAAGGGAACCTGATGATCAAATGATCGATGAGGTGGAAGTGTTGTTGGTTCTTGAAACAACTTGTGATCTTTGTGTGATCATTGTTTGGATCGCTCTGGTATATTATGCATGCGATCCGTTTGGGTCAATGAATATAACTGCACCACTTGAGCTACAACACCTTGTTTGGCTAAGCCAGACAATTGGATACCTGAGATCATTGAACATTGATGGATTGAATCGCTGACGCCTTGTAAGGTGATCGTCTTGCCTTTGTGTGTGAATCTAAATTGTTTCCTCTTCCAGTGTACCCACATAGGACTGAATTCATCAAGCCAGTCCATTCCAAGTATAATGTCATAATAGCCTAATTTGAGTACTTTCATATCTGTTGTGAAAGTATGTCCTTGGACCCACCATTCCATATTCTTGATCAGAGAGTTGCATGCAAGGCTCCCTCCATCTGCTATAGTCACCTGAGCATTCTCACAAGGAATCACAGTACATCCCAATTTGTTCACCAATTTGTCATTTATAAAATTGCTGGAACTTCCAGAATCCACAAGTATCAACACCTCTTGATTCTGAATGAGTCCAAGTAACCGAATGGTCTTCCTCCCTTGAACACCTGCCATAGCATAGTAAGACAAACTCATCAATATTTCTTCACTACTTTCACTTTTTTGATCACTCTCCTCATCTGAATGACAGTGAATCTGCAAGACTTCCAACAATTCTTCCATGACATGTAATTGTATTGCTTTTGGGCATTTGTGGCCAGGCCCAAACTTCTCTCCACATTTGAAACATTCTCCTCTTGCCTTGCGCAGAGCCCTCAGGGAGTCATACCTATCTTCCCATTTTGGTTTCTCTTCACCCTTGTCCTTCTTGTCTGGTCCTGGACCAAGAATGCCTTTGCTTTGATAGTTTGGTTTGAATGGATGCCTGTACTGGTCCTTGATGCCATTCCGGTATTTGCCTTGAATTGGTTTCTTTTGCAGTTCTTCTAATACCTCCTCCTGCGTGAGAGCCAAGGATAAAGCCAGATCAACAGTTCGAGGTTTGTGTAATTTGATTGATGTCCTAATCTCACTTTTAAGACCACCCACAAACTTAGTTACAAAAAATGTTTCATCATAAGAACTATTGTGAATGAGAACTCTATGCATCAATTCCTCAAACTTACAATGATATTCAACAAGAATGTACCGGTTTGTCTATAATTCTCTAATTCCTCTAGATGTTGTTGATATTTATCCCTACCGAATTTGGTATGCTGACTACACATAACTCATTCCAACGATCCACATTATGCATTGCCTCATAAGTCTGTAACCACAATGCAGTGAGTTCCAGTGAAATGCAATGTAGCAAAAGTAGCCCAAGTATCCATAGGGACTGAATACATATGGAAATACTTCTCACAACTATTTTTCCACCATTTTGGATCATCCCCATTGAATTTAGGGAAATCTGTTTTGGGCATCCTAGCGCCCTCGTGACTGAATCTAGATTGTTGGAGATATGGTGGCTCACCCTTGCCCAATGTGTGCACAGGAGGGTGCGTGCTCCGGCCATGACACCCTGGTGACGTTCTTCAACGCGATGCCCACTGGCCCGAGGCATCTCGAGTGACGACTGCAACGGTGGTGGAGATGATGGTGTGACGGATGGTGTTGTCTCAAGAACAGCAACACGAGCGCTCACCGAATCCACCGATTGCCGCAATGCTTCCATCCCCTTGCTCACAGTCGGCATCCAAGACTCTAGCCCCTTCATAGTTCCCAATAAGTTGTTGATACTGGCAGTCACAGCTGTCACCTGCTCCTTCATGGCCTTCGCCTCTTCCTCCGACGAATCCATCCTCTGGGTCAGATTCGGCTGCTTCTTCTTCGCCAGATTCGATCACACCGGCTCTGATACCAAAATGTCACAACTCCCAATTGTCTCCGGCGTGTCGTTGCCACGATCAAGGTCGAACGAACAAGAACTGGAGGAATCACGAAGGAAATAGGAAAGAACAGTGGGCGGAATGAGAGGAGAGATAGATGGGGATTAGGTAATACTCATATCTTCAATCTCTGCGCGCAACGGTCCAATTACATGCTATATAGTGTAGTTCTATTCAACCTCATTCTATTACAGATGTGGCCAACCAGATGCCACGGCCCAACCGGCCCATCCAGTTCCGGCTTCCTTAATACCATAAGATAGCTTCAACACGGTTGTGTCGCCCGAGTCTTGACACATCGCTGTACCCCAACTAAACATTTTCATCAAACTTGATCTTTGTATCAGACAGATTTGTTCTGTACATTTAAGAAACAAAAAAACTACTAAGATCAATGGCGCAACAACGCACGCTCTATCATCCTAATTATGGCTAAAAAAATAGCTCGAGATTTACGAACCAGCTCGGCTCGAATCAAGCTCAAGCCGGCTCGGACTCGGACTCAAACTTGTGAATTTTCGAGCCGAAGCTCGAGTTTTTTTTTTCTCGTTTGCCTGTTTGCCTCCTCTACCGCCCGATTCCTTATCAAGTCATCAGTACTCCCGAGTCCCGACTGTGCCCCAAATCCCACAAATCTTTGCCTCTGCCGCCCGATTCCACCTCGCCCGGCAGTCCCGTCCTCTGGCTCCCCCTCCGGCCCCCGCTGTCACCTGCCGCCCCGCCCTCCCCCCTCCGGTCCTCCGCGCCGCCGCCCAGTCCCCGCCGTCGGTGCCACTTCCTCTCCCACCGCTCCCGCAAGCCCAGCTGACCAGCTCCCTCCCCACCCCGAGGAGGAGGCCGCCGCCATGGAGAAGGTCCAGAAGGAGGAGAAGCTGTCCTTCTCTATCCCCTCCAAGCCCCGCCCCGGTTCCTCGACCGCCGCCGACGACAGCGAATCCTTCGGCTCCGCCCTGCAGTTCGACCCCTCTCCTGCCGCCGCCGCCGTCATCGCGCCCCTCCCCAACTCCGGCCACTTCCTCTCCCACCGCTCCCGCAAGCCCAGCTCCCTCCCCATCCCCGAGGAGGAGGCCGCCCTCGCTGCCTTCCTGCTCGACACCTCCACTTCTTGGTATCTCCATTAGCTGATGAGCCTTCCGATTTCATCCAATTCCCTACCAATTTGATCCGATAGCTTCATTCTGTTGCTCCAAGAAATCCTCCACCACACTCTTTGACCACCTGAAATTAGTGAATTCATCTTGGCTTGTTGCTGCGGAGATTCCCAAACCATGAAAGGTTCTAAATTTTGGCACTTTCGATCGGTTTCTTGGCTCCCAATAGCTCCAAATTCGACCAGTTTCTGGTTTTAGCATCATCCACAACCACATAATGGCCGCCGCCACCTCGGAGCCGCCCATGGTGGAGCAAGTGATGACCGAGTTCTTCGCCAAGAGCCTCAACATCATCCTGGAGTTGCGCTCGCCCTATGAGTCATCGCGCAAGTTCACGCGGCCTTCCCCGCAGTCCGTCCCGAGCCCTCCGCCCCGCTCAGTTGCTTGGCTCGCGAGCTGGGTTCCGAGCCGAGCCGAACCTCACTTTTGGCTTTTTTTCAAAACGAGTCGAGCCGAGCTCGAGCCCCTAATCCTAGTCCTCCTTATACCTCAAAGACGTGGTCCCAAACAATCTCACCCCATCCGGGGACCCACATGTCAGTAAAATACATCGCGTTCCCTGGTTTTTCCCGCCCGTAGCGCAGCGGAGCGGTGGTTCAACTTCAACCACTCTCAAATGCCCACCCCTTCCTCCGCTTCCTTCCCTTCTACACCACTCTCAAATCCCTCCGACTCCTCCCCCTCCCACGCACCACTGCTTCCCTGCCATTCGCTTCAATTCCCCTCTTGGTTCGAAACCCTAGGGTTCGAGGGGGTTAGGGTTTGGATCGCGATGGCGGCGGTGGAGGCGGAGGTGGAGGGCCGCGCCGGGGAGCCGGCGCCGGACGGGAGCCAGCCGGTGGAGGAACGGCGGCTGCTGCGGTCGGGGTACCTCGCCGTGAAGAGCCTCATCAGCTTTAAGGGTTCCTGCGTCGGCGATCGCGTTGGTTTTGTTTCGTGTTTCCGGCTTGGGGGCTCGTGGTTGGGAATAATGCCGTTTGAATTTGGGTGTGTGTGTGTGTGTGTGTGTGTGTGTGTTGTGTGTGTGTGCAGATGAGGAGGACAACATGGCGAGCGCAGATTCGGTCAAGTTCCGGCCCATCTTCACGCAGGTGGAGAACCTGCACCAGCTTGGTATGGATGGTCTCTCGCGCGCGGAAGCGCAATTTTCAATTTTTGGTTGACCTCTTAATTACAAAGTTGAATTTTAATTGTGCTGCTTTGTTAACGCTGTTCGCCACATCCCCGTGGCAATTTGTTACTGTACTGTTCCTAAATTTTTTTACTACCACGGCCATGTTTTCCTTTTAGGAACGAAATTGCTAGAAAATGGTCGAATGTTTTTTTGAGGTAAAACAGTCGAATTTCTGACCTTTGATGCCTTGCGTGGAGATTTGTGCTCGGTCGGCAGCATCTTCTCCGGTGGCGGCGGCGAGTTAGGGCGGAGCTTCGCCGGATTAGAGCTAGGGTTCACCGGAGCCCAGCTATAGAGGGAGGGAGGGGAGGCGGAGGCACGGCGGTGGCGCATCCGGCCGCGGGTCGGAGGAGGGCGGTGGGGGAGCACGGGAATCAACTACAAATCCGGCGGCAGGGGTGGCGATGGCGGATCCGGCGGCGGTAGCCACCTAATACGGGGAAGAAGGCGGCTGCAAAGGAGCAGGGGCGGCGGGAATCGACTAGAAATTAGGAGGCGGGGGTGGCGATGGCAGATCCGGCGGCGGTAGCCACCGGGGACAGGGAAGAAGGCAACTGTGGGGGAGGCAAGCGGCGCCGACAGAGGAAGATGAAGTAGTAGCGGGAGGCGCTGGCGGAGGAAGACGGCGAAGGAGGCGGGCGGTGCTGATGGAGGA
This sequence comes from Ampelocalamus luodianensis, assembly GCA_036346255.1. Taxonomy (NCBI): domain Eukaryota; kingdom Viridiplantae; phylum Streptophyta; class Magnoliopsida; order Poales; family Poaceae; genus Ampelocalamus; species Ampelocalamus luodianensis. Next base: position 15,247,806 of record CM070636.1, on the reverse strand, counting down.
AGAGGAGGCGGTAGTAGTGGGTCGGAGGAGGGTGGTGGGGTTAGCGGGCCTCGCCGGCGCCGACGAGGCTGCAGGAGGCGGGGCGCAGAGGGCATGGGGGCGGCGGCGGCGCGCGGAGGGGATGGGATAGGGAATGAGCTTGGGTTAGGGATGGGGATGGACTGCTTGTATAGATTTGGGGATGAATCTAGGGCGTTAGATCTCTAACCGATGGTTGAAAAAGCTGAATGTTTTGGAAGGAAAAAACTGTCGAATGTTTAATAGACAGATCCTTTTAAGAAACACATCGTTGAAATTTGGGAGAAGAAAAAAAGATGATACAGATGAACTTGTTTCATGGCCATATGTTGAATTACTTTTTTGGTGCACATTTGCTGGCTGATATCGGTGAGTTGGACGCTATTGGCAGAAACACAACTGATCAGTGCTGTCTTTCTACTGCAGTTCAGAGGCCCAGGGAGCAGATAGCTGACGCAGAAGCCTTGCTGGACATTGCCACCAGTTTAGTAACATCAGTAAGGTCCCAGTCAGCTCTAGAAATCACGCCTTCTGATTTTGTTGCTGGACTGCTGAAGAAGTTTGGAAAGCAAGGGGGAGCCGATGATGAGGTTGCCTCATTGAGTTGGGGTGGCGTTGGGCTTGCCGCCCCTCATGTCTTCATTGCTGTGCCTGGATACTGCACCATGTAATGGAGATCCTCTGTATTTGTAAGCTTTTGATTTGATGTCTAGTTTACAATTGCACTGTTAAAGGACTAACAACGTATGCCCTATTCTGACAGGGTTGGTCCCATGAATACAGAAGTGAAGCCACGAAGGGTTCATACTTCATACCATTAGAAAGAGGACTGCAAGACCACGTGGAAGTGCTTGCCCTGAACAGGTGCCCATATCATCTAGATACTCTAATGAACAGATTTGTGTTCACTATTTGGTGCTTGAAACATCAGATTTATACTGGATAGTAGTCAGTAGAGACCAAGTGACTGCCCTTAGTCTATTCGCTTCGTGGCTACATGTTGATTAACCGTAGAAGTGTACTTTGTCAGATTGTCAATGAGATTTTACATGGAGTTTGTTATGAATAATGTGTTCATATTCAAGAGGTCCAATAGGCAATATATATAGGGAGTACAAAGGGAGGTTGCCATATACAGATAAGGAAACCATATACAAAAGTCCTATTCTAACACCCTCCCTCAAACTCATGGTGGATCACACACACTGAGTTTGGAGAGAAAATACAAATGTTGTGCTCTAGTTTGTGGCTTCGTGAAGAAGTCAACAACCTGTAACTCTGATGGCACAAACTGTAAAGCAAGTACTCCCTCCTGCACCTGTGAGTGAGTGTATAAAGCATCCACACTAATGTGCTTGGTGAGCTCATGCTTCACTGGGTCCCGGGCAATACTGATCGCACTTGTACTGTCAGACAAAAGAGTCATACGTCCCATCATAGGCACTCCAAAATCTGCAAGTAGCCACCTCAACCAAGTAATCTCTGCTGTCACTGCTGCTATAGCTCTCAACTCAGCCTCTGCACTCGAGCGGAAGCGCGATGCGCTTCTTAGTCTTCCAGGCAATCAGGGAGGAGCCAAGAAAAACACAGTAAGCAGAAAGAGAACGACGATCAGAAGGATCACTAGCCCAGGTCGCATCGGAGTACGCCTGAAGCTGTAGTGAGGTGGAGCTAGGGAAAAACAAACAACGAGAGAATGAAAAGGACGAGAAGACAAGGACTCACTAGAATGATAAGGAAGTCGAGTCGCTGCCCGACTTACAACCACGACAAAACATGGTCGTGTCCGCGAATACGTCCAAGAACACCCTTACGAATTAATGAAGAAAGACGGGACCCACACAAGTGACCTAAACGGTGATGCCACTGCGCAAAAACTCCAGAGGTGGTAGCAGCAGTGGCGGTGGAAGTAGTCGTAGAGGTGACAGGAGCAACTGAAGTGGACGGAAGGTGGAGGCGATTAAGGATGTAGAGACCCTGACGATCCCTACGGCGCCGACCAGTCCCAATCATCGCCCTCGTGCGCCGGTCTGAACAAAGCAGTGAGAGTCAAAACCAACCCTACCTGTAGAGATCGGTGGTGACCACCGAGAAGGCGCATGGTAAGCTGGGGAACATGAGAAACAACTGGAACAGAAAAGTCAGTGGACAAAAGAGTGCCCTGACAGCTGACAGACAAAGGAGTATCGTCAACTGTCTGAACAGAGATAGGAAAAACAGGAGGTCCGACTGACGTGAGAGATGTGGAGTCCGGTGTATTGTGGAAAGATGCACCAGAATCCAGAACCCAAGTACCTGGAGGAGACGTCTGAGCTAGACTGGCAGAACCTACTGAGCTGTGAGAGAGCTGTTGAAGTAGAGCCTGGCAGAACTGCTGAACAGAGTCACCTCGCTGAGAAGGTCCTGACGTGTTGGTATGTCCTCCCGTCGAGGAAGGGCCTCCCTGCCCCCCCTTGGATCGTCCAGCCACACGTGTCTTGTTCTGCTTTTTTCGCACCGCACAACGCTGATAGTCGTGCCCGGAGTTCTTGCAATAATTGCACTGAACCCCAGTTGGTGCAAAGACAGGAGCAGAGACAGACACCTGAGGAGGAACTGTAGTCGATGCAGAAACCGTCGGTGTAGTCGAAGAAGAAGGGGTAGCAAGCACAGCCGGAACAAACTGTGCTGCTAACCCGCGGCGAAGCTCCTTAGCACGAAGCGTCGAAAGAGCCTCGATCGCTCGGTCGTGGTGGCGGCTCGGCAGATTGAGCCACGAGCGAGCTCAAACTCCGGGCGAAGACGACAGACGAAATCATAAAGGCGGCTTCGAGCATGGGCCGATTGACTCCGGCGGCGGCAGCGACCCGTGCAAGCCTGACTCCGGCGGCGGCCCGTGCGGCGGTGGCGACTTCAAGTAAGACGGCACCGCAGTGGCGTCGGCTCCAAGTCCTCGGCGGCGTGTCGGCTCCAAGCGGTAGCGTCGTCCTCGTCGGCGCGTCGGCTTCAAGCGGCGGCGGCGTCCTCGGCGGCGGTGTGGCTTCAAGCGGCAACGGCAATCGGATGGGCGACCCGTGCGGCGGCTGCGCGGCTCTTCAGGAGCGGCGACTCGCGGTGGCGGCGCGGCTCTTTAGGAGCGATGCTCAGGCCGCGTCGGAAGGAACAGCGGTGGCGACGGGAGGCTCCGGCGATGGGAGAGCCTCGGTTCAGCTGGGGCTCGAGCGGTGCTCGACGTTGGATGACCAGGAACACGAGGCGGCGGTCAGATGGCAACGGAAGGAGAGCTAGGTTAGCCCTAGCTCTGATACCATGTTATGAATAATGTGTTCAACTATTAAAGAGGCTCAATGAGCAATATATATATGGAGTACAAAGGGAGGTTGCCATATACAGATAAGGAAACCATATACAAGAGTCCTATTCTAACAGAGTTTACCTTGTAGGTTCTTATATATTTACGTTGATATATATGTGAATTGAAGAGTTATTCAGACATGGTTTTTCTTCTCTTTTTTACTTGCCTTGTGCAATGTCAATGCAACTGCATGAGGTATAAAACAGTGGGGCTCTATTAATTTCCATTTTTTAGAAAATAAAATGTAGGTGCATAGTCTATGTTATTGTAAATATATATGTAGGCTAATAATCAGTGCAAATACTGCCATTACAAACCTTACAATGTATATTGGGTATCCGTAATGCAGAGCAAGAGATGATGACTATATCACAGCAGCACTATATTTCACAGTAAGAGTCTGTTCAATGTGTTAGCAACTTAGCATCAGTAGTAAATTGCCTATCATTACCAAATTCTTTTGGCTCATCGTATGGATGTTAAAGCTGCACAACACTGTCATCTTTTGAGGTGCATCTAGGAAGGTCCCTATTGGACATAACTCTGGTTAAAATTCAGATTTTATCGTTTACTGTATTCTGCATTTTTCACCTCAAGTGATGTTTTGTGTTTTGTTATTCCAAAGATCAATTTTTGGATTGCAGCTAGGCTTCTTGTCACGTGAATAGTTTATTTGTTCTATTTTATAGCTATATCTGGAGACCACTAATCCGTCAATGTCTAACAATATTTTGATCTGATCCCCCTTAATATGCAGCTCGCTGATCCATCAGAGACAGCAAAGACTGATACTGATAGGAACATGTCTGTTATATTTGATGTTCTGAGGAAGAAGAAAAATGCAAGGCTGGAAAACCTTGTTTTAAACAGAACATCCTTTGCCCAAACGGTTGAGAATATCTTTGCCTTGTCGTTCCTAGTGAAAGATGGGAGTGGAAATCAATTTGAATGATGATGGACATCACAATGTCTGTAAGGACTTCATTACTTGATCACTTTCTGTTGTAATATCACTTATATTATCTGCTGTGCATCTGATGCTGTTCTGTTGACGGGAACAGATCCAAGAAATGCACCTGCTGCTAGTGCCATTGCCTCAGGAGAAGTCTTGTACAACCATTTTGTATTCATATTTGATTTCAAAGATTGGAAGGTACCATCTCGATCATTAAATTGTTGTTTTAGAATAAAACCATCCATACTCAGGCGCTCAGCATGTACTGTAGATATCCTCTTTTAGTCAACCAGTGCAAGATTCTTCAAGATTGTACACAGTCCACTCGTAGTCATGGCACAGGCCAATAGGTTCGGTACAACTGTACAAGTGTTGTATGAGTCTATCAAACAGACCAAGACTGGTAGTGTATGCAAAATTCATAACAAGGTCTCGCACTACTAAAAATGGTTCCTTTCCTTTTCAGCTGGGTAAGAATCCATCAATGGAAATACTAGTTTGTTCTTTCCCCAGAGCTGTGTTCTTAGTTGGGTCATAAAGGAACGATAGGTCAACAATCTCGCCATGTAATCCGATCTGATCTTTGTCTTGCATTTGTTTCCAGCTCATGAAAGAGATTGTTATGGACGGGGAAGAGCTGATGCAGCACAGGCTTCTTCTCAGGGCACATTCAGCACTGGACGAAATGACCATCCCGAGATGCCTCCACACAGCACACACCGATCAGGGAACTTTGCAGGAACCGAGGTCTGATCATACAAGATGAGATGGTCGCCACGGACACACAGCAAATCATGGAGGATCTGTAGATGGACAAGGACAGGCGAGAGTACCTGCCGTACGAGCGCAGGCGCCTCTCCCAGGATGATGACTGGTGTGGCTTGGGTCGTGATCGACCGTGTTAATATGCGTTGTTAACAGAGCGAAGCTCGCTCGGCTAGCTGCGGCGCCGTCCGCGCTGCTCGCCCGTGCTCGAGCCCCCGGCTCGGCATTGGCGTCTCATCCGGGTAATAAATGGGAAGCTTGGCTGGTTGTGGCGTGTGGCGCGCTCAGCTCACCGGTTTGTTTGAGGATTGAGTTGGGGCTCAGGTGGCAAAAAACCCGATACGGTTCGAGCGCTGACTTCCGTATGTGTCTTGTGAGGTTGAGTGCTCTTCTTCTTTAATGTATTCCGGATGAGGTAAAATCTCGGACATAAAAAAAAATATTTTGGAGTTTCTGTAGGTAGAGATGTCACCCAGCTCAGATTAGCTACAGACTTACTACACGTGGTCTGCTGCAGTTATCGTTCGGTGCTGTTCCATAACTGGGTAGTGCATACCACTCTTCTCGTGATCTTGCCTTCATGCGCGCTCGTGGATGTAAAGTAGTACTACCAACCAAACAGTGATTCATGTGCGTTTACCTCGTAAATTGTATTGACAGACTACCAAACCATATCGACTAAAGAGCCAACTTTGTATAGCTTAGATGTTTAGTGTTGTTTAGTCAACTTTTTTTTTAACATTGCCATCAGAAACCATCCCTCCAAAACGCCATACTTAACTTTGTACATGACCACAATAAATCTTAAGGAAACTCTGGAGTTTGCTCTGGGAAGTCCCCATGGCGACCTAGTTGGTAATTGTAGAGCATGGAAAACGTATGTTTGTAGGGGGGCCATGTTAGTAATGTCAAGCTGTATGTTGCAGAACAAATGCTGACTGAACAGAACGGTTCTGCGCAGGTCACTCTAGTGCAAAATGGAGAGATCAAGATGTAGATTTTTCTGATGCAGTAACGAGTCTGACGACAGCTGCAACAGGCTGCATCGAAACTCGCTCAGAGTTAGTGTATAAATGTCAGATTTCACGCTCAAAACATGAACAGCGCAGCTGGATAGCCCATAAGCATTACCCCGAGTCAGCGGCGGATGCACAATGGGGGACGTCAATGGGGGATGTGAGGTGGCTGAAGCACTGTATTTTTGGTATTCTCTTAGTGTTTTTGTCCGCAAATTTAATTAATTTTGTTCTTAATATTGCTATCTGTGCATATTTCTAGACTTTCGAAACATACTGTCCATTATTAAGGTACTATATTTAATGTATTCTTTATTATAACTTTGTTTCTCGTAATTTTAATTTATGTATCAATTTGAATTACACATGACATTTAAATATGTATTTGCTATCTCACCTCATGATAACTTTGTCCAACTAACACCCCTCCATTTTCGTCTTGCGTACGCCACTGCCTAATGGCAGTAATTTCAAACGAAAGAGAACATCAAATGTCACATTGAAACATCGAACTGAACCCGAAAGGCAAGTAGAAGTTTTAGCGTATCAAGATTGAACTCGAAAAGCGCGCAACATAGGACCGCGAAACGGACAGCAGCATATATGGAGTACAGATGTTCGCGCACAGATAGGCATAGGCAGACGCAACTGTGCATAGGCAGACGCAACTGTGCATATATGATGCACAGTTGCATACTACACTTGCTGCATGGACCATGCATTGGTTCATGCATCACACAGCATGAGCATGGAAAAAGAAAGATGCACGAGCATTCAGCTGCTTGCACCATCAAACCGCAAATGCTGACTCAGAAACTTCCATGAAAGCGAAATCACACCACAATGGGAGCATATTACCTTTTGCTGCCAATTGGGCTGCGGCGACGGCAGGTGCGAAAAATATGCAGGGAAGGAAAAGAAGATGAGAAACAAAAAGAGAATAAAGCTACTTGCAAGTTGCATAAAAACAGCTCACCATAAGCGATTATTTCCATCTCTTGTCGACGTCCCAGCAAGGGGCGGGGGGACTTTTCCAACCATACCATTCCATCCAATGGTTTATGCCTTTCACACAGATCAATCCTAATATTCCACCAGACCATGCATTTCTAACTTTAATTAATTCTCCACTGAGATATTCTTGTGCTGGTGAAACATACTATGTTGTGTAAATGACATTTTTTTATGCTTGGAATTCACAGTAACAGTCCGGAGGGTGGTAAAAAAAAGGGGGGCCTATGTACTGTTGAGAATTTACATAGTTCAGAGAATGATATGACAATTCCAGAGATGTAAGAAACATAGACAATCTCCACGAAGATAAAATGGACAACTCAGGTAGCTGCGCAGTTAACTCGAGAATGTAAAATAGAATGTAAAGTTGGAAACGAGAACTGGAAGATACAAAGAAGCTAAACAAAGACAAAACTATCTGAGAAAAGAAAGAGAGGGATATGTATGCCCCAACTAACAATTGACCCGAAATGAAATTTTTGCTTTGCATCAAGTCATGCACAACAAACTAAAAGATGGAACTCCATACCACAAACAGTACAACAGTGACTTATAACAAATTATTGAGATCTGGCTCTGAATTAAATATATTTCATCAAATGTTGCAAGCAGCAAAAGCAATAGCTAAAGCACGCACTAATCATGTTACAAAGAATGGATAACTTCAGAGCTCAGAGTCAAAAGGAGGAAACTTCATGCTACACACCAGAACAAAGCATACTTGCACAATTTCCATATCGCATTGATCATAGGGTGATTCCACACGACAAACTGGTAGAAAAGCTTTATTGGTATTTTGTTCTAGAAAATAGGAAGAGTTCTACAAAGTTGAACCACTGAAAATGGAAGGACATCCGAAGTTTTTTCCTCAAACACAAATATGCATCACAAACCAGTCAGATTTACATCAAGAACAAGGATCCAAAATATTTTCAAATTTTGGTATTAGCCCCTTGTCAGGAAAAAAAAGAAAGAAAGATTACTTTTCTACTGCCACATGATGTGTGCTTGCTAGAGCTGCTCGTACAGTACTAACACTACAGAAGCAAAGGGGTGTCAATAATTGAACCAATTATAAAACAAGCAATTATAGCACGATATTCCTTCTCTATGAAAGAAGCTTTGAACCAAATTATCCACTAGTTCAAAATTACTTAGATTTATGCTCCAAATGAGATGTCATATGGTAGGAATAATCTTTATTATTCATGGTAATGAAGACTAGAAAGAATCACACTATTTAACACATTTAACATCGCAAAAGATCCTGAATTAAAACCATAGAAGTTGACAAGTTGTTGATGTTACTGCTCACGGTTAATAGGGATGAGTAGTAGGATCATAGCTATCCCATTCAAGGAAAATGTTACATGTTATTTGAAATTACAGCATTACTAGAGCCTAGAATTCACAATACCCCTGAAGTTCAGAAACTGAAGCTATGATTGGAATCAGTTAATGGTTATGTTACCAATGTAGCTTTACGGCAAACTTCACAAGAGGCCAGTACTGGCGTTACAACCAAATGTTTGAATAAATTTGGTCATTCTTGCTATAAGAGGTAAAAAAACATTATGACTGGCTCATATGCAGCAAATTAAGGATGATCCCCAAGTGGCTAATAATGTAACAGTTCCATCTCTCCTCACCCAAATTTGAATATCACATTGCGCAAACAGAAAAATGTATCATGTGCATTCATTCATACTTCTGCAAACCTGACATCCATAAGTAACGTATGCATTGTTTACAGTGCAGTCAGTCAGATTTTGCTTCCCAGGCGTTATGCAATGAAGAATTAAAGGAGTTACTTATCCAAAAGGAACTTTGCTACTCTCATGAATCACAAGTTTAACTTGGTTAATGCCATGACTCATGAGCATGTTTGTTTGTTATCCACAGGTCATGCACATCAGTTTCTGCAGGTATTAAAAGATCACTTATAAATTTATTATTATATTTCACCTTAAGTATATTTCTAAAAGAGGTCAAAAAGAAATAATCATCACTGGAACAGAGAAAATTGATGTAATGCATGTAATGACTTGAAAGGACAAGGTGAAACCAAGTGAATGGTGTCACTTCACATTAATTGTTGAAATAACCACCAGGTTAAGAGTGCAAATTAATCGTATCAGCACTTGGAATGCTCAACATTAAGAGTGCAACTACAAGGATATATGTCCAAATATAGGAACTAATCTACTTTATTTTTTTAAGCGATACTACAAAAGTATTCACTCTATCAGAAATGGAGTGGCATTGAACCTTTTATGCGGACTAATTAGCACATCAATCCATAAGCATTTATCAGCTGTTCAAACAGAGAGCAACAAATTGTTAGCATTACAAAACATGACCAGCACAAACATCTCAGAGGGCTTGGGGGCGTGGGGGACACAATCAGCAAAACAAACAAGCATTACCACCCAAAATGGGGTACATTGACGGTGATTTATCTGAATTGATTGAAATGGGAACCCATATTTTTTTTCCCATTCGTCTTGGTTTTGGTCCAAACAGAGGGTTTCAATTTCTAATCATGCTCTACTCAAACAAGTGCAAAAGGTTTAGCTGGATTCCAATTGCTAGCCAGGCTATCTTTCTCAAGGTGATTGGGCCAAGTCAACCCCAGGCAAAGACAGGGAGGGAAGACTAACACACTACATAGGAGAAATGAAGGATAAAAAATTATGCAAGTAACTCTTAAAGGCATGATATACATAATTAACGATCCTTCATTTTTCAAGACATAGACAATCAAGTAATATCAAAACAACTTGCTTCATCATCATCAATGATGGAAAGCCTCTAAAATATATTGTTTCTAGATTATTGATGTGACACTTTCTGCATGGTCTCATCTTCGAAATCATGATATTGATCCAGATGTAAATGAAGAAATGGACTAGCTGTGGTGAAAACAGATGTATTAGAACTCAAGGGTTACAAGATACTGCTGCTGGTCTGCTGATGCCAACCAAATCAGATACCACGTCGAAGGCAGAAATCCTTGACGAAGAATGAGTGTTGCAGCTAAACAGGTCTGCCTTTGAGCATACCTCTCTTTCTAAACATCATCGCGCTCATCCTTGATCCAGTGAACTCAGCAGCCCATCACAGCGCAATTATACACAAAGTTCCCAGATGGCCATCTGGCAATCAAATGCCACACAGGTGGCTTGTCATCTGGGATCCAAGAGTTGAGCTCAATCATACCCCCAATAGATGTTCTTGGGCCACCAATGACGATCAGCCTCTCGCCACATGCCCTAAATGCAAGGCCCCAGCCATTCATCGACACAGAACGCTCTGGTAACTTTCCAAGTGTGATCCACTTATTATTCTGCTTGTCATACTTCTTCACGTCCTTCTCACTGTAATCAGCAGCATACAATTCATTCTTCACAACCGCAATAAGTGGGGGTGCACCGCTCACGCCATTGAGACCTTCAGACATCCTCTCAATCACCCTCCAAGACTGGCTCTGTATGTCATACTCCTCTCCACAGGTCAAAACCTTGTTGTTATTGGTCACACCACCTATGACATAGAACTTGCCGTCCATGAACACCCCGGAGCAATTCTTCCGGGCCCTATTCATGCCAGGGAGGGGCTTCCATGTATGCGTTTCGGAGTTATACAGCTCTGCTGAGTTGAGTACCCTGCCATAAGAATCAGTGCCCCCAGCAACATACGCCTTCTCCCCCACACTGGCTGACCCAAATAGACACCGTGGTGCATTCATCACCTCGCCCTGTGTCCAAGAGTTTGTCAGTATGCTATATCTGAAGACAATGTGTGTCATTCCAAACACGAGCAGCTCGGTGCCCACGGCCAGAGACTCCTTGTCCGAGCACATGAAACACTCGTCGGGGGGCATCTTGGGCACCGAGATCCAGCGTTCACGGTATGGATCATAAGCATCCCACTCTAAAACATTGCAAGAGAAGTACACCCAATGCTCAGAGATCTTATTCTGCCGTCGCAGCCGGTAGATCTCCCCTCCACGCACCAACGACCGGAAATCCCGGCTCAGCGATGCCACTGAGCCATACTCCGACCGGGACAGCCGGAGGAGGCAGTTAATGGACAGGTCACGCCCAATTTCACCGACGAGATTGCCCTCACCGCCGTTCTGCTCTCCGCCACCGGCCACATGGCGGCCGTGGGCATGGGCCTCACGGATGTCAGGCGTGTGCGGCTGCGGCGACGGCGGCTTGCTGCGCTTGCCGCCGCCACCGTCCACCTCGTCCAGGTCCTGGACATCGTCGGCGTCCTCCGGCGCAGGGCGCTTGCGGCCACCACCGAGGAGCTCCTGCTCTTGGTACGGCCACTGCGACTCCGCCTTGCAGGAGTCCCCTTCCAATACCATGGCTTCTACTTCCTTGTTACAGAGATCCATTCTTGCGGTTGTTCTTGCAACAATTATTGGATGCGCCAAGAATCAAGAACCAAGGGGGTCGCCTTGTTTCCTCCTCCTCCTCCTCCTCTCGAGTTTTATACAGCTAGCTTTGTTCAGATCTGCGGAGAGAAGACGAAAACGAATTGAGCAATAAATCGTCAAGAAACGACGGATCAAGAAACGGAGATCTGAAGAAACCGCACTAAACAGAAACGCGTCGAAAATCGCAACCAACCAAACCCACCCCCCACAAATCCACCCTCGCAAGAACCAAATCTCTCACCCCCGCCATCCAATCGAGAAACCCCAATCCCAAACCGATCCATGCAAGAACCCAAAACAAAATCCCTCCGATGGCAAGAAACGCACCTAGAAAGAACCAACCCAAGAGCGCGAATCACCGAGAGGAGGAGGCCGGCGGCGGCGGCTGGATCCGGGGAAGCAAAAGCACAGTATCTGTACAAAAATTCCTCACCCTCTCCCTCTCCCTCTCTACACCCCCTTCTCTATCAGTCTATGTAAATGGCCATATAATTATATTCGCTTATATATATAGATGATATAGGTGGTGATAGTACGCCCCCAGCTTCTAATGCTTCTGCGCCTCCAGCTTCTTCTTCTGCCCCTGCTTTTCTCTTCTCCTCTCTTTTGTGCTGTGCTGTGTACTAGGGATTCTCCTCACTTTATTTACTCTTTTCCTGGTATTTTCGTCTATTTATTTTCCTATCTACGTTTTTTATTCCTCTTTCTTTTTCTGGGTTTTTTTTTTCCTTTTCAAGGGGTTGGCTGAGTATGGAAACCGGCCAGGCCAGCTCACGAGATTGCCAGTTCAGCGGCAGGGTGGGTGGGTGGGTGGGTTTCTCTTCAATGCCCCCTTTTTTTGCTGAACCTTCGTGGTGCTTGATTCTGTTGAGTTAGATTTCATGTACTGGTAGTGTTTGACAGGCTTGGTACTGTTAGCCCTTCACTGGTCCGTGTTTGAGTCGTGACCTTGACCCAGCAGGACGGGATCAGTACAGCACACACGGTTCTATACCCGGGCATAGCACGATTAGGCATGGCCCACTTAGCCCGTTAGGCACAATGCAACATGACATGATTAGGCTCGTTAAGCACCATTAGGCACAGTACGACACGGTCTATTAAGCATGGTAATAGTCTAATTTTTTAATTTTTAGTCATTGGAGAACTTCAAATACAAAAAAAAATTCTATAAGTAGGCAGCATACCCCCGTTCATTAAGCCACCATCCAACCTTCACTCTCTTCTTTGAATTCCGTTGTGATAATTTGGCAAAAATTGTAATATTTTTGCTGGATATTCAAAATTTTGAAATCCAAGTGCAGTCAGGAAAAGAGGTACAATATTGATTTTTGTAGATTTGTATTGTTCTTATTTGTTATACTAAGGTGAAGTAAATAAAAGTGTAATTTTTTATCTGCAGTTTTCGTGATGGAAAATTACGATATTTTTTCTATTGCTAATTTCAGAATTTCATCGGAGGATCTTGCATCCTTCAAAAATGGTGCGCCCCAACTCACACGGAAGATCAAGCAATACCATCATCAAACTATACGAGTGTCTCTGCGTCTGCAAGCACCGGAGCAAAGAAATCCAGATCGAGTACATCGGGAGTCTAGGCATATTTCGATAAGAAATCCCAGCCAGACGAAAATGGAGTTCAGGTAAGATATGTTGTTTGTAAAATTTATCATCGTGAATTATCTGCAAAGTCTTCAGGTGGAATGGATACTTGATTAGACATGTTGAAAGATGTAAAGCATGACAATAATAAGTCATGAGGCGGACACAACTACAGTACAACCCTGACGGTACGGTACGTAGCTGGGATTATAGTCCCGAGGTATCTCGTCAATCTCTTTGTCCTTTAATTGCTTCATTGGATCTACCTTTAAACTTTGGTCAGTCTAAAGCGTTTGAAAATGACATTAGGACTGCGCATAATCCTGTATTTTCTATCATTTTTAGATAAACAACAACTAGAGATCTAGTTAAATACTATAATGAATATCGTGCTAAATTAAAAGAACTCTTTAATACTTGTACATTTTTTGTGGCTTTGACCTCAGACATATGGATTGGTCAGACTAGTGAAGATTATCTTAGTGTAGTTGCTTATTATGTTAACGACAACTAAGAAATAGAAAAAGAATTATAGGGTTTAAACTAATTGATATAGCACACACTGGTGAAAATATTGCGGACTATATTATCAAAGTTGTGGAAGATTTTGGTCTTACAAATAAAATTTTGCCATAATTTTAGACAGTGCCGCCGCAAACTCTAGGGCAATGGATACTCACTCCGTTATTTTGTACATACATTGAATCCTTCTTGCTACATCAGCGATGTGTCGGTCATATTATTAATCATATAGTTAAATATTGTTTAAAGATGTTGGAACCATATATTAAAGCTTTCCGCGATGCGATATCTTTCCTAAATCATTATAACCAACTAATAGAAGCATATAAGAACTTTTGCATTACAATGAATGTACGTCCAAAAAAATTGGTTTGGATATGCCAGTAAGATGGAACTCTACTTACATGATGTTTAAGAACATTTTACCATATAAGAGCATATTTTCTGTTTTTTATTCATATGCACTATCACAACTATGACGGTAGTACACTATTTACTGAGCATCATTGGTCTGTTGCTGAGAAGTTGCTATTATTTTTAGAACTTTTTATGATTCCACGGTTGCTTTATCCACAATGTATTTTCCAACATCTCTTTTAATTGTGCATAATATTTTTGAAATTGCTAGTCACTTGAAAGCTCATGAAAATGAAAATCGCTGCTATGAAAACTAAATATTGGAAATATTGGAAAGAAATCACATTCCTATATGCATTTGCATTTATTTTGGATCTCAGAACTAAACTTCAAGGATTTGCTAATGTTCTTCAACTTCTGAGTGATGCTACAGGCATAGATTATTCTAACTATTTTTCGGATGTTCGTACTAACTTTTTCGATGTTTATGAAAAGTACAAACTAAAGTTTTATGGAGTTCACTTACAACGACCTCCAGTACCACCCATTGTAGGTAAGAAGACAACTGCTTGGGGCAAAATATGAGGTGTAGATTCTTCCTCCAAGAAATCAATTTCTACAACATCAAGTTCCGAAGCAAGACACAATGCCTACGATAGCAATGAGCAGGGGCGGACCCACCCTTCGGGCCAACTCGGGCAGCCGCCCGAGCTCCCTCTAGCGCGGACACCCCCCGACCCCAGGCGGCCAGGCGCGAACATGGCCCAGTCCCCCCTCGACCCTCGCCCAACAGCCCAAGGAAAGTAGCCAGCCCAACACATCAAACCATCAAGGGCACAGGGTGATGGAGCTCCTTCCTCCAGTCCTCCTCCTAGCTCCCGGCTAAGGCGGCGGCGCGGTGCTAACCCTAGCAGTAGCGAGGACATGAGGCGCGCAGCGGCAGGCGAGGGCGAGGCCACGAGGGAACATGCGGGCGGCGACGACTGGTCGGCGGGCGAGCCATGAGGGTGCGCGGCGCCGCTGCGGCAGTCGACAAGGGGCCAGGGCGCGGCAGCAACGGCAAGGCCGCAAGGGCCAACCGGCCAAGGGCCCAGGGCGCGCGATGATAGGCGGTCGGTCGTCCGCGGACCTGCGGTAACCGGCAAGGGACCAGGCTGCCACTCCACCAGGGCACGCGATAGCTCCTACCTCCAAGGCTCCAACTAAGGTACTAATATACTAGTGTATGTCAATATGATATGTTCAAGCTTGAGGAACTCCATCCCCAAATCTATCGTTTATTGCCAAGTCCGGGAGGCAAAGTGCTCACTGCTCGATGGTTTCTTAACGGAGTTGGGAGCAAGAGAGGTGAGGTTGTATAGTAGTCACGTGTCTTCACAGTTCACACTAACATATATCTGCTATTTGATTTGCTTTTCCTATTGACATATGTTTTGATCTAAGTTAAGTGCCCATATATCTGCTATTTGATTTGCTTTTCCTGTTGACATATGTTTTGATCTAAGTGCCTTTAACAGTATTTTATATTTATAGAACTGTTAGTTTTCTTGATGAAATTTAAGCTCTTGAAGCTGAAGTGTTCAGTAATTTTTTTATCATTGGGAACTAAGATGCGGAATTGGGGCACGGCGTCCAGCGAGGCAGCGACGAGTCTTACAGTGCGAAGGAGGCCTGCAGCTTGGTTTATGCTGCCTTGGCTAAGATTTAGTCATGGGTCCGCCACTGGCAATGAGGAACTATCCACCTATCTAGACAGTGATACCATTGATTACCAGGAAGAGCACTTCAAAAATTTGCAATGGTAGTATGACCATAAGTTAACATATCCGGTGTTATCTATATTAGCACAAGATGTGTTAACTGTTCTCGTCTCGACAGTTTTTTCTAAGTCTGCTTTCAGTCTTTATAGAAGAAAATTGGAGGAGAGAAGAACAGGTCTGAGGAGTGAGATGATGGAGATACTTCTAACTGTAAAAGACTGGGAACGGGCTAATACACGAGATCAACACTATGTAGAAAATCCAGAGTTGATGGACGTGTTCAAAAATCTTTACATAGACAATGACACTTAGAACATTAATAAAGCTCATTATTATATTTTTAATATATTTGTGTCTTTTATGTGTATAGAACTTATTTTTAAAAATTTGTATTTGTATTTTTCAATTCTATATATTTTTCTAGATTTTTTTCAATTTTCCAAAAATTTTGGCCAAGGTGAGCTAAACAGGGCAACCCGACCCGTCGGGCTAATCATGCCTGGACAAGCATGATACATCCCGTGAGCTCAGCGTGTCATGCCTAGGTTGGTGGCCGAGCCCACGGTCCGACATGACATGGCCCGTTTAACTAGCTGGGTCAACCGGGCCGTGCCTAAACGGCCTGTGCTAGGCCTTGCCGTGTTGCCCGTTTGGACAAGTCTCTTGGCCTCCCGTTTTGTAGAAGTTGCATTGCTATGTGCACCAATATTTGGCGAGCATTGTCACTTGGGAAGTGGCTAGCGTGCACACCTTGTGTAACACCCCAGCCCAACATGAGCCCGGAATGCTACTGAACTAACCTTAAAAAACTCTAACCAAGGCAATTTTAATAAATTTTGGCAGAACCTCCCCTGTAAAATCAATTACACGGGGGAATCCAACAGATAAGTAAATCACAAATAATCAAGCCATCAACTCTAATCCTCAATAGATAATCAAATCATGCTAAGTGTCTAACATAACTAGAGAAATATAAAGTTCCACTACTCATCATTATTACACTTAACCCACTGCATGAGATAAAACATAATAAATCTTTGAGCAACTCGCCCAGTAATAGGAAACACAGTCTGAAGTTTATTCATCTTTATTTGGTTCATGATGTGAGTGTGTGACTATCAATCTATTTCCCCCCATGCATGTCGTTCTTGGATCGAGTACCTAAAACAACAATAAAAGCAAGAGTGAGCCCACAGACTCAGCAAGTACATATTAACAATTATAACATCAGCATCCAAAGCTAGAAATGCAACAATAGAACATCTCACATGCAAATACAATGCTCAAGGATCCTTTCTCTTTATCTTTTTTTGCATTTTACCGGTAATGCAAAGTATGCAACCGTCGTCGCATACCCATGCCTGTGCTCGCAAGCACGGGGACCAGTGCCCATTACTCGCAAGTAATGGGGACCTCAAGCCCACACTCCACGAGTGTGGGGATCTCGGCCCGTCACATTCATGACGGGATCTCAAGGAAAATATACTTGGACACCACGTGACCAAACCTCAACATGATCTCAATATGCACATGCTCATCATTTAATCATCATCAAATTACCACAAGACGATAACATCATACGACAATAGAGCATAAACATATTTGGAGCATCCACCAATCTTAAACCAACATCATGCCAACAATCTCACTATGCTATCACATATCGAAAAAGCACACAAACATGACCAATCAATCACAACCACGGATCAAACAATGCACTTGCCTTAACCGCGTGAGAATGGAGGACGTGAAGACGGTGCTGCCTCCGGTACCAATCCCCCACCTAATACATTAAGAATATAAACTAAGACCACAGCAACGAAAAACATGAATTATATAAGCGAACACATCAAGTAGCAGATTGCAACGCGATCCCAACCCCACTTTCCTAAGTACTGAACTACCCTCTGTGAACAGTCAAGTTCTAAAATTCATATCTTTCCGTAAAGTGGTCCAAATTAGGTGTTCTTCAACTTCATTGAAAGGTAATCCAATTTCCCAACTAAACCTAGTTGGTGAGCCTCCCTGATTCGGCCATCTAAAATCACTTTTAAGCTGATTAACAAAACATCGATTTCACGTCAGACTTTCTGGACAGAGCACTAAAACTATCATAACTTTCAGCTCGTTCATCCAAATTTCGCGTTCTTGTGCTTCCCTGAAAGCTACGACAAATATCTACAACTTTAGTTATACTGAGATCCTCTAATTCTCTCTTTAACTGATTGCAAAGGTCAGATTACTAAAACCTGTCCAGAAACTGACAGGGTTGCAGAACAGCCACACCATTAAATTCATAACTTTTGCTACAGAGGTCCAAAAATTACGTTCTAGCACTTCATTGAAAGCTATTGATGTCCTCTACAACTACCTAGGAGACGTCCGAGACTGAATCCGCACTTAACTATATCAAAACGTCCCTCTAACACGATCTGCCCTTAGGCGACAGAATTACCGACATAGAACAATTAAGCGCTAAAACATCTAAACAAGGGGAAAACGAGGTTACCCTTGAAGAACCGATTGCCGGGCACGATGAGCACCCACTAGCGAACTCTCCCCCCAAAGATGGTCTTGTTCCCCTCACCTTCTTCCTCCTCCAACAGCCGGGCACCTCTAGTGATCTCCTTCTTCTTGGCCAATCGATCTCCCGGGTGATCGCCTTCTTCCTCCAATTGGGGTGGCTACTGTTCATGGTATCAGGCGGTGGTGGTACTATAGCACGCCATGCTACAGTACCACTTTAGGTTTCCTTCCTTTTTTATTGGTAGACCCCTCATGGGCCTAAATCTTGTGGCCGAAGCCCATAGCCCAAGTTTTCGAAATTATGCGTAAATCCCTTTCTAATCTCCTGTTAAAACACTTTTCTAATTGGTCATTGTCTTTAATTTATTTCTTCTCTCTTGAATATATTTGGGGTATTACATTCTACCCCCCTTAAATGGAATTCGACCCCGAATTCTGCTCACACTTAACGCCAAAGAATAACCACAGCTAAGAACATACTGACATTACCACATACCTGGAGTGAATAATTTTGTATTCTGATCGCGCATGTGAGACTTCAATTCCCAAGTCGTCTTCCTCTCAGAATTATGGAAACCCCGCACCTTGATGCAACTGACGTGTTACGCCTTATTACTCGCCCCATCCTTTCAAGAGTCACTCAACGGATATGACTCGAGGGCACAGTCTTACTCATGGGTCACCGGCTTCAACGAATCTTCACACTCAGAATGGCTCTAGCATTCTCGTAACACCAGTTCACCCAACACGTTATATTCCCTGCTCCATGACTCGAGACGGTCCTAGTGAATGACTTTCTTCCGAAGTCCCCGTAACTTCCAGAACAACCAAATATACGTTAGGCTATCTATCTCTTCGGGTCAAAACCACCAAACTTGCATGTAACATATAGAACTCTTGTTCCATCTCTCAGTCGACCTCTTTATCTTAACAAGGAGTACCTCCTTTAACCAGGGACACACAACAGAACTCGACTAAAAATAAAGGATTCTCATTGCAAACACACATTACCAACTCCCCACTAAAGAGAGTTAAATCCAAAACCAAAATATTCATCATGAAACTCCTCCACTTTCCAAGTAGACAGTTTGCCAACAAACACCACAAAAGCTAGAGGCGAAATCACTCAAATGCCCAAAATAGCCATTTCCTTTCTTTTCTTAACCAAAAGAATCACGCATATCAAGAAGAATCAACACGCTTTATAATTGGCATATGTCTTGGAGACAAAGCTCAAATAAAACCAAGAGTACTTCTCATTAACCGAGAATACCACCTTTTCCCAAACTTTCATTAAGAATTCAACTTCCTCTTAAATCATGAAGTCTCAAACCATCGCATAACCCAATAATTCATTTCTTTAAACTTGGCAACCTCAAAGTTATGCTCAAACTGAACACAAAATCTACACCTATGTAGTGAGACTCTTTCAATCCACCATAACATACTCTGATCAACTTCCCTACCAAAAGAATTACTTTGACAAATAATTCCCAACACACCTCAATATAGATTTCAGCCACAATCACGTTACCTCAATCTTGTAAGGATAATCAACTTGAAATTCACCGCATACACACTCATTTACTACATTCAAGAGATTCTATCAAAGATCACAATAACTCTTGGAACCTAATCATGGGAAACCAAGGTGCTAGCATAAAAATGCAAGCCCGAATTTAATCTCTAAGACTCCTACACTGAACTTCTGGTAAATTTGATAGGTAACCCTCAGGTCTGATGACTAAAATTTCACACAACCCAACAATAACCTCAGTCCTTAGTATCAACATTCCTCACTAGTCAAGTAACCGCCCAAGGCTATTCGTTTCATCAATCTTAGCCCTTCTCTAACCCACACCAATCAAATGCAGTTACTCAACCACAATAAACACATATTGTCACAACACCTAACCGATTGACCAAGATTCAAACATACTCAATCACTAACGCCAATAAATAAATATATTCTTTATCAAGTTACCCTTAGAGATAATCTAAATCCCATAGGGTTACTCATCGAGGCCGGGTCATACTTGATAATAACTCAACAATCCTCGCTATCTCATTAATTAACACGACTATTAGATTTCTACACCGCTACTCTCCTTGAACTACTCCATCATACTTCTTCTACACAATCTTATCGAGTACCCAAATGCGATACTCTAATAAACTGGTCAAGATTTTCATACTTGTTAATTCTAATGTTCTCAAAATGAACACAAAATCTTGGACCACATCTCGCTATAGGTCCTACTAGTTGCAAAGAACGAAACTCGTTAGCTCCAAAGACAAGCATTCTTTTAAATCAAAACCTCTGCAAGGATTATTCTAATAAATTGATTTATTACTCAATGCCCCTCAGACAACCTGACACCGAAAGGTTCACTGCACCATCTACTAGACCACCACTATCTAGTTGCCAAATCACATCCGACGAGACTTTGTAATACTGATTCGATTAACCCTTTCTTAGAAGAAGAGGCAAATAGAAGTAAATTTCAGACAAAGGAAACGTTACCACTTACAATCGTTACAAGATCAAGAGAACAATTAAATAACAACGATCTTAGAAAACAAAAGATGAGATCATAATTGAGGGCACACGCTCCACAAGCAGAGAATATCAAGCCTCAAACGAGAATAAAATATTGCTTTGAAAATTCGAAAAAACCTCTTGTGGGCAAGAACAACGCTTTAGATAAACTTCAATAACTCGCAAATTACGAACTTGACTTCAATCTCAAATACTTCTACTTCACTCTTTCCTTTTACAAAGAAAATGACTTCGTTGGTTACAACATCACCATACCAACTCCAACAAAAAGGATTTGAAGACCACAACACATAAACCACCTAGGAACTTACAAAACCTCTCAACACTTCACTTTGCTCAAAACAATTTCAGCTACCACACCAACTCGAGGTCCGAAAGATCACAAACACGAAACTAGAAACATTTTCATTTAATCAATATTAGGTGAGCAATCCAATTCCTTTACACAAAACATTCAACATTATGATCATAATCCCTCATCGACCATCGTCATAACAATGACATAATACACTCTTAGCGAGACTCATCATAGCCTCTTATCCCTCATAAACCTACCCAAAAGAAACACAAGCCACAAGGTTGAAACAAACCTCTTCTAATCGATCATGCTATCAAATAATAATTTCGCTAGGCACACTATCGAAACCACATAATCATTCATCCACTAATCCATAAATGGTGCTCAACACCCACCTCATCTATCATCAACAATTGACAATTGTAACTATCACGTATGCAAATAGGATCATACGCTTATTTGTAATCACCGAACCATCAATATACACCGTGTCAATATTCCACTTTATGCTCAGAGTTTAATTAAGGATTTAATAACATCATCTCCTTAAATCACCGGTTTCACAAGGTACTACCTCAACATTCATCCAATCCGGTATACCTGTTTCAATCTAGCAATTAAGTATAATCATCAAGTAGCTACTTATGAAAATTTCTCGATTAAAATCCTCTAAGGCAACGTCAAACATATCCTTAACATAATCATCACTATTGATAGATTAATCCATTGGGACCCATTACACCGAATTATCTAATAAATTTAACAAATTCCACAATCTTAATGCTCAGACCAAATCACCAATATCTCACAATTATTAATAAATCCTTTAACCTCAATTGGGTACAACCATACCCTTAAACACGGTTCGACAAGAACTACTACAAGACACCATCAAATTAAACAACTTCCTTCCAAGGATCTTAGTTAAGATCCAATATGCACCACACTACTGCACTCAACTTGATAACCCATACCACAACCATTAATTTCTTCGGTTATAACCTCTAGTTTAACCATGACAAGACATCGCTAAAGGTTTAACGTTTCCTCTCATAAAAGAGAAACATTCAACTTCCACACTCAAAATACCCAAAAGAGATACCTTGCGTCAAAGCCTCCACGTACTAAAGGACTTGCAAAAGGAAACTTTCATTAGCTAAAAAAAAACATCAAGCGAATAAATGGGTCAAGGTTTTCCAATGAGAAAGACAAAACTCCATTATAAAGGTCAAGCTTGACAATCAACCAAGTTCACCAGCCGCAAAAAAACAACTCAACGATTGGAAAAACAATGATTGCTTTACAGGACAAAATTAAACCAATGGAAACAAATCAATCCTTTTCAAAGCAATCCATCAACCGTAATAAACTAATAACCCAAGAGAAGCTCATCAACCCCAACTAGACAAGAGTTGACCAAATTCAAATTTCAAAGAAGAGAACAACTCTTCTAAATATACTTACTATTAAAGCTCGAACTACGATATCCAATGTGGGCACTTCACTATTGCTATACCACGAACAATGGTTTAACTCGTATAAAGACAGTACACACCTCGACCTCAACCTCTCAACATGGGTTATCCCCACACATATTAACTATAGCATTATATATATATATATATATATATATATATATATATATATATATATATATATATATATGTATGTATGTATGTATGTATATCATAACAGAATCATCAATACAACATGCTAAAACGTAAATGCAATGCAACAACCCAATCCCACCTCACGTGCTTAGTGTGTCAAAATTAATGTTTTATTAACCACGGACCTACAAATTTCGCTCGATACTCAATCGTAACACTCCAGCCCGACATGAGCCCTAATGCTACTGAACTAACCTTAAATAACTCTAACCAAGGCAATTTTAATAAATTTTGGCAGAACCTCCCCCGTAAAATCAATTACACGTGGGAATCCAACAGATAAGTAAATCACAAATAATCAAACCATCAACTCTAATCCTCAATAGATAATCAAATCATGCTAAGTGTCTAACATAACTAGAGAAGTATAAAGTTCCACTACTCATCATTATTACACTTAACCCACTGCATGAGATAAAACATAATAAATCTTTGAGCAACTCGCCGAGAATAGGAAACACAATCAAGTTTATTCATCTTTATTTGGTTCATGATGTGAGTGTGTGACTATCAATCTATTTCCCCATGCATGTCGTTCTTGGATCGAGTACCTAAATCAACAATAAAGCAAGAGTGAGCCCACAGACTCAGCAAGTACATATTAACAATTATAACATCGATCCAAAGCTAGAAATGCAACAATAGAACATCTCACATGCAAATACAATGCTCAAGGATCCTTTCTCTTTCTTTTTTTGCATTTTACCGGTAATGCAAAGTATGCAAATCGCCGCCGCAGATACCCATGCCCGTGCTCGCAGCACAGGGACCAATTGCCCATTACTCGCAAGTAATGGGGACCTCAAGCCCACACTCCACGAGTGTGGGGATCTCGACCCGTCACATTCATGACGGGATCTCAAAGGAAACATACTTGGACACCACGTGACCAAGCCTCAACATGATCTCAATATGCACATGCTCATCATTTAATCATCATCAAATTACCACAAGACGATAACATCATACGACAATAGAGCATAAACATATTTGGAGCATCCACCAATCTTAAACCAACATCATGCCAACAATCTCACTATGCTATCACATATCGAAAAAGCACACAAACATGACCAATCAATCACAACCACGGATCAAACAATGTACTTGCCTTAACCGCGTGAGAATGGAGGACGTGAAGACGGTGCTACCTCCGGTACCAATCCCCCACCTAATACATTAAGAATATAAACTAAGACCACAACAACGAAAAACATGAATTATATAAGCGAACACATCAAGTAGCAGATTGCAACGCGATCCCGACCCCACTTTCCTAAGTACTGAACTACCCTCTGTGAACAGTCAAGTTCTAAAATTCATATCTTTCCGTAAAGTGGTCCAAATTAGGTGTTCTTCAACTTCATTAAAAGGTAATCCAATTTCCCAACTAAACCTAGTTGGTAAGCCTCCCTGATTCGACCATCTAAAATCACTGTTAAGCTGATTAACAAAACATCGATTTCACGTCAGACTTTCTGGACAGAGCACTAAAACTATCATAACTTTCAGCTCGTTCATCCAAATTTCGCGTTCTTGTGCTTCCCTGAAAGCTACGACAAATATCTACAACTTTAGTTATACTGAGATCCTCTAATTCTCTCTTTAACTGATCACAAAGGTCAGATTACTAAAACCTGTCCAGAAACTGACAGGGTTGTAGAACAGCCACACCATTAAATTCATAACTTTTGCTACAGAGGTCCAAAAATTACATTCTAGCACTTCATTGAAAGCTATTGACGTCCTCTACAACTACCTAGGAGACGTCCGAGACTGAATCCGCACTTAACTATATCAAAACGTCCCTCTAACACGATCTGCCCTTAGGCGACAGAATTACCGACATAGAACAATTAAGCGCTAAAACATCTAAACAAGGGGAAAACGAGATTACCCTTGAAGAACCGATTGCCGGGCACGATGAGCACCCACCAGCGAACTCTCCCCCCAAAGATGGTCCTGTTCCCCTCACCTTCTTCCTCCTCCAACAGCCGGGCACCTCCAGCGATCTCCTTCTTCTTGGCCAATCGATCTCCCGGGTGATCGCCTTCTTCCTCCAATTGGGGTGGCTACTGTTCATGGTACTGTAGCGGTGGTGGTACTATAGCACGCCATGCTACAGTACCACTTCTAGGGTTTCCTTCTTTTTTTATTGGTAGCCAGCCCCTCATGGGCCTAAATGCTGTGGGCTGGAAGCCCATAGCCGAAGTTGTCGAAATTATGCGTAAATCCCCCTCTAATCTCCTGTTAAAATACTTTTCTAATTGGTCCTTGTTTTTAATTTATTTCTTGTCTCTCGAATACATTTGGGGTATTACACCTTGAATGGCACTTGGGATGAATTTTAGTTTATCGGGTGGCTAGTAAGTCGGCCATGAACTTATCAGTTGATGGTGAGTGGCACTGGCAACAAATTAGCGATAGTGATTAGGATGGTGGACAAGCGACCTAGAGGGGCTTACTACGACGGCTATCAAATTTTAAATATGTATGTACACTTTTAATAAAGTGCATGTTCTTAGAAGTAGTAGATAGTGTTAAGGCTATTCTTGCAGACACAAACACAAAATACAAAAATATTTTTAAAATAAGCAATAATGACGACTATGATACAAACTATGGATGGCAACGGGAACATGTCGGACCCAGGAGTCACACCCTAAATCCTCTGTGTATTCTGAACTAGTCACATGATCAGTAGATAGTTCAAACAGTAAATAGATATGTAACATCCATAAATCGCATAACTTTATTAATAAATATCAGAGTTTATTACAAGAAAGGTTTACGAGCTAACAATAAATAACACAGCGGAAGTCGAAGAAGAAGTAGTAGAGCCCAGCTAATCTTCCATAGACAATCGACTGGGGTAGCGGCCTAGTCGTCGAGATCCACACCAGTAGCAAATCCTTCTCCTCTGAACAATATTTTATTAAGCAAGAGTGAGCACAAACAACCATGCTCCGCAAGTTACACCCATAACAGAGTTAATGCATGCATGGATATTATCAAAGGAAGGCTTATAGGGTTATTTGTGCAAAAGCAATGTTTGACATTTTAAATACAATACTAAGTTCAAAAGCTCAAGTTTTACGATATCTAAAATTGAGTTTTAACTGAATTGACAAAGCTAGTGTAGGCACCAACCTAACACTAACTTAAATATGGGCACCAACCCGGGGCTTCAACCCATAATTTTTCTCATGGACACCCATCCATATCATAAACTGTTTTATAAAATATTTTCAAAACAAGAGCAAAGTCTAATCCGCAAAAGGCTTTGCTCAGGATGTCCATGACCATAGACATAGCTATTCGAATAGTTTGATATTCTGTAGAGATTGTAAAACTTTACCCACAAGAGATAATCAACTTTTAATGTCTGTCTGACACACTTCCAAAGGTGTGCGACTAAGTGATTATCACAAAGCCTTTACAATGCACCATCCCAAAGTAGCTATGTCCGCTAAGGTTTCGCTACCGTAGGCTTCACACCAAACATAACCCCCTCTTGCGCCAAGTGAGTATTAACAATAAGTCTTCATGACACCCACACAACTGGATGGCACAACCACATCGAAATATTACAAATTAGTTAGCCTGGTCTGTCCAACTCCAGACTTGTGGTAGTACAGAAAGGCTTTACAATCCGCAACTCGCAGACCAGTCCTTAATTGACTAGGCGACTTCCAAAATAATCCCTGGGCCTCGACCATTCATTGAGACGAGCCCATGCATAAGCTTGCACCCACCAACTATCCATTTCGCCCAAGTCCAAACCAGATTTCGTTTTATTTTGCTTTTCAAATCATTTGCAAATTTCTATAGCATAATAATGACATAGACTCAATTTTAATTTCATATTTGAATCTTTGGCTAAAATTCCCCCAAATCAAATATTTTTGGGTCTAAGCATGGCTAAACTTAACTTTTCCCAAAATATTCTAGTTCATACTATTGTATCGACTGGATTTTCATCTAAGGTGTCAAGGTATGCTTGATTCAATATCAAAATTGGCTATATAATGGAATTGGGAATAACTATACATTTAAAACAGGAATTTAAATTAACTTGAATATAAATAAGTATGTAAATAATTTAAAATAGAATTTAAATAATTTAAAATAATGGGATTCAAATATGATCAAAGATGTAACTTACCTTGCTCAACTAATTATTGTTCTCAAATGGCGTTGAAATCTGATCCTCCAAAGTTATCGAAATTTATACGCGAAATAAGCTAAATTCAAACAAAATCTCAATAAAATTCAAATAAACTCCAAATTAAATAATTTTGATTTAGATAGCTAGATATTGAATTTAGAAATTTGAATCACTTGAATCGAAGCTCGAATGAAGGAGAACGGGCTCTCAAAAGATTAAAAATCACATGAAATGATAGAGTTTAGAATTTCAGAATTATTTTTCGAAAGGAAAATTAGATTACTGTGTCATGATGACGTCAGCAGCTAGAAAATGAATTTCGGCTGAATTAGTTTTCAAAAGAAAAATGGCTTGAGCCACTGACATGTGGGCCCGTGTTCATGGACCGGGTCCATGGGAATTGCGCCTAGTCCACGGTGAACCGGGCGCGTTGCACCTAGGGGTGGAAACAAGCCAAGCCGAGCCAAGCCGGCTCGAGCCAGGCATGTTTTGGCTCGGGTGACCAGTAAGCTCGGCTCATTTTGATCACGAGCCCGAAGAGAGGCTTGGCTCCGCTCGTGGTTAGGCTCGAGCTAGCTCGAATGGGCTCGTGAGCCCAGCATTACTCCCACCGGAACTGGTGCACAACGACGATGGCGTGCTCATTCAGTGGCTTCACGGCGCCAACCTCATCGTTCTCTGTGTCCATGCATGTTTCCTTCAACACGGACTTCAACGGCGGGACGGCCTCCAACATCATCGCCACCACCATCTCCCCGACATCTCCTCACCTGCCCGCCGTCGCCATCTCCTCCATCGCGGGGACCGCGGCCTTCCAGAGGCCCTCTGGGACCCAATGCAGTGCGGGGGACTCCGCGGTGGCCGCGCATGCTGTTGCGCAGAAGAGGAGGAGGTTAGTGGCCTCCTTGTGGGCCCCACCCATCGGGGGTTAGGAGGAGGATGGGAGGAGGGAGGCAAGGAGGGCTTTGATGGAGGTGGAGGAACCTCTGGGGCGCGTAGGGAATTGAGGCGAGGGAATCACGGAGCAGCAAGGCGAGGTGGAGGAGGGCGTTGGGGGCATGGCGGCCTGGGCGGTTCGAGCACCCACCCGCTAGAGTTGGGGAGGCACGATGACTGTAGGGGCGGCGTCGTGTGTTGCTGCGGTGGCAGCACGGGCACGGGGAAACGGAGGGAGGGAGGGTGGCAGACGGGGTGGCGGGTTGGAGGGCGGCGGACGGGATGGGAGAGGGAGAGTGGAGTTCGGGAGGGAGAGGAATGAGGATTTGGGATCTGGATGGCTGGATTCGGGAGAGGAAGAGGAGGCTTTTGACCTTTTATGGCCAGCGGCACGAGCCAACGAGCCGCTTGCGAGTGGGCTCAAACCTAGCTTGTTTCCTTTGCGAGCTGGAGAATGAGCTCGGCTCAGCTCAGCTCGAAAATAAGCGAGCCCAAGCCGAGCCGGCTCGGCTCGGAACGAGCTCGAGCTGGCTCGCGAACCTTGAGCTATTTTTTCCAACCCTAGTTGCATCGTGTGGCTTGCCACGCAAGCGCACACGTGGGCAACCACATGGTTGCCACATAAGCACATGCACTTAGGTGGCATGACGTGGTGTGCCACATGGGCGACGGTGCACGGTGACCAGCGATCGCCAGCGTTTGGCAGCACGGCAGCGGCCGGCGAGGGCACCGACGGAGAGAGAGGAGAAGATGCTAATGATGATGCTCACCTCCCCGGCACCAAGGCGTGAAGAGATCGCCGGCGATAAGGACGAAGGCAGTGACGACATTCGGGGGAAGATGGCTAGCGAAGGCGAGGAGAGCCTGAGGTAGAATGTGATGACGCGATTCCAAGGGTGGAGACGATGTCGTCAGAGCGTCATCGATGGCGAGGGAATTGGCGATGGAAGCACGCACGACCGGTGAGAGTAAAATGGGGATTTTGGTGAGGAGGAAGCGAGAAAGGAGGGGAGATTTGGGGGATGGGGTGAGGAGGGAGAGGGGCTCACGAGACTTTCTTCTATAGGGGTTGAGGAGCACCGGGCGAGGAGATCATTGTGGCGAGATTTCCGGTGGCAGTTTGGGAATCCGGTGGAACAACGGTGTGAGAAAGAGAGAGAAGGGAGAAACAAGTGTGGCAACGGTTGAGGACGATGATGCGCACGCGAGAGCGGGAAAGGAGGAAGAAAATCAGTGGTGGTTGCGAGCTTCGAAGGTGTGGCCATGGCGGTCGCGCGGTGAGGAAGAAAGGGGGGATGGAGGAGGTTGGCGTGTGGGCCCAGAGTGGCAGCGAGACAGAGGGACAGAGGGTGGCAGGGTGGGCTGTGCGTCGGCGGGCCGAAAGAGGGAGAATGATTCAAACAAATCGAAATATCTTTTACAAAATAGCAAATAAAGCCCAAAAATTCTATCAAAGTGCACAGAAATTCCTTGAATTATTTAGAACTTAATAAAATTATTTCCAACCTAAAGTTGGCTTTTATTTTTGCACTAAATTGTTTTTAATTTCTAGAAAATAGGAAAAACCTTTTTTAAATCCAAAAAATTCAAGAAATTAATTAAATTTTTCTTTTTAACTTTAAATTCAATAAAACCCCATAAAACTCAATAAATTTTTATTTTTTTTATTTTAAAATTTAGGAAATTCAAGAAGAGCAGTAAAACTCTTTTAAATTTCAAAAATCAAGAGAACTCTTTTACAATTCAGGAAATCTAATAAAATAATAATTTTTTAATTTTAATTTTGGTAACAGAACTTTGGGATGTTACAAAACATTATCATGTGGTGGCTTTAGGAGGTCAAGGTGGGCAACTCCGAGCAGGTGATGGTAAGGCTCAGTAGCGGTGACGGAGCTTAAGCAAAATCTCAACAGGGGCAAAGATCAAAGCAAATTCAGAAATATTCAAGCGCTAAATCATAATACTACCATATGGTATAATTTTTAGCCATCAAAGAGTTGTAGATTCATATTTTTCATACTTGGTTACAAAATACAGACAACAAGATATTACATGTATAACAACTCTAAAACAAAAGTATTTGTCATCACGACGCATAGGCTTGGTTCTCAGACCATCGGTAGTGCATCTGTCATCGCCGCCGGGCCGCCGCGGTAAGCCTGCGATGCATCAGTGGCCAGTGCCTCCTCTACTACTTCTGTGCTTCGACGCCGCCCGTTGTTGCACGATTGAAGTTACTGTCTCGCTGAGTACTATCGTAACTAGTAGCAGGCAGCAACAGTGGGCCTTCTAGATGGACCTAACCTAACCAAATTGGGCTAGCTATGGACTGCATGCACGGTGCTAATTTTTTCTTCTAAAACGCTGGGGGCACGACCCAGGTTGGCCGAGCCCATACTCCATCCCTACTCAGTAGAGTATTGCCACGACGTGGCTTGAGTAGGCGGCGACGGCTTGGCTTGAGGACAAGGCACCATTGTAGCATCCCATCTTGGAGACAACATGGTGATGGCTTGCTACAAAGTTTGGACGAAAGGATTTTTCTTTGGGATTTCTGCAGAAACCCATCCACAAGTAAGGGAGTTTGTCAAAACCCACCCGTGTCTCAAATTTTGTTAGTCACACACCCGCGAGTTTTATGTGGTGGAAAATCCCCACCCAGAGCCAGTTGACCATTTGACAGTTCGATGTACGGTTACGTGGCATTCCAGCGTGAACTCCTTTATAATAGCACACCCTAATAGCCTTATGGGTCATCTCTCGCACCCAGACCCAAAGCGCCATTTCCTGCTTGACTCGATGACTCGTGGGCAACACAACTAGGGTTCGAGGTGATGGTCACCCCATGTAGCGAGTCTAGGTGAGGAAATGACTCATTAAAGTGTGTTAATATAAAGGGGTGCATGCTACACAAGCGCCACGTTAGACATTCAGTTTGTCAACTGGCGATAGGTAAGGATTTGCAATGATATAAAACTTGCGGGTATGTGACCAACGAAATTCGAGATGTGTGTGAGTTTTTGACAAAACTCTTCTACTTACGGGTGGGAATATGAAGAAACCCCTTCTTTAAAGAGGGGACAGAAGGAATCTATTTTTTTTATAGGTCTTATATGGCTTATATGTGCCTACCTATAAGCATTCCTAAAACAATTGAGTTTCAGGTCTAAAAACATATGGAGGTTATTTTCACCTATTAACTCTTCCCATAAGGGCCTAAAAAACCTCTTCCCACGGAAGAATAAATTGTTTATCCCCGTTCCCTAATAGGAGAATTCCCAAGCAAGGAATGATGCATGGGTTTCCATTCCATCCCAAAACCCAGTATATCTAAGAATTTTTTTAAAAAATATTATTATTTTAAAATATAATTACAAAAATAAATAGCCACCCAAAAAATTACAAAAATAGGTCCCTGTCACCAGTTCAACTGGCGACAGGGACCTATCGCTAATTGAACTGGCGACAGGGACCCTGTTGGCTACAGGTAGCTGAAAGCCTAAACTACTTGGTATGTTTGTGATTTTCGTAGATTTTCAACGGTACGAAATCTGTTAAACCCACAATAACATTTTTTGATCGTCGTATGTTGTTGTAGTATGGTGAATTTCTGAAGAATTTTGCGAGAACGATTGAGATATCAATGATTCGTAAGTAGGAAGGTAAGTGATATTGCTATGCGCTCGAGAATTCATACACGATGGATAACTTAGGAGAAATGCCCTCTTGCATAACATTGATCATGTACATACACTGCATATCATGTAAGGAAATAAATGTGAATTTGCCAGTGCTATCAAAACTACGACAAATCACACTAATATTACATAACATTTAGCAAAACTTCATAACACTTAGTTTATATCAAAACTATGACAAATCACACCGATATTACATAACATTCAGCAAAACGTCATAGCACTTATCACTACTACAGAAAAGGTCTTCATAGACGGTTCAAAAATGTCACCACAGACGGTTTCGTGAGCCGTCTGAGTTTATAGGTCAGTGATGATATGAGGTCATCACAGACGGTTTTTGAATCGTCTGTCAAAAAAAGCTATCACAGACGGTTCTGAATAAGAATCGTCTGTGATAGTTTTTTCTATTGCAAAAAAAAAATCAGATTTTGAGTCAAACCAATCAATTGCTGGACAATAGTTTTCATATGCAACCTCTAGCAAGACAACTAAAATCCAATTAAAATTCTGATGGCAAATACATTATAGGAATGGGAAACCAAAAGGTTTCACAACGTCCCCTCTGAATGGGAAAAAAAGAATAAAGTTACAAATTTAAACTAGCTAGAAACCATCTGTGCCTCCAAGCTCCTGAAGAACTCATCGGCTTCTTGGATTGGTCTTGTGAGCTCCTCTCTGTATCTCACCACATATCACAAGTTGTTCTTGCATGTCATCCGAGTTCAACTCAAGCTCGTCGGCAAGGAGAGACGACTGAGGATTGGGTGCCATGGTAGGGGCGCGGTAGAGGATTGGCTGCCACGACAGGGGTGCGGCAGAGGATTGGCTGCCACGACAGTGGCGCGGCAAAATCATGGTAAAATCATGGTAAAAATACTTATCACAGATGGTTTTTAATACAAACCATCTGTGATGAGGACGGGAAGTCACAGACGGTTCGTGTTAAAAACCGTCTGTGATATTACTTCTTCACAAACGGTTTTTAGCGCAGCCAATAACACAGACGGTCGCTAAACCAAAACTGTCTATGATTATATTTAATACAGACGGTTTTGGTTAACCGTCTATGATGAGACGTCCAGTATTAGCATTTTTTGTAGTAGTGTATTTTTTCAAATCAAAATGATAATTCAGAACATTGGCAATAACATATTAAAATTGTTTGTGCTTTCCCATGACCGCGACCTCAACATCCCGCATGTGGACTGCCTTGAGTCGGGTGACCAGATGAGGTCCTCGCGGAGACGTCCGGAGTGCCAATGTCTCCTTCGTCCTGAGGATTTCTCGTGGGGTATTTCTTAAAGGTGCGCCCAGACTCCCTGCAAATAGAGCACTTCTTCGTTCGACGTCCGGTTTTTGCTTCGTCTATGTCGTTCCTGATGTGTCATACCTGTCATTGGTCAACCTTTCTCTTTAGTCTATCAATGTCTGCGACCCAGATTAGTTACTTCCAGGTCGGATAGCCAATGAAATGGCCAACCACAGTGTAACCATACATCTCTGCACTCCAAGTTTGCATCACCACCTCATTGAAATAGTCAGAGAGGTACTGTCCGAGATGTTGCACCACCATCAAACATGCGGCCATTGCATACGCAACTACTGCAGTATAGCGTGCACTCGTGGGTGATCCTCGCGGTTCGCGCGCATGATGTCCTTTATCCCTGCACATTATCTCGAAACGAAGCTCCCTTATGCCCATTTTGAATGCCCGGTGCATCTCACCCTTCTTACTCTTATCCTCCATGTACTTGGTGATCATGGCAGAGTAAAGTACTCTGTCATTTGCCATGGCGAGCGATGCATTATTGCATCTGTCAACAAAGTAGTTCGTGATACCGCGGAGAATTTCCTCCACAATACCAACCAAAGAGAGGCACCTTGCGCCGCGCATGACCCAGTTGTACACCTCGGCTAGATTGGTTGTCATGACACCATATCGAGCATCACCTGTCATGTAGCAGCGACCACTTCTCCTTAGGCTTGTGCTTAATCCAGTCCGAGAAGCATTTCACCTGCGCCCCTGTCCTCCTCGTCAATCTGGGAGCATATGTGGGTTGCTGTGGCAATACTTCAGGGGCCTGGTCAGTGCTTGGGGTGGGCCTTTTCGCTGCCTCCCTTCTGTGCGTCTGGGTCCACTCATCCAGAATCTTCCAGAGTGCTTCGAACTTGTGCTGCGGTTCTGGTTACACAGCCGCTTGAACAGGTTCATCAAGTTATTGTTGTGGAACTGCTTGTAGAAGTTTACACCCAAGTGCCTTATGCACCACCTGCTATGCATATCCGGCCATGGAAGTGTTACATTCTCTTCTTGTTGCAGCTGAGTTATTGCACACAGCAAGCCTGCATGACAATCATGTATGAGGCATACGTTGGGACAGCCTTGCACAACAGAAATCCTCACATTCTTCAGGAACCACAACCAGCTA
Organism: Ampelocalamus luodianensis; assembly: GCA_036346255.1. Lineage (NCBI taxonomy): Eukaryota > Viridiplantae > Streptophyta > Magnoliopsida > Poales > Poaceae > Ampelocalamus > Ampelocalamus luodianensis. Next base: position 15,213,728 of record CM070636.1, on the reverse strand, counting down.
TCTGTGTTCTCGCTTTCAACAAAAACGAATGCCATAAGAAAAACTTGATTGTTCCCGTCTGTCTATTGCAGTCAGTATTTGACCCTTGTACTTCTTAGTCAGGAATGTGCTATCCATGCACAAGATTGAATGGTAGTGCCAGAATGCATTGATGCATGGACCAAAGGCGAAGAATGCTCACTGTAGTACCCTCTTATTGGCCCACTTTGGATGTGTGGCATCTTGAATGTCAATATGAGTGCTGGGATTCCTGTCTTGTATGATTTGGAGTTGCCTGGGGAGGTTGTGGTAGGAATCCTCGAACGTGCCGAATCTTGATTCCAATGCCTACTGTTTTGCCCTCCAAGTCTTGCCATAACTGATTGTGTACTGGAACCTTGCCTTAATCGTCTGAATGATGGATTGTGGCTCAAAATCTAGATTATCCATGATATCACCGCACATGAGGTTGGCGATGGAGCCTGATGATAGATTTCGGTGGAACTGCACTAACTCAGAAATGATGCATGTGTGAGGGACCACTATAGAGCACTTCCAGTAGGTGTCCCACTTAGGCTGAAATACGTGCACGCGCCAAGGGCATCCCTCTATGCCGCACTTCACTTTGTAGCATCTTGGGGTAGACTTGAAAACTATGAATGTACGTCGCACCGACAAGGCCCAGAATTTGATCGCTTCCTGCACGACCTCCTTGCATTTGTACATAGCTCCTTGCTTGACCTCACTCTGGTCGTACTCCACGGCACACGGAAGCCTTCGTTGACGATGAGGTTGTCGAGCTAGTATGTGTTCCACTTAGATGGAACCGCCTGTTGGTCCACATCATTCTCGTCATCGAAACCCTCATCTTCTGACAATACCATATAGTCTCGGTCTTTGAGATCCATCCTTTGCACTACGGCTTCCACCTCCTCACCCTCGTCAGCAAAACACTAGCTTGCCTGACCGAAGGAGCTACTTCCGCAGAGTCTTCATCGACAGCATCAGTAACTCCTAGAGCTTCAGCCATTTTGTGTGCCACGCTGTGGCTGGAGCCCCCGACTTCTTCTTCGGCGTCAACACCCCCTTTTTTCAGTTGCGGATGGAGGAGTGGGCTTAGCATATGCCTGGGCCAAAAGGACCAATTTCCACCATCTCTCCTTCGCCATGCGTACATATGACTGCCATGAATTTGTTCCTTTCAGTTGCACTAACTCCCAATATGTGGGCTGTGTGCTCGGGGAGCAAGGCAACTCAATCTCAAATCGTACATATCACGGTCCATTTGGAATGTGTGGAACAGCCTTCACATCACAGCGCCCCATGTACGATGCTCTAGTTTTGGTAGGGCATGGTTGCTGATTGGAAATAGCACAAATCAGTCCCCTCGGGACCCTCCATGATAGTCCCCTGACTGTAGTAAATTTTAAAATTGGGGACGTCGGACATATTTGACGTACTGCACCATAAAAAACATTTCCACGATTAACTACATATGAAAAACTAGACTATCCACCGAAAAGTATTATGTAAAACATACTGCACTACGTAACCGTACATCTAAAACTATGTAATCCATTCGGTTAAAAAAATTACCTGAAAGTTGGGCAATCGGACGGGCAGCGCTTCGCTAGCTTCTCTCCTCCCCTCTACTCCTCTCTCTTCCCTTCTTCTCTCTCTTTTTTTAATAAAAATGAGTTATGTGCCGAATTTTAGGGTTTCAAGGGGTTATATACGGTCTAGCTACCTATCACCAGTGGAACTGGCGACAAGAGATGTCGCTAGTTCAACTGGCGACAAGGAGCTTGGCCGACGACAGGGGGCCAACAGGGTCTCTGTCACCAGTTCAACTAGCGATAGGCCCCCTCGCTGCCGCTGAATTTTGCATTTTTGAGGTGACTTATTTTTGTAATTTTTGGAGGTGGTTATTTATTTTTGTAATTATCTTTTAAAATAATATTTTTTTAAAAAAAAGAATCTTATATCTAAAGAGGATAAGTGATATTGAAGCACATCTCTTATCTCAACTACATTCCATTACATATTTGGTTTAGCATAGACCATAAAATCCCCTCAGAAAGACTAGGACATAAAAGAACAAGAAAATAAAAGAAAATGACACCTGATATGTAGAACACAAAGGCATAAGAGATTTCTTTCGGGTAACACGAAGCTAAAGGCGTGTAGGCTTGCTGGTAGTGTGCGCTTTGTTTTTCTGTTTTGTTTGTGTAACACAAAAGAATTACTTACCGTTTCCATTTTCTACATTTCCCTTTGCAGGCGTTGGATGGGGTGAAGTGGAAGGGGAAGGACTACTAGATCTCGAGGTTGTTGCTCCGCGGGATAAGGATCTGACATGGACGTACGCCCACACGTGCAGGGAGCATGCGGCTGCACGCGCCACTGTGTTTGTTGTACCCCTATGAGATCTCTCCTCTCTCTCTTATGCTACTCCTATAGTCCAATATTTATTAGAGAGGGATTCTCTACAGGAAAACTCTCAAGTAAAGGTGCCAGCTACAGTAAAATCTCTTCGCTGCCTTTTCATCTGCTGCAACGTGGTAGGATACTGTTTATCTTTATTAAAAATACTGTTTATACAGTGTTCTCTATAGCAATGTAGATCTCTATTTATTTCCTTGTACATTATATGTTTTAATATTATTTACACAGTGTTGTCTGCAGTAATGCAGCTCCTTATTTATTCCCTTGCATGTGAAAACAAGAAGCTGGCCTGTCACAGCTTTGCGCGTCTTGAGTTTGGACATTTGTTTTTTTTAGAATCAATTAAATGCCACCCCGAATGAGTGTGGTATTGAGAAATAGGACTGGCTTTGAGACTGAGCCAACCACATGTGGCATTCTCTGAAATGTAAAACTTTGCAGAGGTATATACACGAATTTCTCTTTATTAATCTTCAATGTTACCCCATCTGTTTTGAAATGTACGACATTTTAGGAAGCGTACAGTTAAACTTCTCTAACTTTCACTAATAATATATATAAAAACATATATTTAAATTGTAGAAAATAGTATCATTAGATTTGTCATAATAAATATTTTGTAATTTTTTACTATTATAATCATATAAATAAAAAGTAACTGTGAAAGTCGGATATTAGAAATCGTGACAATGTCAAAAACATCATACATTCTGTAACAGGGGAGTAGCTCATTCAATTGATCCTCTAAATTGCAACTTTGAAACAACAATAAACCTAATTTTTACATCTCTTGCTCCAAAATCGAGCCTCATCTATACATGTACAAAACCATTCATGCATGCGAGAACCTATAATAAGGTCCAACAGCTCATGGGCGCGCACACGTCCTGCACACAGTTCAAGCTGGAAGTACCAAGCTGACAGTACCAGAATGTGTAAATATTCTGTGTGGGTGTGTGCATGCCTCATCTTTTTATTTGGCAAAAGTGGCTATCCGACACTTTAAATTTATGATGTTAGCTATGGGATATAAAAAAATTTGTGGTTTTCTTGAAATATATTATAATTTTGTGGTTCTTTGCCCGAGTACACTAGAGCGATTAAAATATTATTTTTCTATATCTTGGAGGGAGAAAATCTGAAATATTCTCAAATTGCCTCCTTTCTTCCTCTTCTCATCTTTCTCTCTTCGCTCTTCTTCCTGCCCTCTTCCTCCTTCATCTGGGAGTTGAGGAAAGACGACGGCAGTGAAGAGCATTCCGATGAGGATGGGGAGCGGGTGGTGCTTGCTGGTAGTATACCGCACGGTACCGGTGAGCCAACGAACACGGTACGCCACCCGTCGTGCTCCTCACGGATGACATTGACCATTCCGGCGATCCCCCTCACGGATGTTGCTGCTTAAATAAAGGGAGGGGGCTGCTCGCTCGAGGCCTAGCGGGAGAAGAGGAGAGGATGAGGAGGAAGAAGAAGGGCCCCCTCAACGCCGTGTCCACCAAGGGGAGGATGGTGACTACGGCCCGCCATGCCTGATGTGAAACAAGGAAGGCAACACCCTTGGCGGCGTGTGTCACGACGACGATCTGCCATGCCTGGGCCGTGGAAGATGGCGTGAGGGAGGACAGCGTGTCACGGCATTGTCGTCCAAGCGCGAGGAATGGCGTCGTCACGACATTGTCGTCTGAGCATGAGGCATGGTGTCGATATCTTGGAGTGTCGGCTTGGGCAGCGACGTGGGCGTAGAGAAAGGAGGAGTGAGGAGGAAAGAGACGTTGGACGTCGGTGTAGACTATGGAGGATGGAGAAAGAAGTGAGTAGGATGAAGGGCAAGCTGGACATTTCGCATACTCTCTCTTACTAACCAGGATAATATTGTTTTAATCACTCTAGTGTACTCTGGCAAAGAGCCACAAAATTGTAGTGTGTTTTAACAAAGTCACAATTTTTATGTCCCGCAGCTAACGTCGCAAAGTTAGAGTATATTGTAGCTAGAGATCTTCGATGCATGCGCGACCATGTATAGTACTACTGCCACAGTGCATGTGCGGGCCATGAGTCGTATCATTAAGCCATCCGTCTACTTACTTGTTTGTATTTTTTTGCACATCTCTAGTGGTGGTCTTTGTCTGTTTCACACAATAATTAAGTACTCCCTTCGGTCACAAAAGAGTGACATTCTAGAATACATTTAGTCAAACCTTATTAGCTTTGACCAAAGATATTGTTTAAAATATATAGTTTGGATATATGAAAATGATACGAGTGAATTTGTCATAAAAATATACTTTCATAATATTGCACTTTTACAACTTTTGTCAAATATATGATAAGTGAATTAAGTAGTCAAGGAGAATCTTATTGACTTTGAAAAGTAAAAAAACATCACTCTTTTGTGACCGTAGGGATTAATATTTAAGAGAATGGATAATATTTGTCCCTGCTAGATAGAGTTGTACAATGTATATCTAATAGGGTCAAACATAGTTAAATTCCATTAAATATATTACTTAAATTTTATGTCTCTTTGTTACGAGCGCCCGACAAATATTGCGAAACATAGGAAGTGCTAGTCCAGGAGCTATATGCGGGCCTTGATTTTTTTTTTAATCTCCGCATGATCATATTCCATGCATAAGGATGAACGGTTGCAATACACATTGTGCGCGTATAATTAGAACACGCTTGGTACACATGAATTTCACAACCTGAAAATTTCGCAGATGCAGTGCAAATCCCACGCTGTAAAGGGAATTCAATATATTAGGAACTGTAATTTAGATGAATGATTTGATATTTCTTAATGAAAATTAGTAGTACATATTTTCTACCATGTGTTACTACTAGTTACTAGTACTACTAAAGTTTTTTTTTTTTTACTTAGCTTGATTCTTCAGCAGAATTAAAGATGCAGATTTATTATTCATGGTACAAATTGGATATATATGGGTTTATTGTCGGTGAAGATCGGCATGTAAAAAATATGTATTTTATTTATGTTCGTTACTTTATTGTGTCCATGTGTAGAGATGTGCACATTTACCATTTAATGAAGATATTGGCCGTTTTCTTTTGCTTTTAGTTGTTTTATTCGCATCTTGGAAGCATATAAATCCAGGTCGCGACAAAGAGATTGTGCTCTCGCATGCAGCAGAAACTTGGACTTAAATTCGGTTTAACAAGCGCAACTGAAAAGATTCCACGACAATTTGACATTTTTTTATATTAATTTTCATCTTGCACATGGTCAAACCCTGTACAACACTTGATATATATATCGTCCAATTAAAGGTACTATTTTACCAAAAAAAAAATTACGACCACTCTTTTACAGTAATTTATATTTGCCCATGTATCTGTTTATACTGTAGGGATATAGGTAGACTACACTATCTGATAATTCAAAAATTCTACCAAATAGACTAGAAAGTCATGCAAGTAAGAGATTATAGATTGTTATCACTAGTTGTGCAGTGTAGTAGAAGAAGAGTTGAAGCAGCCTGATCCAACATCGAGCGCCAATATAGTGGTCGTAGTCAATCATCTAACGTCCTCGGCAGCGATCGTCTCCTCTAACAACCTATCACGATCCTTGTGTAGGCCGTGGATCATCATTGATCAGCGCAACAGCAACCGCAGGAGCGCCTCTACAGTATCGACACATCTAGGGGTGGAACATCGTATGTCGGTGTGCTAGTACCAACGTGCACGGTAAGGCTATCGGGAAGATGGCGGCTAGGGTTTTGGTAGAGCAACTCCCTTACGTCCCAACATCCCCATGTATCCCCTTATAAAGAGCCCATAACGGATTTTATCCGAACTCATTTGTTTCAACCCGTTAAACGTGCGACCTTATAGGTTCATGCGTAATCGGTTGTGACTCGGAAACTCCTTTCCAATCATGAGTCGTTAGCGGTTCCTAGCAGGACATAACGATTCCCAAACACATATAAATATTGTATCGGACGAACTTTATGCAAAATGATTTGCAATCAGGTTCTTATCACTTAGGACCAGCTCGTATCTCCATACGATAAGTTCATATTTAGTCACGACCAGTTCGTAACTCCTTACGACCAGTTTGCCAACTAGTTAGTGATCATGTTTGACTAGTTTATGACCAGTCCGTATCTCCATACGACCATTTTATATCTGGTCGGACTAAACAACCTGCTTGCATATTCTCCCTTTGGCTCACGATATCTGGTTGAACTCCATGTGAGATATCTTGTCATCTATGTCTATTCAATACTTTCTTGATCAAGTGACGGATAACTTCATGTAGTCGACTCTTCAACCACTAATAGCATGACCATGCACTTTCTTTATCTGACTACATTGAGGGACCAGAGATATCTCTCCTGTTATGTTAGGAGAGGCAAATCCCATATCCAACTAGTCACATCCATCCGCATATTTCATAGCATACCCGAAAGCTACCTTTATAACTACCTAGTTACGAAGTAGTGTTTGGACACATGTAGAAAACTATATTGATCCCAGATCTAAGGTTCTGTACATCATCATTACTTAAGACCAACTAATGACATATAAAATCATAACAATCTCAATAGTGTCTCAAGGTGGGTTAATCCAACACCATGTTCTCTAACATGTGTTCACATTATTGATTCGATATCCCTATATCCATGACCGGTGAAATATGATCATCAATTAACACATATATTGGTCGATAAGTCATTAGTGTTCCGACCAGTGACATCCGACCAGGGATACATTTAGAATGACATCATATAAGTTAAAGAGCATCACCAACAAGTCGTACACTTGTTAATCTTTATAAATGATACTTCATCCAAGGAACATAATAACGTTTATTCTATAACTCATAAACATAGATGTAATACAATCATCTCTATAATTGTCTTTATGACATATCACTAACATATACTCCTATTAATTGCATTTGTGAGAAGTCAAATGTACGGAACATGCTTTAGTTAACTCTTAATTTTCTTGGTTTAGTATACTAGACACATATATGATGTATGTATACATGATAATTTTTTTTGTAAAAAACATACATACACTACTACAAAAAGGCTAATACTGGACGCCTCATCATAGACGGATTACCAAAACCGTCAGTATTAAATACAATCACAGGCGGTTTTAGTTTAGTGACCTTTTGTGTTACCGCTTGCACTAAAAACCGTATGTGAAGAGACCATCTCACAAACGGTTCATGTTGAAAACCATTTGTAAAGTATTATAGACGCTTCTGAATAAGATCCGTCTGTGATATCACTAAATATCACAAACGATTTTTTTTTCTAAAACCGTCTGTAATACTTCACGTCTGTCATTATAGAAGGTTTGTATTAAAAACCGTCTGTGATAATTTCACTTATTAATGACCCGACCCTCACAGACCTGTCTTAAATTCTAGATCTGTTCTCACAGCAGGCTGCTGCTTTGAGGAGGTGGGGCTTTGAGGCGATTTGGTGAAAGGTGACCGCGGATTTGGGAAGAGTGATTGTAAATCCATTTGTTCTTGACTATCTATGGTTAGTTTTTTTTTCTAATTGCATTATATTCTAGATCTAGCTTGGTAAAGAGAGAATTGAAGATAGTTTAGACCTAGATCCTATCTGCAAGCACTACTACAAAACATGTTATACTAGATGCCTCATCACAGACGGTTCCTTTGGAGCCGTCAGATAACTTATCACGCATTTATTCTTGGAACCGCCTCATGATACGTAACTATCACAGATGGTTCGTGAATAGAACCGTCTGTGATAATTCATAGACGGTTCTTAATAAGAACCGTCTGTGATAATCGTAGACATCACAGATGGTTCTTCTTAAGAGTGTCCAATGTGGATAATTCATAGACGGTTCTTAATAAGAGCCGTCTATGATAATCGTAGACATCACTGTCCATGCATTGACTGCAAAAATCTGAAGATGTTTAAGAACCACTACTACAGAAATGGTCTTTCAGACGGTTTCGTGAGCCGTCTGAGTCTATGAGTCAGTGATGACATGAGCCATCACAGACGGTTTCGTGAGCCGTCTGATTGTATTCTTCCTCGTCCACTACATTCTCAACTCTGACAATCCTCCTTTTTCCATGAAGAACTACGTGGCGCTTCTTATTTGCCTGGTCGGTTACATAGAAGACTTGAACAACTTGGTTAGTGAGTACGAATGGTTCGTTTTTGTATCTGACACGTTCGAGGTCCACGGTAGTGACGACGTACCTGTCGACCTTCACCTGTGGGAGATGGACCCAACGGCACCGACATAGCGGGATCTTGAAAAGCACGTAGTCGAGCTCCCAAATCTCCTCTATGAACCCATAGTAGGAGCTCCTCAACCCATCGGTACTAAATACATCTATGCAGACACCGTTGTTCTGGTTAGTGCTCTTTATATCCTGAGCCTGCGTATAGAATGTGTACCAATTTATGTCGTATCCTTACCATGTCACAACTGTAAATGTTGGCTCTTTTGCCAACCATGTCAGCATATCACTTGAAGAGCTCTGACGAGGATCTAAATAATCCTCATTTATCAATCAGGAAATATGACATCACAAAGCATACCCCTCGAATATTATAAGGGAAGAACGAGTCGGAAGTTGTAGGTTATCCTACGACCACCCCTAGTCGTAAGCTCTTCACGACTATGGTATAATCACACGACTACCCCTAGTCGTAAGTTCTTCTACGGCTATGGTATAATCGTCACGACTACGCCCGTCGTAAGTCTTTCTACGACTAGCTCAGCATGCATTCCTCACGATTTACTAAACCCACTACAGTAAGATTCACTAAATAGTGAGGATCCAAACGGCCAAAATACACGCTTATATTTTGACATAATCGCGATAATTCCCCACTATCTCTCGATCGATAACCGCTTGGCAAAGATGGGAGGTTACTACTCTGGTAATTATTCTCATTATTGCGCCATAATGAGCGACTAATTAGCCTGGAATGACGACTCCACCACCGCTTAGTATAAATAGGTGTCTTTAGAGATAGTAAAGGAGGAGGAGAGGAGGCCTTTGAAGGATCTTTTTTAGAGACCCTTTTGGGATAGAGAGAGCTTTTCCGGAAGACGCTTAGAAAACCTTCAACGATTGTAATCCAGAGGGCAAATACAAGATACACAGGAGTAGGGTTATTATTCTCATCCGAGAAGGCCCGAACCTGTATAAAAATTACATGTGTCTCCTTCGTCTGCGTGATCAATTGTGGAGACCCCCCGAATCAAACAATCTTTACGTAAGATCGGTTCTAAAACACCGACAGCTGGCGCGACGTGGGGATCTTCGTAATTCCTTGTCAACGCTTCTTTCTTTTCTTTGATGCTACCATGGCGGAGAATGGAACGAGGAGAATTGGTTCGACTTGGCCGACACGCAGACGCCGACATGGATGCCGGTTTCGACTATGAACCGAGTATCGAATCTCGACGGTGTTGCGCCTCGAGATCTTCTATCGATCTCTGAGATCGATACCACCGAGTCGAGGAGGGATCCTTATCCCCACGACAAGACGCCCAATCGAGGGATCAATTTCTGAGGCAAGGGTCAATCCGACCAAAGAATAAAGCTTGTCTCGGGCAAACTCGCAACACGACGCAGAGTTTTTCCTCCAAGTGTTCGAGTCCCCAAGGCAAGACGACTTGGCAAGACAAGTTCGAGGCCATCATTCCGAGCTCCATCGACATTTGATGGTCCTCTCTCCGAGTGCTTCGCAGGAAGAGGATCGAACATGTTGTTCATCCAAATCCAACCATCCCGACGCAGACCTACCGCAGACGAGACGGTTATAACCCGAGTTCCCCACCGGAGGGTTTACTCCAAGTCGCCAGATGGTGTCGCCGATCGCTTCCTCAAGTGAGGAGGTCTCGAGCGCAAGTGGATGTCATCCACGGGAGGTCTTTGTCCTTCCATCTGATAAGGATCGTTCTCCCAAAAGAGGGATTGAACATGCTTCCCGCCGAGCATACTCTACACCGCCTCGTCGTAATGACAAAAACACCACACGTGGCGAACTAAACAAACACTTTAATGAACGTGCGGGACATCCTCAACGCTCGCACTCCATTAAAGCAAGCTCGTGGGTATGGAAATGCACTATTCTCGAGGCAAACCGACTAAAAGAATAGTGGCTTAGAAGAACCTTCCCGAGCGCGCTTATTTCCAAATGAGGAAGCTCAAGAGCCCAAAGACATCAATGATTTGTTGGAAAACTCGACCCAAGAACTCGCCGAGCACTGTGTTATGACCTCTTTGCGTAAGAGATCACGCAAAGGCTTCAGAACACGATGGCCAACTCGAGATCGCTGCGTCGACCACAACCAAGAAGTCGTGAATAAGACACTACTTCTTCCGCGCCGCTCGTAAAACTCGCCGCATAGAAGGCGCACGACTCTCCCTCACGCCGCTCTCTCGACATGAGGAAAATGCCACAAGCCCACGGAGAGGTGATCTTTCACCACTTCGGTGACAAGACGCACGACGGCAAGTGGGGTACGAGGAGTATTTCCCTCGTAAGGATGAGACCTATTGTAGGCCTAGTCCCCCCATGGCTGGGTATCGACAAGTTCGATCACCCACGACATTAACCCTCGTTTTACAAAGAAGAAGACAAGAGGTTATCTCGGATGCCCGCATTCTCACCCGCCCTTCGAAGCGGTTCGTTGGTCGCCTCGATTTCGACCAACGAACATGGAAAATTCGATGGAACTCAAAACCTCATCGAAGTTCCTCCAAATCTACACTACGCCTATCCGAGCCGCAGGAGGAGGAGAGCATGTCATGGCAAATTACCTTCCGATCAGACTCGAAAGATCTGGCGCGATCGTGGCTTTTAAACCAGCCATTTGAATCGATCTACTCGTGGCAACACCTCGTGATCTATTGTTGGCGAATTTCGTGGCACTTACAATCGCCAGAAAGGAAGATGACTCGCACGGATAAGGCAAAACAACCATGAAACGCTACGCCATTTCATCAGTGCCAATCAGTTCAAAATTTATTCCGTAAGTTTCGACTGCTGCGTGATCGTGGCTTTCAAGCAGGAGTCCGTAGCGTAAGAATAACAGAGGACATCGCTTACATCCACCGCCATCGTTGCCGAGCTCTTTGAGATGGTCGATAGATATGCGATCGCCACGGGCCGAATGGAACAATACTATCGATCTCAAAGATGACATCCCCAAGGAAGCAGGCGAAAGTGGTAAGAAAAAAGATAAAAAGGCTAGGAAATCTAAGAACAAGGCAAAAAAGGCAAAAATCTCCAATTACCGGTTCTAAGGAGATCCTAGCCATGAGCGATAAGGAGCCACGCAACCCCAAGTAAAATCCCGATCAGGGTAAAGGTAAACGCCAAGATCGGAGAAATGACAAACCAAGGTGGTGTCCTTTTCATAAAAAAGAAGGGCATGATCTTCGTAACTGTCGAGTTTTCTTACAAAAACTTGAGGACTATTATTCTGGCAAGGGGCCACTTCCTACTCTTGAACAGGTAGGTCAAACCAGTGGACAAAAGGAGTCGGATGGTGAGGAGATGTCGTTCCAGGACCTACAACACACCATTGACCACATCTATAGGGGATTTTCGGCATACGAATCACGGAGACAGCTGAAAGCAGTTGAACGTGAGGTAAAAACAATCGACTCCCCCCTTGTCAATAAATTACCGAAGTGGTCGGAAGTCACCATTGCTTTCGAGAAAAGTGATTGTCCGATCCCTTCGACTAGACCAGGTCGATTTCCGATAGAGGTCGAACCCACCATTAACAATTGTCGAGTCAATCGGGTTTTAGTTGATGGTGGAAGCTCGCTAAACATACTGTTTACGAGTACCCTGGACGAGATGCAGGTACCTAGGACAAAGGTAAGGCCGGTACGATATTCATTTCATGGAATCGCATCGGGTCTTCGCCAAACCCATTGGCCAAGTTTCTCTTCCTTTAACGCTTGGATCACCAAGCAATTTCGTGACGAGAAGGTTTCCTTGATGTAGTCGATTTCAATACGCATATAACGCCATACCTGACGACCTACTTTGGCAAAATTCTTGATAGCTACTCACTATGGGTACCAATGTCTTAAGATGCAAGGTCTCAAAGGGGTGATCACGATACATTGTGACAAGAAGATGGCGACTCATGCGACCGCTGCTCCCTTGAGATGGTTGGACAACTACCAACTCGAGATGAAAGTCACCTTCGACTAGCAAGTCGGGCCTAAAGTCGCACCTGCCGAACGACCAAGTCAAAGAGGTTCCTCCGACGCAGGGGAACCTCAAGACTGCTCGCATTGGGGATTCTTCCGACTCAAATAGGAAGATGCCTCATCACCTTCCTCCGTGCAAACGCCGATGTCTTCGCATGGCAAGCATCCGACATGCCCGGAGTCCCCAGGAATGTGATCGAGCACAGGCTAGCTCTACAGCCTGACAAACTACCCGTAAAACAAAATTTACGGGGATTTGCCCCTGATCGACGAGATGCTATTAGGTCAGAATTGGACAAGATGCTTAAAGCAGGCTTTATAAGAGAGGTCAACCACCCAGAGTGGCTGGCCAACCCCTGTAATGGTTAGAAAGTCTAACGGCAAATGACGTATGTGTGTAGACTTTACTGATCTCAATAAAGCTTGTCCAAAAGATGATTTCCCTTTACCTCGCATCGATCAGCTGGTTGACTCTACTGCAGAATGTGAGATGATGAGTTTTCTAGATGCATACTCTGGTTATCATCAGATTAGTATGCATCGAGAAGATGAAGAAAAGACCGCATTTATTACACCGTTTGGGATATTTTGCTATGTCAAAATGCCATTTGGTCTAAAAAATGCTGGAGCTTCTTTTCAACATTTGATGCAAACGACTTTCGCTCCTCAACTAGGCCGAAACTTGGAAGCCTATGTTGACGATCTAGTCGTAAAAAGCACCAAACGACTCAGCCATATCATATACTTGTAGGAGACTTTCGACAACATCAGAAAACACCAATTGAAACTGAATCCCGAGAAGTGTGTGTTTGGGGTCTCTTCAAGAAAATTACTTGGATTCCTGGTTTCTGAACGAGGAATTGAAGCAAATCCCGAAAAGATCAAAGCCATCACTCAGATGCGCTCCCACTACTAAAAAGAAGTCCGTAAACTTACAGATGCATGATGGGCGTAAGTCGTTTCATAGCACGACGGGAGAAAAGGATCCTTTCTTCAAACTTCTAAGGAAACATGAAGGTTTCGAGTGGTCGTAAGAGGCTAACCTAGCCTTTGAGGAAGTCAAGAGGTATCTTACGAGTGCTCTGCTCTAGTTTCAAACTAGAGAGACGCCTTAGTTTACCTAGGCGCGACGCCACAGCAAAGAAGCGCAGATCGTTGTGGAACGTGAAAACATACAACGACCAAAGATACTACGTAAGTGAGGTTTTGCACTGACCAAGGAGCGCACCCTCGTGTTCAAAAACTCTATATGCCCTCCTCATGACTTCGAGGAAATCGGTATTATTTTCGACGCACAAACTAGTATGCTGGCCCGAGTTTCCTGGGAGCGATCATCCGTATTAGGAAACAATGGACGCATGGCAAAGTGGTCACGAACTTGGGGCGCTCGACATCCATTTCGTGTCCCGAACGGCCGTTAAATCCCAGATCTTGGCGACTTTGTCGCCGAATGGACAAATTTCGAACTCGTTCAGATCCCCAAGACGATTCCCACGACCGCTGGACGATGTACTTTGACGAGTCGCCACGATAAGCTGCTCTGGGCCGGGTGGTCCCGAATCTCCCATCGAGAAACCTTAAAGTATGCCATACAATTAAACTTTCAGGCTACTAATAATGTGGTAGAATACGAAGGTTTGCTAGCTGGTATACGAGCTGCGAGAGCGGTCTCGATTCGACGACTACTGTGATGGGAGACTCTCAACTAGTCGTGAATCAAGTCTGAAAGGAATACCGTGTTCCAATCGACCATGTCCCGTATTCATCTAAGTACGAAAGTTAGAAAAGCATTTTTGGGTTTCGAGGTACAATTTATCCTCGAAGGATAATTTCTCGCACCAACCGCTCGCCTAGCTTCCTCCCGATCCTTAGTACCGAAAGGGGTGTTTTTGGAACAGCTTCAAAAACCGTCCATAGTCGACGAACTGTAGACACCTTCTATAGAAACAACCTCTCTAGAGTACGAAGATACATGGATGGCACCCATCTACGAGTATCTTTAGACGGGTTCTTTACCCGATGACGATCTAGAATCAGATCGATTATCCCGAAAGGCTAAAATGTATACTTTGGTCGAAGGTGTCCTTTATAAAAGAGGAACCCAATGGGTGCTCATGCGATGTATTCCGCAGAGCGAAGGATTAAAACTCCTTCACGACATACACAGAGGAATCTGTGGAACTCATGCTTCTTATAAAACGCTGGTCGGAAAAGCTTTTCGACAAGATTTTTATTGGCCAACAGACCTCTACGATGCCAAGGAGATGGTTAAAAGTGTATACAAAGCGGCCATAGCCGCAAATACACCAACCACTCAGCGTTGCAAATAATCCTTTGTCGTGGCCTTTGCAACTCGGGTCTTGATATCCTAGGACCGCTACCCGAGCTCCAGAGGTTTCGAGTTCCTTTTGTGGCCATTGATACGCTCACAAAATGGATAGAAGCCGAACTCGTGGATCGATAACAACTAAGCAAAGAAACAGTTCATGATGAGATGCGTGATCACTCGATTTGGAGTACCAAGTTGAATTATCACGCATAACAGAATAGCAGTTTACATGCGCAAAATTTCAGAATTTTACGACGAGTTGGGAACTCGCTTGTGTTACGTCAGTAGCCCACCCCAAAGCAACGGGCGCTTGAAAGAGCGAATGGGCGATAATGAAGGGAAGCAAAACCCGAGTCTTCGATCACTTGTCAAGCGCGGGACTTGGGTACAGAATTACCTTCAGATATGGGCAATTGCATAACGGCTAGCCGAGCTAAGGGAGAAACACCTTTCTTTCTAGTTTTTGGTGTCGAAGCCATGCTTCCACCAGAACTAAAGATCAGGTCAGCAAGAGTCGATAAGTATAACGACTCAACTCAAGAAAACCTTCGAAAGGCATTTACATTAACTCCGCTCGATGAAAAGAGAAATCAGGCTTTATTCCGTTCTGCAGTCTACCAACAAACCCTGCGCAGATACTATGATCATAAGGTCCAACCTCGTAGCCTTGCTGAAGGTGACTTGGTGTAGGACAAGGATAACCGACTAGAGGGGGGTGAATAGGAGGTTTTTAAACTTTTAAACAATTTAATGAGATAAGTCAATTAACAACTTAGTCTAAACAAGTTATACTTCTAGCTAAGCAATACATGCACAAAGACCAAACTAGAAATATAAATGCGGAAGAGTAAAGACTAGAAATAACCACAAAGAGACAACAATGTTTTCTCGTGGTATCGAAGACTTGCCGGTCTTCACTAGTCCACGTTGAGGGAGCTTGAACCAATCAAGCCGGCTCCACATATTAAGCATTTCCTCGATCACTATTGGTTGTTCTTCCTCCACTCCGGAGATGGTGAACACCAAACCACTCACAATTTAGGCACCGGGCCTCTTCACAATCTTCTTGAAGAGATCACCGTGCAATCACCGCCAAGCCATCTAGGAGTTTGGCAAAACTCCAAGAGTAACAAGTCAAGGACCTTCGCTTGACGACACTCAAGTGCAAGAGGATCAACTAGAATGATGAATGCACTTAAATGAGCTCAACAACCTCACAAAGGGTGAACAAATGAATTTGAGGAGTTGAAAGGATGCATAAGGCTCAAAGGATGTTAAATGTGGTCTAGCACCCTGTCCTTGAGCAGGTGGGGGAGTATTTATACCCCCCAACAAAAATTATAACCGTTGGAGACGAAATTCCACTTTTCACCACGAGCAAGACTACCGCCATGTATCGAAGCAGTACTACCGCACTTCTCCAACCATCTCAGAACGGCTATAACAGAGGCATTAAATGACTGATATAGCCGTTTTAACTTGCATTGCGGTACTACCGCCAACAAAGTAATCCAGACTACCGCAGAGCGCCATACCGCAAAGTGAGTGCGGTACTACCGCTTTGCAAGAGAGACAAAAGGGTGCTTGCTGGAAAAACATACCGCCAAGTAACGATCGAATAATCCTGCGTGCGGTACTTCCGCTTAATACATGCGGTACTACCGTAGATCGGTCATACCGCGTGAATACTTGCGGTACTACCGCGCTGAGGGTTTGGCACCGAAAACATAAAAAGGGTCTCTCTGTAATAAACATACCGCCAAGTAACAATCGGAATAACCGCGTGCGGTAGTACCACACTACAAGCCTTGGCCATATGTGGAGCAGAGTACCGCAAGTTCAATGCCGGTACTACCAATCATCCTGACAAAATGGACTTGGCAAAGATAAAAGCAATCCAAATGCATGCATGATCCTAGATTGATCCATAAAGCTACTAGTCATGATTCCTCTTAATAGTACGGCATTTAACCTATAATTCGGTCTTCCAACCATATTTCCTAAGACCGGTAAAAGGTAAAAGGTTTCTAATGTACTTGTACCTTGACTTTGATCCAATTTGATCTTCATGATATCCTTTAGCATGCAGCTTCACGATCATACTTACCATTTGGACTTAACCTTACAAATGCTCAATCACACACATTAGTCCAATTATCACATATTATCATAAATTACCAAAACCAATTTTTAGGGGCCTAGATGTTTTTCACTTGGTATTGAGGCTTATCCAATCCCAGTCTAATCGGAACAAACTTTCCCCCAAGTGGGAAGGTCCTTACACTGTGGTCGAAGTAACGCGTCCAGGATCAGTACGACTTACAATGGAAGATGGCCGCATTCTCTCGAACTCTTGGAACATTGACCAGTTGCGCAAATTTTATGTGTAACAAGCTTCAACGACAATAAAGTGTCAGGTTATCCCTATCCTTTTTGTCTATTTTTTAATCTCGCTTTTATTTTCGACCATTTTTTTACGTTCATCCTTCCCAGACTGTTAGCAAAGGACAACACATTTAGTCGAAATCTCTCCCCTCCGCATGTGGTCCCGCCTACTGGAAGGAGCTTCCTAATGTTGCTTTGTTCTTAAACAACCTGTACAATGATTATTGGGCTCATAAAAATGGTCGAAAGTTGTTAAGCGAATTCATGTCACCTTAGCTTATTTCGAAAAATAAACTAAGAAGAGTGGACTTTTTGAGATGCATCCGACTACTTTTCAAATAACCTGATTAGTTTTTACTGGTCGAAGGAAGAAACACACCTAGTCGAAGCCTCTCCTCTCTGTACGTGGTCTTGCCCACTAGAAGGAACTTCCTAGCGTTGTTTTGTTTCCTACTTTTACTGCCAGGACAACTTCGTCAGGAACAATGAATGTAACCGAATGAATCCTTAAGATGCTCTAGGAGGTTGTTTCACTCTAGTTGTCATTATCGAGTTGACTAATCTGGTCGGAGATAGTAACATCACCTAGTCGAAGCCTTTTTTCTCTGCACGTGGTCCTGCCCACTAGAGAAAACTTCCTAGCGTCGATCTGTTTCCGCTCTTACGACTAGTACAAACAAATCGACACTTGACAACTACAAGCCGAACAAACCTCTCTGTTTTCAGAACCCTTTCTTTACTACTAATTCCTTAGTTTATTTCTAATAAACTAAGTAAGCAGTCGGGGGCTAGGATAAAGTTATAAACATGACTTCATTTCTTAGTCTTATTTTTTCCGGGTTATCATCTTATGAAGTACTGATTACTCTATGAGATAACGCGCAGGGAAAATGAAGGAGAAAGGAGGAATCGCTCATATCTGGTCTAATTATTTTCTTCCCTTTTTATCTTACGAGTTACTAACTACTCTACGAGATAATTTATGTGAAAAGGGCCATATATTTATACATCACCACAAAAAGACTTGTTTTACTGCACTATATTACAAGACTACTCTGTCAAGGAGATTCTATTTGCATCTCCTCTCGCGACCTTCTCGCCAACCGACTGCATCTCTTCGATTAGCTTCTCTGCTTCGGCTTCGGTGTAGTCGAAGTCGGCTTCAACAGAATGAAGATTGAGGTTAGGATCACGTGCCTTGAGTTTTGCTAAAACAAAACTCACAGCTCCTTTGACCGCTTCCCTTATTGAATCATTCTGATTGGCCTTCAGAGTAGATACCAACTCGTTCAGAGTACCGACTTGTTCCCCAATGACACTCGTATGAGCGGCCATCGTGTCGTCGCAAGGAGCAACCCTCCCGGCACGAAACCCATCGAGTACATTGTTCAGAAGTGAGATATTATCTTGAAGATTGATCTTCATTGATTTTGTCTCCTCCGGGAATAAGTCGAAGCTCGTGGAGTCGCTTTATTTCACCAATCGATCCGAAAGAGCAAAGATTGAATAAGTAAAACGATTCTATGAGAAGATAAAATAAATAAATAGCAGGTAAAAATTCTACTTACCAGCTAATTGAGAACCCAGGTTCCCAATTTCTTGGTCTTTCTCCTTCGCGATGCGGGAGATTTCACGGACAACAGAGGTTTTCTCATGAACCTCGACCCGGAGAGCCCACATCGGCCTGAAGGGGCTTATTTTCGACTTCTTTTTCTGCAAAAGAATAAGAGGTTAAAAAGGGGGGGAAGCAGAAATCAAGACCAGAAGCAGTTGTAATTACACGCACTGTTTATTTCTTCCTGCAACTGTTTAGTTGCAGAGTTAGTCTCCTGAAGCTTCTTCAGGAGGTCGTTGACGTTATCCCTTAGTTTCTTCGACTCGGCTTTTTCAAAGTCGAGTGAATTAGCTAAGGTCTTTTCGTCGCTCTTAAACCTGAAAGAGTAAAGAGCAGACATGAACACAATCAACTAAACGGTTGTAAGTATTTCTATGACCAATGGGTAGTCGTGACGTTATTCTACGACCACCCCTAGTCGAAGTCCTTCTACGACTAGTACAAGTCGTAAGTTTTCACGACAACCCGATTATAGTAGCATCGAATAAATAATCTAACGATTATGACAATCGACCACTCACCACCTCTCCGCTTGCTCGCAGAGTGTTGCCTTTTCTTGTCGGCTTGACAAGTTGCGATTATATTCGCAAATCGTGAGCGACTTGCTCCACGGCTCTCAAAAGAGAAAACGATAAGATAAAGAGATAAAACCCCAAGTGAGTATCGATGAATACTTACGCTCATGTTTGACCAAACAAACATGGAGACTATTCGTGACGGATCCTTCAAATTTCATCCATCTCCTCGACTCGCTTCCACCAAACCCTTTCGACTCGCTCATTGTCAAACACATCTCGCAATTGACAATGCCGCTGTGGGTGGGAACCCGATCGCGGAGCGTAGGCGTAAGATCCTACGATGGAGTCGAGACAAAGAAATCGAGCAAAAGTTAAAATACTCCTCTTCCTCGACTCAGAATGGGGACACCACCGAGGACCGGAAGGAGCATCCTCGACAACCTCCTTGTCGGCACGGTGATCGCGACTAACGTCACCTACTTCCGTATCCCCTCGAGGCTTCGTCAGCTCCTCTATAGCCTCTACGACAGCTCGGTTGTCGTGAACGACTTCAACATCCTTGGCCGCAATGACTTCAAAGAACCGCAACTTCCTCTGCCGCGGGGATAATAGCTAGATCTTCAGCTACTATCGTTGTCACACCCTTGTTAGTTGAGGGGGAAACAGCGGGATTCTCCATGGGAGTATCCCTAGGGGCTTAAGACGCCGGGCTAAAATCACGAGCGAGTAAGTCAAAAACAAAATGTAAGTAGTTGCTACACTTATGTCTTTTGTTTTACATACCTCTACTGGACCTAACTCAAACTTAGAGCAACCTTCCCGACGGAAGAATTCTTCGACTTCTTCTCGACCACCGGTCGAGATGCACTGACACCAGAGTCACCTCCTCCCGACTTCCGGGTGGACGAGATCGGCCTCGACCACTCGAGAGTGTGCTTCCTCGGCTTCTGGATCCCACCGAGAGCAGCTTTCCTTCACAAAGACATGAATTCCTTCCGCCTCCTTTTCTAATCGTCTTATGAAGCCACGAAGTGAAGCTCGCGAAGGACTTGTCGTCGTAATAGAAAGGTACCTTAACCTTGGGGACCTTGCGCTTAGGGGCAAGGGCCTCTTCTTCTCTCTTCTCGCCGTGGCTAGATTGCGGCAAACTTAGCGAAGGAGCAGAGGAGCCGAGCTCGAACCTCCTTGTCGCCGACTTTTACTACGACGCTTCTGGATGGAGGGGACTTCACGACTGTCGCACATCGCCCCAACAACCACCAACTCGACTTCTTCGCCGCCTTGGCGGTTCTCCATGCCAACTTTCTCGATTAAGGAAGGGAAAAGTGGTCGTAAAGATCTTTTACGATCACTAAACCGGCCATCAAGACGACCATTTCGGAAGTCGTAAGTTTTTCATTTACATTGTCTAATCGTAGTTATTCTACGATTCACGTGAAGTTGTAAGTTTTTCACGACATTGTCTAATCGTAGTTATTCTACGATTACGCTCGATCGTAAGGTTTTCACGATCGTATCCAAATGTAAGTTTTTCACGCGAAATCGCTTAGTCGATACCATTCTACGACAACAAAATACCTAAAGGCAGGATCATTCGATTACCTTTAGGCGCCTTTCTTTCTCTTCTGTGATCAAAACCACGAGGATTTGAGGAGCCACCGTGTTCGCTGGATGCTTCTCGCAGATGAGCCTGTCACGCGCATCAACCTCCGCTTGCGAAAGATCTGGGTGTATGGACAATACGATTAAGCGGACTAAGACATGATTAAACAAGGATAAAAGCCAAGAGAGTAAGTTTTTTCTACTCACCGACCTTGTAGTCCCTGGTTGGGTCTCCTTTCCTGAGTACCTCCACATGGGAGGGACCCTTGTCTTTAAAGGACTGATCCGGCGTGTGATGAAGTCCTTCACTACGTGCCAACCGGTGAGCCCCTCCGACTTCAAGTCTTTGACAGCTTGAATATAGGGGGTTATCCGGTCGAGATTACTGGGAGTCGAGTCCCAGGAAGAAGACCGCTCAACGGCCTTTCCGACGAACGAGAGCCTATCTTCCTTGGTAACCTCCCAGTAGAACCACTTCTTCTTCCAACCCGGCCATGACGACCGGGTAAACATCTGAATGTACTCCCTCGACTTACCGTCGTGGAGCTTGAGATCACGACTTCGGTGATCTCGCTGACGAGCCATTCCATAATAATACTCGAAAAGCTCGAGGTCCGCCGGAATCCCCAGGTAAGCCTCACACAAGTACACAAACACGCTTAGCATCGTGATGGAATTAGGACCAAGGCTCACTAATTCCACCCTGAAGTGCTCAAGCACGAGTGTGAGGAAGGGGTGAGCGGGCAATCGAAGGCCACACTCACAGTAAGCCTCGAAGACGGGAATTTGGTCTTCCTCTCTAGACGGCCAATGGTGCCCGTTCGCCGCAATCCACTTCACGAGAAGACCCTGGGGATCTTCTCAGGCGACCAAAGCGATCATCTTTGCATCGCCCATCTCCGACTCACCCACTCGAGAGACAATCCCGCCATTTCTTTTCTCTCGAGTGAGAAGATTTGACGTTGGGAAAGTTCCAAACAAGGTACGGAATCACCGCATGAGGAGACGAAAGCAACCGATCATGGGTAAAAGGTAAGAACCCTAAGTTCTTCCCCGTGGCCCATTTTATAACCAAGACGATCGAGACGAAACGTCGCGAAAATCCCAACAGTCGTCACCGCTTCGGGAATTGCTTCAACGAACAGACTTTTTAACCTGCCCGTTGGAAAGTCCCAAGACACCTTTTTCACACCTCAAGTGAAATTACCATCTTGACCCCCGGGTCTAGTGAAAGGCCAGTCGGAAAGGTTTTTGCTTCCGGTCGTAAGGCCACGATTGCTTCGAAGTCGTAAGAAATCCTACGACATCTTGCAAACGTGGTGGTCTTAACAACTTACCTCGATCAAGCGTATTCTTAGTCGAGAGAAACGAATGTTGAAGAGTCTTTCCTTCAATGTTCTCCTCACAACCCCTTAATGATCAGAGGGTCATCTACGACCCTTCAGTCAAGTAAGCTATTTTCACTTGAAGCTGGGGGGCTAGATGACGAGGATCTAAATAATCCTCATTTATCAATCAGGAAATATGACATCACAAAGCATACCCCTCGAATATTATAAGGGAAGAACGAGTCGGGAAGTCGTAGGTTATCCTACGACCACCCCCTAGTCGTAAGCTCTTCTACGACTATGGTATAATCGTTACGACTACCCCCTAGTCGTAAGTTCTTCTACGACTATGGTATAATCGTCACGACTACGTCTGGTCGTAAGTCTTTCTACGACTAGCTCAGTTACAGATTCCTCACAATTTACTAAACTCACTCGACAGAAGATTCACTAAATAGTGAGGATCCAAACGGTCAAAACACACAGTTATATTTTGACATAACTGCTGATAATTCCCACTATCTCTCGATCGATAATCGTTTAAAGCATGGGAGGTTACTACTCCGGTAATTACTCTCATTATTGCGCCATAATGAGCGACTAATTAGCCTGGAATGACGACTCCACCACTGCTTAGTATAAATAGGTGTCTTTTAGAGATAGTAAAGGGAGGAGGAGAGGAGGCCTTTTGAAGGACCTTTTTTTAGATACCCTTTTTGGGATAGAGAGAGCTTTTCCTGGAAGACAGTTAGAAAAACCTCCAGTCGATTATAATCCAGAGGGCAAATACAAGATACACATGAGTAGGGTTATTATTCTCATCTGAGAAGGCCCGAACCTGTATAAAAATTCCCTGTGTCTCCTTCGTCTGCGTGATCAATTGTGGAGACCCCCCGAATCAAACAATCTTTACGTAAGATCGGTTCTAAAACACCGACAAGCTCGTAGCGAGTTGCTCCTTCAACCATTGGTTGAACCGACTGTTGTGCTGTCTCGTGATCCAAATATCCGGCCGCTCTGGATTCTGTTGCCGAAACACATCCTTGTGCTGGTCGATATACGGGGACACTTCAGTCATGTGTTGCAAGACCGTGAAATAGGCTTGAGCATACACTCTCATCTCTGGAGTGATTGTTTTCCTTCCGATAGTCCCGATACCCTCGAGCCTCCCCTCATGGCGAGATCGAGGCACACCTATTGGTTCGACCTGAGCCATGAAAAGAGGTCTATGATATGGTTAAGAATTTAGATGTTGTGCTCAGAAAGGGACGTAAAACGAGGACCCGTGAGAAGAACATCTAGAAGAAGAGATCAATATTTTGGGACTTACCTTATTGGGAGCACCTAGAAGTTCGTCACTACATCGACGTCATGCACGTAAAGAAGAATATATGTGATAGCTTGATTGGTCTCTTACTGAACATTCGTGACAAAACAAAGGATGATGTTAACACACAGCTTGACGTGGTTGATATGGACATCAGACCTGATTTAGCACCGACAAAGACCGATAAAGGATGAATTTACCTGCTTGTTACACTCTGTTTAAGGCCGAGAGAACTGAACTGTGCCAGTGCTTGCATGGTGTGAACGTTCCGTTCGGTTACTCCACCAACATGAAAAAACTTATTTCGATGGAAGATTTGAAGTTAATTGACATGAAGTCTCATGATTGTCATGTGCTGATGACACAGATTCTCCATGTTACAATTAGAAGTATTTTACCGATCAATGTCTGAGATACAATCATGAGGTTGTGTTATTTCTTTAACGCAATTGCTCAGAAGGTTGTCGATCCCGAAGGACTAGATGCTCTACAGAACGAGGTGGTGATGACTCTATGTCATCTTGAGATATATTTCCCTCCATCATTTTTCGATATCATGGTCCATCTTATTGTTCACATTTTGAGGGAGATAAAGATGTGCGGGCCCATGTTTCTACGTAGCATGTACTTGTTCGAGAGATTCATGAGAATTCTCGAATCCTATGTACGGAATCGATCTCGGTCGAAGGACATCATCATCGAAGGTTTTGCAACCGAAGAGGTCATTGAGTTTTGCATCGATTACATGGCTCAGGTTGAACCAAAAGGTGTGCCTCGATATCGCCATGAGGGGAGGCTCGAGGGTATCGGGACCATCGGAAGGAAAGCAATCACTCTAGATATGGATGCATATGCTCAAGCCCATTTCATAGTCCTGCAACACATGGCCGAAGTGTCCCCGTATATCGACCAGCACAAGGACGTGCTTCGGCAACAGAATCTAGAGCTACCGGATGTTTGGATCACGAGACAACCACAATAGTTGGTTCAACCAATGGTTGAAGGAGTGACTCGCTTGGAGCTTGTCAAGTGATATGCTGACATGGTTGGCAAAAGAGCCAACATTTACAGTTGTGACATGGCAAGGATACGATATAAATGGGTACATATTCTATACGCAAGCTCAGGATATAAATAGCACTAACCAGAAAAGTGGTGTTTGCATAGATGCGTTCAGTACCGATGGGTTGAGGAGCTCCTACTATGGGTTCACAGAGAAGATTTAAGAGCTCAACTACATGCTTTTCAAGATCCCCTATTTTGGTGTCGTTGGGTCCATCTCTCACAGGTGAAGATCGAGAAGTTCGGCATCACTACCGTGGACCTCGAACGTGTCGGATACAAAGACGAACCATTTGTACTCGCTAACCAAGTTGTTTAAGTCTTCTATGTAACCGACTAGGCAAATAAGAAGCGCCACATAGTTCTTCATAGAAAAAAGAGGATTGTCGGACTTGAGAATGTAGTAGACGAGAAAGAATACAATTAATTTAATGAGTTGTCTCTTTCGAAAATGACATAAGGGTCGAGGAAGAACAACGTGACGAAACTAGCTACATACGTATCAATCATCATGAAGGGCTAATTTTTAAAGGCAATAAGTAAGTGGAATGATGAATGAAATGTTTATATGTCATATGTTCTGAATTTGCATGAGTATGTGTCAAATGTGAATTTGCGCTAGAACAGGCCGAGCTCAAATACATTTGAGGATAGTTTGTGTTCTTCTTGTTGTGTGAGGTCAAAAACCCAGATGGGGAGTTTCACAATGTAGATTGAACTTGATTGGGATAAGATTGAACTTAATGGTACATGTGTGTATTTATTCATGAATGGTTAATTTTAGTTCATTTGAGTTAAATGATTTGTGAAATGGATGTACTTGTTTCTGAAATGAATGTGAATTAGATGTATATATGTACTTGTTATGTTTCTGCTTGTTTCAGAGGGCATGGTTAGCATTTCCTGAGTATAGCCAATAAACAAAAATAGATTTAGCAAGACAAAAGAATATCACAGGTGGTTCCTTAGTAAAAACCATCTGTGATACATCTATCACAGACAGTTTCATCTACAAACCGTCCGTGATACATGAGCTTTCATAAACGATTATTTATTGGAACCGTCTGTGATGTTTATTACCACAGACGGTTCTACTTTAGAACCTTTTGTAATGTTCGGCCCTATTTATATTCGGACTTTAGGGTTTGCCCATGCCCTCCACTCAAACGATTAAGTTTCTCCCGAGCCCATCGTCGTCGCCTCCTCCTCGAGTCCGGCGCGCCTCCTTGTCCAAGCCCGTCGCCTCCTCCCACCCCTTCGCATCTGGCGGCGACGGCCAGCACAGCGGCTCTCTCCTCCTTGGCGGCGACCTTTTCTTCCCCGGCGCACACAACTTCTTCCTTAGTGAGGTGAGTCAGCATCTTCTGGCGTACCCACATCTAGAGAGTTTCATACTTGTGCGTGCAATATAGATTTTCATATTGATAATGATTTGTCTATGCCTAACACTGTGAGATATTACAAAGTGTTTTTTATGTGCTCTGTTGAACTGCTCAATGATGAATATAGTCTTGTACTAAAATTATTTTTGATAACCAGGTTTAAACTTGAGCTCTAATTGGAATGTGTACTACTGTTAATTGATCTTTAATATTTGTCTATTACTTTCGGTTGGTTAATTGATTGAACCTCTAGGTTCTATGATCCTTAGCGATTCACATTACATGCTTTTCTGTGAGTCAATTAGGCTCATTGTTGAACTTGTTAAACCGTGATGCTATATATATTATCAGTAGATCAAGTTTTGTTGGCTGACTAGAGTGTTGGTTTGGTGATCATCTTGCCTTGATCTCCTGTTGGCCGAAAGTATTATATGTTGTCTTTTGTTTAAAGATTATGTTGGCAGATTAGTAAAGTATTATTTTAGAACACAAAGTTTGAATTGATATTGTCAAATTCAATTAATGAATAGTATAAACTAAAGTAGCGAGAAGGCTAAGATTAATATCAAAATGTTAAATCTGAGTGATGAGAACATCAACCCGTCGGATACGACCGCTACTCCACCTCCAACCGGGCTACTCTACTGCCATCGATTTGGTTGCGTCAAATACTACTCTAATGCGTCGATGAATTTACTTCACTTATATCTGGTGCTGCGCCACCTCGCATTGGGCCAAGGGCTTTGTATCAATTATTAGGCTTTGTATCAATTATTAGGTCCAAAGGATAGCCACCACTTTAGGGTATTTGGGTCGGCCACCCCTGGCCCATACGACCACCTAGGGTTTTGAGGATACTATTCATATGGCACTATTCACATATGAACAGTGTTGCCGCCCCTCCCTCTTCCTCCTTTTACATAGTGGTCGCCCCATCTAGTTACTCAGGTTTTGTTGATTGAAGTTTAGCTTTGCTACTTTATTCTTTGTCCTCTTGGTCGGAGAGATCAATAGCAACATTATTTTTTGGAACCCCGCTTATCAATACATTCAATTCCTATTTATAATTTCAGATTGCTTATTTATCTTGTTCTTACGTACTTTTTCGGTGTATGCAGAAATCGATCTTCGTGATCAGGTCAACCAGGTATTCGCATGGTTGATAACGACTTGTCGAGCAGTTCAATGATTGCGTAGTTTCGAGCCTTACTAGTTCGTAGCCAGGATAGTGAGAGTTGAGCGACTACTACCAAACTTACCTTCTCATCAAAAGATCAGACCAAAATTAATACCTCCGTGGTTCATCACTGAGAGCAATATCAAAATGTTAAATCTTAGCTTTATGTTGATTTCTTTTGTACACATGATGTATATGTTGAGCATATTATTCTTTTTAGATGACTTGAAGAATTACATGAGTATATGATAATTTAGTAATTTAAATTCAGTTGGAATTATGCTTTAATGTTATTTAAATATGCTAGAATTAATTCTGAATGTTTGTTAAAACTGCAATTTTTACAATAATCTTGTGGATTTTTGACTTGCTAATATTTTTTTATGAATGCGTGTTAGAACTTCTATTTCTTGTGAAGATGTCATTCGCTTATTCTTCGTCATCGTCGCCTCATGCGTCGATGCGCCGTCCTCTGAAAAATTGAAGCGCGATAGAAGAGGAATATCAAAAAAGGTCTGAGGGCCGATTTACCATCACGGCTGTCCATGCATCTGTGACCCCTCTCAATCCTCGCCAAGCAACGTCCGTATTCCGGAGATTGGTAAGAATAGTTGCACGGGAACGGGTCAAGATCACCTACGATTCGTGGAAAGGAGTTGACCAAAGCTGAGAAAGATGCGCTCGTGACGGAAATTTTCCAATCGTTCGAGATTCCGGAAGAATACCAGGCCTCCGTGCGATGACATGCGTTGCTAGCGGTGCGCAAAGCGTGGAAGAACGTCAAGAGTACGCTTGTTAAGCAATACGTGGAGAAGGGTCTGACACCCTTCCAGAAGTATCCATTCGTGGAGGAGTACTGTCAAGACTTTGTGGCGAAGAAAGTGACAGATGATTTTAGGAGTGAAAGTGTGTTGCACAAGGCCCTCCAGCTAAAAAACATGCATCCCCACAGACTCGGCACCACTGGGTATGCGGTAAAATCCGTAATAGAAGAAGGAGGACAAGCAGGCAGTCCTGTGGGATGCCTCGCCGCTATTTGCTGAGATCCCTGGTAAGCGCACCTGAAACAAGATAAGAGTGAGGTCATCTAACGTGTCTTCGGAGGTCATCTCCTTTCCAAACCCCGCAAACGAGGAAGTGTCCCAGCGTCTGATAAGATATCGAGCTACCTAGTTTGCAATTACTCCATAACTTCATAGGAAGTGAAATACTCTCACGCCCTGTGAAACATAGAGCACCCGGGTCGAATGAGAGACCTTGGTCTTTATGTTCAATGAAAACAGGGATTCTCAAAGAGGACTTTGAAGTGTACCGGAGTAGGAAGAGAGTCAAAGTCAAGCACTAAGCACGGCTACGAGAAGAGATTCATGAATCCCTCCTAGAGAAGATCACTGATGCCGTCACAGATGGGATGCGATGACAAATAGAGAGCGTTGAGAAAAAGGCTTAGGAAAATCAGTTGTAAGCCCCAGCCGCTACTGTGCTAGCGAGCCCCCCTCCCCAACCGTCGAAGTAGCTGCACGTCTAACCATAACTCAAAAGCGATAATAGATTTCTTGTCGATGACATCTTGGTAATAATTATTATCTCTGGAATGTTCGATCCATTGATAGGCATGTTGGAGGAGTTAATTTTGTATCATTATGTAGGTGGTTACGAAGTGCAAGCTCCAAGTGAGATATGCCTCGTTGCCCTAGACGCTGCTTGGGCCAGGCGTATCCATCCGGTACTGGGGCTTTGGTGCATGGTGTAAATCTAGCGCCGGGTTTTGCAAAAGTGAATGTGGACGATGTTCATGCCAATTTCAAGGTCATCCTATTGCAGATGCCCCCAAACGACGAGGTCATGACTCTAGGACAAGCCATTGGAATATTCATCCAGTGGCCCAAGAGGACATCTCCCTAGAGCTACCTGCACCGGTGCCAAGTCCACAGGAGTGTCCATGGGAGCCATTTGCACCGAAGCTACCTGCACTAGAGTTAACTACACCGGTGTCAACTTCAAGGGAAAGTTCTGCAACGGTGCCAAGTCGGGAGCTATCTACACCAGAGCTACCTGCACCGGTGTGGCAAGGGCCCGGTGCATCAGATGCATCTGCAACTCGTGTCGATCGACTCCTGTGAAGTTGACCTCTAAAAAGCGAGGCGGCAAGGGAAAATCGAAGAAGTCCGATGATATCCCCTTCTTGCTGTTGATCCAAAAATTCGTGTTGGACGAGCCGTTGGTCGTCCCGGTAGCTCGCCTAGGATTGGCTCGCCAGATTGCATGCATGGTACATGAAACAACTCAACAAGATGGATGGACAACGGACCTCGGGTGTCAACATCAAGTTCAGGTAGCATCATTTTAACCACAAGGTTCAAGACTGTGTCTTCACAATGACCTTCAAGGACTTGTTCTTACACTTCAACCTCAATGCCCTCGACGTCTTACTCATGCGATGCTGGACACTGTAAGTGTTTATAATCACGGTCTACGTTTGTGTAATACCGATAAATGTCATATATAACTCCTTGCTTTTGTACATATATATAGATACATGATTTCTGATACCAGATCAAGGGAATCACCGGTAGGTTTTCTCGACCCACACTTGGTCTCCATGCAAAGCATACAGGAGGATGCATCTTTCGTCGAGAGTTACATGACGACGTTATTGCTGGCTCACTGCAACAAGGAATTCATACTTTTGCCCTACAACTAGGGGTAAGTGCATCACTAGTGGCTATACTTATTGATTTGTACTTTATAAACAACACGAACTTAGGTTTAATAACCATGGCGACATATCCGTGTAGGTTCTACTGGATTCTAATTGTAATTATTCCAACATAGAACAAGGTAATATACTTTGATTTCCTAAAGAGGGCCAAAAATGATTTCATAGTTGTCCAAGAATTAATCGACAGGTAATCACATTTTTTCCATAGATAACTCTATTGTAGTATTTCCTTCCTTTGCAATGGCTAAGGCTACCTTTTTAGAATTATGTAGGTCGTTCGCTGCGTATGCTACTACTAGAGCGAAATCCAAGGGGGGGGGGGATCAGCGCCCTGCGACACGATCTAGATTTTCAGGTATTGGCTAGTACACACTAATCCTATATAATACTTCATAGTAATGCCTCTCGAACTAACCAATTCTATTTTTGCAGTGCCACCAGCAGTCGCCGGGCAACACATGTGGATACTTTGTTTGCCACAACATGCAATTACTCATGAGTCCCGCGATGACCAATGATCATCAAGTTTGTTAATCTTGCAATAATTATTTCATACTTATCAATTTATATATATGTATGACTTTAATCTTCCTAGCGACAGGATGCGACCATCGCTACAACTGAGCTGGAATATGCCGAGCTCAGTTATATCCGAGGACAGTTTGTGTACTTCTTGTTGAGTCAGGTCATACACCCAAAAGGGTACTTCCACCATGTAGACTGAACTTGATTGGGATAAGATTGAACTTAATGGTACATGTGTGTATTTGTTCATGAATGGTTAATTTTAGTTTATTTAAGTTAATTGATTTGTGAAATAGATATGCTAGCTTGTTTCTGAAATGAATGTGAATTGGATGTATACATCTATTTCATTTGAGTTAATTGATTTGTGAAATAAATGTGCTAGTTTGTTTATGAAATGAGTGTGAATTAGATGTATACATGTACTTGTGTTTCTTCTTGTTTCAGAGGGCATGTTTAGCATTTCCTGAGACTAGCCAATAAACAGAAATAGATTTGACAATACAAAAGAATATCACATACGGTTCCTTAGTAAAAACAGTCTGTGATACATTAGATACCACAGACGGTTTCATTTACAAACCGTTTATAATACATAAGCTATCACAGACAGTTTTATGTACAAACCGTCTATGATACATCAGATATCATAACGGTTTCATATATAAACCATTTGTGATAGTCACCTATCACAGACGGTTCGGAGTTAATAACTATTTGTGATAATCTGCATCTGTGATGATCTCATGTCATTACTGACCTATAAACTTAGTCCGCTCATGAAACCGTCTATGATGACGTTTTTGAACTGTCTGTGATGACCTTTTTGTAGTAGTGACAGCCCTTACATATATCCCAAAATTGAGCTAATATAAAGAAAGCTTTAATTTTCAAGAAAAAAATGAAGGGAAAATATAGTTAGGTTTGAAAAGCTATACGACAAAGAAATGACTTAATGGATATACTTATGTAGAAATTAAGTATGAATGTAGATCTTTTCTATAAAATGTCCCTCATTTTACGTAGACAATTCTTGACTGCGCCATGGGTCTCGATATCCTCTATTCAAAGCAGTTCATAATTCCCGATTAATTGAATGAACGTTGACTATTAGAGTATGTACAATGCGAAATGTTTATATACGAGTGCTGAAAGAAAGAGAGTATAGCCATGTCATCATATACATATGTAAAAGTTATTTTCTCTAATGCAAGCATATCTTTTGTAGGTACTTAAATAATTGTATTATCTATTAATTATATACAGTTATATACATAAGCACCTCTTGAGTATCGGTGCCTAATCAAGTATTGATGCTACAAAATAAACATCTTATTTGTTCTATTTGGTAAGAAAAATCAGTTTTTTTAAGCACCTGCATTATATATGCTCTAAAGTGTGCTCCGACGAGACAATAAAAAAGTAAAATTTATTTCTTGAATGACTAACCTATCCGTTTAGAAAAATGAACATGAAAACAGCCGGTGATAATTTTAATTTGGGCGCAACGTGTGTTCCATGCGAATGTTTACCATGGTAAAAACTGAGCATGGTACCACTACATAATAATGTCTTGAAGTTCCAAATGCATAGTACTATAGCGACTGCAGAACCGCCTCTTCTTCAACAAGGTGCTACTACCCGCGCAACAAACCCGCTATGCACCTATGATTCGAGTCAAACATATACATACACTTGTAACAAACCAAGCACAGTTCATCTCCTCCCTCTCCCGTCTGCCTCCCTCTTGACGCCTCCGTCGCTTGCCGTGCTTCTCATCACCGTTTGCCGCCACCTCCATCTTTTTGCCGCCATCGTCGTAAGCTCCACCCAACCTAAATCCTTCATCGCCCTCCTTGGAATCCAAGGCCGTGATGCTGTCCACCGCCTCCCACCTCTCCCTCTACAGCCAAATGGCACAATAAATCCCTCTCTAACTCTAACCCTAACTCTAATCCCAACCCCGCTGACCGATCTACGCCGCCTCTGTCGCCGCCGGAGAAGAGCCCATCGTCTCCCGACGAGAGAGTGTGCTCTTGTTACGACTAAATAGTGCGCGCTAACTATTTAGTTTTTGCCATGATTGCGCACGCACTATTTAGTTTTTGCCATGATTAAATTGGGCGGCGCCTACAATTTCTCTTTCGTGACAGTTGGGTAGCCGGGCCCACCGGAACGACCTTTCCGGCGCACGTACGTACGGGTCCATGGGGGCCACGTCTGCTGCCCTCCGTGGACGCGGTGTTGGTGGACTGGACCCACGATCTGACAGGTGAGCCCCGACGGATACGCGTGTGTACGTGGTTTCCCTCGGGTCTACGCGCGCGTGCGCACCTAAGATGGAAAGTGCAGCGAGCCAGCGACCAATTCCGCGCTTATCACATTGAGAAAGAACGAATGGCCATAATCGAATTCACAAGGAAAACGATCATACTCTAATTCGTGGTATTAACAAATTTCATTCAAGTAATTAGCTTTTTAAAAAAATTGTTAAAACCATGCGACCATCTATCGCAAGCGCAGTTTTGTTCTCGCCAGAAGGGCCGGACTATGATATTTATAGTAGTGTTGTGAAAAACGGACAACTTGGCTGGTTAGTCGGCCGATTAATCGGTGACGGTGGCTAAACCGTTACAAATAGTGTAATCGAAGTGCAATTAATGTTGCGGAACGATTAATTATCGTATATTTTTTTGTTTAATAAAAAAGACAGCATATTTTTATTCACTAATTAGCATAAGTTGGTTTATAATATTGTGTGATGGTGTTCATAGTATGTACCTTTTGGATGAAGTAAAAACAATGAAATGTAAAACATGGCAAGTAATGTTTTGTATAGTGATAATTTACAATAACTTTGGGTAAATAAAATGTTTCTAATTAATCCTAAATATAAATAAATATCAACGCATAATTGTTCACATCGCAATTAATCGCTTAGTGGTACCTCATCCATCCGTCAAGCGCGTACTATTTTCCACTACACTGTTTTATAGATATCTTAAGTCCGTGAAACTGTAGAGCCATTAGAGCATATACAATAAGCTTATGTCAGCTGCCTATAGTCTCTGTCACGTAGAATTTTTGCAGACGTGGATAAAAGAGAATGAAGACGTGGATAAAAGAGAATGAAGAGAGAGAAAGATGATGTCTATAATTATGTAGTCGACTGTAGCATCAGAAACAAGAAAAACATTAAAAGATTGTGTGTTGTCTACAATCTTGTAGTCGACTGTATCATCATAACCATTGTATAAACTGTCTTTAGTGCTGTATACAGGTGACATAAAGAGTTGCTAGAAAACTTTAGTCTTGATATTTTGTCGCGTAGCGTGGATATTTTTTCTGAGGAATTGTTTTTCTTATCAGCAACTGCCGATTATTATCAACAACTGCCGATTACTCTGAGTAGCCAGAGCACTTTGTTCTACATGCATGCGCTTCTCAATCGAATAGGCGACAGATGTTGCAGCGTCCTCCTCCTTTTTGAAATTTTTTGGGACTTGGTTGTTTGATGTCCATTTATTCTGCACAGTACGGAAGCAATATAATTTGCCGAAGAACTGGTGCAGTAGTCAGCCGTACCACTTCGCCGTTACTGCAAATTAACAGGACGAATAACGCACGGAGCAAGGTGATCTCGGAGCTTAATGATCCCTGCCCGTGGGCTCGCGAGTTTTTGTTTAAAATAGCATTGTTTTAGAGTAAAATAGTAAAAATAACTTTTATATGAGCGAAATAGCAAAAATAACACTTTTAACATGCTTAAACACTGCATAAGGCCACACGGTAGGACACATGACGGACACACATCGGGCGACAGACGATCTGCCACGCACCCAGATCGTAGCAGTCTACAGCTCACCCAGAGCGCAATATGTGCACATGCACAAACCATTTGCCGCAATCTAAATACGTGAACTAGGTATCCTACCGCGCATCTAGATCACGGTAAGTGACCTTCTGTGTGAAGCCTCCTTTGCGCCCGGTTAAGGCTGCTCCCAGTGGGTGGTTTCTTACTGCAGTTTCTTATTGCATTAAAGGCATTTAGATACCATCTTCTCAATGCATAGTATCTTAAAGTGTTGTATCTTAGACCTTTGATATAGAGTATTTACTAGTATTTCTACATAGGAAATTGTGTATGAGTGGTATCTAAATAAGATACCAATCTGCTCTCTCTCTTCCTTAATTGCAGTGCCACATCAGATTTTTGTCTACGTGAAGCCTTTAAAAACTTGTCAAGGTGGAGCATTGGGAGCAGCCTAATGCGTGGAAGTAAGTTGTTCCGTCCTCAAAAGGCGTGCTAGCAAAACATTTGATCAAAGCCTACCATGCGTCTGTACACGCGCACGTGTACGTACACGTACCACACGTGCGAAAACAGATACCGGCAGGTGGTGCCTCGCACGAGGTGGAAATTCCAGGGAGGAGACCTCGCCACGTCGATTGCTGTCACGTACGCGTCTCTCAGGCATGGAATGGATCACCGGCCTTCCGCAAGAAAAATCTCCAGCTCCACCCCCCACAACAAATGGCAATGGGAGAGGATGCATCATGACAACAAGCTAAGCCACCACATGCGGGGAGAATAATCTTCTAAAGCCAAAACTTTTGGTGCCTTGTTCAAAGATCAAAGGGAGAAGAGCACAAGAGAGGAAAAAAAGAAGTAGCAGGAAAAGGAAAACAAAGGGGCCATCAAGTTAGCAACACACACCATTCAACCAAGGAGAATATGGTTCTCTAGAAGCCGAATAAGTTTGAGGGGGAGCGTAGAGCATCACTGTGTGAACAGTACTCGGCAACAATACTGTAGCAACAACGAAATATCTACGGTTGGAAAAACTTTGTAACTATTGATCTAGATCATTATTTTTGATCGGACGATAACAATCGGTTTCTAACACGTAGCACCGCGGAGGATCAGTTTCCATGTTTTGGGGTAAGCCTGTGCCATGGCAAAGCCTACAGCATAGCCCAGCCTAACCTTGCCCTTTGACACGACCTAAAGGCAAGAAGAATGGAGAGAAATGCGGCTTGATGCCAATTAAATTAATTGACCCAAGTGTTAATCGGTTTGGGCGTAAGCATGGCGTCGCTGTCTTATCTGAATTTAGCTTGGTGTTTTGCCTGCTTGTCATGTTAGGCTCCAATCCATGGCACGCAGGTCGGCATTGACCGGCCTCTTCCCTTCCCCCTTCCCTTCCCTTGGAGCTTCATCTCAGGCGCCTGGCACTAATTAATCTACACGCAATCACGATTCAAACGTGCTGTGATCTTTACGTGGTGTGGCCGTTTAGAAAAAGAACGGAGGGAGTAGGGATTTTTTTATTTATTATTTTTCACGACCGGGCTTGATCGGTGGTCGCCGTGCCCGTGCGTGTAGAACTAGCTTCCCTGTCGATTTATTAGGAGGAAAGCAATGGAGAAGCGAGTAGTAGCGCGTAGCAACCTATGGATGACGAGCAAAGAGGCACACATGGATGGTGTAGGGACCGTTTGCTAAAGCGATTTTGGCTCACATGGGGGTTAACCGATTTGATTCCGGTCTTCTTCCTCTTGTGCTGTGTTCTTATGTGTGATGTGAGGCTTCTTTCTACTCAAGTATTGTTAAGATCTATAAATCAATGAGTAGGGGTGAAAACGGGTTGGATATGGACGGATATTTATCTTCCCGTATCATGATCCGTATTTTTCCTCGGATACGAATTCGGGTTACTCGGGATACGGACACATGATGGATTCAGGTCAAAAACGGATAAAAATAGACACATAATGCACGTACGGCTTCTCTCTCTTGCTCCAGAAATTGCATTGCCGCCACGCAAAATCCCCAAAATAACCAACAAAAAGCAGCACCAAAAACCCATCAACCAACATAAATGTCCAGCCCACTCCGAAGCTCAAAGCCATGTGCGGCAGGCGCAGAACACCAATTCACCACCAGAAGCCAACCCAAAACCCGCAAGCTCCGCACGCACTCCCCTCCTCCAAAGCTGCAACTCACTCATGGCCGTAGTCGCAAAAAAACCACAGCAAAAGAAGAAGGGAGAGTGAGGAAAAAAATGACTGAAACCACTGGTCGAGACGAGAGGGGGGAGGGGTGAGAACTGTAGGCGTAGGAGGACCACCGAGCGCCGATGGTGGTGGGCTGCTGGGGCGGTGTGGAGGAGGAGGCTAGAGGCGGTGGAGATGGCCATGGTGGTGAGGGCTTGGTGGTCTCGGTGTCTGCTTGAGCGTGCCGGTTGGGTAGGAGTGGTAGTTGCAGGATCTTCGGTAAAGGAATTTTCCGATATCTGGGTCTCATCCCTGATTTGCTAGATATTGGTTGCTCCGTATCCTATCCCGAATCCATATATAACTATCGGGATCCCGTCTCGGATCCGAATGGATAGTAACTTTCCTTCCCAAATCCTGTTCCGATCGGTTCCGCATTATGCGGGAAATATCCATCCCGTTTTTACCCCTATCATGAGAGAGAGAGCATATAGCATCTTTTCATTGCCATGTTAGGGCATTAGATTCAAGAAGAGAGAAGCTAGCATCTCTTTCCCATGTTAAGGGTACCAGATTCAGTGATCCGTTGTTTCCTGACTACAATGCTGTTGCTGGTTAACAAAATTCGGTTGCCAGGGCACGCCCCGCCACGCTGCTTCCTTCCAGACCCGCGCTCTGTAGGCCGCTCCACTCAAGGCCCAAAACCTCCAAGCCCATCTGTAACGTCCGCGCGGCCCACTTCGGCCCAACGAAACGCATCTCTGCCCTTGCAGGCAACTGTAGTCCAATCGTCCAATCATTGGCCAACCCAAGAAGCTTCCTTCCACGGCTTCAGCTGCTACACATGTGGCAGGTAAGTGCACTGTACGTGCTTCACGCTGTCAGGTCAGGTCAGGTCAGCATCCATCCGTCCATCTATCTATCGGCTGCAACGTTTTTCCCATTCCCAAATCCGTCGTTAGTTTATTCAGCGATGCAGCTCGGACCAGTGTTACATCTGCAGCGGCCAACTCTGAAGTCTGAGCTACAGTGCTCGTATCTGCTAGTTCGTACCTGGGCTCTCTTAATTTAGCTGTCTCTTTTCTCCACGTTCCTGGAACCGGCAATTTCTTCTCTAGGGATGGTGGCCTGTGAAGCTGTAATAGCGCTGTATCGCTTGCGGATATGAGAATTTAACTGCAGAGCGTAAGCTGCAACAGCAACTGGCCTAGCTGACAGGGTCTTGTTTCTGAAGACGGATGCTCTTCAGTTCTCCAGTAGATTTTAAACATGTCCAGTATTTCTAATCCTCCAATGGCTACATTAACTGTGTTTAGTAATCCGATGGAGTATGGTATTTTACACTAGTGACTAGTGATGTGCAATGTTTCTAATTACTTCAAAGTTCAAACAGGTTTGCAGGTTGGTCGTAGTTGCATCTTTCTGTGAGGATAGGACAGCAAAGGCAGTCTTACAGAAATGCTCTTTCTACCATTTAGGCCTCCGTGATAACCACGACCGAGTTAATGCAATTGCATCTCCCCCTGACTCTGTTTTTTGTTACTGAGTACGGCTTTACATATTTGTCTCTGTTGGACTTTCCTTTCCCTAGCTAGAAGCAACCTGAAAACTGGCATACAAAGTTTGTAACCGTTTATGTTTTGGCTCCCTTTGTTTGTGATTATATCCCTGCAAAAATTTAGCCAATAATTCCTAGAACAACATGTCATGCTCATGGATAGTTACCATCGCCCTTGGAATATAATCTAGCTCTCAATGATTTGCATGTTGCGGTGGCCCTGAGGCAAGATCTGGATTCTTTCCATGTTAGTTCAGATAGATCTACTGTGTTCTCTCTCTATTTTCTTGGCCCTTGCGCGCCTATGACATTGTCAGGATGCTCTTGTTTCTTTAGTCATTATGCAATTGCAAAGCCATGGAACTCCAAGATTTGGGTGTACAATTGTACATTGTAACCACATCATACAGCATTGTGTGGATCAAATGGACCCAACTCAGCTGAATCCGGTATCTCCAGATCAGATGATTCCTGCTTTGTCAGAGTGACACCTCACCTACGAAGTCCTAATCATCCCTGAAGTGGACCTGAACTCTTGCAAAAAAGAGAGGATCTTTTCAGTCTCAAATCATTCATAGGTCCTCCCAATAATTGCCCCTGCTTGATCTGCATTGCTAATGTACTTGGCTCCTGGCTCACATGATTGCTGTAAATGTAACTCCTCTCAAATTCAACACACACACACACACACACACACACACACACACACACACACACTGTGTCAGATTCATCAGAGCATGAGATGCATGTGAGGCCTTGCTAACCTAGTGTCGTATGTTAAGGTAATGCGCATGCATGTGACCCCTGGCATCTTCTTAGCAGGTGATGCCTGCTTGGCTTGATTGTTTTGTAAGAAAGATGGTACCAGTCATGATTCCCTCACTTAATTGCTCGAGCAAGAGATGGATGGATCGATCAGATCTTTACCATGTTCACATCAACATCGTACTTATAGGAGTTTTGTAGTCATTTTGCAGAGTAGTTTACAACTGCAAGTGGTGTTAAACTGTGTGAGGGGTATGTTAAGTTAGTTATGATAAGTACTTTGCGGGGATAATAAACTCCCATAGAAAAGTTAGTTTAGATGATTTGTCATTTAATAAGCATCCATTTCCTAACCTTGCAGAAACTATATGCGAGAGGGGGGGGAGGGGGCGTCCATTTGAAGCTAAGTGAGATGGAATATCAACACACTGGAAATTTGAAAACTTTTACTGAATTACACCATCTGCTGATCCTTACTCTATCGATCCAGCCCTAATCTGAACCATTATTCTAGCTACTGTCAGTGGATCTTGTCAGTTTATTATCCAGGAGACAGAGGGAACATCTTTCAGCGCATGTATACGCTGTGATTGGCTGGCTAGTTAATCAGATCTGGATTAATTAATCCTTTGTGCAGCTCCCAGCTGCATCATTAAACCGTCATCACTGAGCACTCAGTAGCAATATAAAATGATGATCTCTCTGTACCTGTATTCAGTAGTAGTACCAAATTGTGTTCCCCTTTGCATCCTAGATCTCCTTTTTGCTGGCTCAATCATGGCTGCATAATTTGGCAGGATCGACCTTTTTCATACAAGTAATTAACCACACAAAGACGATTGATTTCATTAGAACTATACATTTGGAGTTACTATTTTCTATTACTACATTGCACCTTTAATTAATTAGATCACTCACCTCTTTATGCTATCATTTACATTATGGACAGTGCTGGCATTGTTTCTTTAGCTTAGTTCTGAAGGTTGTGAAGGGCAAATCAATGCAAAAACTAGCATCAGTTAAAGAGCCATTTTTTTTAAAAGTGTGCAATACAACCAGCAGTTGAAGTATACAGAATGCATTGACCGGTCAAACTCCTATGCTGCTAGTATACGAGAAATAATACATTACTAAGTGACAAACATCGGATACTTCTATACATTTTCCATTAATATACTTGCAACCAATTAACTATTTTCATATTGAAAGAAAAAGAAAGCCTCACTGCTGCATCCTGTTCACTCTCAATTCTGACAAGTCTGACTGCAAATATGTACATATACATGCATGTGAAAACTCGAGTGCTTAATTAGCTGCAAATATTACAGCTGGATTTGTGAAAATCTGCTAATGCAGGGATCTTCGTCTTACATACATACATATGGATCAAGTGAGTCAACCACCGGCAATGGCCTTGAATGCTAGCCTCCCAGTAGCAGGAAAGGATTGGAGCAAATTAATGGCGGCCATCGACGCAAGAGACATGCCCACATTGATCTGTCAGGCGCCGCGAGACATGGGCCGTGGCCGTGGGCGACAAGTGATCCATCGGAGAGGAGAGGAGATGAGAGACCGGTCGCCGTCGTTGGCACTGCTGAAACCTGATTGCCCACTCTGAGTTGAGTTGCTCAGCCTTCGTATATTTTGGACTTTTGGTCCACACAAAAGTCTAAAATATGGTCTACAAACTAATACTAGAAAAACTGATCATGGGCAAGCTAAAAAGCATTGTAACAGCCCCGATTTTCGAGACCGTTAAACCCTTCGCAACCGTCCAGATTAAAGCTTAACAGCAGGTTTTAACCCGACACGGACATCCGAACCCAAAGTTAATATAATACATAACAAAAGAACTTCCAACCACAGTCACGCTTGAGCGCAGTTGAGACCTAAAAACAGTAGTTGCTGCCATCTGTGTGTCCACAAGAATCCTATTCACAAGGATCCTCTCCACTTTCCCAAGTTCCTTCCATAGATGATTTGCAGATTATGCAAGAATGAGTACTACTACCGTACTCAACAAGCCGCATGAAAAGGCTAAATAATTACATGCAAGGAGTTCAATAGATTGGTTTAGGGTTTACCATACCTGGCATATGTGGATGCATTTGGTATTTAAAACAGATTGTAAAACAATAAAACAGTAATAAATAATAACATCAGGGGTTTCTCAGCAACTACCAACTTAACATCTCAAAATCTCTACTTATGCCTCATGTACTGGAATCACCTATGAACACAGCTTCATTAACCAGAAGCACGACGCATTCGAATACCTTTAATTATACACTCTACAGAGTTGCCCAACTTTACCCACAAGATATCTCATGCTCATACTGTCATGCAATATACACGCAACACGTTAGCGTGCGACTGAGCTGAGATAACAAAACCTTTTCACTGCTCAACGTTTCTAGTCTCTACCCGGTAGGTCTTAATCCATACAGCTCGGGAGACCACCGGCCAATGGTGGAATCCACATTCCGAGGCTGATGGGCTCATACCGTTATGTAGTTCAGCGAGTGCCCTAATCGGTCCACTCCTGACTCACCCCCATTCCGCATCTACCCTGACATATCAGCAGCAGTTGACATCCTGTAGATATTCAATTGGACGAGTAGTGTACTAAGCCAGGGAGTAATGACCACGCTTGTGGTTGAGCGGTTACTGTGTCTGTTACTTTGGCACAAGGTTCTTGTCCTTACCTGTCTCCAGTGAGATGATGGACCAACACCAGCTCGTGGTTGTCCACTCTCACCTTTGATTCACTTTTTATTGATTCTATTGGATTGTCTAATTTCCTGGATAATCCTCAACTCTCCACCAAAACCATTGGCGAAAGGCCAATACTGCTTTCAGAATTATAAATATTTTTTGTGATGAAACTATTTATAATATTCTATGTAAACTAAACTTGTCAAGGTGAATATGACCTACAAGAGCTGGGTGAGTTTGTTTGTGGGGTATTAGGATTTATCTATTTATCATGGCATTCAAAAGTATTATTTTAGTATTTAAAGTAATTGGCACAAATACAGTAATAAAAGCAATAATATAGATATATGAAATGTAGGATCAAAATGATCAAGGAATGCGACTTACCTTCTTGCACAAGATCCTCTAAATACTGGTCTTGTTCGGCGTCTTCCGGAGTCTAGTCGTCAAAGTCATGACCTAGTGCGAAACAAAATAAAATAAACCAAATAAAATCCGACTCGACAAGGAATGAGCTGGGAACAACATGCAAGTAAATAAAAACAGAAAAGAAACTTAAAGGAAGATGGTGTGGAGGGTAGGTATTTATTTGGTGTATGATTAGACTCAACAGAGTTGAGATTTGGATCCAAGTACAACAAAAATATAGTAAAGAGATAATGAATCGGATGAAAAGGTAAAATATTTATTATGAGCTTGGTATAGCTGACCGGAGTCAAGATTGGGCTTCCTGGGTTTAAGACGGTCAAAATGAGTATATAGAGTGAATTAGGGTTACAGGCGGAAAAAGGGTTGGATAATAAATAGTACTATTTTACTATTCTTTTATGATAATGGACCAGTGAACAATAACTGGAATCACAGTTTTGGGTTTGAAGTGAACAGTAGCTAGGGCTTACTGTTTTCGGATGAAAATAAACAGTAAACAAGCTGAACAGTAAATGGGATTTACTATTTTCGGATCATGAATAGTAATGAGTTTACTGTGTGGACAAACAGTAAAAGGCCGAAATGGCCAAATAGTAACGGGCTGGCCCAAAAGGCTAGGCCTTTAAGGCCCGATCTTCGGGCGCCTTGGCCGGGCTCGATCGAAGGCGAGCGCGCCGGCCGTGCCGGCCGCGGCGGCAGCGACGCGGCGCGGTGGCGGCGGTGGGGGTGAGTGGTGCAGGAAGCACCACTGAGGTAAGGGCTTTCCATTTTGGTGCTTTGGGCGGGCTAAGGAGGTGTGGGAATGGGGTGGCGGCACGGATGGCGCACGACCGGAGCAGGGGACGAGGTCGATGGCGCTAGGGTAGCGCACGGGCCAAGGGGAGGGGTGCTTGAGCATCAGTGAATGGAGGGGATCGCTAGGGTGGTGGAGTGGGTGCTTGGGGAGGTCTGTGGCGGCATGGCGGCGTGGGCTGTGAGAAGGGCGGCAGGGAGAGGTGGTGCCGACGAGGTTCCGGTGGGAATTGGGGTGGGGGATGGTGGGGGAAAGATTGGTGGCGGTGAGGTGGAGCTTGAGCCGAGAGGGGGAGGGAAGGGGAGGACCGGAGGCAGCGAATTTACTTCGCGGGTTCGTCGGGGACAAAGAGGGTGGCGGCGGGGAAAACCCAAATTGGACTAGCTCTGGAGAAGATGAAGCGGAGGGGAGGTGGTGGAGGGGAAGGTGAGGTTGAGTGTGAGCTGTGGGTGGCTTTTTATAGGGTGATTGAGGCGGTGGGAGCAGGGATTGGGCGACGGTGGTCATAGCGCGTGCACTACCGTGAATGGTTGGGCAGTGCTGGGAGAGGGGAGGTGGCGGGGTGAGGTGGCGGCGAAGGTGGTAGAAGGAGCTGGTACAGGCGGTGCTGGCGTGGGAGGCAGCGCATGACGGGAGCGGAGGAGAAGGTGCGAGGCGATGCGGCGTGGTGCTCGGGAGCGAGGAAGAGGACGGGGAGGAAGAAGGAGAAGGTGGCCGGGGAACTATCCGTTTTCGGATGGAAGAAATGGATTGGCCAAAAAGGGAAAGCGGATTTGGGCGAAAAACTTCCGAATTGGGTAAGTTTTCGAAAATTAAGCAAAACTTCAAAAAGTTTTGAAAATCCAAAATTTTGGGTTATTTCAAGCATAATGGAATATATTTTGTTAGCACGTCAATTGAGTTCCTCCGAAGCGTTTTAATCTTCCTTAAAAAAAAGGTTAGTAGTACCACCCAAAAGGCTAAAACTGTAACTAGATTGTGTTGCGCTAAGCGGATTAACCGCAAGTACCTAACTATTTGCCTTACAATCATGTACGTAATGTCCCATGAATGTGTTTAGTAACATCGCCTTTAGTTGTTCGCCTGTTAATCTCTTTAGATCCGTTTGGAACACATGAGTTTTATTTGAAGCAAAGAAAAGCGATTCCTCCAAAATTCGCATGGAACTCCTACATTACAAATGGGACTTTTCCCGATACGTATACGTATTAAGTAGCATATATATATATATATATATATATATATATATATATATATATATATATATAGAGAGAGAGAGAGAGAGAGAGAGTGGCGAAGCTAAGATGAAAATAGAGGGTGCGCTCAAAGTACTAAGCTTGTACTCTTGTACAATCCAAATTCATACATGAATAGAAGAGAGGGAACAAGAGAAATATAATGAAAGTACCTTACTTAGGAAGTACTACTTGAATTGCTTGTGAAATAGTTATGCAAAGCTCGTTTTAGTTAGATGTATATTATTACATGTGTATTTTTCCCGTTGTATAAGGGGTTACCTGCATATATACCATACATGTGCTTATATATTGGCCCATTGGCCTTATGATTAATGTAAGCAGTATTCATAACATAGTATCAGAGCAATACCTAGGGTTTTTGTCGCTGGTTCGTCCCTCCAGCCGCTGCCTCACCCGGATCCTCTGCGTCTTTATCTGTTGCTCAGATCTTCTCAAGCCATCCGCCATCGCTCTCCATCATTGCCCACCGACAGCCAACACCGACGCACTAGGTCGCTCGTGAGCTTTTGTGGTCGTCGACGCTCGATCCAGCCCGGAGTCAGGGACAAGCCCGATGCCGCCTCGGATCCAGTCGAGCCGTCTTTGCCATCTCGGGCCGCCCGGATCCACCCAGTGTCGGCGCCGCTTGCCTTGCCGCCTGTCGGATCCATCGCGTTGTAGTGGAGTAAGGTCGCCTCCCGATCTGGTCGCCTCCTCTTCTGCTTCGGCTCACAACATTGGCATTGGCCCGATCGGCGTCTCCTACCTCGTCG
Source organism: Ampelocalamus luodianensis (assembly GCA_036346255.1). NCBI lineage: Eukaryota > Viridiplantae > Streptophyta > Magnoliopsida > Poales > Poaceae > Ampelocalamus > Ampelocalamus luodianensis. Next base: position 15,168,848 of record CM070636.1, on the reverse strand, counting down.
CCTGCCGAATCCATCGTGGTGAAGTAGAGTATCGTCGCCTCCCGATCCGATCGCCTCCTCTTCCGCCGATCCAGACTCTCTCTCTTGTCACTATCGGATGACTTTTCAGTGGTTCAGAACAAACCGATAAATACTGATAAGTAGAGTCTTTGGTAAAAAAAAGAAAGAAGAAAAAAATGTCTTCAGGCAATGTTTTCGTTCCTCGCTGCCTGGTGATCTTTGATGGTCTCAATTATCGGGATTGGTTTCAGCACATGCGTCTCCACATGCGTGGTCAGCGCCTTTGGGAGATTCTTACCGGCGAGTTGCCTTGCTCGCCTCGCCCTGCTCCACCTACTGAGCCTGTGGTCCCAAAGACTACTTCCGAAGACGCTCGTAAGGAGGCATCTGATGCTTTTGAGGATGCTATAGAGATTTTTCAGACTCAGTATGCTGCCTACAAGACATGGATCGATGTGGATGCCCGTGCCTCTACTATTCTGGTTGCTAGCATGGAGGTGCAATTCATTAGGGATGTGGTTGGTTTGGCTTCAGCACAGTTGATGTGGACACATCTGCGCAACAGCTACGAGCCGTCTGTTGATTCCTTGTATCTTTCTGTTGTGTGTTAAGAACAGTCGTTGTAGCAGGGAGATGCCACTATGGACGAGTTCTATGCCCAATTATTTGCGATCTGGTGTCAGGTTGACTCTTTAGGATCGGATATTTGCCACACTTGTTAGTGCTGTCAACATCAGCAGTCTCACTTGGAGCTTTGTCGTATCTACGACTTCTTGGCATGTCTCTGGGCTAATTATGAGTAGACTCGTGCTCAGTTGCTAGCGCACCACCCTCGCGTGACTCTGTTGGAGGCCCTGCACTGTTCGTCTTGAGAGACTCGCCGCCGTGTTGTGGGTGCACATTGTCCCGATCATTTCCTTCTGCCTGCGACCTCTAGCTTCTACACCCATTACAGCTACTCTATCACCAGTTGTGTCTTCACTAGTGACAGCTGCTGTTGGTAAGGGACTCCACTACACCTATTGTAACAAGAATAGACATGTGGAGAAGTTCTGCTACAAGAAGAAGAAGGATTTACGCTGTGGTGGCCATCTGTAACATCCCAATTTTAGGCTTGTGTTTCAAATGTAAGAAAATGAGTGGAAATTAAAACTTTTTCTTACATCCTGTATTTCCTATTGTACCAAGCAAGTATTGTACAAGAAGTTATGGAAATACGAAGTCACAAGTCTTTTGATCCAAATCTTGAACCTTCAAAAACAATCTTGTCAAACCTTGGACCAGTGCCTTGTTAAATTTTGGAGGAAAATCCACAGCCCCAAAGCCTCTGAAAATTTTATGCTAGGTCCTCGTTTGAGCTAGCAAGCTCCTGCAAAAATTTCATAATTTTGGAGTTCTATTGCTACCTCAAACAATTCTCCAAATGTCGACCTTTCTCTAATACGGGAAATTCAAATCTGGTTGGAGTCAAACCCGGGCTCGGACCCGAGCCCAACTCAACCGACTTGGTTGGACCATGTCGCCAACGCCACACTCGGGCTCAAGCTTTTGCGCGCGCAAGCTGAGCCATTGGATCTCAATCCAATGCTCACGACCTCCCATCGATCGAGGAGCTCTTGAGCGCCCTCAGCGCCTCGGGGTGGTCCAAGCCACTGGATCTCCATCCAGCGGTCACGACCTCCCAGGACCTCCTCGCCCGCGCAAGACCTCCCCACCTCGGGTGATATGGGATGTCCAGGACCTCCCCCTCGGCTCTGTTTCTCTTCCTCACGACCTCCTGGAGGTCTGGTCATCATGGTTTTCCGCACCCGTGCGTGCGTCAGAGTCAGAGCAGTTGGGAGCAGTGGTCTGTCACTTTTGGTCCTTCCCAACGTCTCTTTCTCGTCATGCATTAAATGTGTCGAGCCTAGCCTAGAAGTCTTCCCCTACCTACTGCTCTTGTCAAATCTAGCAAGTCATGGCGGGGCATGGACTTTGCTCACAGTGGGTTTGCCTAGCCCTTGTCCAAGCTCCCGGCTATGTATAGCGGTGGTTCCTCCTCCTTCTCTTTCCGTCACTTGGTGCCGTTTAGACTCTCTCGATTGTGAGTGTGAGCCCCAAACACGAGCACCGAGAGCCCCTTCCTTACCTCCATTGTCACCTTTGGAGCTCCTGCCAAGCTCGAGCTCCAGTGGTTCCATCAACGTTCTTGCCTGTTTTTCTTGTCATCTCGAGCACCTCGAGCATCCTCTAACTTGCTGTGGTTGTCCATCACAGAGGTGGTCAAGTTGGGGAGCTGCTTGTCGGGGTCGAGGTCGTCTTCTTCTCCTTCGCCGGCAAGCACATCACCGCGGGACTTCGTCGACCTTCTCCAAGTCCCTCCGTCTTCCTCTGGACCTCCCCTGCACTCGGGTGAGTTCATTTTAGTCCCTTAGAGCTTAAGGTCTAGCTATCATAGCTCGTAGCGCTCAGTTTCACCGTTTTCGGATTTTGCCGAAAAGCTTGTCCTCCGTCATTCTCCGGCTCGCCGGCGTTTAAGGCCGTCACCGCCGTCGAGAGTGCCCCCGCTAGATCCGCGACACTATTGCGAGTTTATCGGGGCCCTTGGTCGGCGCCGGCGAGGTCCCCATCGCCGGCGGTGAGCTCGTTTAGGTGCTCGGGCGTTTTGCCGTGTCGTACTCGGACAGGAGTTGTGATCTAATGATTGGCATTAATGTCGTGCGGGGATGTTTAATGCTGTCCGAGATTGCTCTTTAAAGGCTGTTTTGCTTGGCAAAACGTGCGTACCACTAAGTCCCCGACCTCCTAGGCGTATTCATAGCCGTTAAGACCACCCTCGGTTAGATCGTACCATAGATGGCTTTCTGCGTAAAGTTCTAAGTCCCGGACCTCCTAGTTCTACCTCGGCCTTTAAAGACCTCCACGGGATTAGCTCTTAGCCGTTAGATTTGGCTCGTGTTAAATCTTTCGCGCTTGGACCTCCCTTGAGTTGATCCTGGCCGTCTAGGACCACCTTGGTTAAATCCTAGCCGCTAGGACCACTCCTGCATAAAAAGACCTCCTCGAGGTCATTTTGTAAAACCACCTTCGGGACCTCCCGAGGTCCTCTTTGTGAAAGATCTCCTCGAGGTCCTCTTCGCAAAAGAGCACCCCGGTCCTTGTTAGGAAACCTCGGGACCTCCCCAACCTTGATCTTAGCGTTCGCGACCTCCCGGCTTTAGATCGGCGTTAGGTTTTATTTGTAAAACCTCTAGCGTTGAACCTCCTCCGCGTTGTTCTGGACCATTCAAGACCTCTCTAGGTCTAATCTGAACCGTCAGAGACCTCCTCTGTTAAAACGTGTAGGACCTCCTGCGACTACGGACCGTTAGATTGAGATCTAACGGGCTGAGACCTCTTCGACCTATTTGCAACTCTACCGCTTTGATTCTCTCGTTATCGTTCTTCTTTAGATCTACGGCTCGGATCGGAGAACATTCGGACCCTGGGATGCAATCTTGATCTGGCCATCCATCCCAAGATCCAAGGCCCAGTTCGTTGAGGCGCTCGGATGGCCCGAGCATCCCATCTCACGTTGGCCATTGGATCTAAATCCGTCGGTAGGGTCATTGGCGGTTAAGACCTCCTCGGGAGATCTTAGCGTCAAAGACCTCCTCCTTCCGATCTCACGCCGGACCTCCTTACGTGGATTTAGCCATAGGACCTCCTCAGGAGATCTAGGCCGTTGGGACCTCCTGCGTGAGAATCGGCCGTCGACCTCTTTCCTTGGATTTAAAGCCTTAGGATCTCCCTAGTGCTCGGACCGCCAGATCTCGATCGGCGGTCCACGACCTCTGTTAGCGCGTAGACCTCCTTGCGTGCGCTGCACGCACGACCGAGTGCGTGATCGTTGGATCAGATCTCAACGATCCGGACCTCCCGATCTTGGAGAGGAGGTCTTGTATGTATGCGGCTGTGCGTCGAGGCTCGTGGCCGTCGGACCTTGATCTAACGCCCACGACCTCTCCTTGTCTTCCGATTCGTTGGACCTCCCAAGAGCTCAAGTTTCCTAAGTCTTTTCTTGTCTCAAATTTCAAAAGTGCATAACTTTGTCGTTTTAACTCCTTTTGAATGATTCCGATTCTTTGTAGCTTTGTTATAGTATAAACTTTAATCGAGAATGAATTTAGGCCTGTTGTGTAGCGAGGAAATGATTTAAACAGCATGATCTTATTTAATGCAAAATGATGTCTAGAAATTCATGGAAAATTTGTAAACCACATAACTTCCTCTCTGTGGTTGCAAACTGAGCAAACTCAACACAGTAAATTTGGCTGTAGACATGCTTTAATTTGATCTAGGCTTTGTCTTTATTCATGTTCCTGAGAAATGATATATGCTAGTTGTAGAACTTAGAAAAATCATAACTAAATCATTCTAACTCCAAATGACCTAAAATTTTATATGGGTTACCACTACACCAGTAGGTAGCTACCATAAAAATTTCAGGTTCAAAACCTTTCTAGAAAATATTTTTGCTACAGTGCTAATTATGGCCGAAGATGTGTTTTTAAGCAATATCTTTTGCACCACAAATCCAAATTAGGATTTTCCAGTTTCTATGTCTAGGTATATTCGTATTTTGCCTTATGTTTAAGTTTCGTCGCATTTGGACAATTTTTGCTTGCTCTTTTGTTTATGGGTTGCTAGTCTTATTGGTTGTTCTTGGTTCTTTTTGCCTCTCGCTTAGGATTCGACATTTGCGGTAATCCCGAGAACGACCCTCCACAACAAATTGAGCAACAGCAAGAAGGCAAGCAGTTTGATCATGTTAATCCCAGTATTTTAAGTATTTATGTTGATTACAAATTCTATGTATGCATTGCTACTTTGTTTTAATAGTTGACCTAGTAGATGCATTTCCTTAGCAAATGATTATCCTCTACTACTATGAGCCTAGGTTACTTGCTGTGATTTAGAGTTCGTGGATGGGCTCTTGTCACTTAGTAGTTGCGAATTAATTGCTTAGCCATGCTTAGCCGGTAGAAATGGGCGGTTATCGACTTGTCGATAACCATGATCACACAAAACTTATTATGATTTATGATTTCCACCTTGTGCCATGTCTACTTATGAAAACTAAAACTAAAAACAAAATGATTTAGACTTGGGCACAATGGTAAGATGGTGTGATTGTGGGGTGTGGATGGAATGGTGCCGGGTCAACAAGGACCGAACATCTTGTTACACTAAACCAAGCATTTTAGCGTGCTAACCACATTAGAGGGTATGGGACCTCTCTTGACTTAGTACTTTGGCGTGTATTGGCTCAGTCGCAGGAGTCGCGGGAGGGATGGTCTTTGGGAGCATTGTAGTGTCAGAAAGGCTTCCGTGATGGGTGGTTGTCTTTCGGCTTGCAATGTAAGCATATGGGTTTCTATCCATATGAGCGGCTCGTAGTTAATACACAAGATTGGAAATGTCTCGTAGGACTTAGCCGTGCCAGCATACCTTCGGAAGTGTGCGTGTGGCTTAAAGGCGGTCTGAAGTGTGGGTACATTGGTACACCCCTGCAGGGTTAAAACTATTCGAATAGCCTCGTCCTAGGTTATGGACACGCTTGGCAAGGTCTTTCAAGAGTTAGACTACAACCTTTTAAATTAAAACTTGATGGGTGGTACGAATCGGGGATTCGTGCTATGTTGTGGTGACTATTGGGTTAGTCACTTCCAGGTGGTTACTTGTATGTATCTTTACTTACTGTTACTTTGATAACAAAATAAATTTGCAAACTTGCTTTTAAAAGGTACTACATTATTGCAAATAAAGTTGACTTCATGCAAAATGAGACATATGACCTCCACCTAAATAAGCTTGCATGTAGTTTATGAATAGGTCTGCTATTCCACACGTCAGTCTTGCGGGTACAAAGACAACCTTTGTACTCAGTTGCTATGCTTAATTGTTTTGTTGCAGAGGAGGAAGGTGAGCCTGAAGGGCCTCACTTTTGCGAGTTGTGTTGTGGTAGCTTGCGGGGCGACTAGCTTGGCGGCCCGGTCGGTTGCCTTGTGGGTGTGTGGCTAACCGGTCGACTTTTGTTCTAGCCATCTTATGGCGCTTTTGCTTCATTGTCATTCTCGTATTTTGTCTATTTGGCCGGTCGGCTCTCTTTTGTAATAACTTTACTTTATGTATGTCGTTGTTGAACTTAGTGATGTATGTGTATGGAATTGATGTGTAATTTTGTGATGATGTACATATGCTGCAGTTCAGGAAGCATATGTCCATCGAGGCTTAGAATGTTTAATTAGTAACGCTAGAACCAATTGGAGGTTAAGTGTTACTAGTTAAATATTCCGGGTCCTCACACCATCCTCCGAAGGGCACTGGCGGTTCCTCCTCTTAGAGGAGCTCTGGTACTTCTGATTATCAGGAGTTTCTCACACTGCTGCGTCGCATGGCTGCTTTTGCACCGTCTGGTTCTACTGGTTTTGCTGCATAGTCTTCTAGTGAGAGACCACTTTCTACTCCTTATTCCTCAGGTATATCACCTTGGATTCTTGACTCTGGTGCTTCCTTTCATATGACATCTAATTCCAACAGTCTCACTTCCATTGTTCCTTTAGCTGCTCCTATCACTGTTCAGACATCAGATGGTACCTCTCTCTCTGTCACAAGACGAGGCACACTTTAGAATTCATCTTTTCATGTCCCTGTTATTTCTTATGTTCCCAAACTAACCATACAGCTCATATCTGCCGGTTAACTCACCGATCATGGTTGTCATGTTATTCTTGATTCTGATTCTTGTTTTGTTTAGGATCGACACACAGGGACTCTGGTTGGTACTGGCTCTCGCCGCCGTGACTCATAGCGTCTTTGGTAGCTTGACTGGCTTCATCTTCCTTTCACTGCCCCTGCTAGTCTTGTCGCTTTCACCACTGCCTCCACTTCTGCTGCATCCTCCACCGCGTCTTTTGCTTAGTGGTATCATCGTTTGGGACATCTTTGCGGGGTCACATATGTCTTCTTTACTTCGATGTGGTCTTTTAGGGTCTGTGTCTGGTGATGCTTCCCTAAATTGACAGGGTTATAAGCTTGGTTAACAACTTCAACTCCCCTATCCTTCTAGTGAGTCAGTGTCACAACGTCCTTTTGATCTTGTTCATTCTGATGTATGGGGTCCGACCCCTTTCGTTTCGAAAGAAGGTCATCAATATTATATAATTTTTATTGATAACTTTTTTCGACACACATGGATATACTTTATGTCATCTCGTAGTAAGGTTCTATCTATCTATAAGACTTTTGCCACCATGATCCATACTCAGTTTGACTCTCCTATTCATATTTTTTGTGCTGATTCTACTGGGGAATACTTGTTAGGAGTCCTTCATGGTTTTCTTGTTAAGCAGGGCACTCTCTCTTAGTTTCCTTGCCCAGGTGCTCATGCTTAAAACGGTGTGGCTGAACGAAAGCATCGTCATCTTTTTGAGACTACCCATGCTCTTATGCTTGCTTCTTCTATCCCACCACACTTTTGGGCTGAGGCTGTTTCTACTGCCACTTTCCTGATTAATATTTATTTAGCTTTTTTCTGCTCTTTAGGGTGGGATCCCAGTTGAACGTCTATGTGGCAAGACTCCTGATTATTCTAGTCTTCGCCTCTTTGGATGTGTGTGTGCTATGTTCTTCTTGCACCTCGTGAGCGCACCAAGCTGACCACTCAATCCGTGGAGTGCGTTTTTCTAGGATATAGCACTGAGCATAAGGGATATTGTTGTTGGGATCCTGTTAGCCAACGAATGTGGGTTTCTCAGGCCGTCACTTTTGATGAGTCCCATCCTTTCTACCCTCGTTCTTCTCCTTCCACCACTCCAGCATCTCTTGTCGAACCACTCTTTTTCCTAACTTTTCCTACCACCCCCATAGTCACCACACCTCTATCACAGCCTTCGGCCTCTCCGGTGCCTCCTTCACTGTCTCCTTTGCCACCGACACCCTCTCTAGAAGCTCCTCCTGGCCTTGTTCATTCTTATCCTCTCTACTACACTTGTCGTCCGTGAGTTGAGGATTCTTCTGATGCGTCATCTTCTTCTGATGAGTCATCTTCTTCAGCCTCCCCTCCTCAATATGCTCTTCGTGATCGCCAGTCTATTCGGCCTCCTACGAGCTTTTGTTTAGCGACTCTTGCCGAAATGACTTCTTATCGTGATGCTGCTGTTCATCAGGAGTGGCAGCATGTGATGGCAGAGGGGATTGCTGCCCTTGAGCGTACTGACACGTGGGATCTTGTCCCTCTTCCTGCGCGTGTTACTCCAATCACGTGCAACTGGGTCTACAAGGTTAAGACCCGCTCTGATGGTTCTCTTGAGCACTACAAGGCTCTTCTCATGGCACGTGTGGTTTTCAACAGGAGCATGGTTGTGATTATGATGAGACATTTGCTTCTACAGCTCACATGACCATCGTTCGCACTCTTCTTGATGTGGCGTCTGTTCGGGCATGGTCTGTAACACCTCAACCCAACATGAGCCTAGAAAGTTACTAAAGCAACCTATTAGCAATTTAAAAATCTAAATCAATACTCTAAATTTTAGCAGAATATCTTTTGTATAATTATCTATACAAGGGATTCTAACATTTAAAAATAACATAAACAAAAATACCCAACATCCAAATTAAATCATAATCATAGAAACTTTCATGAAAGCACTAGTCGACTCTATTACAAAGTAACAGGTGCATAAAGTCACAACCAAATTATACCATCTTAGCAAATTGCTCAATTATTATATCCTATTTCAAAATTTAGCATTCAAGGAGTTATTCGTGGTAGAGTGCATCAATCCTTATTACTAGCCCTTCCCATGCATGCCGTCCATATAAAAGGTACCTAAAAAAATTATGTTCTTTATCTCTCTAAAAACCTTACGAAAACACCTACAACATTCATGTTGGTGAGATCCTCTAATTATTTCGTTAAACTAATTTTTATCAACCAACTAATAAGACTTGCCAGAATCCTGACAGAACATATGGACAACTGTGGTGTATAATTCATAACTCTAGATCTGTTCATCCAAATGACGTGATCCAAGATTCTATTGAAAGGTAAAGACATACCCACAAATCTCTAGGAGATGGCCAGATCAAATTTTGCAGTTAGAAACTCTAAAACCGCCGAGCATTACAGACTGCCAGAAATCGATCTAATACGCGATATTGCCAAATCACAAAACCATAAGACTAATCGAACGGAATTGAGAGTTACCCTTGGAGATTGCGCTGAAGGTTAAAAGATCAACCACAAGACCCCTCTCCCTTCTCTTCTCCCTTCTCCCCCTTCCTTCTTCTTGGCCATCAGCATCCAAAGGAGGTTTTCCCCATAGTTCTTCTTCTTGGGCAGCAGCAAAGGGCAGCAGGGAAGGGGTGCTACAGTACCGCGTGCTACAGTGCGGCTGCACTATAGTACCTGGTTGGTGCTAGGGTTTAGTTGCCCCCTCCCCTCGTAGGCCGGCTTCCCCTCCTTGGGCCAAAAAAATGCTGTGGGCTTTCGGTCCATGCCCAGGTTCTCAGAATTAAGCAAAAATCCCCCAAAAAGTTGGTGAAACCCATTCTCTAATTACCTTCTCCTTTTTAAAGCACTTTTTCTCTCTTAAATATATTTGGGATATTACATTCTACCCCCCCTTAAATAGAATTCGACCTGAATTCTTCTTGTCGTTCTATTCACGAGAACACCACAACTGAAATTAACAACAGATAACACGTGCCCAACATGAACCTCTGGGTATTGCTCGCCATGTGAGACTCCGATTCCCCAGTCGCTTCTCTCTCAAACTGTTGTGACCAAAGCACCTTGGCGTAACTGACGTATCATGCCTCATCACTCAACTCGACCTTTCCAGAGGCACTCAACGGACAGGAATCGAGGGCACGGTCTTACTCGTTGGTCATCGACCCTAACGAACCTCACACCCCAGAGCACTCAAGTACTCTCTCGACACCGGGTCAACAAAACATTGTGCACCCTGCACCAGGACATGAGACGGTCCTAGCGATACGCCATCTTTCAAAATTCCCGCAATTTTCATAAACAAACAAAGTACCTTGGGACAACCTTCCCTATTAGTACCAACCACGCAAACTGCACCACACACATGGAACTATTGTTCCATCTCTTAGTCGAACGCTTCCGCTTACCAAGGAGCACCTCCTTTATCCCAGAATGCACAAAATAACTTGCTTTAAACAAACTCTTTTACAAACAGAACCCAACTGAAAATTAGAGAAATATCATCGCAACCACGTAATACCAACTCCCCACCAAGAGGGTCAAATCTAAAATTGAAGATTCATCACGAAAACCCTTCCACTTTTTAGTTAGGTAGTTTGCAAATAAACACCACGTCAGCCAAAAGAGAAACCACTTGAATGTACAAATCAAACACTTCCTTTATTCCCCTGAACCAGAAAGAACCAATGTGCCAACATAAAACCAACGCAAGTTGCAAATTGACTCTGTCATAAACACACAGCTCCAACAATAATCAAGAGAGCATTCACTACTTGAGAAAACATTCTTTTCTCCATCCTTTCTTTGAAGAATTTAACTTCCATTAAACCATGAGTTTCCAAATCATCACATGACACACTAACTCATTTCTCTTAAATTGGCAATCTCACGCTATGCTCAAACCGAATACATCATTCACCATTTGTAGAGAGACTCTACTAACCCTACAAAACATGACCTCAATCTGTTAAGGATAATCAACTTCAAAAAATTTTGACCCAAAAATCAACTTCAAATTCACATCGCATATTCTCATTTATTATATCAAAAGGATTCTATCCATGATCAAAACACTATTCAAAATCCACTTTTGTTCCTCTACTTCTACACATAATCAAGGAGCGACCAAGGTTCTAGCATAAACCACAAGCCCCATTTCAACCTCTAAGACTTCTACAATGAACTTCTCGTGTAAAAGATAGAAAAATCCTCAGATTCGATGAGTAAAATTCCCACAATCTAGTCATACTCAATCATTAACATCAACATGTAAACACATTCTTGGCCAAATAGTCTTTAGAAAGATTCTAACTCCTAGAGGGTTACTCACTGAAGCCAAGTCATAACTAATAATAACTCAACAATACCTACTATTCCAATAATTATCATATCGATTAGATTTGTTCGAAGTTCTACTCTCATTAACTACACCGTCATAATTCTCGTACACAACCTTGCAAAGTATCCAAATCACGACAATCTAATAAATTGATCCAGATTCTCATACCTTTGATAATTCTAATGTTCCATCAAAATAAACAAAAGGTTTTGGACCACAAATCACTATAGGTTCTACGAGTTGCAACAATGTAATCAGTTAGCTCCAAAGACAAACATTCAATTTAAATCAAATCCTCTCCAATGATTACTCCAAGAAATCAACTTATCACTCAATGCATCTCAAACAAATTGACACACAGAGTCTCACAAAATCATTCACTTGACTACCACCACTCAGTTGCCACTGTACCCTCTATGAGGTTTTGTAAAACATATCCATTATTCTATTCTCAAAAGAAGAGACAAATAATAATAATAATAATAATTTCAGCACTTAGAAAAATATTTACCATTCACAGTAAACACAAGACCAAGAGAAATAGTCGGTTAGCAATGAACTTGAAAAAACAAAAGATGAGACCACAGACAATGGCATAAGTCTCACAAGAAGAGAATATCAAACTTCGACCAATAAAAATAAAGCATTACTTTTGAAACTTGAAGATCTCTTATGCAGCCAACCAATAAGGTTAAGCACACTTCAATAAGCTACAAGCTACAAAACTTGAACCCAACCGCCAATTCCTCTACTCAAAGGAAATAATTTTTCTTTGATTGAAACATCACTTTGCTAACTCAAGCAAAAGATCCTTTAAGCTCAAATCACATGAATCACTTAAGAACTGATAGAACCTTCCAACACGTTGCTTTGCTCAACAAATTTCAGCTACCACATAATTCATGAACTACCAAAGGTCATGAATGCAAAAGTCCAAACTTTTCATTTAACTGACATTACGAAAGGCGATCAAATTACTTTATTTCCAAAAGAATCAACACCACACCCACAAGTCACAATTCCTTACAGACAATCTTACTAACATCAAGAATAATACACTCTTAACATGAATCTTTATCGTCAACTCTTCCATTATAAAGCTCCCAAAGGTTGACCAAGTTGTTCCATACTACTTTTTCATCCCATCTTCAAAATGAGAGTATACCAAAACCATACAACCTCACTACAACAATCACTTTATTTTAGATGGAATCTACTACACAATTTATAAGGTTATACCAAAACCCTTTCATCATGAACATGCTATCATCCGACTATTCTACAATCATGTAACCATAAGCCACCTATTAAGTTATATCAGTTCAACTCTTATAGATTCTCAACACCAAACGTCAACACCATTGTTGCTATCAACTGGCTTCATTATGAAATCTAGATGCTACCTACTTTTCTTTCCAAATCACATTAACAATTACAAACACATATTCATCCGTTCCATCTCATATTCATAATTTGGTACAAAATCACAATAAAACTTCAAGAATTAAAATCCACCATCATTCAAAGGTCTCAACAACACTATGACCAAATTTATCCCATCATTCTATATAGAAAAGTTATCCAGAACTTCTCCCATAAAATTCTAGATCCACTGGTATTCTATCCCTTCAATCTTTTGTAGGAAAATCCAACATTTAATCATGGTACGAAATATGTATATCTAGCAACTATATATGTTCACCAAGTATCCATAGAAAAAAAAACTCCAAGATTAATATCCACTAAGGCGATAATCTAGCATCTCCCCAACTTTCCCTTTCCACACCGTTAGTTTCATCCATTGAGACCAAATAACCCAACAAGTTTAGCAAACTAAACAATTTTAATGGTCAAAACAGTTTCTCAATGTTCCATACTCCTTAATAACTCCTTTAACTCCAATTAGGTATAGCCGTACTCTTATTCACAGTTCATCAAGAACTACTACAAGACACCATCAAATTAATCAACTTCCCTTACAAGGATCTTGGTTAAGATCAACCATGCATCGCACTACAGACCCAACTTGATCACGACGAGACTTCGCTAAAGGGTTTAAATATTTTCTTTCATAAAAGATAAGCATTCAACTTCAACACTCAAAATCATCCCAAAAGAAATACATAAAGCCCAAAGCTTACATATGCTAACGAATTTACAACAGAAAACTTTCATTATCCAAAATATCAAACGAGTTATTAAGTCATGTTTTCCAATAGGAAATATGGAACAACCATAGAAGTATGAGTTAGCAGATTGCTCAATTATTATATTCTATTTCAAAATTTAGCATTCAAGGAGTTATTCATGGTGGAGTGCATCAATCCTTATTACTAGCCCTTTCCATGCATGTCGTCCGTATAAAAGGTACCTAAAAGATAAAAAAACAACAAGTATGGGTCCACGACTCAGCAAAGTGCAAACAAGATAGTAAACACTCATCTTTAACACGATCACTCAATCACAATACTTCATATCAAATTAGCTCATATGCTTATGCAATGCAAATGCCACAAATGCACCATTTTCTTTTCTCTTTGCATATACCGGTAATACGGAGTATGCATCCGTCGATGCATACCCATACCTGTTCCTTCTAGCACAGGGACCATAAGCCCACACTCCATGAGTGTGGGGATCTCATGCCCGTCTAATGCATGACGGGGACCTCAAAAATCAATATTTGGTCACCACGTAGCCAAGTCTCAAGGATAATGACATGATGCATATGAGTTTATTCATTTATTCATCATGAGGATGTAATGGAAAGCAGCAAAAATCATGAATAAAGAACATAATCATAATACAAGCATTCACTTCCCAAAAACATCGATCTGTCCCAAACAGGATAGTCCTCTTCTAAAAATCGTAACTTTTTGTATGTTAAGCCAAAAATGGTGTTCTTTGATTCTCTATAAACCTTAGTAAATTACCCACATTAAACTAGTTGGTGAGATTTCCAGATTCTGTCATTCACTAAGCCTACTAAACAGATTATCAAAACTGCCAGGGCTTGGTAGATGTTTTGGACAGCAAAACTAAAACATTCATAATTTTAGTACAATTATCAAAAAAATATGTTCTTTATCGCTCTGAAAACCTTACGAAAACACCTACAACATTCATGTTGGTGAGGTCCTCTAATTATTTCGTTAACTAATTTTTATCAACCAACTAATATGACCTGCCAGAATCCTAATAGAACATCTGGACAACTGCGGTGTAAAATTCATAACGCCAGATCCGTTCATCCAAACGATGTGATCTAGGATTCTATTGAAAGCTAAAGACATTACCCACAACTCTATAGGAGATGGCCAGATTAAATTTTGTAGTTAAAAACTCTAAAACTGCTGAGCATTACAGACTGCCAAAAATCGATCTAATACCCGATATTGCCAAATCACAAAACCACGAGACTAATCGAATGGAATTGAGAGTTACCCTTGGAGATTGCGCTAAAAGTTGCAAGATCAACCACAAGATCCCTCACTACTACAAAACAGCCTATAGTGGACGTCTCATCACAGACGGTTCCAAAGGAATCGTTTGTGTTGAACTTATACAGACGGTTACTTAGTAACCGTCTTTGCAACCGTCTATGATATGTCATTATCACAGACGGTTCCATGATAGAACCGTCTGTGATATGTCTTCTTTGTCTCCCGTGCGATGTGTCTCTTCATCTCACAATCGCATCAATATCGCGCTATGGCTCCCAATGTATCTCTTCGTCTCCTGCTCCAGCTTTAGTACTTGTTTTATAAATAGACATCCCCTTCTAAAAGGGATTTCTCACGAACCTCCTTGATCCCCTTTCTCCACAAACTCCAAATGGCTTCCTCTCTTGTCCCGGCTGTATTGGCCTACATTGTGGTTGTGTACTCGCACCTCTCTGGTCGCAACCTGGCCCAAGCTGCGGACAAGCCTTCCGTTCGCAATGTCATCCGTTGTAGGCCCTCCAATCTACCGGCAATCATAGCGGCCATCATCTGTCGATTGGAGCTCCTCCTCCAACAGACCAATGCGAGGGTCTCCGGCATCTGGCGAATAAACCTCATCGTGGAGATCGTCCTATGGAACTATTTGGTCCGCACCGAGGATGCAGCCCGGAGAGTCGAGGACGACATCCGAATTGCAGGAGAGTGGGTCGACCTCGCCGAGACGGAGGAGACCAAGGTTGATGGCCTCTGGGCCATATGGGGCTTGATTACGAAGTCCGAACGGCTACAAGCGCAATTGAGCGTGCAAGGTCACAGGTGGAGGCATTTGGTGAGACAGTCGCTGATCCCGCCACCACTGAAGCCGACGAGACAGCTTACGAAGATTTGAAGACTAAGATAGGATCGCTGATCCTTTTTTATCATCTCTGATGTAAAAAGGATATGGTATTTTTTATCATCTGTTTATTACTGGGTAATTCATTTTAGTAATTAATTGCGCATATAGAGGCTTCGTACTCACGTGTCCAGCCGTCCGATTTTAAATCAACCGTCTAGATCAAGCGGAAATGTTTGGACCATCCGAACGCGCAACGATTATGGACCGATAGATCTCGATTGGGCCGCCCAAATACAAGGTCTGAATGTTGCTATCACAGACGGTTCTTTTATGGAACCGTCTGTGATATGGTATCACAGACGGTTCCATGAAGAACCATCTGTGATAATATCCTTATCACATACGGTTCCAAAGGAGCCGTCTGTGTTGAACTTATACAGACGATCCCCTTTGGAACCATCTGTGATATATGCCTCATCACAGACGGTTCTTATTACCAACCGTATGTGATATATTCTTTATCACAGACGGTTCTTATTGCCAACCGTCTGTGATATGCCACCTCTATAAATATCAGGACCCGACAGACCCCCTGCCCTAGCGCCTCTCATCTGTTGTTTGGAATAGAGGGGCTTGAGAAGCTTTGCTCTGTGTTGGTTGTAGGAGGCTTGCTTGTTTTGCTTGTCTTGTTCTTGGTTGTGGGTTGCCCTAACAACTTATGGCTATTTGGCTTGCATGCTTGCTTTGTGAGGCTTAGCTTTGGTGGTAGCTCTCGGTTTGGGTGTTGTGAATGAGTGCTTTGTTTTGGCAGTGGGTGTTTTGTGAGAGGGAGAAGCTTATGGGGGAGGTGCATTTCGGCTGTGGCTCTTCTCTTGCCCTGTCCACTTAGCTCTCACATTGCACTGTGGCCTGAAGGAGAAGGCTAATGAGGAATCTCGCATGATATTTGGAATTTTTGTCATGAGCTCCGAGGGTAACGATCTGTAACTCTTTATATTTGCTCTAGGTTAATCTTTAATCAATTTTAGTGTGTTTGGTTAATAGGAGAGGTAACGTATTTGCAGTTTATTAATATAATTTAACACTACTAATTTGTTACGTGAGTAGCGTAGATGGACCAAAACTGGATATACGGTGCGAACCGTGTGAGTGAAGAGTACATTAATGGCGTGTTTGTTTTTAAAAGAGCCGCCGAGCAGGATATGTTGAATAAGGGGATAGAATTTATGTACTATCCATGTATTGATTGCGGTAAAATGAAGATGTTTAACAAACCGGTGCAGATCGTAGGGCACTTGATTCGAAGGGGTTTCAAAAAATGGTATACATGTTGGACCAGTCACAGTGAAGAGCGGATTATACAGGAAGTTAATAATGACGACATCGCCGAGGAAGTTAATAATGACGACATCGTCGAGGAAGTCAACGATATGCCGGATGTGGACTGTGCTTTTGATGAGGATAGGTCGCACGATGACAATCTGGATCAGATGCTACGCGTTGCAAAAGAGAACTACAGTGAGAGAGAGTTTTGTAAATTCGAGCGCTTAATGGAGGACTCGGGGAAACTTTTGTTCCCTGGCTGCAAGCCGGAATACATAAGGTTGTCGACCGTACTTGAACTGCTGAAATTGAAGGTAAGCAATGGTTGGTCCGACAAGAGTTTCACGGCGTTGTTAGGTCTCCTAGCGGACATCCTTCTGGAGGGAAACGTGTTGCCCAGCACCACCTACCAAGCCAAGAAGGTTCTTTGTCCATTGGGAATGGAAGTAGAAAGAATACATGCATGTCCGAACGATTGTATCCTGTATCGTAAAGAGTATGCAGACTTGCATGTATGTCCCGTGTGCAAAGCATCCCGATACAAGCGTAAGAATACTGCTAAGGTGAAGCAAGGATCTCCTGCTAAGATGTTGTGGTATCTGCCTATGATCCCACGTTTGAAGCGTTTATTCGCGAACCGAAAGGAGGCCAGATTGCTGCGTTGGCACTCAAAGGAGCGTAAGAAAGATGGAAAGCTAAGACACCCTGCTGATTCTGCCCAGTGGAGAAACTTCGATCGGACCTTCAAAGAATTCGGTGCGGAACCGAGGAACATAAGGTTAGGGTTGAGTACAGATGGACTGAATCCTTTCGGTAACATGAGCAACTGACATAACACCTGGCCCGTGAATCTATGTATGTACAACCTTCCTCCTTGGTTGTGTATGAAGCGGAAGTACATTTTGATGTCACTACTTATCCAAGGGCCGAAGCAACCTGGGAACGATATTGATGTGTATCTAGCACCATTACTGGATGATCTTGTGACACTGTGGAACGAAGGGGTACAAGTATGGGATGCGTACAAACGAGAGAACTTCTCTTTACGTGCCATGTTGTTCTGCACTATCAATGATTTTCCTGCCCTTGGTAACCTGTCGGGCTTCAGTACGAAAGGAGTCAAAGCCTGTCCGCACTGCTTAGATGCTACGGAGTGTATGGCTGAACAACTCGCACAAAACTGTGTATATGCGTCACCGTAGGTTCCTTCCTAGGAGTCACCCATACCGCAAGATGAAGAAACAATTCGACTGAAATAAGGAGAACAATTCAGCTCCAAAGGCTTTTAGAGGGAAAGAGGTCTATGATATAGTTAAGGATATCAATGTTGTGCTTGGGAAGGGACGTAAATTAAAAACCCGTCAGAAGAACATCTGGAAGAAGCGGTCAATTTTTTGGGACTTACCTTATTAGGAGCACTTAGAAGTTCGTCACTGCATCGACGTCATGCACGTGGAGAAGAATGTATGTGATAGCTTGATTGGTCTCTTACTGAACATTAGTGGCAAAACAAAGGATGGTGTTAACGTACGGCGTGACTTGGTTGATATGAACATAAGGACCGAGTTAGCACCGAAAGAGACCGATAAAGGACGAACATACCTTCCACCAGCTTGCTACACTATATCCAAGGCTGAGAGAAATGAAGTGTGCGAGCTTGCATGGTGTCAAAGTCCCGTTTGGTTACTCCGCTAACATTAAAAAACTTGTTTCTATGCAAGATTTGAAATTAATTGGTATGAGGTCTCATGATTGTCATGTGCTGATGACACAAATGCTTCCTGTTGCAATTAGAAGTATCTTGCCGAACAAGATTCGAGTGGCAATCTAGAGGTTGTGTTATTTCTTCAACTCAATTGCTCAGAAGGTCATCGATCCCCAAGGACTAGATGCTCTACAAGCTGAGGTGGTGACGATACTATGTCATCTTGAGATGTATTTCCCTCCGTCATTTTTCGATATCATGGTCCATCTCATTGTTCATCTTGTGAAAGAGATAAAGATATGTGGCCCTGTGTTCCTACGTCATATGTACCCGTTCGAGAGGTACATGGGAATTCTCAAGTCCTACGTACGGAATCGATCTCGACCGGAGGGCAGCATCATCAAAGGTTATGCAACCGAAGAGGTCATTGAGATCTGCGTCGATTACATGGTGTAGGGATACGGGTAGGCTACGCTAGCAACAATATAAAAATTCTACCACGTAAACCAGGAAGCCAAGCAAGATAGATGATCATAGATCATTACCACCAGACGCGCAGTGCAGCGGAAGTAGAGTCGGAGTAGCCTAGTCCGACGATGAACGCGCCGATGTAGTGGTCGTAGATGATCGTCCAACGTCCTCGTAGTCGATCGTCTCCTCCAGCAGCCTCCACAGTTCCTTGTGAAGATCGCGGATCGTCCTCAACGCAACAGCGACCGCAGTAGCGCCTCTACGGTATCCACACGTCCTGAGAAGGAATAACCGTACACCGGTGTGCTAGCACCAAGTCGCACGGGAAGGCTCTCTCAAGAAGATGGTGGCTAGGGTTTCGGTGGAAACAACTCACGTGTCTCTCTTGTCCAACCCGTACTAGCCTCAAGTATCTCCTTATATAGTGCCCCCGTGTCGGATTCTATCCGAACACGTTTTACGAATCGTATTCGTACTGGTTTGTTCCATCCCATTAAGTGTGTGACCCGTTAGGTTTATGTGTAATCGGTTGTGACTTGGAAACCTTTTCCGACCACGAGTCGTAGCGGTCCCTAGCAGGACATAGCGATTCCCGAATACACACAAATTATATCGGACGAACCTTAATGCAATATGATCTACGACTAGGTCCTCATCACTTACGACCAGGTCCTATCTTTATACGACCAGTTCGCATTCGGTCACGACCAGTTCGTAACTCCTTACGACCAGGTTTCAACCACTCGTGATTTCGTTCGATCGATCTCACGACTTGCTCGTATCACCATACGACTTGTCTGGATCTGATCGAACTAAGCGACTTACTCTAGTATTCTCCCTTTGTCTCACGATATCTGGTTTGAACTCCAGGTGAGATAATGTGTCATCCATGGACTGTTCAATATTTTCTCGATCAAGTTGTCGGATAACCTTATGTGGTCGAACACTTCGATTACTAGTGGCATGGCCATGCACTTTCTTTATCCGATCACTTCGAGGGGCCCAGAGACATCTCTCCCGTTATGTTAGGAGGGGCAAATCCCATATTCGACCAGTCACATCCCTCCGCATGTTTCATAGCATACCCGAAAGCTACATTTATAACTACCCAGTTACGAGCAGCGTTTGGCAACCCCTAAGAGTGCTATTACACATGTAGGGAACCATGCTGATCTCAGGTCTAAGGATTATACATCATCATTGCTTGAGACCAACTAATGACACATAGAATCATAACAATCTTTATAGTGTCTCAAGGTGGGTCAATCCAACCCCATGTTCTCTAACATGTGTTTACATTATTGATTCGATATCCCTATATTCATGACCAGTGAAACATGATCATCAATCAATACATGTACTGATCGTAGAGTCACTGGTGTACCGATCAGTGACATTCGACCAGGGATACTTTTAGAACGACATCATATAAGTCGAAGTGTTTCACCAACAAGTCACATACTCGTTGATCTTCAGAACTAATGATTCATTCAAGGAACAGAATAACATTTATTCAAGAACTCATAAACATAGACGTGATACAATCATCTCCATGATTGCCTCTAGGGCATATCACCAACACATGGCTCAGGTGGAACCGATAGGTATGCCTCTATCTCATCATGAGGGAAGGCTGGATGGTATCGGGACCATCGGAAGGAAATCAATCACTCCTGATCTGGATACGTACGCTCAAGCCCATTTCACGGTCTTGCAACACATGACCCAAGTGTCCTCGTACATCGACGAGCACAAAGACATGGTACGCCAACATAATCCAAACCGGTTGTCTCGGTGGATACATCGATCAAGATGTGTCATAACAAATTGCCTTCTGTTGTCTCGGTGGATATATTGACATGCTCTGTAGATATTGCAAATTGACATGCTCTATTGACATGCTCTGTGGATATTGCAAATTGACATGCTCTGTTGACATGCTCTGTGGATATTGCAAATTGACATGCTCTGTGGATATTGCAAATTGATCAGTGGGATTTGTTGGCATGCTCTGTGATGAACTTTGTCTTATACTGAGATTGAATGTGATAGTTAGTTCATTCTTGAGCTCTATTGTATTACTTGCTACTGTCAGTTTGATATACTGTTAATTGGTTACTTTCGGTTGAATGCTAGTTATTCTGATTCTTCTGGTTCGCTCTGTGATGAACTTTGTCTTATATTGAGATTAATTGAATGTGATAGTTAGTTCATTTTTTAAATCATTTGACAGTTAAGCAAAGTATTGTTTAGAGCTCATAGTTTGAATTTATATTATCGTATTCATTTAATGAAAAGTATAGACAATAGAATTGAGATGGCAAAGACTTGTTCTTTTGCAACTCTCCTTCTGAGAGCACAAACTATCATGCATAATTTTTGTACAGAATACTCTCAGTCACATGCTTCGTGCATACTCAATAATTGCATACACATTTGATATGGCACTAACATACTTCTCATTTTCATCTACTTGCAATTTATCTATATATAGCATGCTCTGATTTCAGTTATGCACCAAACATTGACCACTGATTGCCTTGTCAGCATAAATTTAATATCTAAAATTACATATTAATTTCTGTACAATCTTAGATTATTTCTGGTGTTTGGATTCAATCAATTTGTTGAAACAATATCAGTATTGTAATAATGTTATGGGGTACAGTCCCCAACGTGAACCCAAGGCCTTTTCTCGACATATAGAAAGAATCATCACTAAACAATAGCAACATGGAAGGATATTTTGGGATGCACAAAACATATAAAGTTATTGAAATAGTTGTCACACAAATGATTCCATAACATGAATGCACCACCATCATTAGTAAACTTTTACTGATAGATGGTTGTTTCTGATGTAGATCTTGCTCTTTATCATTATTTCTTGAGTTGTCCGATCAATTGAAATAATCATAACTATATCAGTTTAGTTTTCTAAGGATTCGGGTTGTTCTAGCTTTTATTATTTTACATCCCTTTTGCTTGTGCTACTACTGACATATAGTGTCATAATTATATCAGTTTAGTTTAATTATATCAGTCTTCGCCGCCGTCATCGATATCGCCGAATGCGTCTGGATCTCCGAGGAAAGTGGTACGTACGCGAGATGGCAGAGGAATATCGAAAATTCCTATGGGCCTAATGACCGTCACGGAGGTCAAAGCCAATGGGATCCCTGTGAGTCTCCCCAAAGCAGCGGCGAGATTCCGGACCATCTGTGGGATACTTGGAAGGGAACGGGTCCCCATCACCACACTAAGCTGGGACACTGTGTCAGATGATCGGAGAGGCGAGCTGTGGAAAGAAATTTTAAAATCGTTCACTTTCCCAGAAGCAGACAAGGCACGCGTGGAACGGCAGGCGTTGCTCGCGATGGGAAAGGCGTGGAGGACCTTCAAGAGCATGCTTGTCACGAAGTACGTGAACACGGGTCAAACGCCCTTCACGACGTATAAATTCTTGTCGCGGGATATATGGGACGCCTTTGTGCAAATGAAGACGATGACCGAATTTCGTGAGCAAAGTGCGGCGCACAAGGCTCTCCAGACACTGAACACTCACCCCCACAAACTCAGCACCGCTGGGTAAGCGGGTAAAACCGCGCAATGGGCGGCGGAGGACGAGAACGAAACAAGGCCATTTGCTGAGATCACAGACGAGCGCTCTCTCTCCTGGTTAGAGCGAGGGCATTAGCCACGTCTTCAGGCGGAATCTCTTTCACAAACCCGGCAGACCAGGAGGTGGCCAAACGTGTGGTAAATATGTCGAACTACCTAGTTGTTAATAAGTCCATAACTTCATAGTGTCTATAATAACATGATGACCTCCTTGCAGCAAGCATTGACTTCCGCATGTTCCGAAGGCTCCTTCCAATCAGACAGGGAGAATGATATACTATCTATGGCCCTGGGAAACAAGGAGCACCCAGGTCGCATGCGAGGCAAAGGGGTTAACGTACCTTGGAGGGGTGGATTCGCAGACAACTACTACACGTACAGGAGTAGGAAGAGATCCAAGGCCGAGTACGACCACTAGTTGGAAATGAGGCTTACTGCAAGATTTGAAGGACATATAGCAATATTGGAGGATCGAATCAATCAACTCCTCAACCAGTCGCGAGGCACCCCCGTTATTTTGGGAGCCAGTCCTACTCAACATCGGAGTAGCATCGCGTCCAAGCAAAATTCTGAGCATGATGACGTCCAATTACCTATCGATGTCATCCAGGTAATGTACATCTCTGGAATGCTCTAAAGATAGACCTATATGACACCTTAGCTAATTGATTATCGTTTTGTAGGAGGCGACGCCCTGCACGCTCCAAGTGAGGATGGCTGGGTTGTCTATTGAGGCTGGGCGGGGGATGGCGTATCCATGCCAGGAAGGGACAGTGCAGCACAGTGCCCAGGTAGCGCAGGGTTACGCCAAGGTCCAAGTGGACATGGTGCATGAAAATTTAAGGGCCGTCCCGCTGGAGATTTGCCCGAACGAAGAAATCAGAACACTAAGGGATGCCTTGTACACTTTTATCCAGTGGCCCAAGAAGGACATCACTCTAGACCCTGCAGTGCCGCCTCAACCTTTGATTCAGAATGCCTCTCCAACAGGACCCTCGATGACTCCACCTCAACCATCTCGACACGATCATGCCTCTCCAACAGGACCCTCGAATGACTCCACCTCAACCTTCGGTTCAGAAGCCCGCCTCATCGGTTCCCATGGAGAAGACGCTGGAGGAACAAGAAAAGCGTGCCGTCGTATCGGTTCCCGAGTCGTCTCACAGGAAGACGCGTAGCGGGCAAGTCGTTAAGTCCAAGTTGAAATCGCAGAACATTAAGGCACCTCCGTCTCCTAGGAAATACTCCCTCGGAAGTCCGTTGGTGAGCAACACAGTATTAGCCTACACTGGACTAGGTTGTCAGTCTTTGCATACTTGGTACATGCGTAAGACCAAAGATAAAGGGTACGATTCTAGAATCGTCGTCAGATACACAAAGGAGCATTTCCTCCACGAGCCGGGCCACTTCGTCGTGGGCTTCAATGACTTATTCGACCTATTCAACCTTCAAGCCCTCGACGCCTCGCTTCTACGATGCTGGACACTGTAAGTGTGTACAAACTATTGCTTATGTATAGATACATGATGAAAATATCACAACTCATTGCTTATATACATAGATACATGATGAAAAATGCCCGGGGATGCGGAGAACCGGTGGGTTTCCTCGACCCACACGTGGTCTCTGAGCAAACCATCAAGGAAGACGCATCCTATGTCGTGAAATACATAACGGCGGGATTGCTTGCTCAGGACGACAAGGACTACATACTGGTACCCAACAACCAGAAGTAAGTGCTTCACTACTTGCTATACAATTTTCATTTGTACTTTATACGTAGCACGAACCTAGGTTTAATGACTATAGCGACATACATGATCGTAGCTTCCACTGGATCCTTTTAGTCATTGTACCAAAGAGGAACAAGGTAATATACCTTAATTCTCTACTCAGCAAAACGCACGACTTCACCCTTGTGCAAGGAACACTCGACAGGTGTACTCATTTCCTCCATACATAACTCTATTGTAGTCTTCCTTCATTTGAAATGGCAGAGGTTAACTTTTTGGGAACATGTAGGTCGTTCATCGCCTATGTTGCTGAGGGAGGGGCATACAGGGGATCGAGCGCCACACTGCAACACAGGACGCGATTTTCGGTACGCGCTACAATACAATAATCCTATATCATACTTCGTAATAGTGTGTCTCGAACTGATTATACATATATATGTAATTCTATTTTTGCAGTGTCGCTAGCAAAAATAAGAATAATGTTCATTCTATGTTTGCCATCATATGCACGAAATCATGAGTGCTAAGATGAATGATCATGGGGTTTGTCAATCTCGCAATAATTATTTTCTAATTATAAATTTAAATATATATTATTTTCTAATTATAAATTTAAATATATATACTTACTACTTTACTCCTGCTAGCTACAGGGCTTGAACATACAATTAGATTCACTCGTTACGAGGGAACTCTTGGAGGTTCGAGGGAGACTCTGCAGTTTCATCATGATGGATATCGTTCACACCGACGGAGAGTTTCACTCCGTTGACACCACTGAACCACCTTCAAACAATTAATTCAATTGTAATTCACTTTGAGTAGTTGTAATTCAATTGTAACTCTAGCGACAATAATTGAACATATTCTTTTGTAATTGATTTTGAGTTGTAAATGATCACTTTGAGTTGTCAACGATTGATTCATCTGTGATATGTATCTATTTTCTGCATGCTTGTTTTCAGAGGACATGGCTAGCAATTCCTGAGGCTAGCTGAAAATCAAAAAAAAATTAGTTAGGATTAAAGAACAATCACAGACGGTTCGATAGTTAAACCGTCTGTGATATCATACATATCACAGACGGTTCTAGTTACCAACTGTCGTTGATATGATGATATCACAAACGGTTTGTAACTAGAACCGTCTGTGATATGTATGATATCACAGATGGTTGGTAACTAGAATCGTCTGTGATATCATATATATTACAGATGATTTTTGAACCGTCTGTGATAACCGCTGTTATTACAGACGTAACAAAACATAGAAGGTTCGAAAACCGTCTATGATGACGGTTCCGAACCGTCTGTGATGACTGTTTCTATAGCAGTGCCTCTCCCTTCTCTTCTCCCTTCTCCCCCTTCCTTCTTCTTGGCCAGCAGCATCCAAAGGAGGTTTTCCCTATAGTTCTTCTTCTTGGGCAGCAGCAAAGGGCAGCAGGAAAGAGGTGCTACAGTACTGCATGCTACAATGCGACCATGCTACAGTACCTGGGTGGTGCTAGGGTTTAGTTGCCCCCTCCCCTCATAGGTCGGCTTCCCCTCCTTGGGACAAAAATGTTGTGGGCTTTTGGCCCATGGCCCAGGTTCTCAGAATTAAGCAAAAATCCCCCCCGAAAGCTGGTGAAATCCATTCTCTAATTACCTTCTCCTTTCTAACACACTTTTCCTCTCTTAAATATATTTGGGATATTACATGGTCCATCTCTCAGCTTGATGTGAAGAATGCATTTCTCAATGGTGAGCTATGTGAGGAGGTTTATATGCAGCCACCACTGGGGTATTTTATTCCTGAGGGTATGGTTTGTCGCCTTCATCGGTCTCTTTACGGCCTCAAGCAAGCTCCTCGTGCCTAGTTTGATCGTTTCTCTTCTGTTGTCACTGCAGCTAGTTTCTC
Organism: Ampelocalamus luodianensis; assembly: GCA_036346255.1. Taxonomy (NCBI): domain Eukaryota; kingdom Viridiplantae; phylum Streptophyta; class Magnoliopsida; order Poales; family Poaceae; genus Ampelocalamus; species Ampelocalamus luodianensis. The sequence goes on along the minus strand of CM070636.1, from coordinate 15,142,716 downwards.
TGCAGTGCTTATGATCCTGCTCTTTTTCTTCACACTTTGCATCGTGGTCGGATGCTTCTCCTTTTATATGTTGATGACACGATCATTACTAGAGATGATTCTCAACACATCACTTTTGTCAAGGAGTGTCTTAATGAGCAGTTTCTCATGTCTGATCGGGGTCCTCTTTGCTACTTTCTTGGGGTTGAGGTTATTTCTATACCTGAGGGTTTCTATATGTACCAAGAAAAGTATATCCAGGATCTTCTTGATCGTGCTTCTCTTACTGATCAGCACATCACTAAGACTCCTATGGAACTTAATGTTCATCTTCGGCCCACTGATGGTGAGCCTCTTACTAATCCTACTAACTATCGTCGCCTTGTTGGGAGTCTTGTTTATCAGGGTGTCACTCGTCCTGATATTTCATACCCTGTGCATATCTTGAGTCAGTTTGTTTCTGCTCCCACTCAGCTCCACTATAGTCATCTTCTTCGTGTTCTACGATATCTTCATGGAACCATCACTCATCATCTATTTTTTCCTCGCTCTAGCTCTTTACAGCTCCAAGCATATTCTGATGCTGCCTATTGTGTTTTTCTTGGTGGTTCGCTCATTGCTTGAAGACTAAGAAGCAGACAACAGTTTCTCGTTCGAGTGCTGAGGTTGAGTTGCGAGCTATGGCTTTATTGCCAGCAGAGGTTACTTGGCTACGGTGGTTACTTGAGGATTTTGGTGCTTCTGTTTCAGCACTCACTCCTCTTTTGTTTGACAGTACAGTGGCTATTAGCATTGCTACAAATCCGGTGAAGCACGAGCTTACAAAGCATATTGGTGTTGATGCTTCCTACATGCGAACACAGGTGCAGGACCTGGTTAATGCTCTTCAGTATGTGCCTTCAAAACTTCAGTTGGCAGACTTCTTCACAAAGGCGCAGACCAGAGCCCAGCACAGCTTCTATCTCTATAAACTTCATGTTGTTGATCCACCATAAGTTTGAGAGGAGGTGTTAGATGTATATTGTTGTTTGTGTATTTTTTCGTTGTATAAGGGGTTACCCACATATATGTCATACCTGAACTTGTATATATATTAGTCCATTGGCCTCATGATTAACGTAAGCGGTATTCATAACAGTTTCTTCATTATTATAGATCTACAAACAAATTGTAAAGAGTTCATCACTGCACAAAATACAACTATATAGTCTAAGATTACTCATTACCGTGATATTGTCTATACAATACAACATCAAGTCATCAACAAGAATAAATGGTAAAGAAGCTAGACAATTAGTTAGATAAAATATCGAATACAAAATTTTCTAGACTTCTACCTATCGCTGCCGTAGATCCCCTCCTGGGCTACCTCCTCGGTTCCTCGCCCTTGGCCTCCTGGGTCCTAGCCGCAATGGCGCAGCAGCACAAGGCTTGCGGCCCAGAGCAGCGCAGCCGGCAGCCACCTCCTCTCCTGGCCTCCTCCGTCGGGTCTTCCCCATCTGCCTTCGGGCCCCGTCTCCCAGCCTCCTCGGCTCATCATGTCGCCGCACGCCGCCCTGTGCTCGAGCTCCCCCGCGCAGCTGTCGGGGCGTGCCTCCTCACGCTGCCACCCTGGTTTCCCCATGCCACTGCCGGCCTGTTGTCGCCCACTGCTAGGGACCTAGGGTTTCCCTTCTCAGGCTTAGTCGCTCCTTAGGACTCAGGTGTGCTCCCTCCTCGATCCTTCTCTTTCTCGATCGATTGGATCTGGTAGGGTGGGTTGGATGTGAGGCTTAGTTGCAAGTTAGATCTTGTGGGCTGGTATTTGTGGGTCGATTGCTGACAAAGGACCCATCTTCTCTTCCTCCCTAAGGGCTTCTGGAGCTCACCGTCCTCCATGGCCATGGCCGACTGGCTGGCCGCCGCCGCCGGGGGTGGGGGGTTACCGGCATCAGGGAGGGTAGGCTCGAACCTAATGAAGCCCCCTGTGGATTCGCCCTTGTATATAGACTTGTGTTAATTAATACCTAATCTTACACACCGCAAAAAAAAAACTAATATCATAGATCCAACACAACACGACCGGTTGCCGGCTGCATTGCATGCACGCTAGGACCATCCGCAATTGCGAATTTGCGATGGAGAAGAGAAGCACAGCATGCACAACACCTTGCAGGCCACAGCTACAGCCTCAGCCTCAGTTCTCGGTGTAGAGGATCACCAAGGCACAAAGCTAGCGAGCGAATAATAGAAGTAAGAGCAAGATGAATCCACATACTGACAGGACAACCAACAACGAGCTTCAAAATAAATTAGCTGAGAAAGCGGCTCCTCTCCTCGACGAGAATGGACTAGTTAACTGTCTTGCTCTCGAGGTTTATCTGCAACCACACACCGTCGCACTATTTAACTCCTCCGGACCTGCCCATTCGTCTCCCCATGCACTAGTCACACACTCTCTCTCTCTCTCTCATCGCCTCTCCTCTCAGTCTAGCTAGCTTGCCTCTCAACAGTATATAGACTCTACTCGACGACTGTCTTGCAGACACGTACGTACACATATAGCCATTGTCCGGCGTTGAACAGCGTAGCAGATTACAAGCCCACATTGCCGGTGGCGGCGATGTCGGGCCGGAGGTCGCGGTCGAGGTCGTCGTCGGGGTCGTCGAGGATCACCGACGAGCAGATCAGCGACCTCATCTCCAAGCTGCAGGCCCTACTCCCCGAGGCTCGCCTCCGGAGCAACGACAGGGTACGTGCTTGACTACGTGTCTTCAGTTACAGTTACAATCTGCAACTAATCAACAATCGCACTGTATGCAATCAAACAGCTGTTTCACAAATTAATGGGTCAGCCGAGCCTGCAAATTAACAAGCAGGATCTTGATTAAGATGAGGAAACAATTAATTTTCCCGCTAATAATAATTAAGATGGTGTGCATGTGCAGGTGCCGTCGGCGAGGGTGCTGCAGGAGACGTGCAGCTACATTCGGAGCCTGCACCGGGAGGTGGACGACCTCAGCGAGCGCCTCTCGGAGCTGCTCGCGACGTCCGACGTCAGCACCGCGCAGGCGGCCGTCATCCGCAGCTTGCTCATGTAGCCGCGCGGCTGCCTTTTTTTTTGAGTGATACACGCTTGAGAGATATTAAAGGGCCATTGGAAGTTAATTTGTAGCTTAGAGAGAGAGAGCGAGCAAGCGAGATTGATCTTGAGGCATGCAGAGTATGTGCTTTTGCTGAAGACTACGCTAATAAATCTCTTTTGTTGATGTCAATTATTTACCACCTCCTCCTGATTTCTGTGTACCTCCATAAAATTAATCAGTCGGGAAAAAGTTTTTTAATAGATCTTTGTTGCTTCATTCGCAACTGTGCCGGAAGGGAGGACAGAGAACCATTCATGTATTTTTCGTCAGTTCGTCAGACAAGGTGTTTAAAGTTTATCTTTTTATTGTCATACAACATGATTAGTTTGCCTTTTCCCGATGCTACAAGTTACCAACACGTCGTTCTATCAGCTTCTAGATACAATCTTGCGCTATTAGTTTCATGAGGTAGCAAATGTGTTGTAAGTACGAGAGAGTGGTTATTCATTTTTCTGTCTCCTGTACAAAGTTGTTGGACAAGTTAGCGCATAAAACTCAATAAGGTATTTAAGCTCGATTGTAAGGGTGGATCAAGTCCTAACCCACCTCGATCATGCCAAATAATGAGGCTTGGGTGCTGAAACTAAGAGAGTTTTTTTTTAATTAAAAACAGCTATTTTTAATTAATATGATAAAAATAAATGTCTGAGAAAAAAATTACAAGAATAGTATCTTGTCACTAAATGAATTAGCGACAGACTTCTATGGCCAATTGAATTGATGGTAGGCTGACTTGACAGGACCAATCATCAATTCATTTGGTGATAAGAGTTTCTCCATCAGCCTGTCCCAAATTCATTTGGGGACACAAACCTATTGTCAAGTCATTTGATGACAAAGTACTATTTTCTTGACAACTATTATCATTGATTCATTTTACCGACATGTTCGTTTCATCGACACTCTCCTGTAGCTCATATCGTCAATTCAATTGGCGACAGAAGCTGCCCCTTCAGCTAGTCGCCAATTCATTTGGCGACAGAGCTCCTGCGCGATTCGAATTGGCAACATGACCTCTGTCCCTAAATGAATTGTGGCAGAGTATTGTTTTTGTAATTATTTTTCAGGGGCATTTATTTTTTATATTATTTTAAAAAAAATCGAAAATAAGAGACACGATTTTCTCCCTAGGGGTAACTACCTACCTGTTATCCACCATTCAATTTTGCATTGAGATTCGTAACTCAAAAATCGAATACTTTTAGCTCAAAATTTATCATTTTCACCCCAAAAAAAAATCAAATTTCAACTCATCTAATTACAAAAACTGTAGTTGAAAACTCAAAATTCAAATTCAAAGACTTCCAACTCAAAATTTCCCACTTTCAACTCAAAATTTTCAACTTTGAACTATAAAATGTCGAATTTCAACTCAAAAAATCTAGGTGGGTAGCTACTCCATATTTTTGAACATATAAAACCGAGAGAACCAAATTAGCAGTTGTTTGGTGTTTAAGCGGTAGATATGATATTTTCTTAAAAAGTCTTAGTCCAGCATATAAGGCGTTGTTGGCCCAAAATAAGCTCTGCCACGAGGAGAACATATCTTGTACTTTCCACCCTCTGGGTACTCCCGTGCTTCCCTTCTTTAAAACACATTGCAAATAGTCTTGAAAAATTCCATTTTTTTTTATAGATAGCTAGGTTTTGATATAATTAAGTATTCTACAAAATTTCAACTAAAAATGTGACTTACATTAGAAGAAACAAAAAAATATCTTAGTGAATAGTGGCTTTATCTTTATCATTTTTACCTTTTTCATTTTTTTAATTTCCTTTTCCGCAGAATTTGTTCTTGTTGTTTCTCAACGTGTAGATCGAATTTACATGTGAAATTGTGTGGCATGATGGATTGATTTTGTGTAAATGATATAATTGTTTTAAGAAAATTTTCATATCTATTTCTACCGTGTTTTAAAGAGAGGAAGCGCGAGAGTACCCGAAGTGTGGGAAATATAGGATATGTTGACGTGAGTACGAGTAGAATTTATCAGTCTCTACTTCGCCGTTTTTTTTGGCAACCTAAACTTAGGTTGAATTAAGGTGAAAAAAGATTAGCCGGTTACTCGATTACCGACAGAAAGTAGCTAGACTTTCTGTGAGATCGTCCCTAGATTCGTAGTCGAAACATTTTGCTTCCGACAAGCGATAAGAGTGAAAAAAAGTACTGAAAGTGAGTGTTAGATTTGCAGTAGTAGTCAATGGTGGATCAAATCTGCGCCTTGTTTATATTGGGTATCAGATGATAACCTTTTCAATTGCTTCCAGATGGATAAGAAAATGGATCAGAAGATACAAGATATCCTTTTCAAACAAATCAGGAGATTCTGCTGCGTAGATACTTCGCCCACCTCCGACGCAGTCCCCATTCTATAAGCCTACTTACTAGCTACTACAGTCTACTACTACATGTTGTACTCAGGAGTCAAAATGTGCTCCTAGTTAACTGTGTTTTTCATGAGATGCTCTACCGACCAGGACACCTGCAGTGGGTGTGCCGGCGTCACTGCTCCGTTTGAAACGCAAGAATTTCACTGAAACCAAATCAATTTCCGTAAGACTCGATAAAAATTTCCTTGTTTTAAAGATGGCCTACATTGTGACTTGACAGCAAGATTTTCAGTGATTCTCATTTGCCTCACCACTGTTGGTAATCCAATTGATAGGTCACATTGAAAAGAGATCAAATCTATCCGGTTGGTTATACCAGTTAAACTAGCCATGCACCAGTTGGCAACTGTGTCGATGTTTGAGACAGACGATATCTATTTCGAAAGAAAGAGCAGCATCTTACAGTATATGCGTTCTGGACCGCGTTTGGATCAATCCAGTCCATTCTACTGCCTGAGTACACGATCTCTCTCTTATCGGAAGCAATTGGAGATGAGCTTGGGACGATCTTGTTCTTGTGTAGGAGACTGGTGGTCGGCAGTGTGGTTTCCCGGTTTCAGAGGAGGAAACGAGCACAGGGGATCGTCTGCCGTTTAGGGCGCCCATTAGCAAGAAGCCCATTAAGGTACAATCGCGTCACAAGGCCCAGACTGCTTAATTCGCGTGACCATCGCAGAGAATCGCCCAAATTTTCAATGGCAGGTACGGTTGAAAATACGGAGAATATTTTAATTTTAGATTTTATTATAAAGCAAAGATCACATAAAATTAGATATACATAAAGCAGTGCTAACAACAGACAACTCATTCTCGGTGCACGCCGAGAAAGGATGGCTTAGCTCTTTAGCACAGTTAAACAGAGAGAAAGAAGAAAGAACATGGAAGTGAGTCGATTGATCTCAGGTATGGACATCTCTAGATCTTTTTAAGGTCGGGATAATTACTCTCTAGTAACTGCATAATAAAGCACATATTAAACCACTGATAACTGCTAATTCAAAATTAATTAATGGTAATTAAGCGGTATTTATCAGTTTCTGATTACACACTGGTCTACAGCTTCGACCAGTCTATTTCGACCATATTATTTCGGCCATATTATTTCAACCACAATGGTCTATAGATCTGACAACTGTGTTTCGATCACACTAGTCTATGGATCCGACTAGTGTTTTTCAACCATAGTATTTCGACCACTTTATTTTGACTACTTTATTTCGACCATACTGGTTTATGGCTTCAACCACTTTTTTTCGACCAATCTAAAAGGAAAGAGAGAAATGCACAATTAAAAAGAAAGGTGGACTAGGTTCACGACATGTTCACTGTTGCGCGTCGCAAGTCACAAATCACGTGATTCCCACGCGAAAATACATGTACGCGTGCGTACGTGTGTGCGTGTGGCTTTAGCTATAGTCCCCCTCATATCACCCCATAGCATGTGTCATATGTTTCAAGGGGTGAGAAGAACTTCACCTTATAAATTGCTTGCCCACCACTTGGCTATGCAGTATGAGACTAACCACGAAGGCTTTGGAATTTAAGTAATGAATGAGTCATTACACCTATGGGTCCAATTCTAACAGGTACTTCATGCATGGGTGAAGCATTAATTCACAGGAATTATTGAGGATTCCGATCCTTAGGATTTTTTTTCCCAACGAGTTATTTGGAACATAGGAATAGAGTTGTCAAGTTCATATGGAATGCATTCCTATACCCCCAATTCCAAAGAAAAACGAGCATGAACTTAAATATCATGTTATGTTTCTTTTGAGAAGTCCAGTGCATTCTCTCTCCACTCTCTCTAATCTCTAATCAGGTAACATATAATCTTAGAATTCATGTATTTTTTCCTATGAAGAATAATCCAAACACCTTTTTTAAGTAATTCATGTGGTTTTGTTTCTCGTAGGATTTAATAAGTCATAACATTCCAATCCTACGTTTTTAGATTTATGTGTTCCAAAGAGTCCCTAGAATCTAAAAACTCATCCTTTTCATTCTTGTAGTTAGGGCTGGAAACGAGCCGGGCCGAGCCGAGCCGGCTCGAGCTCGGCTTGCTCAAGCTCGAATGGAATAGAGGCTCGGCTCGGCTCGGCTCGTTCCATAAACGAGCTAAAAGTCGGGCTCGGCTCGGCTCGGTACCAGGGCTCGAGCTGCTCGCGAGCCCTCGCGAGCCAAGACACGGGCACACGCTGCGAGCTTGGTAAACGAGCAGAGCGATGGCCGACGGTCGGGCGGCGGCGGGACGGAGCGACTGGGAGCTAAGGGCCGGCGGCGCGGAGACGCCAGCGGCCATGAGAAGGCAGCAGGCCAGCAGCCGCAGCACCACCGGAGAGGAAGCAGTTGAAGAACACATCCACGCATACGAAACAAAACAACAATCGCAATATGCAACCCAAAAACATCAATTCATCATTCACATTCACATTCACATGAACCACGTCCACATCTACGAAGGCCGGCGCTGAGGAAGATCCTGCCGGCTGTGGCATTAGCAGCGGTGACGGCCGCCTCGCCTCGATGAGCCTCGCGGCGGCGGCGGTGAGGAGCAAGCGGAGGTGGAGGCGTGGAGCACGGGCCGAGGTGGAGGGTGGCGAGGGGGAGGCAGCGGGTGGAGGAGGTAGGCGGCGGCCGAGCTGGGCGACGGGGCCGAGGAGGCGGCGGTGGAGGAGGTGGAGGCGTGAGCGGGCGAGACCGGGAGCAGGAGTGCCGGAGAGGGAAGGGCGAGGGGAACGGGGAAAGGGAGGCGGCGGATCAGATCTGGAGGCGATGGGCGAGGGAAGGCGGCGAGCGGGGCGGGGGCGAGGGCCGGGGGCCCGGGGAGGCGGCAGCGGGCGGGCGACGGTGAGGAAGAGGAAGACTGGACTGGAAGGAAGACTGAAGTGAAGAGGGGCGGGGAGGCGGCGGCGGGACTGCGGGAAGCCGGGAATTTGTGGGAGGAGGAGGAGAGGTCACGGGGTGGACGGGGGAGAGAAAAGGATAAGGCAGGGCAGCACACCACCGAACGAAGGAATGGGGGAATAAATAGCTCGTTTTGGCTCGCGAGCCGGCTCGGGCTCGGCTCGAGCTCGGCTCGAATTCTCACCGAGCCAAAAGGTGGGCTCGGCTCGGCTCGAAAATTCACGAGCCGAGCCCGAGCCGAGCCGAGCCGTGACGAGCCCGAGTCGAGCTACGAGCCTCGAGCTATTTTTCCAACCCTACTTGTAGTCAACAGCAGAGAAACAAAATCCGAACAACAGAAACCGACCACAAGCGACCGACACTAGAGCATGACAAAAAGGCTGTACACAAAGAGCAAATACCCAATCGATGACATTAACATGCTTGAGAAAAGTATAATAAAGTGCATCCAAATTTTCCATGGAAAAGATGGCAGGTACGATTGAAAATATGGAAAATATTTTAATTTCAGATTTTATTATAAAGCAAAGATCACATAAAATTAGATATATATAAAGCAGTGCTAACAATAGACAACTCATTCCCGGTGCACGCTAAGAAGGGATGGCTTAGTTCGACAGTTCAACTCTCTAGCACAGTTAAACAGAGAGGAAGAAGAAGAATATGGAAGTGAATCGATTGATCTCAGGTCTAAACATTTCCAGATCTTTTTAAGGTCGGGACAATTACTCTCTAGTAACTGCATAATAAAGCACATATTAAACCATTGGCTGCTAATTCAAAATTAATTAATGGTAATTAAGAAGTGTTTATCAGTTCCTGATTACACACTAGTCTACAGCTTCGACCAGTCTATTTTGACCATATTATTTCGGCCACATTATTTCAACCACACTAGTCTATAGATTTGACCACTGTGTTTCGACAACTTTATTTCGACCACACTAGTCTATGGATCCGACCAGTGTTTTTCGACCACAGTATTTCGACCATAATATTTCGACCACATTGGTTTATGACTTCGACCAATTTTTTCAACCAGTATAAAAGGAAAGAGGGAAATGCACGATTAAAGAGAAAGGTGGACTAGGTTCACGACATGTTCACTGTCACGCGTCGCAAGTCACAAGTCATGCGATTCCCACATGAAAATACATGTACGCGTGCGTACATGTGTGCGTGTGGTTTTAGCTATAGTCCTCCTCATATCACCCCATGACATGTGTCATCTGTTTCAAGGGGTGAGAAGAACTTTACCTTATAAATTGCTCACTCACTACTTGGCTAGGCAGTATGGGACTAAACCACGGAGGCTTTGGAATTTAAATAATGAATGAGCCTATACACCTATGGGACATGTACTTCATGCATGGGGGATTAATTCACAGGAATTATTGAGGATTCCGATCCTTAGGATTTTTTTTTTCCAACGAGTTATTTGGAACATAGGAATAGAGTTGTCAAGTTCATATGAAATGCATTCCTATACCCCCAATTCCATAGAAAACGAGCATGAACTTAAATATCATGTTATTTTTCTTTTGAGAAGTCCAGCCCATTCTCTCTCCACTCTCTAATCTCAGAATTCATGTATTTTTTTCCTATGAAGAATAATCCAAACACCTTTTTTAAGTAATTCCTGTGGTTTTGTTTCTCGTAGGATTTAATAAGTCATGACATTCCAATCCTACGTTTTTAGATTTATGTGTTCCAAAGAGTCCCTAGAATCTAAAAACTCATCCTTTTCATTCTTGTAGTCAACAGAAGAGAAACAAAATCCGAACAACAGAAACCGACCACAAGCGGCCGACACTAGAGCATGACAAAAAGGCTGTACACAAAGAGCAAATACCCAATCGATGACATTAACGTGCTTGAGAAAAGTAAAATAAAGTGCATCCAAAAAATAATTTAATCAGGAGACCCTGCTATAAATAGAACGGTACAGTGACGAGACAGCTCGAGCCCCTTGACCCCACGTGTCAGCGACCGCACCGCGCTGCCCCGGCCTTTAAATGCCCCGCGCCACTCCCTCCTCCTTTCCCTCCATTACATGCATCCACAAGCTCAACCCTCCTTCCTCTCCGTTCCCGTAGCCGTAGGCCCTCTCTTGGGCTCGCTAGAGACCGGATGGCCGTCGAGATGGAGCTCTCCGCGGCGGGGAGCGGCGGCGGCAAGGCCCCGCGAGCGCCGCAGATCAGCCTGGTGAGCCTGTTCCTCGCGTGCATGGTCGCCGGCGGCGTGCAGTACGGCTGGGCGCTGCAGCTCTCCCTCCTCACCCCCTACGTCCAGGTGAGTATACGCATATACATACGTATGTGGGCGTGTGCGTGTTTGCTATTTGTTCTGATTTTTGTTCTTTTGATTCTTTATGGTGTGGAGAGATATTGTTACTGTGTCAATAAGAACTAGTCTTTTGTATGAAGAGATTTGAGAGTGTTGAGTATGTCGATTTTGTTTGGACAAATTTGGAGAAACCTCGTATTATGCCAGAAATCTTTTTTGGCCAAATTTCCTCTTTGACATGCATTTTGGGATTTTTGTTTCTTGAATCCCAGATTTCAGTTATTGCCACCGAAATTGTGGTCATATATATATTATCCTATTTTAGATCTTTTTTTTTTAGTAGTTTCATTTGTTTGAGATACTTATTGTGCAAAAGGTTATATAATTATTGTATGGATTAACATGTCGTTTATTTCACTACTAGAAGTCATTCCTTACGGTTTAGATAAGATTATTTTCATCCATGAACTATCCATTCATATGTTAATTCGTTACTGTCTTGGTAATCAATGCGAAGTTTTTTTAATGCTGTTTTCCATTTAACATGGATGAACTAATGATACAAATCAATTTTAATATATGAGTATATATATTGGCTGCATGCATGGCATTGGATTGTAAGTGAGTTTGATTGACATATATTGTTTCATTTTCCGCAGACTGACAATTTTGGTCAAATCCAAATAGATGATCAAATCCAACAAATGCTAAAATCCAAATAAAGATAGCAAGTGACTGATGGTCTAAGCTCCCTAAACATAAATGTAGCCTTTATGATCTACAATAATTTCACAATTGAATCTTATCCAACCAAAAGAAACTTTGTTTGCTTTGAACTTTTTATATGCCAGAAAACTAAACTAGCTTCATATGTACCAACATTAGCCTGCATGCACGGATTTCACTAACTTAATTTGATTTTTTTTAACCTTTGTTTGGAACAGACATTAGGGATTCCTCATGCTCTTACTTCAGTTATGTGGCTCTGCGGCCCTATTGCTGGCTTAATTGTAAGTACCTAACCTACGACTATGGACTCCAAAAAAAGGAGTGCCTTCATGATCTTGAAAATCAAACTGCAAAAATCGAAGAGCAGAAAGATACATGGTGAAGGGCGAACCTATATAAAAGTACATCAAACTATATATAAAAGTGATTTGTATAGTTTTTTTACTTGTTCATAGAAACGTGATATTTAAATAGTGTATCATGCATGCAGGTGCAACCCTGCGTCGGCCTCTACAGTGACAAGTGCACTTCCAAGCTCGGAAGGCGGAGACCGTTCATCCTTTCAGGATGCATCATCATCTGTTTTTCTGTGAGAACTAATTGATGAATCACCTCTTGTTCACTTATCCATCTTTTGCTGACTGGCATGTGGGCCCGCTGAATTTCTGGCTTATGCGGTCCAACCTAAGTTATCTGATGTTCCGTTTAAAAAAAGCTAAATCACTTGTGTGCACCACAGGTCATAGTCGTTGGGTTCTCGTCAGACATAGGGTATGCTCTTGGTGACACAACAGAAGACTGCAAGTGAGCTGCTTGTACTACAGAGTATCCATTTGTTCTTAACAATTCGAGAGCTGAAGCTAGCGATCGACCTGAAATCTGATGCTGAAATTACTCCAGGGTTTACACGGGGCCTCGGTACCATGCTGCCGCAGCGTTCATCCTGGGGTTCTGGCTGCTTGACTTCTCCAACAACACCGTGCAAGTGAGTGCAGCGCAAAAGCATCCACGCAAAAAAGAATCGATCTGCTCGTTTTCAGTAGTTTCAGTGCTCTGTATCAAGTAGCAAGTCTGATTGACTTGTGCGTGTATGCTTGCGATGTGTGTTTCTCTAGGGTCCAGCACGCGCGCTGATGGCAGATTTGTCAGGTGATGAGTTCTTACATGGGCAATACACTGGCTACGTACTGGCTAGTTTGTTGCTGATTCAACCATCGATTCTTGGTTTCTGAACAATTTTCTCATTCTGAAACCTGTGCCTGAATCTGCAGGTAACCATGGCCCCAGTGCAGCCAATGCGATCTTCTGCTCTTGGATGGCACTGGGAAATATCCTGGGATACTCCTCTGGCTCCACAAATAACTGGCACAAGTGAGCCTGATCTCATCTTGATCAAAATACATTCCTTAATTAGCTCTAATTACTATTAATGAGCTATTTCTAACTAAATGCCATTACATAACCTGCTGCTGAATTGATCATTAGGTGGTTCCCCTTCCTCCAAACAAGGGCTTGCTGCGAAGCTTGCGCGAATCTCAAGGCCGCGTTCTTGGTGGCAGTGGTGAGTTGCGATATATATATGCATCGTTTCTGGTTAACTCTGAGTTGCATGCATGGCTCCTGGTTAATCTTGGGTTGATCAACACCTTCTGCGTGTTTGATTTCAGATATTCCTGGGCTTGTCGACGATGGTGACGATGATCTTCGCCAAGGAGGTGCCGCTGGACCCCGCCGCCGCGAAGCAGAGCGAGGGGGAGCCGTCGGGGCCTCTGGCCGTGTTCAAGGGCATGAAGAACCTGCCGACCGGGATGCCGTCCGTCCTCATCGTCACCGGCCTCACATGGGTGCGCTCACAACATCTGCATTGTGCACTTTAGCAGTAGTAGTACTAGTACTCAGGCGAGGCAAATGACGGTTCTGCCCTTGTGATGGTTCGCCGCGTGCATGCAGCTGTCGTGGTTCCCGTTCATCCTCTTCGACACCGACTGGATGGGCCGCGAGATTTACCACGGCAGGCCGGACGGGAGCCCCGCCGAGGTCGCCGCCTTCGAGGAGGGCGTCCGGCAGGGCGCCTTCGGCCTGCTGCTCAATTCGGTCGTCCTCGGGATCAGCTCGTTCCTCATCGAGCCCATGTGCCGGAAGCTCGGCGCGCGGACCGTGTGGGTGATGAGCAGCGTCATCGTCTGCATCGCCATGGCCATGGTGTCCGTCCTCAGCGCGTGGTCGCTCGGCGACTTTGGCGGGTCCGTGCAGGACGCCGCCGCAACCGACAAGGGCCTCAAGGCCTCGGCTCTCGCCCTCTTCGTCTTCCTCGGGTTCCCCTTTGCGGTAAGCACCACCGTCATCATTGAAACCTCAGCCAGCTCCATTGCTGCTCTATTAAGACTTCATAGAGTTCAGAGTTGATATTTTCTTTGCCGTGCAACGCAGGTTCTATGCAGCGTTCCGTTCGCCGTGACGGCGCAGCTGGCGGCGAGCAAAGGCGGCGGGCAAGGTAAGCTGCTCTGAACTCTGAACTTCTAGTTATTATCCAACAAGTTGCAATTCACTGATGGCGAGAATGATTTGTGTGGCAGGGCTGTGCACGGGGGTCCTGAACATCGCGATCGTTGTGCCTCAGATGATCATCGCCATCGGCGCCGGGCCGTGGGACGAGCTGTTCGGGAAGGGGAACATCCCGGCGTTCGCCGTCGCCTCGGTGTTCGCATTCACCGCGGCCGTCGCCGGCGTGATGATGCTGCCCAAGATGTCCAGGAGCAACTTCCGGTCCGTCAGCATGGGCGGCGGCCACTGATCATGGGAACCAGCAGCCTAGCAAGCTGAATATGTGACATTATAATAATAATAATTTCTTAATCATCTGATATCCCTTTGATAGTGGCTGACTCTTAAGTTAATCTGTGTTATCAGAACTTGTTGACTTGTTGAGCTTTGTTTTTGAGACAGGCATCCTTGGTACATTTGGCCGGATGATGTCACTTTTTTTGCATCATGTTATTTAGTATTTTACAGTTTTGGTTACTCACTAGCTTTAGCTATAGAGATAGCTAATGTTGGTGATTTAATTTGAAATTTTTTATTTGTTTTTGTATAAGGCTTTTAGTGGGAAGTATATGTTAATTAATTGAGATGCTGGTCATTTAGTTTGAAACTCTTCGTTTGTTTTTGTATACTTTTGAACATAGACGAATGAATATTGGTGATGCATGCCTATGGGCTTTTTTTCATTACAAGACGTGCATGAACGCCACCACGCACGCACACCACATGCATGCAGACTCGAGTGCCTTCCTGTGCACACACGCAAAATTACGGAGACCGGAGATAAATCCGTAATCAAACAAAGTTCTGAGTGAGATTTTATATCCTTTCATATCATTGTTGCTCCTGGTCACCAGACTACACTAATGGCCTGTTAAGACGAGGGGATTTGGTTGGGCCTCAGTTTAAAGCAGATCCTAGCCCTATCTTGTTGATCTGAAAACCTCTTATTATGGATCATAAACCAAACATGTTTGAGTGGCAACACCAGAAACAAGATAGATTAACAGGGAAATTAGTAGAAAGCCACTCCAAATTAAGTTTCAGGCGGACACCCATTGCCCCCCAAAGGAAACACAAAAGCAAGAAGTTCTGTGCTGCTGCCATTACCTGATCGAGCAGCGCAACACATGTTTGAGTGGCAACACAGTTCCAGCAATGCCTATGCCGTTGCCGCTGTTGGATTGAGGTGTACGTCGACGGGGGCAGCGGCAGCGGCAGCATGAACGCTAAGGCCGGAGGACGTTGCGTCGCAACTTGGCGAGTGGCTGGCCGGCGGCGCACACGTCGGAGTCGGGGACGATGATGGTTGGGCATGGGTTCGGAATGGTTAATTTGGGCTGGCCGCTGGCCCTTCCCAAGAAAAAAAAGGATGGTTTGGGTCAGAAATATCCTTGGCCCAAACTGGCTATCGTGAGAAGAAGAAAAAAAAAGATTGGAACTAGATAAGTATAACTGAAGGATTTTTTTAAAAAAAAAAATTATTTCAAAAAAAATTATAAAAATAAATAGTCGATTTTTTTTTTACAAAACTATGCTACTATCATCATTTGAAATGGTGAAATTGTCATGTCGCCATTCCAAATGGTGACACGGCCTAGAGCAGCGCAGAGGGGTCTATGTCGCTAGTTGAAACGGTGACAGACACTACTGCAGAAAAGGTCACCATAGACGGTTGACAAATGTCATTACAGACAGTTTCGTGAGCCGTCTGATTTTATGGGTCAGTAATGACATGAGATCATCACAGACGGTTTTCGAACCCATCTGTGACGAAGACTATAAAAAACGGTTTGTAGATGAATTCGTTTGTGATAGCTAATGTATTACAGACAGTTTATCCTAAGGAACCGTCTGTGATAGTTACTTCTCTGTAAAACCTCCAAGCAGTGGCTGCTTCATTCTAAGAGAAACACTTCATTCTAAGAGTTTATCCTAAGGAACTGTCTGTGATAGTTACTACCCCTTGCAACGAAATTTCCAATCCAAGCACACCAACTTGGAGAGAAACCCTTTATTCTAAGAGTTTGATGCAGAAAAAGCCATTTGACCTTATCATAAGCTTTTTCAAAATCAATCTAGAAAATGATTCCATCTAATTTCTCCTTATGAAGCTCATAGATTGTTTCATGTAAAACAACTACCCATTCCATGATATTTCTCCCTGGCATAAAAGCTGTTTGAGATGGATGGACAACCTTTTGAGCAATACCCACAAGACGATTAGTACCTACCCTCGTAAATATTTTAAAACTCACATTTAATAGGCAAATCGGCCTATATTGCTGAATTTATCGTGCATCTTCTTTTTTGGGCATAGGGTTGGAATGGTTAATTTGGGCTGGCCGCTGGCCCTTCCCAAGAAAAAAAAAAGATGGCTTGGGCCAGAAATATCCTTGGCCCAAACTAGCTATTGTGGAAAGGAAAAAAAGGATTGGAGCTGGATAAGTATAACTGAAGGATTTTTTTTGAAATAATATTATTTCAAAAGAAATTTACAAAAATAAATAGTCGAATTTTCTTTTATAAAACTAGGCTACTGTCGCCATTTGAAGTAGCAAAATTGTCCTATCGCCATTCCAAATTATGATAGTAGCCTAGAGAATGGCGACAGAGCCTAGAGCAACGCAGAGAGGTCTGTGTCGCCAGTTGAAATGGCGACATGGTCCTATCGCCACTGCAACTGGCGACAGGGACCTCTGTTTTTTTTTTGTGTCTATTTTCAACCATATATTTTGTGAACAAATCACAATGGTATTACAAAATATTTAGCACAACGTCATCATATTTTTTGTCGACAAATCACAATGATATTACAGAACATTCAGTGCAACGTCCTCATATATTTTGTCAACACATCACACTAATATTACAAGACATTCAGCACAACGTCGTCACCAAGTTTTTCAATAAATCAAAATGATAATACAAAGCATTGAGCACCATATATTCCAACAAAACGAACATTTCCTATCGCCGTGACCTCAACGTCCGCTATGTCAATCGCCTCGAGCGGGACGATCGGATGAGGTCCCCACGACGTCGTCCGAATTGTCGATATCTCCTTCATCCTGTGGATTTCTCGTAAGGTATTTCTTGAAGGTGTGCCAGACTCTCTGCAAATGGAGCACTTCTTCGTACGACGCCCGACTTCTGCTTCATCCATGTCGTTCCTGATATGTTGTACCTGTCGTCGGCCAACCTTTTTCTTTAGCCTATCAATGTTCACGGCCCAAATAAGTTGCTCCCAGGTCGAATGGCTGGTGAAATGGCCAACCATGTTATAACCATGTAGCTCCACATTCTAGGTTTGCAACATCTCCTCTTTGTTGAAATAATCAGAGAGGTATTAGCCGGGACGCTGCCCCACCGTCGAACATACGACAATGACATGTGAGCAGGACCTATGCAGAAGAGTACAGTACTCTGTCATTTGCCATAGCGAGTGACACGATGTTGCTTCTGTCAACGAAGTAATTTATGGTATCGTGGATAATTGTCTCCACAATACCAACCAAAGGGAGGCACCTGGCGTCACGCATGATCCAATTGTACACCTCGGCTAGATTGGTTGTCATGACACCATATAGAGCACGACCGTACATGATGTTTGCGATGAAGCCTGATGACAAGTTCTTGTAGGACTGCACTGACTTAGCGATGACACATGTGCGAGGGACCACTATAGAGCATTTTCTAGTAGGTGTCCCACTTAGGCTGAAATACGTGCACTCACCAAGGGCATTTCTCTATGTCATACTTCATGTCGTAGCATCTTTGGTTAAACATGATGACTGTGAATATACGTCGCACCGATAAGACCTAGAATTTGACCGCCCTGCACGACTTCCTTATATTTGTACATAGCTCCTTGTCTGACCTCACTCTGCTCGTACTTTCACGGCACATGGGAGCCTTCGTTAACAACGAGGTTGTCAAACTGGTATGTGTTCCACTCGGATGGAACCGCCTGCTGTTCTACAACATCCTCGTCGTATCCTTCATCTTTTGACAATGCCATGTAGTCCTGGTCTTCATAATCCATCCTTGGGACTAGGGCTTCTAGCTCCTCACCCTCATCAGTAAGCCCACTAGTTCGCGTGACTGAATGAAGTCCTTCCACAGGGTCTTCATCAACAGCATCAACAACTCGCGGACCTTCGGCTATTGTGTGCATCGTGTTATGACTGGAGTCTCTGACTTCTTCTCTGGCATCAGCACCCCCTTCTTGTTCAGCAGCTGATACAGGAGTGGGCTTGGCATATGCCTGGCCTAGAACGTCCAAATCCCATCATTCGTCCCTCGTCTTGTGTACATATGATTGTTATGACCTTGTTCCCTTGAGTTGCATTAACTCCCAATATGTGCCCTGTGGTGCTCGGTTGGCAAGGACCAAATCCCACCATTCCTCGCTCGATATGGTGTTATGACAACCGATCTAGCCGAGGTGTACAATTGGGTCCTGCGCGGCACCAGGTGCCTTTCTTTGGTTGGTATTATGGAGGCAATTCTTCGCGGTACAACAAATTACTTTGTTGAGAAAAGCAATATCGCGTTGCTCGCTATGGCAAATAACAAAGTACTATACTCCGCCATGATCACCAAGTACATGAAGAAGAAGAGCAAGAAGGGTGAGATACACCGGGCATTCAAGATGGGCACAAAAGGAAGCTTCGCTTCGAGATATTGTGCTGGGATAAAGGACACCACGGAACGAACCACGAGAGGATCGCCTATGAGTACACACTATGTTGCGCTACTTGCGTATGCACTTGCAACAAGCCTCTTCTTCTGCATAGGCTTTGCTCACATGTCATGGCCGCATGTTCAACGATGGTGAAGTATCTCAGCCATTACCTCTCTGATTATTTCAATAAGGAGCAGGTGATGCAAACCTGGAATGCAGAGCTGTATGGTTACAACGTGGTTAGCCATTTCACTAGCCATTCAACTTGGGAGCAACTTATCTAGGCCACAAAAATTGATAGGCTGAAGGGAAAGGTTGACCGACGACAAGTGCGGCGTATCAGGAACGACGTGGACGAAACAGAAGCCGGGCGTCGTACAAAGAAGTACTCCATTTGTAGGGAGTCTAGGCATACCTTCAGAAATGCCTTACGAGAAATCCACGAGATGAAGGAGTCATCGGCAGTTCGGACGGCGCCATAGGGACCTCATCCGACCGTCCCGCTTGAGGCGGTCGACATAGAGGATGTTGAGGTCACGACCACGGGAAAGGTTTGTCTTGTTGGAATATGTGGTGCTCAATGTTTTGTAATATCATTTTGATTTGTTGAAAAACTAGGTGATGCTGTTGTGTTGAATGTTCCGTAATATCAGTGTGATTTGTCGATAAAATATGTGAAGACGTTGTGCTGAATGTTTGGTAATACTATTGTGATTTGTCGACAAAAAATGTGATAATGTTGCGGTGAATATTTTGTAATATCATTGTGATTTGTCTAAAAAAAATATGTGGTGAGAAATAAACAGTAAAAAAAATAGTCAGAGGTCCTTGTCGCCAGTTGGACTGGCGACAGGGACCTCTCTGCACTGTTCTCCAAGTGGCGACAAGGACCTCTCTGCACTGTTCTGGGCTATTGTCGCATTGCCTAGGCTAGTGTCGCCATTTGGAAGTGCGACAGAACAATTTCGTTATTTCAAATGGCGCAGTAGCCTTGTTTTGTAAAAAAAAATCAACTATTTTTTCTTATTTTTAAAAATAATATTATTTCAAAAAAATTCCTCACAAAACTGCCGGGTATAGGGAACGTTACATATATAATCCAATGTCCAGTATGATGCATGCATGGGGGAAGGCTCCAAGGGTCAGGAGGTGCACGGTGACATTCAGAGCTCTCTCTCTTGCTCCAACTAATTAACGTAGCAAAGTCAGATCCGGATTCTCTACTGTAACAACAGAGAACAAAGTGTGAACAGTGATTTGAGTCTGTTTAAACAATATTCTACATTAGTACCGTAGCAAATGCTATAGAAACATAGAATATTTAATGTGGTGATTTTACTAGTCCTTTGGGACGGTAGCGCTTGGTTTAGCCTGTTTATTTTAGATAGTACGATGAGACAATGCCCAAATACTGATCACAATAGATCCTCTGTATTTTTCTCTTCAAGGCAGATGATCCCTTTCCAGCAAAGCCATGTGCTCACCTTTCACAAAGGACACTGCACGGTGGGACTCTCTCTCTCTGGCTGATAGGCACACAATGTACATGGACGAGCAAACCAGCACTAGCAACTGATTGAGTGATTGCCAATTGCCATGCATGGCTAGCTAGCTAGCCTAATTTGCTTGCTTGAATCGATCAACGCGGCTGCGCAGAGTGAAATACGTACGTGTGCCAGCCCCGGCCGTACGTGTATAGCATGCATGGCACGCATATGCGTGACAGGGTTACCGTATATCGACACACCTATCGGTATGGTCCCTAGCACTCCCGT
Source organism: Ampelocalamus luodianensis (assembly GCA_036346255.1). NCBI lineage: Eukaryota > Viridiplantae > Streptophyta > Magnoliopsida > Poales > Poaceae > Ampelocalamus > Ampelocalamus luodianensis. The sequence continues at coordinate 15,122,296 of CM070636.1, read as the reverse complement.
CCTGCCCAGCCCAACGCTTCAATCCAAAGATTAAGTACATCTACGTCCCGTTTGATTTGTGTATATATATATATACAATCTTGCTATTTTTAAGTCACCTTAAATTTTCTTAAGTTTAAATCACTTGTTGTGACCATTGGATTTGTGTAAAGATTGATGTGTCATGTGATTGGATATTGATTCAATAGATAAAAAAGTGACTTATACTTAAGAAAATTTTAGTCACCTTATATATATATAACCGACCGACCGAGTCGGCTACAAGTTCGATATGATGTCGTCGGGCCGGCCTTCTCAGCTCAAAAGCTAGCTAGCCGTTCTTAAACCTGCGTCGGATCCTTTCCGCAACCGATATTGGACTATCCTAGCAGAACATAACTCAAATATGCATATATTAATTGCGCAAGTGCACATCTATCCCCTGCAGTTTCTTCGTTCTTGATTAGGAGCAGGGCGGACCCAGCATAAAATATTAGATAGGGCAAGTCACGGCCTCGCCGGCCATGACGTGGACGCGCTCCCCGCTCTCCGATGTCATCCATTAAAGAATTTTTTTTCACATATGTAAGAATGTAGTTCATTGAGGCATTGTATCAAACAGGTAGTGCGCAAACTCACCTTAATAGTAGTGACCCAGCGAGCGACGATGATGGCCGAGATTGTTCGTCTAGCAGCACTCACCTTGACATCCGATGATCCCGGCGCGACGTGGCGGCCGCATCCCAGAGCACGCCCACGGCGCCCTCGTTGAACCTCCGCACGCGCGCCACGGATAGCAGCACCGCCACGGCGAACCCGCTGAGAGCACCCGCCGCGTAGGCCTTGACGACGACCACGACCTCCCTAGCTTGCCAGCGCAGGGTCCTGCTTGACCGCGATGGCAACGTGTATCAGCACGGTGCCCTCGACCTGCCGTGCGATGGACGGCGGTGCGCGCATGTGGGCACCGCGGTGGCCGCCAAAAAAACACAATCACTGAATCACACAATGTTCAACACTAATTCACACAATGAATCACATAACGTAACACCAATTCACACAATGAATCACACAATTTGATGTCAGTTGAACACTTGAACTCATTTACAGATTTACTCACCTCACAGTCTCACAATCACTGAGTCACCGACTGGCCGAGTGGCCAAGCCAGAGGCCGGAGGCCGAAGCGGAGAGGAGACTGGGAGAGCCGGAGGCCGGAGCACCGGAGTGGAGAGGGAGTCCTTGCCGGGCTGCCCGCACCGCACGCCCTCGCTCGCACCGCACCGCTCGCCCGCGCTGTGCTCCCTCGCCACCTCGCGGCCTCGCCCTCCTCCCTCGCCCGCCGGGCGTCGCCGCGCGCGCCTCGCAACTCGCCGCTAGGGTTAGCGCCGGGAGGGACCAGCTCAGTAGCAAGAAGCCTCCATTCCTTTTGTCCCTGGGGCGCTGGGCCGTGAGTCACTGGGCTGGGGCGCTGGGCTGTGTTCGCGCCTACGTGGTGGGGGGTCGTGCTAGTTTGGAGCTCGGGCGGCTGCCCGAGCTAGCCCGGATGGACGGTCTGCCCCTGATTAGGAGGGAGAGGTGAGGGAGAAGGCACGCAAGGTAGGGAAAACAATTTCGTTTTGAAAATTATTTCGGAGGGTAACGAAATGAACAAAATACCGAAATTTCGAAATTTCTATTTTCGGTGAGTTTTCAAACATGCGCTTGAAATTTGGACGAAATTTGACCGAATTTTGTCCAAATTTAAATGTTGCCGAATTTAGGGCGTAATTTGTCCAAATTCAAATGTTTCCATTTTTTTTAATGAATCCTATTTATTTCGGAGGGTCAAGAAATTTACGAAATTACCCAAATTTCTCAGCGAAATTGTGAACCCTGACGCAAGTTGCTGTCGATCAGTCTGTCGCTGTCGACTTAGCTAGCTAGCGTCAGCCACATGCACGATGAGCCCATGCGCGCGGCTCGGTCGGTCGAACGGCGGATTGCCTAGAGATGTGCAGAACTGGGGCTACCCCCTGCACGGTGCATCGACCATGATTCATGCATGTACTGGTGTGAAAAAAAGTGAGATGAGATGTGATAAGGATGATTGCTCCCTTTGGATTTGGAGGCATCCAACCCGAGGGCATTCCCTACCCTTGGGTATCTCGTGCATCCTCTCCGAAACATGGTGCAAATAATCATGAAAATTCTTTGAAAAAAATTTGATTTAGGTAGCTCATGACGCAATCAAGTATCCTATAAATGTTCGACTGAAAACACAACGTGTATTGGGAGAAACAAGAAAAGGCTAGATATCATGGATAGTATGTCTTTATCTTTTTTTTTTCTCTTCCCCTTTTTGTTCTTGGATTTCCTTTCGATCAACCAGATTTTTTTTCATTTCTCCATGCGTAGATCAGATTTAGATTTGAACTTTTGTGGCACGATGGATTGATTTTGTTTCAATATTGCCGGTTTCTTTCGAAAATTTAATTTTCATGATTATTTGCACCGGGCTGTTCTCCTGGAGGATGTACATGTGTGCACAGAAGAGTGGGAATGTGGGATGTACTATATATACCCTCATCCATTTATTGTTGCTTGTCTTAGCCTTGAGAGATGTGCAATGTTGATTTCACATGAAGTTGCAACCAAGGCCTGAATAAGCCAAACTCTGTAACTTGACTATTTGGGTGCAAGGAAAGAACTTTCCAAATTAATTGAGTTGTGTACTAGCTAGCTAGACATGACACTGCATATAGTTGGAACCAATCAAATGATTTGCATGGATTGTACTTGTCTTTTCACTGCACCATGCATGCATCTTCTCTCCATTTAGAACAATCCGTCTCTCGCAAGTACGTTAAAAACATGCATGACTGATTACATACTTGGGAATGGGATCGAGTTCGAATGATGGGCTACATGTCATTGGGATTGCAAGCCCAAGTTCTGCAAGAATTACTACTTGTCAATTAATGCAGCACTGTTCTATAAGTGTTGTACAACATTAGGCTGAACTCAAATGAAGGTACGATTTCTCAAGTGATCGATCAGCAGAATATATGCATGGGCTAATCATTTTTCAGATACATATAAATAGGTTTAATGCATGGAATTATTTCCTATAAATGTAGGCCAGATGGGGGTACAACTAGGCGCTGAGCTAGCTACGGCCCAAGTCTAGGGGCTTGGTCAGCTGTTCTCTTGAGCCGAACTTATATTTTTAACGATTTTTTTAAGAGATTTTCTATGAGATTTTGATCGTAGGACTCGGATTATTGTCCCAGCTACCCGAGGCCTAGCTACACCCCTGGGTACAGCTAGGTTTTAGTTTCACCATTCTTCTTTTCAAGAAAAGGGACTTGAAAAGGTTCTGAAAAAGTGGGCAGCAAGAAGTGTAGATAGTACTGCATACAGAAAAAAAAATTAAAGGTGGAAATGTAGACCTTTTGTGGTCCTACTTATCTTGGCAGTTAGGTTTGGGGTGTATATATATGGTCCTTCAATTTGCAACACTGCATGCACTTGTGCCCCATTGGTTGCAAGATTGAAATTAGGAAAAAGGGGTGGGGTGGGTGTGGGGGATGATTTGGCGGGGTTTAGATTTTTTTTTTAGTTATAGAAACTAGTTTTTTTCTCTCTTAAACCTAGGTTGATGCCAAGAAAAACAAACTTGTGACCTCCCATATATCTATCATTCTCGATAAGTTTGAATTATATGTCGAAGAGTATATATTTTTTCTATGTGCAACGATTTTTTTTTGTATTATTAGACACTTCATGAAAAAAAGCAGGGAATGTGCAATTTTAGAAGAAATATTGGAAAAACTGAAATATCTGATTTGTCAAGAATTTGGATAGTTTTTTTTTTCCTTTTTTTTTTAACTTCTGTTGAAAAATGGACGTGGTTACATGTGAGTGAATTTTGGATAGATCAGATCCTACACAGTGTGTGAGCACAATGTTTGATAACTAAGTGCTCTAAAAAAACTAACACTAAATACCATTATACATAGTAGATTTTTGAACTTTTGTCGAAAAATTTATCTCATTATTTCACTTGTGGTTAAAGGGTTAAAACTCCCTACTCCGTTCCTCCTCTTTCTAGGAAATAAACCTGGGCCCAAGGGTTACACACACTTGCGAGGTACCCGTCTTGCATCACTTTCCTAAGGAAACTCGAGAGGGATAGGAGCATCCTTCCATACCAATCTATGGCAGAACTCAACCCCAACTTTCACCTCGAAACAAACTCGCGTCTTATATATACTAGGGCGCATGAGTTCCACAAGAATTAGCCTTGGATTTAATTCGAAAAGAGCCATGCAGGCAGCAGGATTTCCACACGAAAAACAGCATACAATTCCCACGAGATCTCTACAAAATTCATGCGTTCCAAAAGCAAGAGTTGAATGCGAAAAAATCACCCCCAAAACAGAGCTAAGTAATACACATGTTGAACCAGAAACGAAAAACATATAATCATGTGGTCGCCACACATAGCAACACGAATCGCGCGGGGGGGATGGGGGCCAAGGAGCCAGACGCATGATAGCTGTACGTGTGTTAGGTAGCAATCCCTGCACCTCCGTAGGACCCCGTTCCCATCCCCCCCTTAGATTCCTGCAGCTTTCCTCCTCTTAAAAATAATCATCAAATTGCCAGCGATCCTCCCTCTTCAAAAGAAACCTATTTTTTTATTTTTATTTTCTCCGTGCTATTCTCTCTCTAGCCAGCTCATTCCTCCGTTTCTCTCCTGTACTCTCCTACGTGGATCCGGATCCTCTACGCTACTTCACTAAATGCTTGTTGCTACGGTGCTTTATATTGATTTTCTAGCCATTGGATCGAGGGTGAATGGCCCAGATTCCATAGAGCACTGTAGCATTATGTCGCAGCTGTTCTTTTCATAGCGTGGCACTGTGGCATAGTCCCATAGCGGTTCAATCCTAGTCATCTGAGTTTGGATTAAATGATCCAAAGTGCTCCTATCCTGCATTAGTAGGCACTAATGTAGAGGATCCTCCTCCTCCTGTCCCCCTCCCATTCCAACATCTTGCATGTTCCAAAATCTTGCAAAGCTAAATGTATAATTATCAATTAGTGGGCAAAATCTTGCAAAACTAATTGAGATGTCAAGCGAGTAGGGGAATAAACTAGCAAGAAGGCTCTCCAAAACGATCCTGCAGCGTCTCCCCTCCACATGACGGCCAGCTTCATCCTCCCTCGGCCGCATGGAACATACACAAAAATATTCGCAAGTGCAGGCGCCAACAACTACCAAAACGCTAACTGAACACATGCAAGAATCTCCGAATGAGGATTAGGATCGTCTGTATTAAAGGAGTTAATACAGAGGATCTACAATGTATGTGCATTAGGATCGATCTCCACCGTCCAAACACAAATCGAATGTCGAGATCAATCACCACATTCGGTTTTGTTACAATGTTTTTTTTGTTACAGTAAAATCACTACAACACTTTTCCCTATACTTTTATCACCGTTGCTGCAATACTAAGGGCAGAACACTATTCACACAGTGGACCTCTGCGGTAATACAGAGAATTCGGATCCACCTTTGGAAGGATCATGGGGGATTTGTTTAAGCTCCTCCAGATTAAGCAAAACACGATCAAGGGTTTTTAAATTGCAGGTGCAGTGCTTGGGATATGGTTAATTAGTTAACAGCTAATGATAGGGCTCTCAAGAAAGGCTCGGTTCCCGACAAGAATGATAGGCTTTTCAGCGACCTTCTCATGCATGATTGTGTCATCATCATCGTCAATGGTGCAATGGTAATCATCGGAGTTTGGAACATCCTGTGATATGCTCAGTGATGATGGATTTACTCTGGCAGAGAATGACCAGGGCCAGTATTTATATATCATGTACTACAGTACTAGTGGATAAATCTCCTACAGGGACTAGCTTGTACACATGTTCTGCCATGTCATTCCTCTATATGGACTTCTTGTGAAATTATCAAAACATGATTTGAAATTTTTGAGTACTCAACAAACATTTTTGTGCTGTTGTGTACTCGAACCTTTTTCAGATCGATAGATATTCGTATTTTGCTGTATATATCTAAATTTTAACTTAGGCGTGTACCCAGAAAAAACTACCACCTTCATCGCCAAATGTAAAAAATACTGGTATCAACTTAATATTATGTACTTAGAAAATACAAATGCCCCGACTTGAATCTAGAAATGTGACAGGTTAATGGTAGCCTCAGCTTTTCCTTGTGATTCAGCTTTGTGAAAAGACACTTATCAAGAAATTTTGCTTTCTTTTTCTCTAGAAAATGATATAATTGGTTTTCTTGTTTAGAGTTGACATAATTTGTCTCCTAAGATGCTATATGTGTCGTTAATGTGAGAGGAACCAATCCTGAAGCAGTGGACACCTTTTTCTCTTTTCACCCTGATACTTTCGGACTATCAATCACTCCTCTATGCAGCAATAATTCTTGCAAGGATTTGTTCGTAGTACTCCATTTTCTCGTCAAGCTCGAGTTACCATCAATGTCATGGTCCAAGCTACACCTTCGGATTCGATTCCGAAACGACTTCCCTCTTGATTGATTAGAGCATGTACAATAGTGTGACGTCAGCTATCTGTAAGCTTTGACACGTAGAAGCGCGAAATGATGTGGAGGAGAGAGGGATAGCATAAAGAATTAAGCTGCCTCTCATGCAGTGATCGATTGTAACACGAGAAACAATACACGTTGTGTATGGAGGAGCTGCCTATATAGACATGTAAAAAGATAACATATTGTAGAAGCTATCTTTAGTGATGTTTTATAGATGATATGAAATGATACTATAGATCACAACAATTATCTATACCATTTTACATACCTTTAACCAAGTAACCCACCTTAATTTCATCCGCTTATAAACAGTGTTATCTCCTGCAGTAAAAAAGGAGGGGAGTTGATCCAGTGGTCCAGTATTTGTGCCAATTAGGAAAGCGACAGAACAATGCGGAGACTGGATCTATCTGATCGAACGGTCACCATTAGTCGGCCCATGTGTGTGCCCTCCTGTTAAGCTAAACAGTACCTGGTATGAATTTGCGCCTTCGAGTCCCAGTCCATGCTGTAGCGAGTAGAGTACTAATTGTGCCGTGCTTTAAGATTGAGGCAACAATTTATCTTGTCGGAAAAAAAAATAGCCAATGTTCGCAAACAGGGACAGAGAGTCAGGCTTGAACCACGCCTCGAGCTGAAATAGCCCTTTCCTTGACTGAGCCTACTGTCTTCTGTTATTTTGGTATTTTCTCCGTATGCTTTGGATCCTAGGTCTAGGGTTGCCCTGGACCTGGATCCGCAGACCGCAAGATATACATCTGGATGATACGTACCAAATGAGAGGACCTCTTCTTTTCTGAATTGCCAAGCGGTGAGTCGGCACGGGTGTCAGCAACAGGAGCGAGGGTTAATTAGAAAGGAAGGCAAGTACTGTTGGAACTTTCACTTCGCTGTATACGGCCGTAGCGCGGAAATGGTAGTACAGCAGTTGTCGTGGTTTCGTACAGAGAGGGGAAAAAAACCGCAGGCGCAGCACACGTTGCAGCGGTACGGCTATTCCGTGGGGCCCACGCGCCCTGTTGGTGCTGCATGCATGTCAGATCGATCCATGGAGGGGGAGCGTATTTGTCAGCAGCAGTAGCAGTAACATAATAGCCTTTCACCATGGATCTTCAGCTCTCTTCTCTTATCTGAGGAAAAAATTATTGTGATTTTACTCGTTCTATGGGTGAACTTTTTTTTTTTGTTACATTTGTTTCTGCTGATGTGTTTTCTTTCATTATATCACAGTAGCATCGCCGAGAATGTCATGCCATAGACCGTAATTAACCATCGATATATTTTTCGCACCGGCTATTAGAAGGCGTATACTACCTTAATAGTTTGACTTTATCGATGTCGCACAACTTTACTCGGTTGTGCTTAAAAAATGCTATTTCTTTCAAGTTTTATGTGCCTATAGGCTATATTTCTCTATTATTTATTTCTTTTCTAGCGAACGAAATAGACTATCATATATTTCCATTTCCTCGCCTCTCGCGGCTCTGAGCTCTCTCCCTGATTGATATAGTACTACTCCTCCATGCTCCTCTTGCTCCTGCTCCTCCATTGATGAAGCCAATGGCCACCAATGGCGGCATGGCCTCCCCCTTCTTCCCCCCAAACTTCCTCCTCCAAATGCAGCAGCCCCTCCCTCACCACCATCCCCAGCAAGACCACCACGGCCATGGCCACCACCACACGCACGAGCACCACCACCTCCCTCCCACTCCCCAGCCCAGCTCAATCCCTTCCTCCAAGACTTCGGCGGTGCGGGCGCCATGGCGCCGCCGACAATGCTGGGCGGCGGCAAGCGCCCGCCGACGCCGATGTACCCCGACGGCGGCGACGACCCGAGCAACCACCACCACCACCACCACGAGCTAGCGGGGCAGGCGGAGCATCTGCAGGACGGCGTGGCGTCGGACGACGAGGAGGGCTCCGCGGCGGGGTGCGGCGGTACGGAGAAGAAGCGGCGGCTGAGAGTGGAGCAGGTGCGGACGCTGGAGAAGAACTTTGAGCTCGGGAACAAGCTGGAGCCGGAGCGGAAGCTGCAGCTGGCGCGCGCGCTGGGGCTGCAGCCGCGGCAGGTGGCCATCTGGTTCCAGAACCGCCGCGCCCGGTGGAAGACGAAGCAGCTCGAGAAGGACTACGACGCCCTCCGCCGCCAGCTGGACGCCGCCCGCGCCGAGAACGACGCCCTCGTCGCCCACAACAACAAGCTCCAGGCCGAGGTACCCATCCATGTCTGTCATCTCTCGTCATGCAGGCACGCGCCGATCATACACCTGCAAGATCCAGATCGTCTTGATCGATCCTAGCTTCTTGGATCGTGATTAGTAGCTAGCTCTGCATTCCAAGATTGGTTCTTGGAATTAATCTTGGTTGTTCTTGGTGCTAGCTCAATGATTGAGGTGGTGGATAGCAAGATAGATACTAGTAGCTAGTTGATGGTAGGATCCATGTGGGTTTCAGCGTCTGCAGAAAGTGTGTGTCGGGATTGGCGCCGGCCATATGAGCACTGCGCTCTCTCTCTCTCTCTCTCTCTCTCTCTGCATGATTAGCCATTCCATCTCACTAGCTAGCTTTCCGAGACCACTCATGGTGCGAGTCTCTTTATTTTTTCGTTTGGTGCATGCAGATCGTGGCGCTCAAGGGAGGAGGGGGGAGGCAGGAGGCGGCGTCGGAGCTGATCAACCTCAACGTCAAGGAGACGGAGGCGTCGTGCAGCAACCGCAGCGAGAACAGCTCCGAGATCAACCTCGCCGTCTCCAGGCCGGCGGCGGTTGAGAGCCCCATGAACCGCCCCGGCGCCATCCCGTTCTACGCCTCCGTCGGCCGCCCGGGCGCCGGCGTCGACATCGACCAGCTGCTGCACAGCCACTCGTCGTCCCCGGCGGTGGCGCCGCCGCCCAAGATGGAGCTGGGGAGCGGCATTGGGAACGCGGACACGGCCGCCACCGCCACCAACTTCGGCAGCCTGCTCTGCGGCGCCGTCGACGAGCCGCCGCCGTTCTGGCCGTGGGCCGACGGCCACCACCACTTCCACTGATCATCCGCGTGCATGCATGCACATTAATTATGATCTTGCGCAGTGGCTGTGCATTTCTTGGCATTGAGGCCGGAGGAGATCAAACTACACGATGATGAGTTAATCCTTGGACAAACTCAAAAGACGATCGATTAATTGGGGAGTTAAATCGTGTGTGCATGTTGATGGCTGTGACAATTAAGAACTATATATGTGAGGTGATGATGAGGTGCTATATGCCTATATATGATCCTATTTGAGTCGAGAAGAAGAAGAAGAAGTCATATGAGTGATTGGGTATGTTGGATCAATGTAGGTAGATTTTGGGGTTGAGTAGTAAGTGTTTTTTTTTTCTCTTGTTCTCTTTACCTTAATTATTATTATTATTTTTGTTTAATATAGGCATTAAATTTGTGAGGCAGTGTGCATGATTATTATGTATAGGATCATATTGTAGTATCAAGTATGGTTAATCTTTTCTTCAATTTGTGTGGGATCTACTGTGAAATTGAAATACATAGTAATAATATCTCTGCTCTAAGAATGGCCAAAATATTTTTTTTAGTGGATCGACCACTCTTGTGGATCAGAGCTAGCTTGCTCTATATATTGTACTGTGGTGTGCGGTTGGTGTTTGGCATGTGGACCTCATCTTAGAGTCTACGAAACAGACAGCTTGTACAGACAGCTTGTTCTGTTGTGGCCATTTAATTTTTTTAATTTCTTGCTATGTAATTAGTCATTTTGGGTACTAATTACAATCAGCAAGAGAAAACTAAGAAATGCACATGTTTCCTTTTCAAGCTAGATATTTCTCTAGCTAACACCATTTTTTTTTTTACAAATGATTCTGCTACTTGTCGTGGATTGAAAACATCAAAGTTTAGAATCGATTACTTTTAATTAAAACTCATGAGATTGATCATGGTTGGTTAAATAGTGGAAGGGAATGTTGAGGCCTACAAAAACATGCTCATGTCGAGCATAGTGTTCACCCTCACCTGCCACTGTCAGCCGTGCAATGGCTCTCCTTACCACCCATCTGGCTGCTACAGTTGATTAAACTAGACAATGTTTCCTTTTAAAGTGTTTGTTGGTAGCATAGTAACAGAAACTAAACTACAACATGTGGGGAAGCACATCCTCGGACGTTAAGTGGTAATAGCATAGTGACATTATCACCGTGGACCGTTGAATCAGGAAAAACAACGCTGGAGGCTCCATTGTGTACTGTAGCAACATTGTATCAAATACTGTAGAAAACTACCGCAGTTAATCCATGTCGTTCTTTACAAATCGGATGGCTCAGATTCTGCCAATGTCTCGATATGTGCTCCTCTGCGTTGCCGGCATAGGATGGGATTCCCAATTTGTGAGGGTAAAATAGTAATAATTATCCCCTTGTGATTTTCTCCGAGTCTACCCTAGCTTGCCCAATGCGATCTGTGCATATATAGTTGGGCTTCTTTGACACAATTGGGTGTGTTGGGCCTAATGGGTTCGGGCTGAACCACCCATGTCCAGATTGACCCGGTATCTTGGCAGTGTAGGTGGATTAATACAGTTTCCACATAGATGAACCATGCATGATGCATGCCAAGTCAGCTTAGACCTAAGCAAAACCAGCCCATACCCACTACTTAGGGCTGGCCCTGAGTTAGCATTTTTAGGCCCAAAAGTGCCTAGCCCGGTCCAACCCGGTTTTTTTCACTGTAACATAAAAACATATGATGCATCCGACAGGCTGTCAGTAAAAGCTTCTGTGCTAAAAAAAAGTTGCCTACCTTTAGAACAGCATCAACATCAGCACTACTACGTACAATTAGAGCATGCACAATAGTTTGTCTCTTATAGTTTTTTCTAAGACTCTAATTTATCTACAGACAATCTTAAAGACAATATCTCTAATAATTTATCTATTAAATCATTCATTCTCACCACAACTTCTTTCCTTACATGCTCACCATGATTTACATGCCAAGTTTGTCTCTTATATAAAAGATGACGCATTCTCTCTCTTCACATCCTCTCTCTTCTAACTAGAATTTTGAGTGACATGACAGGTAAGATACGGCTGAGGTGACCACTGTTAGAGATGCCCTTATGTGTTCATAATATTACACAACATATGTACTACCAGTCTACTACACAAAATGGGTTTCATGAAGAAAAAAAGAAAGGTTTTATAAACGACAGAAAAATCGCCGAATATGAATTCCACTTTGTTTTAGAATTTTGCATATATGTCACTGCAAATTTTCACCGTTTCTTTTGAACAGGAACGTCGTGGGAGACCGGGCCTACTTGATCAGTGTCTATATATAGTTGTACTAACCATGCAGGTGTGCATTGCCAAATTTACCTACCTAACATAGGACATACCCAAGTTAATTAATCCGGTCCTTGATTAGTGTCTATATATAGTTGTACTAACCATGCAGGTGTGCATTGCCAAATTTACCTACCTAACATAGTTTATTTTATCCGACATACATAGTCCAGGGTTTTAATTACTTTAACCCAAGTTAATTAATCCGGTCCTACATATTAGACCTAACAAAATAGTGCCCCTGTCCCCCTAACAGTATGGCAGATTAAGCTTTGCGCAAATATTAATCAACCAACTGCGAAATAGGGAGCCTCGTCAACATGCATGGCATCCACTTGAGACACCGTTGACCGATCGTGAAGGGGTTTCGTGCCGAGTCCATCATGTCGTAGAACGCCGTGCGGTGCCTCCATCTCCTCCTTCTCACGTCCCTCATCGAGTGTCGTCCTTGGTGAAAGTCATCTAACATGTCCGCTACCCGGCATCAACATCATAAGCCTCGACGCGTGGTCTCACCACCTCCTCTCTCATACGATGGGCTTCACCATGGTGGACCCACCGGTGTAGTCCGGCGTAAATCCATTCTTCAAAGATGTTTACCCATGTCCACCTTGTTTACCCTTCTCTGTTTCCACATTTGTTGCAGGACACAAAACTAGACAATGTCCTTTAGCAACCTTGCCAAATGCACGTTCAAGAAAGCATCGGTCTTGTTCATCCATTCGTGGTGTAATCACTCGACTTCTCGGCCCGTGTACATCCAATGACGGTCATCCATCCTCTAACATATGTATCGTGAGTAATGTAACCATCAATTGCATCTCGTGATCTACGACCATGATATGAAAAGAGGGGTTATACCTAGGTGGCGGTGGAGTCGGGCTTGGGCCGTGGCGGGTCGGTGCAGTGGCGAGGCGACGCTGTGCAGGGAGACCGGCACGGCGCCGGGAACTCCGACTCGGCTCCGATGGGCTCTTCTCTGCAAAATGGAACAAAATATTGTCATTTAAAAAATTGGCGAGAACCTCCCCGCACGGTGAGGTTTCCAAAACTCGCAAAAACAACGGCACGATGGCCGACAACCACATATACAACCACAACCACAACTACACCGTAATCGGCATTAATTATCCATCGATTACACACACACAAATATATGAATTATTATGGACGGAAATTGAAAAAATAATAATTGGATCTAAAAGATCAAACAATCAGTCATTAATACCACATTGGTGTGAGCATTACAATTCTTTCTTAACATCCATAGTTCCATACAAGGAAATAGCCATATGCTAATATGCACAATAAAGTATTCAATTAGAATGCATGAATATCAAATCGAGTGACTTTTTGGGATACATGCAGTCAAATATGGTAACTATTTGTTGGTGCCTTTCTGAATATTTAAATTAGATACATGAAAATTACATTTCTAGATCATTTTCTCATAAAAAATAGTCCTATACTATTATGATATTATTTGGTTTTATAAATATATTATAATACAAATTAGTTGGCAAAATTGCATTACAAAGATATGTCTAACATCACACTTTTGATACTTGAGGAGTATACACATCCAGCCGATCGGATGTTAGATGTGCGGTGCGGCACCAAATATATAGATACAATAACTGTGGGGTCTATAATTTCCTTGGAATGTCCATAATGCTATATGTTCCTTTTCAAATTTATATTAGTTTGCTATTTCTTTTTCTGAAAAAAAAACTGTGATTTAATATTCATCGAGCTAGCTAGTAGGTAGCGCTTTATGTACGTACGTTGCAAGTTCGATGTACTAATTATCAGTGGCGGATCCACCATGGGGCCGAGCATCGGCTCCGCTCATCGTACCTTTGGTAAGGTTATGTACAATAGGTTTACATCAGTTTTTTATAGTTTTTGTCATGCAGAATTTAAGTTGATGTGGATGAAAGATAATAAAGAGATAGAAATGTGTTGTCTACATCCTATAGCCGACTGTATCACCGGAACCAAGGAAAGCATTAAAAGATTGTGTGATCTATAAAGATAAGTAAAAAGACAGTAGTTGTCTGTACTATTGTATGAGATGTCTTTAGTGCTGTCTACAGGTGATATAGAGAGTTGCTATAGACAGCAGCTGTCTGTATCATTGTACATGCTCTAATACCTTTGCCATTATTTGTATCGCAAATCTAGTTGATTTTATTCTTAAGATTGCTACTTGTGTGTATTTTAGGTTTTCGAAACACACTATCTATTACTAAGATACTACATTTAATGTATTTTCTATTCTAACCTTGTTCCTTGTCAGTTATGTATCCATTTGGATTGCACGTGATATTTAAATGTGTGTTTGCTATCTCAGCGGGTGATAACTTATCCCACTATCACTCCTCTGTACTCGTCCTGCGTACGCCTCCGCTAATTATGCGTATAACACATCAACACTTTTAGTTAATTTTGCCGTCCAAATTACGTACAAATTAAGACACCTACATTTGTGGCAAAGCATTGCATTTTGGCTTGGTATAAGTGAGGTACAGCTCGTGCGTAAAGTCTAAACAGTGGTTGTGTACGTACTAGTCAGTGCACGGGCGTATATACGTTGCCAGCTTGTAGTTGCTGCCCCACTGTACGTATACATCGTACTTGCACGTGCACATGTACACTTAATATTGTACTGTGGTTGCTGTGGTAACAAACATTCGTATTTATTTTTTTTTTACACTGCATTTTGCACGAGCGCTAAAGATTTATTCGGGCAGTGACGCCCAGCATGCGTGGGCGGGTGACTGTTGATAACGATTTTGGCATAGATTAGCAACTGTTTCGCGACAATTTCGGGAGAAAACGGAGGATTCCGGATGAGTTTAGGGCTAAAATGGCACCATTTTTTGACAAAATAGAAAAAAATAATAATTTATTTATAAATAAATTGGCAAAAATGACACCCATATCATGCTTAAAACCCAGCAAATGACCTACCACGCGCTATAGGCCATGTGGCGGCCGTCGCCTACCACGAACTGGGTGTGCGGCAAGTGATGTGCGCTAGCCACTTGTCGCATGCCCAGTTCGCAGCAAGCGACCTGCCAGCTCCTTGTTGGATTTTTTATATGGCTTTCAATATTTATTGTGGTTATCATCTGCTTTAACTCAATGTGGAACATTGATATATGTAATAGAGAATTATTTGATGCGGAATCTAACTCGAGGAATTAATACTTGAGGTGCTGAGGACGACTGTGCTGGAATAGGTAGACATATTTATTGAGATCGAGTTACTGGAATTTAATATGCATGCGTATGCTTAATCCGGATACAGCACATGGCGGAATAGCTGGGTTTGTTTTGCAGGATCGGCTCTGTAGGCTGTTGGCCCACATGATCAGATTGGAATTGATCTCGTAAACTATCTGATCATGGCACATGACTCATACATGGGTGCTAAGGACTAATATATTTTAGACTCATTAAACTGGTCTGTCTAATCATGACATGGTTCAGGAATCTCACGGTGTACCGGAAACAGGTGTGTCAATTATAACACCTGAAAGTGGAGTATATAAATAGGTCCATACCCTCTAGCCTCATAATGCAATTGTGAGCGGCACCACGGAAAAGGCAGAGGAATAGAGGGTAGACCGGAAAGCCTCCACAAATCAATCTAGGATTTTGAAGAAATTTCTAACACTCCCGTGCGGCCGCCATATGGCCTACCGTGTGCCGGGCGCACGATAGAAGCTCTGCTATGGGTTTTGAGCGTCACATGTGTTATTTTTGTCAATTCGTTCGAATAACTATTTTTACGAAAATTTCAAGAGCTCGTTCGGTAGAACGAAATAGTCTTGATCCACCGTCATACCAAACGGAACCATATCTAACAGAGAAGGTGGCCGGGTGGTTAAGCAGCTAATCGAATGATCGATCGAGCACATGCATGCGATGGCAGCCAAAAGTCAGCTCCTAAATAACCAAGAAACGAAATCCGCACCACGAGCTCTTTAACTAATCGGCGCCATTTTTAAGGCAGGCAGGCAGGCAGGAGGAGGCAGGTATGATCCCTGACATGCCAAGAGGGGAATAAGAGATTTCTCACGGCATGTGTTGCCAACAGTTGACACGTCTTCCCCCTCCTTTTTCCTAATTAACTATTATTAAGGTCACCACGATGTTGAGTTGTTTTATCTTAATTTCTTATATGTGGTGTTAGTTAACATGGGAGCTCACGGGCATAAGCCATGCACATGGCATCGCAATGTAGGGAGGGTGACTAGGTGAGAATTATCATTTAAAATAGTTAGAGAGTACTTAGAAGGTTGTGGACAGGGGCAGACCTAACGGTGGGTCAGCTAGAGCTAGAGCCTATCCTACCATCTGTCGGACCGTGGATACCCTCTTTCAGTATCAGTACCCATCTATAGAGGAAGTGAGCCATTAGGTCTAGAGGTAGAAGAATACTAATTCTATGCGCACCCTCTCAATTTCAGTTCAAGGTCCGCCGCCACCGATCGTAGAGAGGGGCTTTAGTTTCTTAGTACAAAGGTGCGCTCCAAGCCACTTTGTTTGGGAGAGCTTAAGCCCCCAAAACACAGTGAAGTACTTGAGAGTTGAGATGGGATCCAGCCAAAGTTTCCTGCAGATCCCGGCAGTCATGTCCTAAGGGGCTGTTTGCTTCGCTTCCTGGTGCGTGTCTGTCTGTCCGAGAGAGGTCCTAGAGACTGCCAGGTGCTTGCTTGGATGGCAACCTACAGAGCTGTCAAGCCCAGACCAACAAATCCAACGCCGGGGAGCCAGGAAGCAGATCCACCGTTGATATATTTGATTCAACGTTCTATTTTTCATTCACCAATTTCAGGCATAGACTTTCAACCAAACAACTCATCTTGATTTGCCTGACCATACAAGCCCTAAGACGTGGTAACTGTTAATGTTGTGTTGCCGGGTAATGATTTGCGCTGGAGAGTTGCATGCAGGGTACATTCTTCTTGAATCTTAAACTAGGTTTTTCTCAAAGGGGAGGGTAGGTCATTTTTCAAAACCAAAGCAAATGGTTGGAGGACTATGTAGTACTCCAATTATGCATGTTAAAAACAAATGAGAGTCTGCTCGCAAAAATAAAAATGAGAGTCGAGAAGAGAATTAGTATAGCAGAGTAGTTGAGGATACGAGGTTAACTAACAAGCAAACCTATGGTGAAACTCTTAGACGAAGGGCCCATTTCTAACACCAGAGGTCTTTTATTTTCCGGATTCCTTGGATAATTAAACTGCTTCTCGTAAAATTCACTCGTTTCAAACTCATGTCTCGTCGCCACGAGGAACTATAGCCATGGCGGAAATAGATCCTCCGCATAGAAGCTTTCAATGGAAATGATCTATGGCGCATGACATTGGAAAGCGATCTTCACCGTTCGATCAAAAATCAAATGTTCAGATCAATAGCTACACAGTTTGCTATAGTGTTTTTCGCTCTAGTATATATTCTGTTGTTGCTATAGTATTTTGCTAGAACATCTCTAGTGTTGTTCACGCACTCGTAAAATATTGTTACAGCAGAGGATCCGGAAGCCTAAGGCTGCCTTGGCATTTTACATTACCAGGAACAATTAAACAACCTTCATCAACAGACCCGAACGAGTTGGGTTGTGGGCCTCAAGATTAGGAGTATTGTCTGGGCCTAGCTCCTTTCATGGGCCCATGCTTAGCTATGTGAGGCTTACTTGAGCTTTGGGCTAGAAGGACGTTGCCAAGTACAGCCCATGTCAGTACATACATGGGCCTAAATAATGGAAAACAAAGGCCCACGGGGACATGAGAACCGTCAGTAAAAAGAGTGCTTCTTTTTTTCTTTTTTACGAGAGCTTCTCCCCTATATTTTCTCTAAACAAAAAAAGAAAAGAAAAGAAACTAATCTCTTCTGTAAATAGAGCTACACCATGCACCGCTCTTATAGGTAGAATTATCGAGGATCAGATTGACATATTTCGGAGCATATCTAGCGATAAATTTCAAATCGGCCTGCCGAAATCACCAATCCAAGGTATGGTCCAGATAAGATCACACCATATAAAATAGTAATCAGAAGCTTATAATTGTTAGGATCATCACTATGTAGCTCCGATGCTGTCCGATGCATCGTACGGTCCCGATTCCGACAACCTTGCATATTGGTAACTAATACAAGTGCATAAGAGTATAATTGTGACAACTTATAGGGGAAAAAAAAGACAAAAGATCTCGTTTGGAATTCAAGAATTTCACAGGAAATTCCGAACAAAAGGGGGGCATCCAGTAGCGAGTGTTTTGTTTTCTTGAAAATTTCTACACTACTAGCAGGACAAAATATATATATATATATATAGCCCTGATCAAACGCCACACTTTGTGGTTTGCGTTGACATCTCTTGGTTTGTCCATAAATAAATCACCAGCTGTGGTTAATCATGGTGTCTGATGCTGATGCACACCCCTAGAACACACACACAAAAAAGTCTCATCTTTTTTTTGTCAACTCCAATATTGTGGCTGGACCTATTGGAGAATGTAGGTTGTAAGTTGTGGCAGGTAAAGAGTGACACACACCAGGCGTGAGGATTCTAAAATGGATGAAGTCATGAGAGGTCACTAAATGCACTGTGTTTACACTTTACACTGACATGGCAACTTCTTAATTTGCCACTTGGCAGCACACCAAATCACTAACACAGTAACACCTTGCCACCTTGGTGAAGTAGCCACTTGTCACTATGCTTAATTTCCCTACAAGTACATCCATTTCTAGGAACTTTTGATTGCCTCTGGTTTCCACATTAGAGAAAATGCTTCTTTTTCAGCTACATTTTTGTGCACCTATCAAATGTTGTTTAGTTGGGTGCTTACCAGCTTGATTGTCCTTTTTAGAAGAAGAGAGGTTGGTGTTTGTTTAAGAAGTCACTTTCAGTGTCGTTAACCATGGGATTGGTTGGTTTGCTAATCATTCCCTAGTACAATGAAGATAATCACTAGGCAGGAATGGACATTGACAAATGACCACACGTCTTTGTTTCCCTCTTGATTTTAAAACTACACAAAGCTACCTGCTTATGGCCGGTGAACTCGGACTGGCATTTGATTCTTGCAACATAGGTAAATAAAAAGAGCTCTTTTACGGTACATTCAATTTAATACGGGCTGTCCATTCTATTTTATCTAATGATTCAGATTAGTTATGATTTAGTTATACTACGTTTGGTAGTATGAGTAGTACAATCCCAATAGAGTAGAATTGTAATTATCTATGTAGGAATCACATAGCACAAGTGTAATATTTTCAACTTTAGTTGAATAGTCCATAATAGTCTCATGAAAAAATTATAAATACAAATAAAAGTATACTATGCTCTTAACAAATCAATGATCAAATTTAATTTATACTATCACCATATACTACCGGCAGAATGTATCATAAAATTTAGCAAAAGCTGATGATGACTCTGTTTGCACAAGTAAGGTAAGGCCGATAGTTGTTGTGTATTTATATGGATAGCATGCACGCATGACAAGACCGATTGCAAGTTTAGTAATGTATTGAATTGATTCTCCTGGCATTCTAGTTTTTCCGGACGTTAAAATCTCATCCGCACTGTTACTCACGTCGGTGGGGGGTCGTGCGGCATTGTACACGTGTCAGCTCGTGATACTCGTCCGTACGGTGGTCGTAGGAATGAGGTGTTAAATTTGTAAATACCGAGCAGAGTTACTCTTGCAATTACACCTCTATTGCTTTGCTGCATGATTGCTGTCAATGTTAGGCCGGTACAAGTGGGATGATGTACTGTTAAAGTGTTAAACACAAACCAATTATTATGATTCCTTCGGAGTTGCAAATTTTCAGAACAAACAAAAAGCACGTACACTTCGGTCCTAGCTAACAGTGGCGAGATTGTGTCATATATAGTGGTGATTGCCTAACACAACTCTCTTGTGTCCAATCTTTCAGATCAAATGATGACAGCAAGCTAGCTAATCCACTCAGCTGAGCTCTTCGAGTGGTTCATCAGTTATATTCATATCTACATGAACACAAGAAAACTCTTGCTCATTGTACAACTTGTGATTTCTTCTCTGCTGACTCTGCAACATGCTTAGCTCTGCAATCGATCAGTAGATTGCATTATAACGGTTATCACTATCTGTGGTTGTAGAGATCACAGGTTCAATATTCACATAAACAAGCGGTTTAGAGCAAACTTGTCAATAGTGTTCCGGTACCAGCCGGTACGGCTGGTATATACCACTCCACTACCTAAAACGATACAGAATAAGTCTATGTTCCGTACCGGCTTCAATACCGGTCAAATTAAAAATATCGTTTATTGAACTCATTGAAGTATATGTTATATTTAATCTTACTACTATATATTTGGAGTAATATTACAAGTGAAATTTAGTATACATACAATTAAACATACATATACTTATAAATATATATTATTACATTAAACTCTGGAATAGTACACCGGTATGAACCGGTACTAGAATGTACCATTCCAAGAGCCAAACCGGTATTACATCCGAAATGGTATTACCAAGTATGGTTTAGAGGTTTTCTAGAGAAGGATGGCTTGTTCTAGGGAAATATACAATGCTCATCATAAGGGTAGAATTGTATATGCAGCCACTCATGCATATTCCCTTTCTTTTTCACGTAGGCAGACGTTAATATATTTTCTACCTCGCAAAAATGGATTTTCTAGAAAGGCTAGCTCCAACAATATATATGTTCTTAACAGGGAAAACAATATCGGCGAAAATTTCTGGTTTGAATTCGAATCTTAAATTTTAAATTTCATAATACAAAAAAATTCTTTAACCATGGCCCATGATCTAAGCGTGGACAAACAGTTATCCTGGTGGTAAGATGCTAAGCTCTTTTCCATTTTTAACCCTTTTCACCCTGGGACCCGTACGCCAGCTTGTATTAGAAGCAAAAAAATGGTATCTCAGACGGCGTTGTCTTGCTCGGGGTTTTGGAAGCTTTTATATATAGTACTCTCTCCGTTCTTTTTTATTTGATATAGTTGATTTTTCACGATCAAACTTTCTAAAATTTGACCGTCAATAAGTTTAAAAATATCTAGATTGGCTATATAAAAATTATACCATTAGAATTGTCATTGAAAATACTTTCATAATATTATAATTTTATTAGTAAATCTTAATGTAAAAGTAATAAAAAATTATAGTCAAAGTCACATCTCGAAGACCGTAAAAAATTAACTGTGTCAAGTAAAAAGATCGGAGGGAGTAGTAGCCTACGCGCGCCGCTTGGCACGCGAGCGAAGACACAGTGTGCGTCTGGATAGTAGTAGAGATGGGAAAAGAATGACCGTGGAGAATCAGCAAATCACGTGGAAGCTGAAGGAACTATTCATACGCATAGCAGTTGGTCTATGCCGGTCATATCGCACGTGTAATAATGGTTCGACTACTGACGTATATAATAGGCTCACTACTGTGGACATCTTAAGTGGATCCAAAAGGTGAGTCCATAATAGTTCTATAGAGGAAACATCGTTAGAATCATTCCAAACAGACATTTATTTGGCTCGCATGTCAAAAGCTAACTTTCATTAGTTGTTATCGTACAACAGGTAAATTACTGGGTATTTTGTTGGCTATGGCAAAAAGAAAAGAAAAAGAGTAGTCTCTTACTGGAGCACAAAACGTACAGTATGTATGTTATATTACCTGATGTTGCAAAGTCGTAGTTGATAAAGAGATCCAAATGGTTCTCTCCGTGAACAGAGAACAGAGTCTTGAGTGCAGTACCGAGACCAAGAATCTGGAGATTTCCCATAATCGACACCTCTCGTATCCAACGTGGTTCATTATTACAGTATGAACAGAACACTGCAGGGGAAAGTGGTAAAGGCAAACAAAAACGTGCGTAAGGCACCACATAAGGCTCCGGAGTAAACAATTTTGTGCATATATTACATACAAGCCCACCTCCGGGATGCCCTCAACCTTCTACCACGGCAACCCCCCCTCCCCGACAGCGTCTGGTACGGGTTCAACCGCTGCCGGCTGCCCGCACTGTGCCGCCGCCTCGTCCCCTTCCGACTATAGCAGTGATGGTTTGTAGTCCACGATCATGGAGTAGATCGAGCAACGCTTGTGTAATGATTGGTGGAGCACGGTGTCTGCAACAGAGATTATTTCTACGAGTATAAAACCTCTGAGCAACAGAACGAAAAGCGAAAGCGAAAATTAACTCTAGCACATGAACTGACAACCTGAATGACATGAAGGACCTTGGGTTCCTACTGATCGATATTGCCATTCTCCTGAGCAAGATCTCTGAGCAGATCATTCAATTGGTTGTATTGCTTCAATGCAGCTCACTTTACAGACATGGCGCTGTCAACACTGGAAGCCAGCTAGGCGATCTCTTTGAACGATGTACTTGTGGCTCCGGACGCCATTTGTAACATCCCAAAATCTCGCTTTCTCTAAAATTTAATTTCAAATTAATTAATTAAAATTTGTTTAGATTTATTTGGATCTTTTTCTTTTAAAAAAAATAATAATAAATAAAAAAAAATTGAAGTACCCGTCGGGTCACCCATCTCAGATTGCTCCCACACATGGCTCACTTAACTCCAAGACATGCATGCATGCACTGCCATCGTGGGATCTTGCATTCATTTATCTTTATACTCCCTCCTCTCCTTTTATCCTCTATTCTTACTCTCTCTCCTATTCATCTTCTTCCTCACGGGAGTCTCTCTCTCTGTTACTTCATTTCGCTAATACATCTCCATGGCTGACCACCTTCTTAGCGCCCAGTCCTACCGTCGCCACCTCCGGCCGCCCTCACCGCGTCGCCCCTTCCCTTGCCACCCGCACCGCTTCTCCTCCCCTCCCATTGATTTTGTGCAAACTGTAGAGCTTCAAATTGCCATTAATGGCTGCCACCTTCTCTTTTCTCATTTCTTCTCATTCAAAGCTTTAAATTCGAAGGGAAACGGCTGCATTAACCTCTCCCATGATGCTATGCCTTCATTGTGCAGCCCATCAGTGCACCACTACCATTTCATCCGTTTCCAAAACTGAAACGTCATTGCCGTGATGTCGTTGTCTGTGCTTCATTGCCTACCTGATGATTCGGCTCCCAGTTGCAGCTATATAAGGGCATGCTATCTCTTCTTTGATCCTTTGCTTTCCCTCTAAGCTTTAGATTCTTCAGAGCATAGCAATCTCCTTTGACAGTAGCTCCACCATTGCCGCTACTGTAGCTTGGTAGGTCACCTTCCAGCCGAGCTCCACCTAGCCATCCTCACCGCCGGTCAGCCTCTGCCACCATGTCATGCCAACACCTTGAGATTCTGCTTCGGCTGCTTGCTTTTGAGATTCTGTTCTCCTTCGGCTATATGGTTTTGCTTTCTGTTGTATTGAAGAAGATGATGAATAGTGCTGCTAGTTAGATGCTCATGCTGGTCCTTGTACAGTGCTCTAATATCTAGTCTTCACTTTGAGCCTTTTCTTGTTCGGCAGCATCATGTTGATTTGCTTCTATACTTCATTCGGCTGCAAGCTTTGCATTCTGTCCATTTTAGATGGAAGATGAACGTGCTGCTACAAGTTAGTCTTGTTAGATGTTTTGTACATCTCTCCTCCGTTCTCTCTCCTCGGTCAGTCATTTCCCGAACCGACTACGTCGCCGCGTGCCCCTCGGCTTCCTCTTCACATCCCTGGAATTCGCTCCCCAAATATCGCCATTTTATTTTGTTCACTGTTCATGAATAGTGCCATGCAATGTATGTACGTGCATGGTGTATGTACATACATGGCTTTAGTTTTTTTTGGAGAATTGATTTTCTAGAATTTCGTTCGTTCTCATACGAACTCCGAATCCATCGATTCTTTCTCCTAAATTCATCTAAATTCATTCTCTACCTCCAGTATTTATTTTGTAATTTTTGGATTTTATTTATTTTCTGCTATTTATTTTGGTCCTTTGCGCGTGTGTAGAGTCCGACGTCGCCGACGCAAGTTTGGACCAACAGGAAGCTTTTACCTCCAACGTCACCGAAGGCGAGTCTCCTTTGACCACTTTGAACCTATGATTTGTAAATCATGTTTACAGTTTTAAAAGTTATGCATTGCTATTTAAATGATAAGTTAAACCGTAGGTTGTTAGTTAAAAACCTAAAGTTTGCTACTATCATCCTTGATATTTGATGTCCTGCACCTTTGTAACCCTAGTGTAGAAATTCTGCATTATTGAATATAATTTTTGCAGAATAGTTTATTACGGTAGAATTGCTTAGACATGCTTTATGGCTTTATTTAACCTTTGGGGGAGAAAAACCATTATTTACCCTTTATGCTTTCTTTGGAAAATATAAGACATTAGGTAATGTCAGTGTTTGGAAAATAAAATATAATGATGAAAGTATGTTTTAGACTTGGGTGGATGGTAAGATCAAAGTGGTGCAGCTAGAGCACGAGATCATGTATTGTGTTAGTCCCGCCCAAGTCATATTAAGGACCGACGCTTGTGATTATTCAAACTGAGCACTACCGTACAACCACATGTCCAAAATGGGAACGGACCTGGCCAACTAATTAGCAAAATTTTGAGTCGGTTTTGTCATGGTTGTGTGTGCTGATTCACATGGCGCAAGAGGGGGTCAGGAAGGCGAAACCTTAGCGGCGAACCGAGTCAAAAGGAAGCTTTGTAAAAGCCTTGTGATGTTCTCTCCTTGATTCACACGTCAAAGGAAACGTGTGGTATATCAGGCGATCATCTCTTGTGGGTCAAGCTGTACAACCTCTGCAGAGTGTTAAAAACTATTCGAATAGCCGTGCCCATGGTCAAGGGCGAGCAAGGTGCGTTTTCACATGGTAGATTTTGGTTTTGTTTTTAAAACAAGAAATTTTGGGAACAGGGAGCGGTTGGGACTCTCGGGTAGTTTCGCGGCTAGAGCCGTTAGGCGACTAGAGCCTTGATGCTAGTGGTTGGTAGCTAGAACCTCCACTAGTAATACAATTAATTTATTTATTGAAATTGCGTTTGTCAAATGTGCTTTATGAAAATTGTTTTGAACTTAAAAATTTTGCTTTGTGCAAAAGAACCATATAAGCCTCATTTGTCAAAGCTATGCATATGCATATTTCCCAAGACTCATGAGTACTTTATGTACTCACATGCTACACTCATAATTAAATCTCGAAGCCTTCATCGACACGGAGGACTACGACTACTTCCTGTGGCTTTGACGAAGGATACCCGAGTACTAGGTTGCGCTCCCGATCGAATGCGGTGGGCACTTTGATGGGCCACTACTCGGAGTTTAATTTTTGTTGTTTCATTCTTTGAAGACTCAAGGTCTTTCGACCTCTTTGTAATAAGTGGCCATAAGGCGGTACTCGATTGTTTATTAATGTTATTCGTGATTCGAATTTGTTATCAACAATGTTTCCACTGTGTGCACTAGCTACTGATCATGGGACTGGTGCAGTATTACACAGAGGGTTCGGGTTCAGAAATCCGGTCCCGACACCATTGAAGTGAACAACCTGCAGGCCAAAGTAGAAAGAATTACTTCCTTGAAGAAAAGTAGAAAGAATTACATAGGCTACATAAGAAAATCATTTTTCCCCTTCCTTTCATACGCATAATTAGATCTCTAATCTAAGCATATGAAGAATCAATTTTTTTAAGGAAAGAAGAACCGAAATTTCGACAAGAAAATAGAAGCATCTCCCCAACAAAATCCGTCTGCAACCAAGAAGAAAAAGAAGAAGCAAGATTGGTAGCATTTCATATAATCGAAGAAAACAAGGAAAAAGATAGCAATTAGACCTCTAATCTAAGCATAAGAAGAACCAAAATTTCGACAAGAAAATAGAAGGATTTTCCCAACAGAAGCCATCGATATCCAACCAAAAAGCCTAAGTATATAAAGAAGAAGAAGCAGCAGCAGCAGCAGCAGCAAGATTGGTAGCATTCATATCATCCAAAAAAAACAAGGAAGAAGAAAGATAGCTAGAGGTAGCTACCACCAAGATAGATGATCTCGAAAGAATTTAAAATGGCACCAGAACGAAAAGCGAAAGCAAAAATTAACTCTAGCATATGAACAGAGTTAAAAAGATGTCTAAAAACATATTCGCGCAGATACATAAATAAGAACCCCCTAGGAAGAAAAGGAAAAAGCGAATCAGCACTAAAAGGAGGGAGGAAAATAGATCCGAGCAAATATTAATAAAAAAAGAGAAAACTGACCTGAACATATTCGAGTGGATCTACAAATAAAAATCCCTTAGACAGTAGGGGAAAAAAGTGGAAGAACAGATCAGAGTAGAACGACAAAGAAAGGCTCTGTAGGCAACCGAGAAATGTAAAGAACGCACCAAGGAAAAAACAAACCCAACTAAATCTAGGAAAAAACTTGCAGTGAAAAAAGTCGGCCAAACCAACGCAAAATAACCCATCTGAGACGAAACACAAAAATAGGCGACGGGAGCAAAGGAGAGAATGCACAAATCTATCAGGCAGAGCCCCTCGGACGCAGTACATTAACAACCAAAAAAAATAACTCGAAATAACGGAAAACCACTCCAAGAAAAAGCACAACAAAGGAGCAGGAACAGGGAGAGATCAGCGAGAACAGAACCAGTTTCGGCGAAACCAAAGACAAATAGATCTCAGAGATCGGCTGTAGTTTCAAGGATAACTCACTGTAGAGAGGTGAATAGGAGGTTTTAAAAAAAAAAATTGACTAATTAACACTTTTTAAATAAGATTATTTTAACAAAACTTCCTAGCATAATAGAAGAGTAGAAACTACTAAGCTTTTTAAGACAATTATGAACTATATCTAAACTAAATATAATTCTAGCTAAGTAATTCTACACAATTAAATTGCTAGAAATGTAAATACAGAAGAAGTAAAGACAAGATCAAACCACATTAGAGAAAACGAAGTTTTTTCCATAGTATCGAAGACTTACCGGTCTTCACTAGTCCACATTGAGGAAACTTGAACGAATCAAGTCGGCTCTACGAATTAAGCCTCAATCCTCGATTACTAGAGTTGTTCTTCTTCCACTTCGGAGTTGGTGAGCACAACACCAATCACAAGCTTGCCAGGACTTTTCACAAACTTCTTGAAGAGCTCACCGCGCAATTTCTTCCTCCAAGCCGTCTAGATGCCGACAAGCACCAAAATTAATACAAGTGCCTAAATGATCAACTAATGAATCAATGCACCCCAATGCCCTCAACTACCTCAAGAATGAAAAATCAATGCAAATGAGTAGTTGAAGAGTGTATATGAGCTCAAGAGAGTTCAATGCAAGAGTACAATACCCAAAGATATCAAGAGTTACTGCTAGAAGGCAGGTGGGGGGTATTTATACCCTTCACTAATAAATATAGCTGTTACAACTACTTATCCGGAAAAAAAAATCAAGATTTACGGTAGTACCGCTGTTGAAACCCGGTACTGTCGATTTTTGGTATAACGGTCGGAACTATGGCATTTAATGCTCTGAATTAGCCATTACAAAATAAAATTATGGTACTACCGCCAACTGAAAATTGGTACTACCACAGCGCAGTAGTACCACTCGACTCGAACAGAAATACCGATTCCAGAGTTCAAGAAATCAAGCAAAAACACCTTCTCTTAAAAAATGTACCGCCAATAAACTATCGATACTACTGTGCTCCGGTAGTACCGCTCAGATCATGCGGTCATACCGATTATCAAGGGAGATCAAAACTCCCAAAAATATTCTCTCGATATTTACGTACCGCCATATAAATATTGGTACTAACGACCTACGGTGAGTACCGCAATTGAAATACGGTCGTTCCGATTTTCAGAGAGGGTAAAAAAAATACTTAGAAACATGCTCTCTGAAAAATACGTACCGCCATATAAATATCGATACTACCGACCTACGGTAGTACCACATATTACTTGCGGTCGTTCCGATTTTCAGAGATGATAAAGAACACTTAGAAATATGCTCTCTGAAAAATACATACCGCTATATAAATATCGGTACTACCGACCTGTGGTAGTACCGACATACACAGATTACTTGCGGTAGTTCATATTTTCAAAATATTTTTCCAAAAGCTTAAATCAAGGCAATACATGAACCCTAGTTGATCAATAAGGCACAAAAGTTGTCTCTCAAACTACTAGCCATGACCCCACTTTATAGTACGGCATTTATCCTATAAACCCATTCTTTTCTCTAAACATCGAGACTAGTAAAAACTATAAAGAGTCCTTAAGCTATAGAAATACATTTGTCTTGATCCATATTGATCTTTCATCACATTCCTATTTCTAATAGCCTTGTCATCAATCAATCATTGTGATTTATCCTTTAACACATCTTAGCACACATGTTAGTCTCTTAACATAATGTTAACATTAATTACCAAAATCAATTTTAAAGGTCTAGATACTTTCATTGGCAGGCACAAAAAAGAAAGAGAAATAGAAAGGAAACGTGAGGACATTAAAACCTGGTGGGATAGAAGAAGAGATAAGGCAAAGAAGGGCGACCGCGAGGAAATGCAAACGGCGGTGACGGGAGCGAAGAAAAAGGAACTCTGACGACGAAAATGAAGCAGGAGAAGCATCGACGCCAGAAGCGATGAAAGAGGAGGAAGACAGAACGACGGGAATCAGAGATGAACAAGCTTGACAGGAACCGAAGGAGGTAGAAGGAGTGGACACGAGACTCTAGGTGGGCAGCAGACATGGGACTGACGAGCGAAACGAGCAGCGCGATTCGACGGGCGGTGAGGGAAATGGTGCATCCAACAACACGAGGCTGTAGAACCAAATGCAAAGATAGAATCGGCAGACAAATCGGACGGCGGACAAACTACCGAAACACGATCCAACGGCACGCAAAAAAAGATGGCGTACCATTCCTCGCCTGCGCCCCTTTCTGCCTCCATTTAACCGTAAGGATTCTCAAATTTAAAAGTTAAAATTCAAATTCAACCGGTTTCTTTGGCTAGTTGCAAAATATCTAGTGGCCGGACGATAGAAATCTCCCTTGTTCTTACAGTCATTGGAGGTAGAATTACCATATACTCATGTAAGCAGGTTGACCTCCCAATGCATCCAGAAACAAATAGAAACGGCATGGCAATGCAGGATTAGATCTCTTTAATTATTCTCTAATCACACAGTAGCATGTAAAAGTTCATCATTCTGCAAGCCCCATCATGGCGACCTTTGCAAGATCGCCGACTTTTCAGCTCCGCAGGCAGCTCGTGACCGGAAACAAAAGAGGCTGCGTGTGCAAAAGGCAAAGGGTAAAAGGAGGCGACAACAACGCATCACACCTCCAAAAAGATCAGAGAACGGCAGTGCTGTCACGGTGACAGTGGCATCCCTGCAGCTGCAATCACCGTGCACAGCTAAAAATGTCAGAACACGAGATCTATTTTCTTTTTCTTTTTTACAGGTCGACTTCGCACCTTGCTTCAAAAGCAAAAGTCGAGAGTGCGGTCCATGTGGCCTCTAAGAAGACATGCGGTGGGATTAGTCTCGTATTAATTATCTAAAGTACGTAGTAGTAATATATATATAGTGTATATTGGGTTCAAATTTAGTACATCTGAGTTAAACTTTTTACACGAAACGAGTACGAAAATATAAATGAGATATTATGTGTACACGGTCCGCCCCACGGTAGGTTGGGTATTGAACAGATTTTAGATTAGTGTGTTACCGATGATATCAGAGCATCAACCCTCGCTGCATAGGCACATGCGGGACAGGGGCGCGAGCATATTGCGCATGGCGCGTGTGGTCCAGGAGTGGACACCCGGCATTGCATATGTGTCGGCACTGAACGCACATACATGTATCGAGGGATGGTTCTGGGTATTTGTCGTGTATGCGGTGTGCTTTCGAGAGCATCAGCCCTTAAGAGGGTGAATGTAATACCCCAATTTACTCGTAGTGCGGCCCATGAGGAGTCGTGTGGTGGGATTAGTCTTATATTTATTTGACTAAAGTGAGTTGTAGTAATATGCAATGCTTATTGGATCCAAATTTAGCATATTCGGGTTAACCCTTTTACACGAAGCGAGGATAAAAGTGTAAGTTGGGTGCTATATATTTGCGCGGATCCGCCCCACGGTGGGATGAGCATTGAGCGGATTTTAGACCAGGGTGTTGCATTTGCTACAGTGTTTTGCTACGGTAAAATCTATATAGTACTTTCCTTCGTTGTTGCTAGACCTGTTCACAGGTGGCCCCGCCAGCCGGGCCAGGCTCGGGACTTGAATTCCAGCCCATAAGCCCGACGAAATGTAATTAAAATAATTAAAAACTTTTTAATTCTATAAATAAATTAAATATTATTTTTTATTCCAAAAAAGAATTATAATGATACTTTTAAATGAAAATTGTATTTTTTTGGGCTGGGCTCGGGCATGCCTGTTCGAGATCTGGTTTTTCAGGTCTAGTCCGACGTTTGAACAGATCTAGCTGTTGCTACATTACTACAGTAGAGTACTGTTTACATACACACGGAGCGCTGTCCAAACAATGTCCTTTGCATTTACAGGCAGAGGATCTGGATCCGCTTTTCTGATAGATGCGGCATGAACCGTTATTTGGAATCTTTTTTTCTTTTGCTAACTCTCATTAAGTCTTAATTTTCATCACTTTTCGACTTTTAAGGTGTACAATTTGGTATCAATAGGATATGTATAAGTAAAATAGTGCACTCGCTCTTAAAAAAATTCAAATACTGCACTCACTGTTAGTATAATTCGTTTCGCAATTTTGCTGGTTTTGTATAAACCGGGGATTTTCCCCTTTAATTACAAAAGGTGAATCACGTTTTTACTGACATTTTTTTAGCGCGCGATACTTGAACTTCTTCTTCTAGTTATAGAAGAAATTTTCGTAGTCACCAGTTTTATGAACTGATAGTACAAATTGTACCTGGTATGTGGAAAATAAGGTTGCAAGTAAAGTCATTGCGAGGTCAGGCCCCCCTGATGTCCATGAAGTCAACACAAGAAGTCAAGAACAGACTAGGAATTTACTGTTTTAAGGTCATGGATGCACGGATGGTTCTGGGCATTTGCTGTGTATACGGTGTGCTGCTGAGGACGTCATGGGGTGAATGCAATATCCTGACCTACTCGTAGTGCGGTCCATGTGGCCTATGAGGAGTCGTGTGTTGGGATTAGTCTCATATTGCTTATCTATGTGTGTTAGGTACAAACTTAGCACCTCTAGATTAACCCTTTTACACGAAACGAGGACGAAAGTGTAAGTGGGTGCTATGTGTGCACGGATCTGCCCCACGGTGGGCTGAGCATTGAGCGGATTTTGGACCAGGGTGTTACATATAGTATCAGAGCATCAACATTCGCTGTACGAACGCATGTGG
The DNA here is from genome assembly GCA_036346255.1 of Ampelocalamus luodianensis. Classification (NCBI taxonomy): domain Eukaryota; kingdom Viridiplantae; phylum Streptophyta; class Magnoliopsida; order Poales; family Poaceae; genus Ampelocalamus; species Ampelocalamus luodianensis. Next base: position 15,090,962 of record CM070636.1, on the reverse strand, counting down.
GACAGGGGCGTGAGGCATATGGCGCATGGCGCGTGTGGTCCCGGAGTGGACACACAACATGGTATATGTGCCGGCACTGGACGCACGGACGTGTACCGATGGGTGGTTCTGTGCATTTGCCGTATATGCGGTGTGCTATCGATGGCGTCAGTGCTTGAGGGGGGTGAATGTCATACCCTGGCCTACTCGTAGTGCGGCTCATGTGGCCTATGAGGAGTTGTGTGGTGGGATTAGTCTCATACTTGTCTAACGTGAGTTGTTGTAGTATATAATATCTCTTGGGTCCAAACTTAGCACCTCTTGGTTAATTCTTTTACACGAAGCGAGGACAAAAAGTGTAAGTGAGATGCTATGTGTGCCGGATTCGCCCTACAGTGTTTGCATTTCACTATAGTGTTTTGCTACAATGAAATCTATATAGTACTTTCCTTCGTTGTTGCTAGACCTATTCACGGGTGGCCTCGCCCCCTGCAGCCCGACCTGGTTCAGGTCGAGCTCGGGACTTGAATTCCAACCCAAAAACTGGGCGAAATGCAATTAAGGCCCTGTTTGGTATGGCTCCAACTCTAGCTTCGTAATTGGAGTGGGTGGAGCTATGCCAAACGGGGTTGTTCCACAAAATTTTTGGAGTTGGAGCAACAGGAGCGGAGCAGCTTGTAGTACAATTTTTAGAGCAGGTAGAACTTTGCTCCAAGTGAGGAGCAGCAGGCCAACAAATCAAACTATCCATAGAAGTTGAGAAAAATTACCCGCAATATGCCACTAGACTACCCCTTCCGCTTTCCCACCCGGCACCCCACCCCTCGCATTCATTTTCCTCCTGATTCCCAAATCGCCACAGCCCGTAGAACCCTAGAGGGCGGCGGCGGCGGCACCGTCTTCCATCCTATCCCCGGCGTCTTCCTCCCTCCCCGGCGTCTTCCTCCCCGGTATCTTCTTCCCGTCTTTGTCCTCTCCCCGACGCACGACATCAGATCTTGATGTTTGATTCGGTGCACGCGAGGACCTGCCTCCACCATGCGGTGTACTACGGTCATGCCGGCTGCCTCCAGGCCATCCTCTCTGCCGCGCAGACCACGCCGATCGCCGATCCATGGTGAGATATATCCTTATTAGCCCTCACTGCTGCTGTGCATTCTATGATTCATTGCTAATAGAGGCGAAGAGAGAGACGAGCCCATTGAGCTTCCAGGACCTGGGGCCCGGGCACGTCCGTGGGGCGCTGCTCGGCGGGCGGAGGGGTACCGGCGTCGGCACATCGCAGGCCGTGGCGGTGGGCGTGTTCAACCCCGTATTTCAAGCCCTTGCCATTCCTTTGCTTCTAGATAAACTTTCTTCCTCTCTTCCGTTAGCAAAGGTCAGCAGCTTAACTTACTGTATTGCTTCAGCTTCAACAATTTAACATAGTGAACACTCGATTTTCTGCTAAAAATGCACTTTGATTTTATTTACAGCTTGATTCTTTAAAATATTTGGAAAATTGCATCTGCTGCTATGGAGCTGATAGAATGGTTAGACATGCAACAACTATTTAGTTTAAGTTGAAAGAAGTGATTTTTAGCCTTTCTCCGGACCAACTTTTATCAGCATCAGGGTCACCTAAATATGCAGAGAAGAATAAGAATAAAATAGTGTCAGAAGCTCTAAATTGTTTGAAGATTGCTATTACGCGTATGGATTCTTCAGATAAAGAAATTTTTTTTCATCAATTTGATCTTGTTGGATGAGGATATTGTGAATAACATCCATTCTGTAGTGAGTGAAGAAAAGTCCATTTGGAGTTCATTGCAAAACCTGGTTCAACTACATGCCCTTGGAAGTGTCATTTCTATTCTTGCTAAATCATCCACATTTTTCGTCACTAGAGTTCTTCAAGCGCATTTTAGGAGCTTGGTGGATATTTTGGGAACCTCAGCTGGTTATGGATCTCAACACTTGAATACTTGTAATGGATCATCTCTTCCATCCAAACTTAGTTGGGGGCACCCATCAAAGATGCATCTGTTTCTCTACAACCAAATATGCCAGTATCCAAGAGTGATTAATTCCTTGAAAAAGCATTTATTGCAAATGTTGTGCATCAAGTTTGTAAATACACATGGACACATACAGATGGTGTCCATATCTGTGCCCTTCCAGCCTGCATATTGTGTCTGATGGTGCCTTTGCAATTTCTATACATTCTAGTGTATATCTTGTACCTCAAGGGCGTGCTTTAGTTCTAAATATTTCATTAATGGAGCTCTTAATTTTCATTTTGCTCTGGGTGAATCTCAATGTTTCTTATAAATGGTTTGCAGTGAAGGGTTTGCTAATACTTGCAACATTCTCGGAAAAATGTTCACCTCTACCGGCAAATGCTTATGTGAATATTGTGCTGATGCTTACTTCAGTAATTACAAGCAAGTATGAAAATGTACATTTGTGGAGATTGTCGTTGAAAACATTGACTAGCATTGGCTCGTCTATTGTGGAGCTTCATGCTTCTCAAAATGAAACGATTTACAACGGAGTTGTTGTTGACAAGATTATTTATTTGGTTGAACCTTATGATTATTTCGAATGTGGCGAAAAAGATGGCACAACATGACTCAACGTGATAAAAAAATAAAATAAAATAATAAAAACACAACATAACTGAAATTGATTTATTAAACTGTTATAAGTTAAGCAATATGAAAAAAGATTACAAGTCATAAAATAAGTGCAGTGTAGTCTTTTTACAAAGATCTTTCTCATTTTTGAAGTTGGAGCCAATTTTCTAGCCAAACACTTCCTCAGATCGCTCCAACTTTCATAGGAGTGGATCTAAAAGTGAAGCTGGAGTTGGAGCTGTAAAAACTTAGAGCAGAGCTATACCAAACAGGCCCTAAAATTATAAAAAATTAATTTATATATTTGAAATAAATTAAATATTATTTTTATTCTAATAAAAATTAAAATGATACTTTTAAATAAAAATTGTATTTTTCGGATCGAGCTCGGGCTTGCTGATCGAGACTGGGCTTTTTAGGCCTGGCTCAGCGCTTGAATAGGACTAGCTGTTGCTATAGTACAACATTGTTCACATACACACGGAGCGCTGTCTAAACAACGTCCTTTGCATTTACAGGCAGATAAATGGATCCGCTTTTCTGATAGATGCGGCATGAACCGTTATTTGGAATCTTTTTTCTTTTGCTAACTCTCATTAAGTCTCAATTTTCATCACTTTTCGACTTTTAAGGTGTACAATTTGGTAAAATAGTGCACTCGCTCTTAAAAAAATTCAAATACTGCACTCACTGTTAGTATAATTCGCTTCGCATTTTTGCTGGTGTTTTTTTTTTGTAGAAACCGGGGATTTTCCCCTTTAGGGTTTGTTTGGCTAATAGGAAAATCTATCTAAGGGAGAAACAATCCAAAGGGGGATTGGGTTGATCCCCTCCCACCCACCCAATCCCCACCCAATCCTCTTCCACCTATCCAAAGGGGATTGGAACAAAGATTGACTGTTTGGTTCATGGTTGGATTTGGAGGGGATAACACCTATTTAAATTTTTGGATTTAAAAGTGATTAGAAATTTAGAAATAAAATAAATATAAATGAAAATTTAAAACCTATAAAATTCGAAAACATAAAAAAATATTCCGAAAATTTGAAATAAAATTAATAAATTGCAAAAAAACAATATAGAAAAATTCAAAAATCAGTCTATAAAATTCTAATATACCCAGAAATTTCGAAAACAATCCAAAAATTCCATAGATTACATAGGATGGCACTACGACAATATAAATGAAGTACTACTACGTGGACATATAAATCCATAGATTACATAGGATGGAACTATCACATTGTCGGACAAGTTAATCATCGTTTGCCTTGTCATGACATTTGCACTTTTAGGTCAGCAATATCAACATCATGACCTCCTTCAACCAAGCCCCATCTATCGACCTGGGGGAAAGAAAAGACATAAGACAAAAGAAAAGAAGAACTTAAAATAAAGATAAAGAATGCCTGCAAAATAACACCGGGTGATCTTCTTCAAGCAATCAGGCCTGATCAATTCAATGGTCTCCTCAATTCCCAACCTTCCTCTAAAAATTGCACGAGGGATTACCAAGGAATGGGCTGCTGCAGCCATAGCATCAATAGATGCCAATTCACAATCATTTGCTTTCCTCAAAACGGTTTCTACAGCCTTAGCTAGCCCCTCATCTTGCTTTCCCCCGAAAAAGCTTGTGTACACAACAGGCTTGAGCCCAAACTCAGTGTTTACCCAGTCCAGTATAGGGTCAACTTTTCCTTCTGCTTTCTGCAGACAAAAATAAGGAAGCATAATAAAGGATATTGTTGGAGGCAAATGAGTCAAAGGTATCCGCAATTTAACTAGATGGACTTAAGTAGCTTGAAACACGATTCATTCGTATGGACCTCACTCATTGCACCAAATTTTGAGAAGAAAAAACTTACCATAAACTCCTTTGGTGAGTTCACTATCAGCAGGTGAGCGGCAAAATACCAAATCTTGATGAATTTTTTTCATCAAATTGTCAATTACTTTCGCTCGTGTCAACGGAACTCTCTCCAGGGCAGTGCAAGCAAGCTTCATAAGAGGCATTGTAAAAGGCTGGATTCCATCTGATTCCTATGATAATAAGAACCTTCCAGTATCAATATCCATTGCTTGAGAACTAGATAGTGAAATATAGGAATTTTTTTGCAAAGAAGTTAATTCAGATGAAATCCTTTCCTGCAGGGTGGTAGATGAGCAGTACACCAAATAAAGCAAGTTGTTGTAACATCTCCGGCCACTTAAGTTATAAGATACAATGGCAGATGAGTACAATATAAGGGTCTATATGTGATGTCAATGTCAGTTGTCAGGATGCAATTTGCCTCATCAATACCTAGGTTTAATTATTATTATTTTGAAGTTTTGCTTTCACTTTGTTGCTGGAATTGAAATGGATGAAGTTAAACACAACATCTCTTGTTATTGTAGAGACCAGGAATGGTCACAAAATCCTCTCATAATTCAATACTGCTCTGGGATAAACTAAATCTGCGAGATCAGGATCAAGCTAAGCGCTAATCACACAGTTTCCATTCGGACCATTTTGATTTACTTGCGAGTATACAAACGATAATCCAGAATTCGAGTGATTTTAGACTGCGATGCAAAGACGATATCACGATCGAAGCCAAACAAACAAAAGAACAAGAGTAGACGAGAGGCATGGGATCCGGACCTGGTACTCCCACTCGGCGGCGACGGCCATGGCGAGCGCGCGCGAGGGCAGCTTGAGCGGGCGCTTGGTCGGTGACTTGAGGGTATGGTAGTTGAGCATCACCGTCCACCCGTTCCCATCGTCGGCGCGCCGCACGATGGCATCATGGTAGAACCGCTTCCCCACCACCGCCCCCGTCATGAACGACATCGGCATCGGCATCGCCGCCGAGGTCTCGTCCCGTGTCGCCACCGCCGCCACCGAATTCTTCACGTAGATCACTCCATCACCTCCCCCTCCAGCCTCCTCCCCTCCCGGAGAAGCATCCCGGAGAACAAAATTGAGGCTACAAATCCTAGAAACCGTAGTAGTAGGAGGAGGAGGAAGATCTGACCGGATGTTCCTCCGAGGGTGGCGACGGTGGTGGGATCGGCTTCACCGGAGTCGAGGGGAGAGAGAGGGGGAGGCGGCGGCGTTCGGAGAAGAAGAATCGCCAGTCGCGAGCGCACGCAACGGGGAGAAGAACCACGCATCAGCCGAGCGTTTAGAAACCCCCGTGGATTGGGTTGGAATGGGTCGGGATTTTTCGATTCCCGGTGTCATCCAAGCAGCACAACAGGCTGCTCCGGGAATTATATCCCCGCCGGGATGTTCCCCAGTCGATCCCGGCGCTGCCAAACAAGGCCTTAATTACAAAAGGTGAATCACGTTTTTACTGACATTTTTTAGCGCGATACTTGAACTTCTTCTTCTAGTTATAGAAGAAATTTTCGTAGTCACCAGTTTTATGAACTGATAGTACAAATTGTACCTGGTATGTGGAAAATAAGGTTGCAAGTAAAGTCATTGCGAGGTCAGGGGCCCCCTGATGTCCATGAAGTCAACACAAGAAGTCAAGAACAGACTAGGAATTTATTGTTTTAAGGTCATGCATGTCACATTTCGAAAGGTCAATGCTTTGTCCACAACACCATATATTGTTTTCAAAACATTTCGTCCATACATTATATTACTTGACTTTGTCAGGAAAAAAAGGAACATTTCTGACTAGTATTATGCTTGTTAAACCTGAATACAAGTCGTCCTACTAGCAATGTAAATGCTCAATGTGGTATCTGCATCCTGATTTCAAGACCCTACTAGTGCAATATTGATATATATATATATATATATATATATATATATATATATATATATATATATATATATATATATATTGCTACACACTTCGAATCCACGTCTTAGGTTTGTTAGTGTAGATGTGAGAAGGAGTGTTGAAGTATATTGCCTATCATTCGTCATCGGTTTAAGTTTTTGGTGAACGGTCTGGTGCATGAAACTCGGTAGAATAGAAGCATCTTAACTACTGTAAAATTTAAATAAATCATAGATATTTACCTGTCGTGGTATGATCATCTCATCTCAATTCTCAAGGTCTTGGATTACCACAAGTACATAGGTTGGGTAAGCTTTCATTGTTGTATCTTGCAATGTTTTTTTGAAGACAACAATAGTAGCTGGTTTGTTTAAAAGGGAAAAATAGATAAGGAATCGAAGGACCCTAGAACAACAGTGATAAGCGGATATGCTAACTAGCTTTCATCCCAACTCGTGATAAATTAAAACACGAGTCAAATCCCCTTGTGCATGAGAATTAGTGAAGATTTGCCACTATAAATAGATACATTTGAGAATTTATTCCTCAATGTCTCGCTGATATCAGTGAAACATTAAGAGGTAAAACATCAAATACATCTCTACATCATAATGATAAAATCTCAAATCCCAATGTGCCATCTAAGCTAGTAATAATACCGTCCTGTAAATACTATGTTAGTAACATAACTCCATTGGCCTTCGTATAATCCGCTCGATTGGCCGGACAATAAGAATAAATAATAAGCCATCATTTTCTTTAAAATACGCACGTAGGAGAGCTGCAGATGATATCACCAAGAAAGAAAGAAAAAAACAGTGAAGGACCCCGAGAGTTTAGTATATCGCTGTCTTCCTCCCAAAGACTGCTCCCACCAATTGGACCCCTAGATATAATACTACGTCATTGGTTTATTATACTACACCTGGTAGTATGAGTAGTAGAATCTCGAGAGTGTAGAATTATAATTGCCCATACGAGGATCATATGTCACAAGAGTAATATTTTCAATTCTAGTTGAAAAACTCCATAATACTCTCATAAAGTTATAAATACAAAAAAAAACTATTATACTCTTAACAAATCAATGATCATATTTAATTTATACTGTCACCATATATTACTAGTACAATATACTGCAAAATTCTCTAAATATAACCTGTCCAATGTACGTACCGGACAAAGGGAACAAAAAAAAAACACCATTCTTCTTTATTTTCACGTGAAAAAAAGGACATTCTTGTTTCTACACGAGACGAACGCGTTTTCACCTGTGAATGAGCAAGACCTCATTTTTCCAGGCCTGACGAAGACAGTACGAGAAAGAAATTAATTGCGTCAACAGCAGCTGCAATTAGACAGACTACTACATGCACCGCCAGTCGACTAAACTGTACCTGGTCAGTAGGCCGGCAAGGATCCCGACTTCAAAATTTCATACTAGGGGTGCTGGGATCTTTCTGAGATCTGCAGGGAGAGACGGAGACGGAGACGGGAGGACTAGCGGAGCCCTAGTCTATATACGATTGATGAAGTTCTCTATATAGTTCTTAGTTTGTTCATATAAAATAATAAAATATTTATATTTGACATATTTTGATATTTAGTTATCACCATATGACACCCCTCGATAAAAATTTTTGGCTTGATCCCTGTCTGCAGACCCTCAAATAAATTATGATGAATTGGCTCTCCTGCTCGAGGAGGAGGAGAATAGCAGTTTTACAATTGCATAAAAGAGTAGTTTTCTAGTGTTTTAGGCATCTGTTAAAATACCAAAACACACCTACCTATTTTGTAATCGAAGAAAAGTTTCTTGAAAGCGCAAAGAAATAGAATCATTATTGTTTCTTTATAAAAGAAGAGATTCCTATCGTTATCATGAAGAGGGAAAATGGAATTTTCCAGGTCATTTCTTATCTAACTAGGGGCCAATTTCGTGGGGCCCACGCTGGGGCCGGGGAGCTTTGCATTGCCACCTTGTGGTTGTGGTTCTCTCACCGGTGACATTTTCGCCCAAGAAAACATCCACGAAACAACAAAAACACGCCTTGGGCAACATGCGTGATCGAGGCCCCATGGCGGATTGCCGCATTGACCGCGTTACATGAAATTGAGCTGCCTGAATGTTTCGCCCTGCTGTTAGCAATTTATTTATTGATCGAGACGAGTTGTTCCAATTTGTTTCATTGTTATTAGCAGGATCTTTTATTAATTAGCAGAGCATAATTTTTAGTGGAAAAAATCCCAACTTTTCAACCTTAAACTCTAGTCTCGGTTCGTTTTTCAACCCTCAACTTTGCAACCGTTCACTTAACACCCTCAAACACTCGAAATTGTGCAAAACACCCCTCCCCTAATCCAGCCACTAAACCACCCTGTTTAGGCTGATGTGGCATCCAAGGTGGTAGATGTAGGGGAGCAAACGGTGCGGGTAATTCCCAACCGATCCGGTACCGAATATAGTTGGTACCTAATTTGGGAAGGGAATTCAATATATGGTTGGATTCGGTATCGGTACTAGATAGTTAGTCTCGGATTCGGTAGTGAAATCGGGAGAGCTAATATCTGACCGAATAGCATAGGTAAGCGGATAGCCAGATATTATTTGACTGGATACCCGAATCATACCTGCGTTCGTGCCGGTGACCCTCCACCGGGAGCCACCATTGTCCCCCATCCCCGCAACTTGCCGCCTCTGCCCGTCGCCGCGGTTCGCAGCTGGGAGCCACAACCTCCATGGTTTGTGGGCCCCACATGATGGCACGGGCTGGAAGCGACGAAGACGAGTAGTCGATGACGACCGACTCGGTGAGAAGGTGCTGGCGGCGGAGAGGAAGGCGACCATGGTGACCATGCGTGACAGAGACGACCGTGTCCTCACTGGATCCAACGGCCACAACCTAGATCCCGTCGGATTCGACCAGATCCGGCAGATCCTACCGTCATGCGCCAGATCCACACGCTAGGAGTGCAGCGAGGGAGGGAGAGGCGATGGAGGGGAGGGCGTTGAGGAGGTGCGGGATGGCACTGACGTGGTCAGCGAGGAAGGATGAGGCGGCGACGCTCGGTGGTAGGGGAGGGGTTGGAGGAGGGTGGCGGATGGGTAGGGCGGTGGAGGGGGAGGATGTTGAGGGAGGTAGAGGCCGCGACGCTTGGTGTTGCGGCTCAGTGGTTGGGGAGGGGCGATGGCGAGGAACGATAAGGACTACAGCGTGCTGGTTGGGGAGGAGGACTGAGGGAGAGGTGACAGAGGGTGCTTAATAGTAGATGGTGAAGCTGACATGTGGGTCCAATTGTAGAAAAATTATAAAATGTTGTTGTGTTTGTTATGTGGGCCAGTGCTAAGAAACAAGCGGGTGGAGTAGCTGTCTCCAGTATTAATGGTTGATGACATGGACATGTTTACATATAGTATATAAGACAAACTGTTGTACATTCCGTAAGGGGGGTTGTTAGTTGCTACCTAGTCTTGTCCCGACAAAAAGGAAGCCTGTGTTGCAAATGAGGAACATACCCACATCTATTAGGGTTTTGTCCTCCCGTCGCTATGGAATTAACAACCATGCTATTATGTCGTGTACTAGACTACCAGACTATTGTGTCGTGTACTCGTGTGATAGTTTCAATCATTATATAGTCATGTTTAACAATTGAAGGCTTGAAGTGGTGGTAGTATGGTTCAACGTATATTTCTTTATGTATGCGCGTACTATCCGCCTATATTATCTATTTCGATTCGAAACTGTCATGTATCCGTCCCAATGGTATCGTGTTTGAAACTCTAAATACTCCAAATTCGTATTGGTTTCGGCCTTATCGTATCTTACTCTGAATTTGGAGAAAAATATGGATTAAGATACGGTATGAGCAATATCTATCCGAATCCGACCTGATTGCACCCTAGGTAGATGTGATCACATGTGCATTGGTACAGATGAGTCAACAAACAAATGAAAAGGAGGGACCCACAAGTCAGTTGAGTCTTATTCCCCTCTCTCTTGCTCTAACGTTCTCTCTCTTCTTTGGACATGGCCACCAGTGGCGGAGCCAGGAATTTGGCGTTGGGGGTGCACACACAAAGTAACACCGAGTACAATTAGTTCAAATCAGAAAAAAAACTACTGGTTGAGAAAAAATTTCGAAGCCTAACAATAGACCAGTTACCAGCTGTTACCGGAATTTTTGGATTTATTTCGGCCGAATTTTTCAAATCAAAATTTGATTTTTTTTGTGAAGTTAAAACGAAAAATACAGAAAAAAAAATGCATAACCAAGGTTCCAACCGAGAACTAACCTCTTCAAGACTTAAGGGTGTTTCCACCACGGCATATGCACTCTTGTGTTTGCATATGGTTGTAAACTTTCTTTATATTTGTAAAAAAAAAAACTATGCATTGCCCAACGAAGCCAGGAATTTGCTTGTTAAAAGTAAAAAAAACGTCAAGAAAAAAAGAACAGAGGAAATTGTCTACTAGTATCTTTTCGCATGTCATTACTATAGTAATCAATTTGAAAAATTACTTGCATAATAATATGAATGTCAGAAAAATGGAAGTTGCTCCATGCGCACCTGCAAACCATTGGTCTTAGTGAGTGGTGCATCGTCTACTGCTACTTGCTGCTCCCACACTGGTGCCACGCCGCCCACCGCTCCTCCTCTGCGCGCCGTACTAGGCGCCGAGCCGTAGGAACCAAATTGGAGAGGAGTTGGAGTATTGGAGATAGAGATGGATGTGGGCTGGTGAGTAATGAGATGACTGTGGGCTAGTGGAAGCACGAGCGGACCGTGAGTTGAGCTTCCAAGAGAGTGCACACCAAGGAGTACTATGAATATGACCCAAATGCAGAACTAATCCTTAGAAATGTTTTTAATTTTTTTATGTGTCTGGGCACCCCTACTGGCTCCACTCATGATTGTACCCAGAGATAAATTACTAGTACTTTGCAGGTGTGCTCAGGAAGTGATTGTTTCAGTTGGCGATTGTAGCCAGTCGAGATGACACCATGACAGGAACAAAAAGTTGCGCCAAGAACCGAAATGTTTTATCAAAACAGATGCCAAAAGCCTTCCTAGCTTGTACAACCAGTCTTTTGTGATAGTACTCTCTGTGATCAATTGTATAATGACTTAGGAAGGTGCAGGTGTGTGTGCCTCACTGCCTCAGTGCCTGACAACTTGCTCTGGTTGATGGTCTGGTGGGCTGAATTATTGAAATAACCAATCCAAATGCCCAACTACCGAGTGCTTATATCGCTTATACCTAGTTTAAAAAAAATCAATTATTTTTGGGGGTGCCCGTGCACCCTGGGCACCCCCTGCCGCCGCCCATGATGGCCACAGCTAACAAATTATGATAATAAACCGAACACCGACTAAGAAGCTATGGCATGACTTAGATTCGACATGACAAGGTTAGATTTCAAACCAATCACCCTCAAATCTGTCGTTGCTCTAAAAGATGAACGATTACATCCAATTTTTTTATAAAGAACAAAGATTACATCAAAATTTATTTTATAAAAGGAGATGAAATTCGTCATCAAAAGTCTGTTTCTTTTCCACCATATGTTACTACGTACTAATAGTCTAATACTGCTCACGATTACTCCTCCTAATCTACTGTACGGTCTCTACCACTGCAATGCAAAGATTGCAATCCCAGGAGACAGCGACGCATAGCCCACCAGGTGCCCCCCTCCATCCTCCGTTCCTCGCAGTCTCCGCTGCAGAGCAGAGCAGAGGTGGCATCCGCCGTTACACACACACACGCGCGCACACACACACACAGCAACTGTCCTTTCATTCTCGCCTCCTTCCTCCCGATCTCGGAGCGGAGCCGAAGCGGCCTCCCGAGTCCCGAATCCCATCAAAACTTCTCGGGCGTTCGTTTCACCCCACGTACGGCAAGCTGCCGGTGCCAGCGGGCAGGGTCTTGGCCCGGCCGAGTTGACTTGACCTGACCTGACGGTTCAGGATACTAGTTTCCTGGCTCTTGTGCCTGGTGGTGTAGCGCTGCTGGTTCTTGTGAGCTTCTTTTGCCGTCGAATTAGGTGGTGGTTGGATTCGGCTCAGCTCAGATCTTTTAAAGATCGGGGCTTCGGAGGTTGCCCATTGCTGGAGCCAGCGATTGGAGGCAGAGGAGATAGATAGGCAGGTTTCTTGGGTTCTTGGTCGTTTCGGTGGTGGCTGCTCCCATTTCTTGCTTTGGTTGCAGTCTCCTGGAGATAGGTGCTCGGTAGATTGGCTGGCCGGAGGGGGGAGAGAGAGAGATAGAGGGTTGAGGAGAGATGGGGAATTGCATGGACACGGCGGCGCGGGTGGACAACAACACTGCTTGTGAGTGTGCCCAGCTTTCGTATCCTTTTCTTTCTTTCCTAGCAGCAGTTTAAGCTTGCTCCATGCTTGTCGGCTTCCTCGGATAGTTGTGGATTTGGTAATGGCTAGCTGCTTTGAGGGTGGTTGGGTTCTTGTATCTTGTGGATTTGGGTCTTGTTTCGGTTTAGAAGTTTTAGATGGATTCTTTTGTGTCTCTTCTGTGAGGTACGTGTTTCAGATGGGACAACCTTTTCACTTTAATGGTGTTTGGGAGTTTAGTTCTTGCTACTACTCTTTTGCTATTCTTTTGTTTGATCCTTTAATTGGGTGCCCTCACTTTGTTCATTTCCTCATTTGTTTAGCTGCTATCGGTAGGCATTTGTTTCATAAAAGAGGGACATGTAGGAACTTTTTCTTCTTCAAGATTTACTTTGTATTGATGGTTGCACAGATAAGGTATGCAATTAGGTTGATTTCGTAGGTAACTGCAGCAGTAATAGGTGTGCTTGTGGGCTATGGTTGTTTCATCGTAAGTGATAAGACCATGTTCCTTAATATGATGGAACTTGGGGAAATCTCATGTAGGTAGCCTCGTCAGCTAATGCTTGGTTGGACTAATTACTAACCTGCCTAACATGTATAACTCAGCATCAGAGTTTAATCGAGTTGCAATTAGCATATGTTTGCCCAACGGGAATTGAATTTTGTTTCCAGAGTTTGTATGTTTGTGAGATGGCAGAATTTCAGTTTGACAGTTTGAAGTTAGAACTACTTGCAGCCATTACGCCTTGCTGCCTGAGCTATTTTTATTGACTCTTAAATGAAGTATGTGCAAAAGCAAAAACGAACTTCGACAAAACATTGGTACTTGTTAGTAGTAGGCAATAGCATCGTATTGTAACTGTATTGATTCAAAATGTTCCATTGTTCTTATGCATATTTCTCTCTCTTGTTGAGAGATCAGATCCATCAAAAGGAGCTAGCCAAACAAGTTTGTCAACAAACCCTTCGACTACCAAAAATGGTTCAGCTCGGACATCTTTGACTCTGCCTTCCTATAAAGATCGGAGTGAGCTTCCTACTCCTAGGACCGAAGGAGAAATTCTGTCATCACCGAATTTGAAGGCGTTTGCATTCAGTGATCTAAAAAATGCAACAAAGAACTTCCGGCCAGATAGCCTTATTGGGGAAGGAGGATTTGGCTGTGTCTATAAAGGTTGGATGGACGAACAAACTCTTGCTCCTTCAAAGCCAGGTAGTGGCATGGTTGTGGCTGTCAAGAAGCTAAAACCAGAAGGTTTCCAGGGGCACAAAGAATGGCTGGTGGTTTTCTTAACCATTCCAAGTTTATCAGATACATTTTTTTAAATTTGAAATTTCTTGACTATGGTAGCCCTGCTGCAGACGGAGGTCAACTACCTTGGCCAACTTCACCACCAGAATCTTGTTAAGCTCATTGGTTATTGTTCAGATGGTGATAACCGACTTCTGGTGTATGAGCTCATGCCTAAAGGAAGTTTGGAGAATCATCTATTCAGACGTATGTATTTGATTCTACTTCAACTGCATTGTGAATTCATGAGTTTAATAGGAAAATATTTGGACGAGCAAGGGGCATATGCGCCCTTATACCAAATAAGAACTTTGCACAATGCACTATTCCAAAAATAACCAAAAAAATCATGGATATAATATTATACATATAGTTTTATGTGCACTTGCAAAAAAAACTGCACTCGGGATTAAAATCTTAAAATTTGACCCAAGTTCAATGAAGATTTTCTGTTCTTGTAGGAGGCGCAGATCCTTTACCCTGGGGAATAAGGCTCAAAGTTGCTATTGGGGCTGCTAGGGGTTTATCATTTTTGCACGATGTTGAAAATCAAGTTATATATCGTGATTTCAAGGCATCAAACATTCTCCTTGACTCAGTATGGATGGAAACTAGCTGCTCACTGTTCTGAAGAAAGTTTGACTTTTGCTAGTTCTTTTTTTTTTACATTTGTTTTGTTTCACCAATGCAGGAGTTCAATGCAAAACTTTCGGACTTTGGCTTGGCAAAAGCAGGTCCAACTGGGATAGAACCCATGTTTCTACACAAGTCATGGGTACTCGAGGTTATGCAGCTCCAGAATATGTTGCAACTGGTTAGAAAATAATCTCACTTTTTAGTTTGCATAATTCGTAATCGTGGGTTTCTAATGTATGGATGTACCAAACAGCGGTGTCTTATTCTGTTCAATTTGAGGTCAGCTTAGTAGCTTACTCGCCATGATGTTTGCCGTTTCTTCAATATTCTATACAATCAATTAGAACTAGAGTTTGTTTATATAGCCTCAGTGTTCAAGATAAAGGTGGGTAAACTGCACTGAAACTGAGTCAGCTAAACCATCCTTTGCCTATTATGAAGGCTTATTTGTTTCATGGCCTTGAATTATGGGCTCTCTTTTTTTGTTGACAAGGAAGCACATGGGGTTCTTGGTACCAACTAACAAACTTTCTCTTACGGAATTCAGCACTATGGTGTATATTTGATTAAAACACAGTGTCTGATTTCAACACCAACAAGTGGTTTTATTTGCTATTTGTTTTGAGTGTCCTGTTCTGAATGCTATGATTTCATGGTCACATCACAAAATTATGGTTTCACCAAATGTTTCATTCTAGTTCAAACTATTAGATGTATATTATTGTCTGTGTATTTTTCCCGTTGTATAAGGGGTTACCTGTATATATGCCACACATGTACTTGTATATATATTAGCCCATTGGCCTCATAATGAATACAAGCGCTATTCATAACATGGTATCAGAGCGTACCTAGGGTTTTTCTTTTCGAGCCGTCGCCGTCGCTGGTTCTTCTTTTTTTAGCCGCCGCCGCCACCTTGTTTTGCCCGCTGTCGCCGTTGGTTCCTCCTCGGCTCGTCGCTTCGCTTTTCACCCCGTCGTCGCCTGGAGTTCGTCCTTTGCTCTGGAGACGACAACATCGCCTGGAGTTTGTCTTCACCGACATCTGGACCGTGCATCGTCTTCATCGCGTTGAGCTTGGGTCGACGTAGGCACCAGACCGTTGGCGCCGGGAACCACGGTGGTCGCATTTGCCTCCGCCTCCGCTCGGGCCGACGCAGGCTCCTTGCGCTGCCGTCGGATCCTTGAAGACTGCCGCTCGGCGCCTCTGTCTCGGACTCGGGCAACTGTCGCCGCCGCCGTCTCCGGAGAGCCATTGCTTCGGTGTCGCCCGGTCCTCCATGGGGCTGTTGCCACCTCGGACCATCCGGATCTCCACCCGGCGTCGGCACCGCCTAATCCGGCTGGGCCGCCTCCTCAGGTTGTCAGCCGCTCCTCTACACGAGACTGCAACCGCTGCTTCCGCTTGTGCCCGCCTAAGAGCCACTCGTCGCTGGCGCGTCGCCTTCGTCGGTCCCGCCACTGCAAGAGCAGCAGCAAGGGGGAACCCCAATTCCCTCGTGCGCTCTTTCGGCTTGCAGGCCGAGCGACAGGCCGTTTTAACTGAGTCGGCCCGGTAAGAAGCGGGCCAAAAAAAAACAGTATGTTGTCCTAACCGCCGCGCTGTCCAGTGCCGCATGTTAGACTTCGTTGTCTTGGTCGCCGCGCCACCTACCAATGGGCATTGTTTCTGTTCCTCGCTGTCCGATGATCTTCGATGGTCTCAATTATCGGGACTGGTTTCAGCAGATGCGTCTCCACATGCGTGGTCAGCGCCTTTGGGAGTTTCTTACCGGTGAGTTGCCTTGCCTGCCTTGCCCAGCTCCACCTGCTGAGCCTGTGCTCCCGAAGACTACGTCCGAAGACGCTCGTAAGGAGGCATCTGATGCCTTTGAGGATGCTACAGAGACTTTTCAGACTTAGTATGCTGCCTACAAGACATGGATTGATGAGAATGCCCGTGCCTCTTCTATTCTGGTTGCTAGCATGGCAGTGCAATTCACTGGGGATGTGGTTGGTTTAGCTTCAGCACAGTTGATGTGGGCACATCTGCGCAACCGCTACGAGCCATCTAGTGATTCCTTGTATCTTTCTATTGTGCGTCAAGAGCAGTCGTTGCAGCAGGGAGATGCTACTGTAGACGAGTTCTATGCTTAATTGTCTGCGGTATGGTGTCAAATTGACTCTTTGGGACCAGATGTTTGTCACACGTGTCAGTGCTGTCAACGTCAGTTGTCTCACCTGGAGTTTCGTCGTATCTACGATTTCTTGACTCATCTCGGGGCTAAGTATGAGTAAACTCATGCTCAGTTGCTGTCACACCACCCTCGTGTCACTCTGTTGGAGGCCCTTGCATCTATTCGTGTTGCTGGTTTGCTGTTGTCACTGTCGTTTTCTTCAATTCTGGTAACTTCTACACCCGCTACGTCTCCAGCTACTCCTTCACCAGTGGTGCCTTCACTAGTGACAGCTGTTGTTGGTAGGGGACTACACTGCACTTACTGCAACAAGGATGGGCATGTACAACAGACCTGCTACAAGAAGGATTTACGTCGTGGTAGCCGTCCTCCACAGGGAACTAGTGGTTCCTCCTCCCAGAGGAGCTCTGGTACTTCTGATTCTCAGGAGTTTCTCACACTACTATGTCGCATGGTTGCTCTTGCACCGTCCGGTTCTGTTGGTTCTGCTGCACAGTCTTCCAGTGAGAGACCACCTTCTACTTCTTCCTTAGGTATATCATCTTGGATTCTTGACTCTGGTGCTTCCTTTCATATGACATCTGATTCCACCAGTCTAACTTCCATTCGTCCTTTAGCTACTCCTTTCACTGTTCGGACAGCAGATGATACCTCTCTTTCTGTCGCAGGACAAGGCACTCTTTCAAATTCCTCTTTTCATATTCCTACTGTTTCTTATGTTCCCAAACTAACCATACAGCTCATATCTGCCAGTCAGCTCACTGATCATGGTTGTCGTGTTATTCTCGATTTTGATTCTTGTTGTGTTCAGGATCGACGCATGGGGACTCTGGTTGGTACTGACCCTCGCCGCCGTGACTCACAGCGTCTCTAAGAGCTTGACTGGCTTTATCTTCCTTCTGCTGCCCCTGCCAGTCTATCGCCTCCACCGTCGCCGTCGCTTCTACTGCATCCTCCACTGTGTCTTTTGCTCAATGGCATCATCGTTTGAGACATCTTTGTGGGTCGCGTCTATCTTCTTTACTTCGTCGTGGTCTTTTAGGGTCTGTGTCTGGTGATGCTTCTCTGAATTGCCAGGGTTGTAAGCTTGGTAAACAGCTTCAACTTCCATATCCTCCTAGTGAGTCAGTGTCACAGCGTCCTTTTGATCTTGTTCATTCTGATGTATGGGGTCCGGCTCCTTTCGTTTCAAAAGGAGGTCATCGATATTATATAATTTTTATTGATGATTTTTCTCGACACACATGAATATATTTTATATCATCTCGTAGTGAGGTTCTATCTATCTACAAGACCTTTGCCCCCATGATCTGTACTTAGTTTGACTCTCCTATTCGTGTTTTTCATGCTGACTCTGCTGGAGAATACTTGTCAGGAGTCCTTTGTAGTTTTCTTGCTGAGCAGGGCACTCTCTCAGTTTTCTTGCCCTGATGCTCATGCCCAGAACAGTGTGGCTGAACGGAAGTATTGTCATCTTCTTGAGACAGCTCGTGCCCTTATGCTTACTTCTGCTGTCCCACCACACTTCTGGGCTGAGACTGTTTATACTGCCACTTTTCTTATTAATATTCAGCCTTCTTCTGCTCTTCAGGATGGGATCCCAGTTGAGCGTCTCGGTGGCAAGACTCCTGATTACTCTAGTCTTCGCCTCTTTGGGTGTGTGTGCTATGTTCTTGCACCTCATGAGCGCACCAAGCTAATCGCTCAGTCCGTGGAGTGCGTTTTTCTGGGCTATAGCGCTGAGCATAAGGGATATCGTTGTTGGGATCCTGTTGGCCAATGGATGCGGGTTTCTCGGGACGTCACTTTTGATGAGTCTCGTCCTTTCTACCCTCGTCCTTTTTCTTTCACCACTCCAGCATATCTTGTCGAACTACTTTCTTTCCTGACTTTTCCTGCCACCCCCATAGTCAACACACCTCCATCACAGCCTTTGGCCTCTTTGGTTCCTCTTTCACAGTCTCCTTCGCCACCACCACCCTCTCCAGCTCCTCCCCGACCTTCGTCCTTCTTATCCTCTCTACTACACTCGTCGTCCGCGAGTTGAGGATTCTTTTGATGCACCATCTTCTTCCGATGGTTCATCTTCTTCGGCCTCTCCTCGATATGCTCTTCGTGATCGCCAGTCTATTCGGGCTCCTGCGCGCTTTTGTTTAGCGGCTCTTGCCGACCGCTATGATGCACCGATACACGATACCGGTACGGCGGTACGGATACGGCGATACCCTATTTCTCCAAAAAAAACCCGATACGGCAATATGGATGTATATATATATATATTAAAAATAGTAAAAAATATAAACTATGATGCTTGATAAGTCTCCAAAATCAGATCAGATCGCCTACCTACATCGATGCATGGATTACTATTTTACTACCCTAGTCATGCGTAAGTCTATTGCTCAGTTGCTCTTAAAAGGTTTCAGTTACAAGCTCTCAGCTCCCAGATTGTTACTCATTTCCCAGACCCTAGTTCGACATAACATCCCCAAATGGAGCTCTCAACTGTCAATTCCCATTTCCCAGTTCATCTGTCTGCTACAAGATTTGAGAGGAGAAGGGAACGGGAACGCACTTGGTTGGAGCCGCTGGCCGCTGGAGAGGAGGTCGCGCGCAGGAGGGGGAGTGCAGAGGACGCTGGCCGCTGGTCGCCGGGAGGCGCAGACTGGAGGCGCAACGCATGGGAGGAGCGCGGCGCAGACGGAGAGGCGCGGAGGAAGGGGCGCGAGGAGGCGCGCAGAAGGTCACGTCTTTGGAGAGGCGCCGCCGCGGCCAGTCACCGGAGGCGCATGGAGGAGCGGTAGTTGCAGCCTAGAGGACCGGAGGCGCAGAGGATGGACGCTGGCCGTTGGAGGAGTGGAGGCGCACGGGAGGGGCGCAAAGGAGGGAGCGCCGTCGGCCACTGCTCGCCGGGAGGCGAAGTGAGGGGTCTGGAGGTGCGATAAGGTGAGGATGATGGAGGCGCACGCGCACGGGGTAGCAATTTAGGGTAGGGGTGATGCTGGTGCGGCGGGCCGGTCGGTTTGGGCCATGAACAGTGCGAATTTTTTTTTCCGGTTGGGCTGTATTTTGGGCCGTATCGGCGTATCGTAGTGTATCGGGCCGTATCGGGTATTTATTTTCTTTTTTTTTAAACGTAAATATTTCTGATACTTTCCGATCACGATCCGGGCGCATCGCACACGACACGATCGGTGCACCGCACTCGACACGTGTCGGGATCTGGTACTCCACCTTCGGTAGTATAGGAGTATCAGAGCCGAACCGACTTCTTATCGTGATGCTGCTGTTCATTAGGAGTGGCAGCATGCGATGGCAGAGGAGGTTGCTGCCCTTGAGCGTACAGGCACGTGGGATTTTGTCCCTCTTCCCGCGCGTGTTACTCCTATCACGTGCAAGTGGGTCTACAAGGTTAAGACCCGCTCTGATGGTTCTCTTGAGCGCTACAAGACTCGTCTTGTGGCACGTGGTTTTCAGCAGGAGCATGGTCGTGATTATGATGAGACATTTGCTCCTGTGGCTCACATGACCACCGTTCACACTCTTCGTGCTGTGGCGTTTGTTCGGGTATGGTTCATCTCTCAGTTTGATGTCAAGAATGTCTTTCTCAATGGTGAGCTGTGTGAAGAGGTTTATATGCAGCCACCACCAGGGTATTCTGTTCTTGAGGGTATGGTTTGTCGCCTTCGCCAATCTCTTTACGGTCTCAAGCAAGCTCCTTGTGCCTGGTTTAATTGTTTCTCTTCTGTTGTCATTGCAACTGGTTTCTCTACTAGTGCTCATGATCCTGCTCTCTTTATTCACACAAACCAACCTGCGCCAAAGATGCACATGTCCATTCTTGATTTTTTAAGAAAGCAGTAGGGAAATCGCCCACGGCATATAATTATATATTAAAGGAAAAAAGTTCATTTTACCTCCCTACACTTTACAAAAAGTCCATGTAACACCCTCAACTACAAAACCGGGTCAATTTACACACTAAGGCGGTTTTTGCCATATTGGCAGCCATATCATCGTGTTTTGTTAATGAGGATCCAATTCAAGGATGTTGACATCCAAATTATTGACCTCTTTCTCACCCCCTCTCTCTCTCTCTACATTCTCTCTCTTCTTCTCGTCATCCTCCTCTCATTTGGATCCATGTCAACAAAAACTAATGACATGGCTGCCAACATGACAAAACCACCCTGAGTTCAATCCTCATCGACAAAACTACCATAGGGTGTAAATCGACCCACTTTTGCCGCTTTTGTAAGTTTAGGGAGTTAAATACCCAGTTTTATAGTTAAGGGTGTTAAGTGGATTTTTTTGCAAACTTCAGGGTGTAAAATAGATTTATTCCTATATTAAATAGAGAAGCTTATATGTGCAAGATCCATTCTTGAATAGGCATAAAAGAATGAATGATAAAGGTGTGAATCGCATGAAACTGCTGATTTATACAGTACATTTGGTACCGTTGTTTCTCATACTGTTAAAAAATGATGCAGGTCGCCTCTCTGTAAAGGCAGACGTCTACAGCTTTGGTGTCGTGCTGCTCGAGTTGCTGACAGGAAGGCGAGCCTTGGACAAATCAAAACCAGTATCAGAACAAAACCTAGTTGACTGGACAAAGCCTTACTTGGGTGACAAGCGCAAGCTGTACTGCATCATGGACAGGAAGCTGGGCGGCCAATACCCAAAGAAAGGCGCCCACGCCATTGCGAGCATCGCCGTGCAGTGCATCCGCAACGAGGCCAAGATGCGGCCCCAGATGCCTGAGGTCTTGGAAAAGCTGGAGCAGCTACGAGACCCTAAGTACAACGTGACCTCACCGCAAGTCGACACCCGGAGGACATCATCAGGTTCAGTCCGTAGGTCACCGATGAGGGCGCAACCGTCACCGCGGAGACTATCAGCTTCAGCTTCCCGTTGCCATCGGCAGGCTCCCCTGCCGGCTTGTAGGACTGCACAAGTGCACTAGATGTGCAACCTTAGGATGGATCAGGACGTATGTGTTGTAGCTGTTGCTGTTCCCTTTAGTTAGCTGTATATTTGGTTGTGCCCAATCACTGTACTTTTTTTTTCATTGTGAGGGTGAATGTATCTTAGACTGATGTCTGTGACACGGAACATGACTGCGCCCTTCTGCTGCGATCATCATTTTTTGTTGTTTCCTTGAGCTAGTGGATGCTGATTTCTGAGTGAAGATGTGCTGGTCACCTGTCAGTTCTTCCTCTAGGTGTTTTCATTTGTGCTGCTGTGTATGGTTTACTTCTGCCTGCAACGCTATGTGATCATTGTGATCTGTAAGTATTTTCATTGAGGAAGAGTTAACCCTGCAACTTTGAGGAACTGCCATCCAAGCAGATTTTTATGCAATCTAGCATCTTTCCAAGTTAAAACAGCTAAGTTACCAGAGACAGGAATTACAGGATTTGGCTATTGGTTTTCAGATTCAAGTGACCAGGTACAGTGATAATCCCTGGTACAAGCACTCATTTATTCTCAGTATTGTAGCCTTGCAACGAGAGTTTAAATGCCTGTTTGGAACAAAGGATTCTGCAGGAATTTTACGGGAAATAGTTAATTTCCATAAAAATCTGGTAGGAACAAGGATTCTGCAGAAATTTTACAGGAAATAGTTAATTTCTCATAAGAATCTGGGAGCATTTCTCGCATTCCAAATGGCCAAAGCCAATATGATTCCAACCAGAAAGGGGTCCGGATCCTATAAATTACTGTAGAGGGTCACTACGTTAACAGCCTTTTGTAAGTGTGCGAACAGCACTTCGCAGAGGCACTGTAGCAAAATGTAGTAGCAGTGAAATGTGTACTGTAGTAATTAATACAATGGAAAAATACTGTATCTATTGATCTCGGTATTTGATTTTTTATCGAACGGTGAAGATCGCTATTTATTGCCATATACTATAGATCTTTTGCATTGATAGCTTCAATATAGAAGATCCAAATCTACGAGAAAGAATGCCCTGAACTTGTGTCAGAATATACCACATCCAAGCCTGACTGAAACTTCACGCCGAGATTTGCGGGGTTACCGACGGCAAGATGGAAACCCTGAATGATTCATTCATCAGCTATGAATGATTCATTCAGAAAGCTAGTATTCAGAGCTGGCCAGACACAAGCTCACCTCTACGTCTGCACAGATTTGCTGCACAAGGAGCGACCGAATTAAAATACGGTACTCGCAGCAGCTAACAAACTGACTGGCGGAGCAGTCAATTCTTGTTTTCTGAACAATGAATGGGCCCTCTGAATCTCTTGCTCTGCCGTCACAGGCAGGCAGGCAGACGGACACAAGCATAGTCATGCCTTTGTCAGCAATTCAGCATAACATAGCTTGCCTCACCTGATTGGCGATTGCTGCTTATGCATACGCAAAGAATTCGTGGGTATATGCCTAGCTAGGATGATTAGTAGACAAGAAAGTTTACCCCGAAGTTTGTATTTCTTAGCAGTAGTACTCCTCCATACTCCATAGCCCAAGCAGAGAGTATCGAAGGACGGTGCTACTGCTAGTACTGTAGTAGCTTTAGCTGATGGCGGCTAGCTGCAATACATCACGCGTGATTTGCGCCGAAAAGGTTCCCAGTCATTGCTAGAGTAGAAATCGATTGGGTTATAGTTTAGTGGAGTACTATCCTAAAGTTGCCAAATAACGTGGGTTGATTGCAGCTTTGCATGCTATTAATGGAGTATTTGGTTTTAATGACGGGACGTTGAATTGACTATACCATCCTAACCTTCGAACATAATACACTTATTTGCTTTAAAAATAGAATGAGTTGTCCATCACCACCTCATCGCAGAAGTATAAGACTAATACAAAAAAAAAAAAAAATTGTACCACCAAATTTATAGGACTCCATGAGACGAACCAATTCATTCTACGATAAAAGTGATCACTCGAACCAAACACTCCGTGAGAGGACATGATACATGTGTTGGAAATGTGGGCAGTATTTTAATTTCAAATATTAACGGGAGAATTATATTGCAAAAAAAACTTGTGACAGAGAACTCATAGCTAACAATAGCAGACAAATCATATTGTACTGCAGATGTACGCAAGAACATAATTATATCAGAGTTGACCGGTTACATGGACAATTTACTGTAGGACAGATGAAGAAAAATGAAGTAGCGTTGAGATGTGCGATCGTAGAAGCAGTCGATGTCGACGAAAAAGATGAGCGGCCGCGCGGGTTGCGTTGCCCAGAAATCTTATTGCTGCCCCGCAGGTACTCTCTGTAGTAATGACTCGGAGATAACCACTCTCCCTCCTCTCTAGACCTGTTCAAATGCCAGGCCGTGCTTCGGGTTGGGCCTAAAAAGCCTGGCCTCGAACGAGCAGGCCCAAGCCCTGCCCAGCTTGAAAAATGATTTTCCCAATAAAAATATTATTTTAATTCTTTTTTAGAATAAAAGGTAATATTCAATTCATTTCGAGAATAAAAAATAATTTTTATTATTTTTATTGCATTCAGTGGCCTTTTTCGGTCTTTCGAGCCAAACCGCCGGGCTGGGCTACCCATGATCAGGTCTACTCCACCCCGGTGCACGCCGAGAAGAAAGGTCGGGGAGATTCGACCACTCAACACTTCAACACAATTTACTAGAGGAAGAAGACGATGTTAGAGAGGAATGGGGAATTTAGCCCTCCTAGCTTTGATGTCTCTAGGTCTTTTATGGACGTGCAGCGGTGAGAATTACTCTCCAGTAACTGACATCATTAACTTAATTAAATCGAATTAATCTAGACGTTTGAATTCACATTCAAACAGAATTAAGAGAGGGATGATGGCATGATTCAGTAAAATAAAAGTTGAATTTTATGTGCCAGGAACAACGCTACAGCATGGAAACCTAGTGAATCCAAATGTTTGAATTCGCATTCAAACAGAATTAAGAGAGAGACGATGGCATGATTCAGCAAAATAAAAATTGGATTTTATGTGCCAGGAACAGCACTACGACACGACACGATCACAAGTCACAAGTTACGCAAAAATCCACGAATATGCACGCATGTGTTGAGCCAAAGTCCTTCGCATGCCATGTGTCATGTTTTACATGGTGGCAAGGACGCCGCCTTTATTTTGCTCTCATTCCACTTGTCCAAGCAACATAGGATTAAACCATACCATGCTTTAGAATTTAGGAATAAACGAGCCTTTGTTGCTGCGTGAGCCCAATTCTAACAGCATGCATTTGTCGACGCGTCTCGGCGTCATGACTTGCAGAGGAGCGCCGATACCGATGAATGATGATGAATTGATGATGCATTGATGTACTTAACTGGAGTGCTACTCTGTACATATATAATGCTTACTAGGATGGAAGCATGCGCTACACCGTGCCGGTGTTTGCAGCGTTCTTCTAGGGTAGAGGTTGTCTTGAACTATAACAAAAAAATTCAACTAGGAGAGAGCCGATATGATTTATATATACATAAAACGATGTACGATTTGCATAATTGATTGGTGTGTACTAACATGCATAACCATTGCAAGGTGCAGAGCCATCGACCTGCAAACAAAAGCAGATAATGTTTGTGTAGGGTTTGATGATAGTCGATCCATGTCGGAGTGTCCAGCCTGTAAAAACCGGTTGAGTAATGAAGGTGCTGACGCTTGGATGCCTGATCAACCAGAGCAACCAGACCGATCCTTTGTAGCACAGTTCATATGAGACTAAGAAAATACAAACCGTTCGGATGAGTTTGCAAGAAACTAATGTGACAAATATTGGAAGGTGTGTACAACAGGCAAGGAATGTTATTATGGTAAACATTCTAAGAAACAACGTTTGGTGTTCATCTAAACTCCAATTAATACAGAAGTTTTAGGTTGCAACTACATTTGTGATATTTGATAATTGATAAGCAACCTTTTTTTTTAAAAAAAAAAGTTGAATCAAAGTAATAGTACCTTTTCCTCAAGCTCTACGCTTAAGCGTTTGTAAACCAAGTCAAATTCGTCTGTGCTGGTTTCACAAAGCTTTTTGCAGGCAGCTCAATATTTCTCCTCCTCTCTTGTGTAATTTATTTGTTGCTTACATAAGAATGTGAAAATGGAACAATCTTTCCGACTCCACATGCAGAAGGACCACTAACCTGTAAACGAAATACCGCTTGTTGAGCCCTACCTTTAAATTTTGGATTAGTATGGAATCTTTCGTTCGATGTTTGAATGAAAAGTTGTAGCAAATAACCAATTTGAAACATAATTATCTGTGTACTGAATCAGAAATTCTTGTATGATACAAACTAATGATTACTTTACATCTTTGGCAAGAAAAGCACATAAATCAAACAAAATAAGTTTAATTGGTAGCAATAAGAAGCAATACCATATGGCAAAGGCACAAATGCATCTGTGCCTATGCACCCAGAGGCAACAATTTTTTTTCAAGAACGCACAAAAACCTTGCGTGTCATTCCATTAAGAAGAAGAGCGGAGATATAGGCCAGGAGTCACAAGAACAACATACAAAGGACAAAGACCTCAACGGAATAGAAAAAAGCAGCAGAAAGAGAAAGAGACTAAGACCTAGGACAAGAGGAAGAACGAAAAAGAGAGAGAGAGAGAGAGAGAGAGAGAGAGAGAGAGAGAGAGGAGGAGGAGGACGAAACAGAACAACAAACAAAAACAAAACCAAAACGACCTAAGGAGTATTTCTCCTAATAGAAGGCGCCTCCCGACTATTAGCTCCTGCCATGTGCCAAAGGCGACGCTCTTCGTGAATCTGCTGTAGCAGAAGAGTTAAGGAACTCGTCTCGTTATTGAATACCCTACTATTTCGCTCCTTCCAAAGCATCCAAGAAACTAAGATAATGTAGGAGTCTAGATCCTTTCTTGCTTGTGAAGGTAGGGCACCTCGCGTGGAAAGCCAGTGCTGTTGGAAGGAAGGCTGCCCAGCCAGAACAGCACCTGTTAAACCCATGCGCATGAGAAAGTGCGCCCAACCGGAACTGCACCGCAGCCAACAAGGTGGTTGATAGTCTCTTAGGAGTGTCCGCAGAAAACACAGACACCTTGGTTTGGAAGTCCACAATGCTGAAGGCGGTTCGCCGTCCAGCAACGACGATGGACTACTAACCACATGAAGAATTTGCACTTTAGAGGGCCTGCGCATGCCAGATAGCCTCTGCACTCGGGTACCCACACGAACCCAAGAAGAATGCTTTGTAGGCTGGCTTGGAGGAGTACTGTCCTTAGGCTTCCCAGTGCCAGATGATCCTATCTTGCTGACCCTTGAAGAGGTCAATGGTTTGCATAGCTCCCCAAAGATGAAGGATCTCGCCGACACAGTGTGCATCAATAGGACCCCTAATGTCCGAAATCCAGGCGGCATCATGGAGAGCTTAGGTGACCAATCTTGTTCTCCGTAGGCATGAGGATCGCCTTTGCTAGGCTCGGGAAAAGGGTGGGGATGCTACGACTGTTGAGCCAGCGATTCAACCAAAACAAGGTGTTAACACCGTTGCCGAGCTGCACAAGGAGTGAAGCGTTGAATATGTCTTCCTCTACACGGCCAACTCGTGCCAATAAACCCTTCCAAGGTCTTGTCAACCAAGTCCTTTGAAGCCAAAGCCAGCAGAGACGAAGGATCTTGCCTAGAATATGCAGATTGTGTAGGCCTAGGCCACCGTACTGGATGGGTCGACAGACAGGCGGCCAAGTGACTAGACAATGGCCTCCCGACACGTTTTATGTACCTTTCCAAAGAAATGCTCTCCTCCTTTTGTCGATTTCTTTGATAACCGCGAGTGATGGTTCAAGCACCATGAAGCTATACACTAGGATGAAGATCAGCACTGACCTAGTCAGCACTAACCGACCTCCTTGGGATAGTATCCCTACTTGGCAACTTGATGACTCCATGCGTGGATTGGGAGACCTTCTAGAGAGATTGATACCCAAAAAAGGTCGAACGAATTTTTTAAGGTCCTCTAGATGTTTGTTTTACTCAAATTGTCGTTATTGATTTGATTAATCTGGTCGGAGATGGTAACATCACCTAGTCGAAGCCTTTCCTTTCTGCACATGGTCCTGCCCACTAGAGGGAACTTCCTAGTGTCGATCTGTTTCCACTCTTTCGACTAGTGCAAGATTATAGACGTGTCTATTCCCGATTGGCTAAAAATTGCCAAAAAGGGGACGTGGACACCTTGAGAAGACATGATTTTGTTCCCTTATAAAGAGATCTACTAGGATGCTTGCATGTGCTATGCCACACGATTGATCTAAGCTTGGATGCACCATACTCGTGTTTTTCAACTCTGCAAAATGAAACTAATATTGTGTGTGAGCTACAATGAGGCTTCGTTGGGCTATGTCGAGAAATTGTTTGAGAGAAGCAAGGTCCCAGTCTAGCTAAAACTGTTGAACAAACACCATGTATCAAGAAATTAATAGTTTCTAAACTAAATTCAAATTTTTTTACCGAAGCTTCAGAGTTCAAAACAGCAAATTAAAAATAGGACTAATCTACGTCATACTGAAGCGAAAGAATGTTGGTATACATGACAGTAATGCTCTAGAAAGGTCTCATGAGGATAAATTAATCTAAAACTATTTTTTAGAGGCAAATTGAAAATGTTCTCTTCTGTTTTTGGAGAAACCTATAGTCTGACTTGAAACTGTTATACATACCCAACAAAGTCATAGTAGGATTTGAAATAGCAGGGAGTTTTTATCGAGGTGATGTAATGCATTTATATACTAATACATTAAAAACCAAACATGCTTGTGTGTGTTTTTTTTTCTGAAATTCATGATGTGCATCCACAAGTACTTCAATCTTAGATGTCTCAAATAATTAAAGATAGAAGGAGAGTGACATACATATTAGTTTTATGATTAGCATGGATTTAAGAATTTGTGATGTGTGTACCTGAAACCCAGGGGAATAAAGGTATGAAAATTCCATAGTTCGCTTAAGATCACCTTGAATACATGTGAGCAGCACCACCAAAGGTCCACAAACAATCCCTGAAATCCAGGGAAAAAATGTAGTGATGCTTGTCTTTTGTCATGTTGGCTATTTTTCAGGAAAAAAATGGCAGCATTGCAACATCAAAATAATATCATGGAGTGATTTGTGTCTAATGAATTTAGCACATATTATAGTAATTAAACTAATAACAGTATTTACCTATCTACCACGACCCTTGCCTTTAGAGGCTCCTTCAATGATACCAGAAAGATCAAGAAGTTGGATTTTGGTATCATTGTAATGGATAATACCATGAATGCAAGTGAGGGTTTTGAACCCATATGATGCAGCTTCAGAACGTGTCACAGTTAACATAGTTAAAAGAGCTAACTTTCCAACATTGCAATACAAATTGTTAAAAACACGACCTGTATTGACATAATAAATGTGAGCGAACAAGTACAATGAGCCCTCTTTGTTCTGGAATACAAACAAGAAAGAAATTTTCAGCTCAAGTTAACCTACTACAAAAGGATCATGCATTTCAATAGTTCAACACAAGTTAGACTTCATTAACATAGGATAGACCTAAGCAACTAAACTTGTCAGAACAAACCTTTTTGGAAATATGTACGAAATAATTGGCATTCCCTAAACAGTTTTGGTTACCAATTAACAAAAGCATGCATTATTAGTCTAATGAAGCAGAAATCCGAAAAATGAAGCATAACTGTACATGAATCGAAGGATGAAAGCTAAGACTATGTGCAACTAACGCGTTTTGCGCTAAGCATAATGAAATAAGGAAAAAAATCGTTGTTGTTTACCTCTCAGCATCAGCGTGTTGGAGGAGCGAGGGGATGAGGCTCGGCGAGGGCGGGGTGGGTGCAGAGCATGAAGGGGCGGCGGGGGCGGCGCGGGTGGAAGGGGAGGAGGGGGCAGTGCGGGCGAAACGAAGGAGCCAACCGGGGGCGGCGTAGGCGAAGGCGAGGAGCCAAGCGGCGGGGTAGTGCGAGCAAAGGGAAGGGACGGCGCGGCCGAAGGGGAGTGACGCCGCGCGAGGGCGATGCACGAGCGAGAGGGCGGGGAGGAGGAAGCAGTAGAGAGGAGCCGATGGAGGGGAAGGGACGGGAGGGCGGCACGGCTGAAGGGGGGACACTGTGCGAGGGCGACGGCGATACGCGAGCGAGAGGGTGGGGAGGAGCAAGCAGTGGTGGTTGGCACGGCGGGTGAGGAGAGAAGCCGATTGAGGGGAAGGCCGGGAGGAATCGAGAGAGGACGGGAGGAATCGAGAGGCATCCATCTGGCTCGACCACTCGAGAGCACCCTGGCGCTGCTGCCTACGATCGGACAGCCAGAAAACAGAACCAGCGCGCCGACTTCGCAATCGAACGGCGTGGAACCACGCATGACGTGAACGCTCTCGGCGAGCGCCGATTCTAGGCGCTATGAAGAGGTTAATATATGCATCATCTTCATCTTGTATTCTACCGTGAGCTTCATTCATCGCCGTCACAACGTAGTGCATTCTATCCATCCTGTGCTAACCACGTGCGTGCGTGGCTGATCACACCTAAGCACTTCGTTCCAAATATCTTTATTAGCATCGGGATTATTCCTGACTAACTACTCCGCTCTTCCGAATTTTCTCATAAACAAACATACAACAGGAACAGCTGTTCTGAGATTGATGATTAATTGTGAGGAACAAAATGTAGACAACGGTCTTGCCAGTCGCCGCTAGTTTCCAGGTAGCACGACTAAAGATGACAATCAGGAGCAGCGGGTACGGTAGTGTTCACCCATACAAAACCCATCAGATAATTCACCCGTAAGAGCTAACACAAAGTGGTGAAAAATTGATGAACTGACACAATGAACATACAAATATTTCTGAAGCATACAGAATAGAAATGAACAATAGAGATTGAAAACCAACACATCTCCAATGGACATCAATTAATTCGTAAGTTCCAGAAAAGAGGATCCAAAAGAAGCAGTGGCAACGTTGGATCTCGAGGGTGATACTATTCAGTGTTCAAGAATCCAAACAATAGAGACATAGCCACCAATTAAAGGATAAGAACAAATGACAAGAACATTTCTCTACTGAACAGCACCCAGGGCGGCTGCAAGAAACAAAGAACTACAGTCCGGATCCAAGACACCAACCGAGAAAAACACACTAATGCAAGAGGTGTTGCATGGGTGCTCGCCGGGCGTGTGGTGGTGCGGCCGCTACATGGGCTCTATCGTCGCCCCAGTTCCTCCGCCGACCGTCTTGCAGAGCCTGCTAACCTTGCGGTGGCGGCGAACCACGGCGTGAGATCCCTGGCGAACTGAGAAGGGGCTGCTAGTGATGGTGAGAAGCTTCCTTGCTGAGAGTGGAGGCGGTCGGCGAGTGGTCGGAACCTCTGCTTCGTTTTACTAATAACTTGCGGAATTGCTCGTATATCAGTGGAATTATCCATACAATTGCTAGGCTAGAAATTATATTTTTTATATAACTATGATATCTTTGAAGAATATATTTGTATTTGTTATACAATTATAACAGTTGTAATATCTACATGCGATTAATCTATACTGTTATAATTTAGCCCTATCAAAATAAATGGGGTAAATCTTTTCTTTTCTTTCCCCTCGGTTAATGGGAGAATTTCTAACCATTTTGTTTTTTTTTTATTTAAGGATTTATTGTGGGTTTTCTAGACCTCTAAAGCAAAGAAGTATATTAAATATCACAAGTTGTTTGTAGGGTTTTTTAGAAAATGGTAGTACAACTCATGATCTCTGCACTAACAAGGGATGCACACAGCCATTACACCACTATCAGCTAAAAGCTTAAAACAAAAAATAGCCAAAAACCAACAATGACAAACAAATTATCATGTAAAGACTAGCCTAAAAAACCACCTAATCCCGCTTCCGGGACCAACCAGGAGATCGTCCATACGCAAACAGCACCTGCGTAGCAAAGAGGTGATGATGGACCAGTCTCCATTGCGACGTCTCCAAAAAGGGGTACGACTCACGTCGTCGTCGCCAGATCCAACTAGCAAAGATCAGATCAGGAGTTTTCACTCCAGAC
Organism: Ampelocalamus luodianensis; assembly: GCA_036346255.1. Classification (NCBI taxonomy): domain Eukaryota; kingdom Viridiplantae; phylum Streptophyta; class Magnoliopsida; order Poales; family Poaceae; genus Ampelocalamus; species Ampelocalamus luodianensis. The sequence continues at coordinate 15,059,085 of CM070636.1, read as the reverse complement.
CTCAGGTACCGGTGCTCCAAAGCAACGCCTTCAAGAAGGTAACGTCGCTCATGTCTATTCGTTGCCGGATCCAACCAGCAAAGGCCAAATCAAGAGTTTTCACCCCGGGTCGAAGGTACCAGCGCTCTAAGACCACGCCACAGTACGACCTCGTCACTGGATCCAACCAATGAAGACCAGATCATCAAGACGACAACCGCAACATCCCCAACGGCCAACCGCCGCCAGCACGAAAGAAGACGACGTCCACCACAACCCACGCGTCGGCCGGTTAACAACCGTCCACCGGGGAGGAGCTGAGCACCGCACAAGCCACCGCTATCAAGCCATCGCGATCTCTACCAACAACACCAAATCTGGATATGCACCACACCACCTTCGTCGTCATGCCGGCCGGCGGAGAAGAGCCCCGGATCGCCACACCCGAAGGCGAGCAGGCGGCGAAGGGCCTCAGATCTAATCCCGACGAAAGCCCACACCGTTGAAAATCGGCGGACAGACGTCGAACATCGGAAGCGCAATGCAGATCAGACGTAACCACTGAGACGAAGAAACCCCACCATCGTCGATGACGACGACGAGGAGGAAGGGGAGGGCTTGTTTGGCGGTGGCTCGCAAAATGTAGACATAGACTCGTCGGACGTAGCTTGTACAAGCTTGTTTCTGTACAACTAGAACGCTCGAATCCGTTTGTAGGTATATAGATTAACTTCCGTTCGGAACCAATTGATCTTAGTTAACAAACTAAGATTGACAATTAATCTTAGACAATCTTAGTCTGTTAAGATTGATAACTAATTAATCTTACAAGAACTGCGCTTAAAGGAGGAGAATAAATGTGTAATGCACCGTAACAACTAACAAGAATGACTTATATAAAAAAAAATAACAAGAATGACGGAGGGGTATATATGGGCTCAGATTAAAAAGGCATAATGTTGTGTAATTCCTAAACCCTCCGGCTACTTCGTCCTTAGGGCCCAGGGCACTCTGCCTGCAGGCTGCACCTGCACCCGTACCCGCACCCGTAGTGTCCCTGATGCGGATCGAATCTTCAGGCTTGATTAAATTCGTAGGCTGTCCGATCTTTCGCGGTAAAATAATTGTAACGATAACTGGCTCAACGTTGAATCAATCTACAGGAGAAATAAGCAATGTCGAACAGCCAACAACACCGAACCGTACCAATGATTCAGGCACGAATCAGTGAGTTGAACCACAAGGATTCTGCACGCAGCCCGATAACAACTATTCTTGATCTCGGTAGATAACACAGGGATCCACCCTAATGGCCAAAGGCCAACCATACACACTCGGTGTTTAATTCACAACTCAAAATCTCATTTTACAAGGACGCACACCTCTGACTTTATGGGTCTGTTTGGTTTGTGATCTTAGGTGGTCATATCAAAATTTTAGTATTACCAAAACCTAGGCAAAAAAAATCTGGGTAAAAAAATAGCGTTTGGATTGTAGTCATACCAATTCACGGGCAATATCAAAATTGATGTGTTTAGATTGTAGTCATGCCAAAATTATGAGTATGACACGTGTGTTTATGATATGATATTTTTTTGTCCCAAAATATGCTAATATGGGTCTTGTTTTGTTGATTAAATAACAAGGAACACAACAATTCAAATGGATCACAAATCGGATACTCGGTTTAGAAAATATAATCATTTGAAATAGATTAATCAAACTAAAGAAGCAATTAATGCTTTAGCCACATGCAATCACCATTTAACACCTGTCCGTGTGCATGCTGCCTGCCATACCAAAATTCGGGCGGCCATTTTGCTCGCACAGGAAACGCCAGCGCAAAGGCCTGTGCAGCATTGGCTCTGCCAATTTTTTCTGAATATGCCAAAAATTTGATACCAATCCATATGCTATCCAAATTCCGTTGGTATTACCAAAATTTTAGCTCGGAAACATAAGGATCCAAACTGTAACAGTCCCGGATGTGGGACGCTAGAATCCTTATAACTGTCCAGGATGTTCAGTTGTAAAGACGTGGTTTCACAAGCAAGCAAACGATAACAGCAAAAGGCGAACTTTTATTACAGCAGTTATGGCTTAACAGCCATTTTGAGAGCGGAAGCGGGCATCCAAGCCCAAACGTATAAATTACAAAGCAAAAGTGAGCCGAAAACACAAGCAAGCTTAGGCGTAAAAGAGACTCTAATACCGATGAGTCGCCACCGCCCCACGCTTCTTCACGAAAGTCGGGTCACTGAATCTTCCCAATACTCCTCTGTTGATGTTTAGCAAGAGTGAGTACAACTACCGTATTCAGCAAATTGCATGGTAGTTCTATTTAACTACATGCTAGGATTATCAATGGAGGGTACAGTTTTACCAATACAGGCATATGTGAAATGCAATAATTGAATTTAAAAGCTATATAGTAATTTAAAAACAGTAAAACGATAATAAGTATAATCACAGGGGTTTATAATATCTAGAGTTGCCAATTAACATCTGTAAAAGTCTACTTATGCCTTGTATATTGGAATCACCCATGAACACAACTTCATTAACCGGAAGCACGGCGTATTCGAATACCATTGATTATTCACTCTGCAGAGTTGCCCAACTTTACCCACAAGATATCTCATGCTCGTACTGTCATGCAATATACACGCAACACGTTAGCGTGCGAATCAGCCGAGATAACAAAGCCTTTCACCGCTCAACCTCTCTAGTCTCTACACGGTAGGTCTACATCCATACATTTCGGAGACCACCGCCAATAGTGGAATCCGTGACTCCGAGTCTGACGGGCCCATACCGTTGTGCAATTCAGAGGGTGCCCTAAACGGTCCACCCCTGATCCACCCCCATTCCGCGTCTGTTTTATCACACAAGCAACAGTTGACATCCTATAGATATTCAATCGGATGAGCAGTGTACTAAGCGAGGAGGAATGACCACGCATGTGGTTGAGCGGTTTTCGTATGCATTACTTGGCACAAGTTTCTTGTCCTTAACTGTCATCCAGTGAGGCGATGGCCCAACACCAACTCGTGGCTGTCCACCTCCAGATCTCACTGATGACTCACTTTTAAACGAGTATATTGAATTGTCCAACTTCCTGGACAATTCTCAACTCTCCACCAAAACCTATTGGCCTAAAGCCAACCTTCCTTAACAGTATTTAGAAATGAGTTTTGTATGACATTGTGGGATAATTTCTATTATTTTATGTGAACTAGGTTTGTCAATGTGAATATGGCTTACAAGAATGGGTGGTTTGATATGTGGAGTGAAGGGTTTTTAACTATTTAATATGGCATTCCAAAGTACTTCATCCTTATTGAAATAATTGGCTAAAATAGGCTAATGAAAGTAATAATATAAAATATACGGAACGTAGGTTCAATATGTTCAAGGCATGCAACTTGCCTTCCTGCTCGTAGTCTTCGAACTATCCTGCTGCTTCAGTGTCCTGTCCGGTGATGTCCTAAGCTGGCTCGTCGGTGTCGAGATCTAGCGTAAGACACAAAAAAAAAACAAAATTGAATATTGGGCTCGACAAGGAATGAGCCTGACTCGAATCCAAGTACAACAAAAATATAAAAGACGGAAGAAAGCAACTAAATAGGTAAAAGGTTTGATAGGAGTCACATATGACTGAACGGGTCTAAGAATAGGCTTTATGGGTTCGATACGGTCAGAATGGATATAAAATGTCAATTTAGGGTTTTGATGAATAGTGGTCATTTTACTCTTCACACTGATAAATAATGAACAGTAATTAACCACAATTTCAGGGTTAGGAACAGTAATTAATTTACTGTTTGAAGAGTGCATGGGCTAAATTAAAGGAATGAACAGTGCTGGGCTTTTCGGGTGAACAGTAATTAAAATACTGTGCAGTGAACAGTGCGGGCTAAAAATAAAAAAAATGAATAGTGATGGGCTACAGCACTGGGCTGGAGCCCAGTCGGCCGAACCGGCCCAGGCCCATGTGCGGGCGGCCTTAAGGCCCGAGGCCTTTAGGGCAAAGGGGAGGGGCGCTGGCCGAAGGCCAGAGCGCAGCGCCCCTCGGCTGCTCGCGCGGGCGGAGGGAAAGCGGCGACGCGGCGCGAGACCGATGGAGCACCGGCGGCACCTCGCGATGGCGGCCAGCGGCGGAAAGGCGGCGTGGGGAGGGCTCCAACCAGGTAGGTGGTCTCTTCTTCTTCTCGGGTTTTTGCGTGGGGTGCGTTCGGATTTGGTTTTTAGGGTTTGGGGTGGCGGCGGCGAGGCGGCGGCGCGGTGGAGATCCGGCGGATCTGGGGTCGAGGGTGGGGAAGGGCTCGGGTGTTTGATTCGGAGAGGAGAGAACGGATCGGCTTACGAGTTGGGGGACCGAGGCGCGCTCCGCCGGGTTTTGGCCGGGTGAGCGGATGGGTGGTGGTGCGATCGTTTTCGGTGAGGAAAGGCTTGAGGTGGCTTTTGTAGTCGGATGAAGGCGGTGGGAGATTGCGGCGCCGAATGGGTGACGTGGAGGTCGGGATGGTTCGAGGGGGCACGGCGCACATGGGGGCGTCGCGGGTTGCGGCGCCGGCGCGGCTGCGGCTTGGGGCACACGTGCGCATTGAATGCAAGGTCGGGAGGTGGCACGGTCGGGGTGGTGACGCACTGGTGCGGCTCGTACGGGGCGGCGACCAGAGGCGGTTGCAGGCGGCGGCTCTGGCGCGCGTAGGGTCGAGCTGGCGAGGAGGAAGCGACAGGCAAAGGCGTCTCCACGGGGTGGGCAACGGCTTGGGTGGAAAGGAGAGCAGGGATTGAGGTTTTGCTGATTTTTGCTAGGATTTGAGAATCCAAACTCAAACTCAGACTCAAATTTGAATTTGAAATTTTGTAGATGTTTCAACCTACCCCCCTTAAAGGAATCTCGACCTCGAGATTCACGCAGGACCGGGGAACAGGTTGGGAAAATTCCGCTGCATTTTTTATTCCTTTTCCCATGTTGCTTCTTCCTCCGTATGATTTTTCCAGAGAACCTTGCAAAATTTGATATTCTTGCCTCTCAACTGTCTTTCTGTGGTATCAAGTATCATCAAGGGTTCTTCTTCATAGGTCAAGTCATTCTGCAGTTCTATTTCTTCAAGTGGTACCTGCTCTGACGGTTGCCTCAAGCATTTTCTGAGTTGAGATACATGGAACACATCATGTATACCAGTTGGATTTGGTGTCAAGTGTAACTTGTATGCCACTTCTCCTATTTTTTTCACAATTTTGTAGGGACCAATATATCTTGGGGCTAATTTTCCCTTTACTTGAAATCTTTGCACTGTTTTGAATGGGGTAACTTTCAGATATACCAAATCTCCTATTTCAAAACTCAAATCTTTTCAGCGTTTATCTGCATATTCCTTCTGACGGCTTTGAGCAATCTTCATCTTGTCTCTTGTCATCCTGACTTGATCTTCTGAGTCCTGTGCTATCTGAGGACCTAGTGCTCTCTCTCAGATCTGCCCGGTTTAAGGTGTTCTGATCGCCGCCATACAGAGCTTCAAATGGTGCCATCTTGATACTGGTCTGATAACTGTTATTGTAGGAGAATTCTGCAAAGGTAAACATTTATCCCAAGTTGTTCCATAAGCTAAAGCTCATGCTCTCAACATATCCTCTAATATCTGATTCACTCTTTCTGTCTGTCCTCCAGTCTGCGGATGGTAGGCTGTGCTGAATGTCAAATCTGTTCCCATGGCTTCATGTAATTTCTTCCAGAATTTAGATGTAAACTGAGCCCCTCTATCCGACACCATTCTCTTTGGAATCCCATGTAGTGATATTATCTTTGTCATGTATAATTCTGCCAATTTATTCTTTCCATATGTCTGCTGGATTGGGATAAAATGTGCCACTTTTGTTAGTCTATCCACTATTACCCATATGGTGTCGAATCCTTTTTGTGTCCTTGGCAATCCTGTGATGAAATCCATGCCAATTTCTTCCCACTTCCAATCTGGCACTGGTAGGGGTTGTAACAATCTGCGCAGCTTCGATGGTTTATTTTAATCTTCTGACAAATGTCGCACTGGGCTACGTACTCGGCTATTTCTCTTTTCATCTTTTTCCACCAAAATCTTTTCTTCAAGTCTTGGTACATTTTTGTTCCCCCCGGATGTATTGAGAATTGGGATGAGTGAGCTTCTTGTAGGATCAGCTGTTTCAATTCTTCTTTGTTTGGTACACACAGACGGCCTTTAAACCGTATTACTCCTTGATCATCCTTCTTGAATTCTGCTATTTCTCTATCTTGATTATCCGTCAAGAGTCGCTGAATTTCTTGGTCTTCCTGTTGTGCTTGTTTGACTTGATCATCTAAGTTTGACTGTATCTCCAAAGCTAATATTGATCCCTGCTCGACTATTTCCAAGTTTAGCTGCTGCATTTCCAGTATTAACTGTGACTGACATTCCTGTAAAGCATTCAAGTTATGATATGCTTTTCTGCTAAGTGCATCTGCCACAACATTTGCTTTTCCCGGGTGGTACTGAATATCAAGATCGTAATCTTTAATCAATTCTAGCCATCTTCTCTGTCTGAGATTCAAGTCTGGTTGAGTGAATATGTATTTCAGACTCTTGTGGTCTGAAAATACTTCACAATGATTTCCTAGCAAATAATGCCTCCAAATTTTCAAAGAGTGAACCACCGCTGCTAACTCCAAATCATGTGTGGGATAATTTTCTTCATGAGTTCTCAACTGTCTTGAAGCATATGCCACAACTTTCCCATCTTGCATCAATTCACAACCCAATCCTTGTTTTGAAGCATCACAGTAAATCTGAAAGTCCTTTGCAGGATTTGGAAGTATGAGTACTGGGGTAGTGGTCAGTTTGTCTTTCAACTCCTAAAAGTTTTTCTCACAATTGTCCGTCCACTTAAAAGGAATATCCTTTCTGAGAAGCTGAGTGAGTGGGCGAGCAATCTTTGAGAAATTTTCTATAAATCTGCGGTAATATCCCGCCAGACCTAAGAAACTTCTTATCTCCGTCACTGTCTTTGGTTGTCTCCATTCTTGTATTGCTCTAACTTTTTCTGGGTCGACTTTTACTCCTTCTTCGGTGATAATGTGCCCTAAAAATGACACTTCCTTCATCCAGAATTCACACTTTGAGAATTTTGCATACAACTGATGCTCCCTCAATTTGGTTAAGGCTAGATGGAGGTGTTGTTTATGCTCTTCTTCACTTTTCGAATATATCAATATATCATCCACAAATACTACTACGAACTGATCCTAATACTCCATATAAACTTGGTTCATCAGGTTCATGAAATATGTTGGAGCATTGGTCAACCCGAAAGGTACTACTGTGAACTCAAATAGTCCATATCTCGTAGTAAAGGCAGTTTTCTCTCGGTCTTGTTCTCTAATCTTGAGCTGGTGATATCCTGATCTCAGATCAATTTTTGAGAACACCTTGGCTCCTTTCAACTGATAGAACAAATCATCAATTCTTGGCAAAGGATATTTGTTTTTAATAGTCACTGCATTTAAGGCCCTATAATCCACACACAACCTCAAACTTCCATCCTTTTTCTTAACAAACAAAACTGGTGCAGACCAAGGCGAGACACTAGGTCTTATGAAACCTTTTTCCTCCAGTTCATCCAGCTGTTTCTTGAGTTCTTTTAATTCACTAGTTGCCATTTTGTATTGTGCTTTGGTCACCGGTTTGGTCTCCGGTACCAATTCTATAGCAAGTTCAATCCTTCTATCTGGAGGTCTTCCAGGTAGTTCTTCAGGAAACACATCCGGATATTCCTCAATCACTATTATCGGCATAGTGGTTTCTAAAATAGCACTGTAAAACCTTTTTTCTGCTCCTTCATCAATGATTGGTCTGTTACCACTTAGACTTCCTGTCCCTCTGAGCTTCTCAGTATTATCGTCTTTTTATCACAATCAACTGTAGCCTTATATTTTGATAACCAATCCATTCCCAAAATAACATCTATGCCTTTCATCTGGAGTACCAACAACTCTGTTCTGAAACTAATTCCTTGAATCTCTAGGTTCAGGTCACTACACTTATATTGAGATTTCATTCTAGTCCCGGGTGTTTGCAACACATAGGGATTTGGTAAAGCAACAAAAGGCAAACAACTCTCCACAGCAAAATCCAAAGAAATAACTGAATGGGTAGCCCCTGGATCAAAAAGAACCAAAGCTAATCTTGCATGAAGTAGAAACATACCAACAATGACATCGGTGGCCTCCGCTGCATCCTGAGTGGTGATGTGATTGATCTTCCCTTGTGATGGTGCCTGTGCAGATTGTCCTCCTCCTGAGAACTGTCCTGACTGCCTAGGTTGGACTCTGGGATGTAGCATTCCTCCTCTGTTGGCTTGGGAGGTGGGAGGAGTCCGGTTGCTTTGTATCTGATTTCTTGCTTGGGCTTTAGCTACATCTGATGACATATTCCTCAACGGACACTGTCCCTTGAAGTGACCAGTCTATCCACAATGATAGCAACCTACAGATTTCTGAGGACAATCCTTTTGATGGTGGTTTTGCCCACAATTATAACATTGAATTGTGGTGGTCTGGTTTTCACTGAAAGCTGGTCTTGCTGATAGATTCATAGGTGGTCTTGGCGCTGAATTCATAGGTGGTCTTGGTTGGAATCTGAAGGATGGCGGTGGCATCATTCCCCCCTTGGTGCACTTGAAGATGGAACCATTTGCTTCATCTTTCTCTTTCTAGTTTCTTCCATTTCACCTCTGGCTTCTTCTGAGATTAATAGCTTGTTCACCATAGAAGCTAAGTCAGGGAAATCAAGGGCTGAGATGTGGAACTTCAGTGACTTTTGCAATCCTTGTGAAAACTTTTCCATTTTCTTAGCTTTTGTATCCACATCCAGTGGGGCATACCTTGCCAATTGATTAAATTAGTGAAGGTATTCTGTCACTGTACGACCTCCTTGCTTGAGAGCGAGAAACTCTCGGCATTTAGCTGCAACTGTGCCTTCAGGGACATGGGCTTTGTGGAATGCTTCCTTAAATTCTGCCCATGGAATATCTCTGCCTGGATGCATAGTCTGGTGATTCATCCACCATGCTGCTGCTTGACCTTGAAGTTGATGAGATGCAAACAAAGTCTTTTCTTTATCATTGCATTGGATGGTATCTAACTTCCTCTCAATATCACGTAGCCAATCATCAGCTGCTAGAGGATCTGGTGATACTGTGAAAGTTGGGGGTCTTGTCTTCTGGAAATCTGTCCATCTGAAACCTGGGGTTGTTCCTCCATTATTGCCTCCGGAGGGATGTCCGATTGGTGATTTGGTGGCAATCTGCTCAAGAAGTCTGGTGTGCTGTTCCATCATTCTTGCCTGATTCTGTTCAGCTTGATATCTGTTTCTCTCCATCATGGACATAACTTCTGCCAAAGTTGGTTGTTGTCCTGTTGATTCAGCCTCATTGTTGTTGTTGTTGTTGTCACACATCTTGGGAATGCAAATCTGCAGTGGTTTTGACCAAACCCAGAAGATAAGTAAGATTCAGATTTTTAAGATAAGTGGTGAAGGGAATAGGTAAGTACTTAAGACGAGAAGAAGGAAAAGACTTTTGTGTGGGTGATATATGATATCGATAGGGAAACAACTTTATTGTATTTCACATAGGTCTACACACTTATCTTACAAAAGCTGGATATATACTACTTAGAGTATATTACACAACCTTTATTACAAGCAAAAGTCGTACTAGACTAGGGTAGCTCTACACTATCGTTCTCTGAAGACTTGACGAGGATTCTACCACCCATCTGACAGAGGGTTGCTGGTGGTGTAATGGATCACTTCCTCTAGATCCTTCTCTTCTTCTTTTTCAGTAGTCTTTTTTTCACCTGACGACTGGGCCCTTCATCTGCAACTTTCTCCTTTCCCTTGACGGATCCTCAGAAAAAGCGACGGTAGTTGCGCGCTATACCCGTTGGGTGAGGGCGAGCGCCAGGAGGTGATTCTGGAGTATAATCCGGTGATGCTGGGGTATAGTCAGCCAATCTTGGAGTAACATCTGCCATCGGGTCAGCAAGAGGGTTGGGACTCTCACCACAGACAGATCCGGATCCCAGATCCAGAGCATCACGGCGAGACAATTCCCTTCGGAGGATATGTCCTACCCGTTTGGCCAAGTAGTACTTCCGATGCATCGTGTGATACTCACTTAGAATCCTGTTGTAAAGAACTTCTTGTGTCACTATGTGAATGGCAGCTTCATGGAGTCTTGGGTCTTCATCATCATCTGGCATGGAGACAATGGCACTGAGTCCATCGTCCCCCTCTTGTGGGATAAGCTGGAATTCAGAGTCTTCAAATTCATCATCATAGTGTTGACGGAGGTGCAGAACCGCCTGTCTTGCTGCATCTTGTATGGCATCATTTTCCTGATGACGATAGCCCACAAACCGACACTCAGTGTCTGGTCTGTAAGCCAATGGAACCAAAGTCACCCATGCCTTCCACTGATATCTTCTGTTGTGGATCATTTGCTCGATAGTGTGGAAAGTGGGTAGCTGGCCAGTTGTCGCTCCCAGGTGATGTAGCATTCTCCATAGTTTTGAGGCCCATTCTCTCAGTTCTGCAGGCTCATAGTATGAATTCGGCATCTTTCTGACAAACGCAAAGTTGAAATTTAGTCAAGAGGAGATAAATTCTTTTTAGTAAAACAAAACAAGTTTTCAAAATCTATAGTAAGATGAGGTAGCAAAAGGAAGGGAAATGACATCAATTTATTACTTATATTTTTGTTTTTGTAAATTCTTTTGTAATTTTTGAAATTAGTATTTTAAAGGTCTTCAATCCTATAACCAAGCTAAGGTCTCAATTTACGGTCAAGCTGGCTCGATACCACTTTTGTAATGACCGGATGTGGGACGCTAGAATCCTTACAACCATCCAGGATGTTCGATTGTAAAGACGTGGTTTCACAAGCAAGCAAACGATAACAAAGAAAAGACGAACTTTTATTACAGAAGGTTATGGCTTAATGACCATTTTGAGAGCGAGCGGGCATCCAAGCCCAAACGTATAAATTACAAAGCAAAAGTGAGCGAAAACACGGGCAAGCTTGGGCGTAAAGAGACCCTAATACCGAAGAGTCGCCACCGCCCCACGCTTCTTCACGAAAGTCACACCGAATCTCGCCAATACTCCTCTGTTGATGTTTAGCAAGAGTGAGTACAACTACCGTACTCAGCAAATTGCATGGTAGTTCTATTTAACTACATGCTAGGATTATCAATGGAGGATACAGTTTTACCAATACAGGCATATGTGAAATGTAATAATTGAATTTAAAAGCTATATAGTAATTTAAAAACAGTAAAACGATAATAAGTATAATCACAGGGGTTTATAATATCTGGAGTTACCAATTAACATCTGTAAAAAGTCTACTTATGCCTTGTATATTGGAATCACCCATGAACACAACTTCATTAACCGGAAGCACGACGTATTCGAATACCATTGATTATTCACTCTGCAGAGTTGCCTAACTTTACCCACAAGATATCTCATGCTCGTACTGTCATGTAATATACACGCAACACGTTAGCGCATGATCGAGCCTGAGATAACAAAGCCTTTTCACTCCTCAACCTCTCTAGTCTCTACACGGTAGGTCTACATCCATACAGCTCGGGAGACCACCGGCCAATAGTGGAATCCGCACTCCGAGTCTGACGGGCCCATACCGTTGTGTAATTCAGAGGGTGCCCTAAACGGTCCATCCCTAATCCACCCCCATTCCGCGTCTGTTCTATCACACAAGCAACAGTTGACATCCTGTAGATATTCAATCGGATGAGCAGTGTACTAAGCCAGGGAGGAATGACCACGCATGTGGTTGAGCGGTTTTCTGTGTCTGTTACTTGGCACAAGGTTCTTGTCCTTACCTATCATCCAGTGAGGCGATGGCCCAACACCAACTCGTGGCTGTCCACCTCCAGATCTCACTGATGACTCACTTTTAAACGAGTATATTGAATTGTCCAACTTCCTGGACAATTCTCAACTCTCAACCAAAACCTATTGGCCTAAAGCCAACCTTCCTTAACAGTATTTAGAAATGAGTTTTGTATGACATTGTGGGATAATTTCTATTATTTTATGTGAACTAGGTTTGTCAATGTGAATATGGCTTACAAGAATGGGTGGTTTGATATGTGGAGTGAAGGGTTTTTAACTATTTAACATGGCATTCCAAAGTACTTCATCCTTATTGAAATAATTGGCTAAAATATGCTAATGAAAGTAATAATATAAAATATACGGAACGTAGGTTCAATATGTTCAAGGCATGCAACTTGCCTTCCTGCTCGTAGTCTTCGAATCGCCCCGCCGCTTCGTTGTCTCGCCGGTGATGTCTGAAGTGGCTCGTCGGTGTCGAGATCTAGCGTAAGACACACAAAAAAACGAAATTGAATATTGGGCTCGACAAGGAATGAGCCTGACTCGAATCCAAGTACAACAAAAATATAAAAGACGGAAGAAAGCAACTAAATAGGTAAAAGGTTTGACAGGAGTCACATATGACTGAACGGGTCTAAGAATAGGCTTTATGGGTTCGATACGGTCAGAATGGATATAAAATGTCAATTTAGGGTTTCGATGAATAGTGGTTATTTTACTGTTCACACTGATAAATAATGAATAGTAATTAACCACAATTTCAGGGTTAGGAACAGTAATTAATTTACTGTTTGAACAGTGCATGGGCTGAATTAAAGGAATGAACAGTGCTGGTCTTTTCGGGTGAACAGTAATTAAAATATCGTGCGATGAATAGTCTTGGTGAAAATAAAAATGAATAGTGATGGGCTCTACAAGACTGGTCGAGCCCGATCACCGAACCGCCCGAGCCCATGTGCGGGCGGCCTTAAGGCCCGAGGCCTTTAGGGCAAAGGGGAGGGGCGCTGGCCGAAGGCAGAGCCAGCGCAGCCTCGGCCGCTGCTCAGGCGCGAGGAGAAGCGGACGACGGCGCGGGGCCGATGGAGCACCGGCGGCACCTCGCGATGGCGGCCAGCGGCGGAAAGGCGGCGCGGGGAGGGCTCCAACCAGGTAGGTGGTCTCTTCTTCCTCTCGGGTTTTTGCGTGGGGTGCGTTCGGATTTGGTTTTTAGGGTTTGGGGTGACGGCGGCGAGGGAGGGCGGCGCCGGTGGAGATCCGGCGGATCTGGGGTCGGAGGGGTGGGGGAAGGGCTCGGGTGTTTGATTCGGAGAGGGAGGGAACGGGATCGGCTTACGAGTTGGGGGACCGAGGCGGCGGCTCCTTCGGGTTTTGGCCGGGGCTGAGGGAGATGGGTGGTGGTGCGGTCGTTTTCGGTGAGGGGGAAAAGGCTTGAGGTGGCTTTTGTAGTCGGATGAAGGCGGTGGGAGATTGCGGCGCCGAATGGGTGACGTGGAGGTCGGGATGGTTCGAGGGGGCACGGCGCACATGGGGGCGTCGCGGGTTGCGGCGCCGGCGCGGCTGCGGCTTGGGGCACACGTGCGCATTGAATGCAAGGTCGGGAGGTGGCACGGCCGGGTGGCGGCGCGGCCGCGCGGCTCGCGGCGGCGGCGGCTCGCGCGGCGCGTGTAGAAGTGGCGAGGAGAAGCGGCCGGGCATAGGCGTCTCCAGGGGGTGGGCAACGGCTTGGGTGGAATGGAGAGCAGGGATTGAGGTTTTGCTGATTTTTGCTAGGATTTGAGAATCCAAACTCAAACTCAGACTCAAATTCGAATTTGAAATTTTGCAGATGTTTCACAAACCAAACAGACACTGTATAGCCCTCGCACACAATGGCCTATGGCCGACTCCCACGTCTACTCGATCCTCCTAAATAACTAGGATACGTAGCTATCCCTGTCACGTTACAATGAATAAGCCGACCGAACTGGTTTTTCTTGAGAAAGGGGAACACATTCGGTTTTCTAGAAGCACAAATGGCTTCCTGAAAATAATGTGTGTTCCCTTTTACATCTCGGGAGCACGACTAAACATTTCCGGTGGGCCCATCCCAAGCTCCGGATAGAGAGGGAGAAACACGGCGTTGGTGTGGCACGCGTAGAAAGCAGAAACATCGCTCGCTACTACTATTTTCTCGTTTGAGATAGCAGCAATACGTGACCTCCAGGTTGACCTGTGATGTCCTCCGTGATCTGTTCCTTTTAAACATATTCCCCTTTGTCTCTTTGATGTTGATTTGGTTCGGACATCACGTAGCAAAACAACACTGGATGGAAATGAGGACATGCCATACGTGCAGCAATCGGGCTACATGCGTGTGTTCGTGATCTTTTCCCGTAAGCCGAGTAGAGCCTGAGTTGCACTCGGTTCCATGCATTCAGAGACACAAGTTGATGACGTAGTGGCTTGATAGCCAGCCATTTAGGGTTGGGGTTTGGCGATGGAAGCATGGTGGGGAGGAGTGATGACGACGCGAGGAAGATGGGCCGCACCGCACGAATCACAACACCATCTAAGAGTCGAGAATGCAGTGGCCCCTCTTTTCTGGAAAATGAAAATATGGACTAATTCGAAGGCCCGAAAATCTTAGTGTGTGTACGGTGGGGTGTTAATCGGATCCAGATTGTCAGTTTTATCCGGCATCCGTATCCAAAACTCAAAGAGTATCAATCGTATCTTGATTGTCCGTTTTATCTGGTATCTCCATTCGTATTCAATGCGTCGACGCCCCCGTGTACCAATCCGGTAGGCGCTAGACCGTTAGCGATTGACCGTGGACGGCGGCCGGGCCCACACCCTTTCCTCAGCCGCCTCTCGTCCACGCTTCCTTGACCGTTTAACCCGGCCCACTTCGTGCTCTCACAAAGCCACGGAAACCCAAGCAAGAGAAGACCCAACGGGTCACGCACCCGACGAGGGGTGGGGCCCGCTCCCCTCCCGTCCCGTCCTCCCCGCCTTAATCACGAGGGAAACACGATTAGCAGCGTCTAATCAAGCAGGCAGGTTAGTACACTAGTAGACGCAGTCACGCAGGCGCGCAGCTCATCCCCTCCCCACTTTCTTTATAAGCACCGGCTCTCCCTCTCCCCAGACGCAGCACCACTCGCAATAATTTTTTTCTCCAGGGGAAGCAGCAGCAAAGGCACCGCGGGAAGAGGGCAGGTTTGATACAGCAAGAAGAGAGAGAGAGAGAGAGAGGGATGGAGAACAGCAAGGAGGTACGTATGAGCAGCGTCTTCCCATTCCCCTCGTTCCTTCCCTGAACTAGCCAAGGATCCTTGTTTGGTTTGTTGCTTGAAGGGATTTTCACCTGTATTCTGGAGTGGTTTCTGTTGTTCTTGTCGCACGAAATTTCACCTGGGAAAAGAAGGGAACTGGTGCGATTTTATGTTGTTGTACGACAACAGAGGATTCACGTGAACACGGACACACAAGAAGGGGGAGCGGAAGCTTCTCCTTCCGTCCAGAATCCAGAATCCTTCTCGAGCTTAATCTGATATAAGAAGATGCAAAAGTTTCGATTAATCTTTGGCCGTCTCTAGCCTGACAGTTAAGTTCACCGAAAAAGTGGAGCAGAAATCACACGGGGCGCACAGATTTTGCTTTCTTTAGCTAAACCGCCAAGAAACCAAGCGGTTCTTGGCAATGTCTGCTTGGATAGCCAGGCTTGATTCGCGCAGAGGATTCATGGCTAGATCAGTTCTGAGAAGGTGTCGATGGTGGTTTCTTGCAGGAGCAGCAGGGGGGAGCGGTGGGGTGGATGACAGTGCCGGCGTTCGGGCAGTGGGACATGAAGAACGGCGCCGTGCCGGACTACTCCATGGACTTCTCCAAGATCCGCGAGATGCGCAAGCAGAACAAGCGCGAGCTCTCCCGGGCCAGCCTCGGCGGCGACGACGACCTCCTCGCCCAGCAGCACAAGGCGGCGGAGCAGGCGCAGGCACAGGTCCAGCCCGCCAAGGCCGACTTCGGCCCCGCCACCGCCGACGACCACCGCCGGCCGCTCCACGCCGCCTCACCCACGGTAACCTTTTAACTCATCATGCTTCTTACATGGCGTGTGTGTTGTTACTCGTTAGATTTTGCTTACTTCCATTGTTGCTAGTGTCCTTCACCTTGTCTCGATTGTCTGATCGAAATTTGGATGGTCCAGCGATGACGAGCGCGAAATTGAAGTGAATATTGATTAAAGGTTACAATTTTTGCTCTAGAGAATTGTAAATTCTTGCCTGAATTTAGGATGAACCTTAGAAGATTTTGTTCAGAAAATTCAGGCTAGATGGGAATTGGGGAATTGGTAAAGGGGAGAGCAACACCTAGACAACACCGGTTGTTCTAGGGTCTGCTGAATTTCATAGAAATGAGAAACATATGTAGTATATATTCATGTAAATTTTATAGGGGGCGTCTATTTCATAAGTGCCTGAAAATTTGTGAATTTATGAAATCATAGTCACTTTTTTCACCATTGGATCAAGATTCTATAGCTCACATCTCTCACTCCCTCACCTATATAACCCACCCCATCCTAACCCTAACCTTAACTCACTCTACACCTAGCCACCGCCTCCCCTAGCCCCGCCTTGTGCCACCTCCCACGGCATCACCGGCGATGCCTGCTGGCGACTTCCTTCCACTCCAACTCCTCCTGCCGCCCCACCCCGCCTCCCATTCCCGCCGCCACCGCCACCCTTTTTCCTCCTCTCCGGTCGGCGAGACCCCCCGCACTGCTTCCTTCCTCGTCTCCGGCAACTACCTTCACCGGATCCGTTTCCACCTCTCATCGCCTCCTAAGAAATTTGGTCGTCTTCACCCCCGTCGACCCTGCCCATCGCCCTCCTCGCCCGCGTCCGGCGGCGCCACCGCCGCCTTGACGCACTGCTGCCACCTTGGCCTTGCTCTAAGCCCGGGGGGCACCGGTGAACCCGAACCCTAACTCTAATCCGCCGGCCACCACCGGCGCCGGGCGCCGGAGAGGAGGAAGACGACCTTGCCAGAGCACGAATCTCCACGCCGATCCGAAGGTGAGAAAATCGACTGTGATTTCGCAAAATTTCAGGCACCTATGAAATAGCAAATCCGAATTTTATATGGTAGTGCATGCATGGGCCCCATATGAGTATCATCGCGTCCATCTAATTGTCATGATCAGCAATTTAGTAGCAGTGTAACGATCTGTTGTGGGATGAGGGAGATTAGGAGGCTGGCCGAATCAGATGGGGCCATTGCAGATAGCACAGGCTAATGCATCCAATTATGCACATGCAGTGGACAGTAGTAGTAGTGCTTGTCACAATTTGGATGATAAGGACAGGCCCATAAACATTTTTCATAGCCTACAAATCTGCATTCCTCTTAATTATTAGCTGTACTGATGTCTGGCCAACGTCATTGTCCATTAGAGAGATGAGAAGGCTATCAGGGGCAAAATAAATTAGATTTATAATGGTACTTGAGGGCGTACAATGTCATCGCATCAGTGGCAGGTTTGAGTAGCTTCAAGCATGATGTTGTCCCAATTGCATTAGGAGCTGGTTCATCGGGGAGCAGAAATGTTAAGGAGAGCACTGCTATGTGTATGAACATTTCTGTTGTTGTGAAACTGTAACATCTGTTGATATGTGGGTTTACATGCACGAGGAGAATTCAAGGGGTCCATCCATTAGATGATGGTCCAATTGGCATTTGGACAGTTGGTCCACTGGAGACCTAGCAGGACATTGCCATGCACATAGGTTGCCCTTTCCTGTGCAGTTTTAGCCTATCTTGTCAGTACGTGTTACGGCATTCATAATAAATTACATATGTATGAACAGTCCTGCTGAGCTAAAAAAATGATGTGAATAAATCAGTTAGAGAATAAGCAGCCTTAAGGCTAAATATGTGGAGCGATTGTGACTGGCAAGTGGTTATTGAAGTGTCCTTTTAGGGGAAGCCAGTGTTTAGTTGGCCGTGATTACGTGCAGTAGGTTGGTGGCATCTTGATGTTGTTGGTGTTGTATATTGATGTCCTACCTGATGAAGAATCAAGAAGTAATTAACCACTCATAAAGTTGATGTTAATATATATCACAGTTATCTTTGTGAGTCATAGTTTGACATATGAGCTGAGCCTTTCGGCTACGTACCCATCGGGGCGACATTTTTTTAGGTAGACTATCAGGATGACTTTTTCAAAGTATTCTCAATTGCATGTTCAACTTTTCCTTCTCTCTGCATCTTGTATTCCGTTGCATATAATTGGCCCTTGTTAGTGATTTCATTTTGCATCATGCACTTCGTTGTACATAGTTGACCAATGTCGCTGCACACTAACCTATGACTCCCTTACTACTGATGCAGGGAAGGAAGAAGTTCCTGAGCTATTTCCAGTGCTGTATCAGAGCCTGATGAATTGTGAACCCTGCCTGTCACAGCACATCACTCCTGCTCAAATAGCTTTTAGGTTTCTTGGGTATTGTAAAGTTTGCATAATGTGTAATCTGCCCTGTTCTGTAATCGTGTTGCACCTTTGAGAGAACAAAAGGACAGATTGTGAGGGATGAACGGCGCATTTGTTCATGCTGTTCTTTGCAAATGGTTTGCAATTTCCAGTGCAATATCATCTTTAATTTTGTGGGAGGATTGAATCTGAAGGTGTACGATGATTTGGGTTGTTACTTGTTGGTTGGAGAACAAATCTACACCTGTGATGATATATTGGTTTGATACTGAATGATTGTACATGTTCTTTCTGTTCTGGTAGTTTGTTTTTGTTGTGGATCCTTGTATCTGTTACAAACTTTTGTTCATCGGGGTAACTACCGTACGAAGGAGGGTCGGGACTGGATGGATCATAGACTGGGATGATAGAACATTGAGAGGGAGACTTGATTAATTATCTTTCTTGTTTGATTGATAATGGATATATGTTATCCCTTTTATAGGGGCGGTCTGACTTGACTCTTAAGAAATAATATCTATTTCTAATGAAACCTATCTTTTTAGATGAAATATATTTCTAAAGAAGTAAACCCAACTAACAAGGAAATCGGGCGGTATGAACAGTGCGTGGTGCTACAGTATGTACATACTATTCACACTAGTGAACGGTTCACTGTGCGTGACAACTTCTCCCCCTTCGACAACAGCTTGTCCTTGAGCTGTGGTAGCGGCTATGGCTGAAGCCCTTGGGAACCCTATGTTGATGAGAGGTTGTGATGACGACATAAGTCCTTGGAGATCGTTGCCTACATGCACGGTTGTGGCAAACTCATCGGTTGCTACGGCAAGCATGACAGCAACCCTAGCAGCGCGCGGTGGTCACGACATACTTCGGTAGGGCCGCGGTGGGTTCCGGTAGCTTCACGACAAGACGTGGCAGCATAGCTAAAAGTTTTGGCTCTGCCGCGGCAGGCTTCAACGACTCTATGGTAGGATGCGGTAGTGTCGCGGCAAGTTCTAACGGTGTCACTATGGTTGCTAGAAACGCCGTCGCCTCTTGTTGCACCTTCTGATCCGCGATCATCTTCTCTAAAGCAGCATGCGTGTCGAGGACGATGGTCGTCATCTTCTTGTCGTTGTCATTATCGTTGGTACTCATGGCCATCTTGTTGGCATTAGCCTTTATCATGGCCAACGACTCGGCGGTACGTCTGATGGTCTAACCTGTCATCATAACCATGGTAGCAGAAGTTGTGGGAAGGGATCGACTGCTCTTATACCAATTGTCATGGGCCCACAGGTGCATTATTGGTTGGAAAATAGAGATAAGAATATTTAGTTTCCTTGTTATTTAGATTTACTTCTTTAGAAATATATTTCATCTAGTAGAGATAGGTTTTCTTAGAAATAGATATTATTCTTAGGACTTAAATCGAGTTATTCCTATGAAAAGAGATTGCATGTATATATTATCAATCAAGCAAGAAAGATGAATTAATTTAGTCCCCCTTCTAAGGTTCTATCATTCCAATCTATGGTATGTCTTTTCTCCTAAAGCCTCTCTCCTTCAGTCGTGTCGTCTCGGCCCTCCTCCATACGGTAGTTACCCATTGAACTAAGGTTCATAATAGCATCTCTGTCTAGAGGATTGTTCCTAGAGTCGGCTGCCTGCCGTAGAAGCAACAACTTCATCAAGAACTGAACACAGCTCTTTTCACGTGAAAAAAAAAACAAAGAACAAGAGGAGTTTGCTTGTCCATTATCACAAGATTTCCTTGTGTGCGAAAGCTCAGACTGTTTGAGCTGGGTACGAAAGCTTAGGTCATCGTGCATGGATAGATCCCTGATCGCGCAATCGTCAAGAACATTAAGACAATGGCAGCTAGCTTCAATAGTATTTCTTTTGTCTTTGTTAGTCGATGGTGTAATGAGTGTAACATCCCGATTTTCTGAGCTCTTTAAAAAATTTAAAATAAAAATAATCATTTGGTTTTGTTGAATTTCTAAAACTTAACTTGAGATTTTAGAAATTTAAAATAATTTAAATAACTAAATCAAATTTCAACTTATTCAAAATTTGGTTTATTTTGAGTTTGCTAGAATTCTCTAGTGTTTAAAGTCCCCTTTCTTTGTTCGTTCCGTTTTCCCCTCAGCCCATCTCTTTTTCTCTCCCCGTGTGTCGACCAGTCTTTGGACCACCCTTTCGTTCGACCGGCCCCGCCTGTCAACCTACTCCTCGCCTGGTCACAGTCATGTCTGTCGCAAAAGTCCCCGCGCATTAAATGTCGTCAGCGCATTAAATGCCATCACCTTCATTGTAAAGTCGTCACCATCGACGCGATTCTCTCCCTTGACTTCCTTGGGTAGCAGGTGCATTTAATTACCCATTCTTCGCCGCATCAACCCCCTTTGTCCTTTCTCCACCTGCTCTCGTCTCGTCCTCGCCCAGCCCCATGTTGTCAAGCTTCCTCCCCCCAGCTGCTATAAATAGGAGCCCCGGAGCCTCTCGCCTTCCTCTTTCTTTTCCCCATTTTTCCCTCTCTCTCTCTCTCTCTCACTCACCTTCGTTTGCCGGGATTTTGAGCTCCAAGTACTCTGGCGAAGCTCGCGCCGCGAGGAAGTACGCCACCGTTTAGGGTCCTTCGCCACTGACACCTCCACCCCCGGCATCGCCTTGCCGTGCTCTTCACGGTGCACACCTCCTCGCCACCGAAGAGTTCACCGGAGCGCCCGCGCCGCCCTCGACCCCTGTTCGTCGTTCGCCAACCCTCCTCTAGCACCTCTCTTGGCCCTGATGAGTCTCCCGTGCTCTATTCTCCCTTTGGTTCTTTGGACCTCCCTCTCAGTTTAGACTATTCTTCCTATGACCACGTTATATAGTCGTATCCTTCCTACGACCACATTGAATAGTCGTATCCTTTTTTGAATCTGGTAGTCGAAACATTCTTTCGACTAGGTAGTCATTTCGACCCTGTGATTTCAAAACTCCCAAGAGCTCGTTCCCCCTCGTTCGAGCTCCGACTCGAGTGGTTCGAACTTCTATCTTCTTCTAAAATCTGTACCTTTCTGCTGGTTCTAGTTTGGTAATTTCTAGAGTTCATTTGGATTTTATTTGGACTTTATTTGATTTGGCTGCGTTCTCACGTAGATTTCGACGACTCTAGGGAACCCGAGTACTTCAAAGAAGTAGATCCTCAGGCTTTTGAGCAAGGCAAGTTACACCTTTGATCATATTGAATCCCAATATTTCAAGATTAGTTAAATTCTGTTTTAAATTATTATTGCATGCATATTTGAATTCAAGTAATTCAAATCCCTATTTTAACTTTATAGTTATTCATATTTTCATTGTACATCTAATTCGGATATTGAGTTAACCACACTTGATACCTTAGTTAAAAGCTAGTTGGTACATTAGTATAAACTAAACCTTGTTGCAAAAACTCTATGTTCAGTCAAGGCTTAGCTCAAAAATATTTACTTTGGGGAATTTAGTCATAAATTCAACTATAATTTAAAATGATACTATTGTATTGTTTTTACCTTGGGAATTTGTAAAATGGTTTGACTAGTTAAATAAAATAAAAATTGATTTAGACTTGGACGAAATGGATGTTTGGATGGGTGCATGTTTATGCACAGGATCGACTCATTTCTATGATCGAGGCCTATGGTTCTTTTGGAAGTCGCCCAAGTTAATTAATGACCGGTCTTCGAGCCGCATCTTGCTAAGCCCCAACGTACGACCACATGTCCTGTGTGGGTAGGACCGCTAACTAATTTGCAAAG
This sequence comes from Ampelocalamus luodianensis, assembly GCA_036346255.1. NCBI lineage: Eukaryota > Viridiplantae > Streptophyta > Magnoliopsida > Poales > Poaceae > Ampelocalamus > Ampelocalamus luodianensis. The sequence goes on along the minus strand of CM070636.1, from coordinate 15,036,913 downwards.
TTCCATCGTGGTCGTGCCATCCGGTTGCGTGAGTGTCTTCTATGATCTACTTTTATGTATTCCCACCTGGCGCAAGAGGGGGTCTGAACCCTGTGGGTTTCTATCCAAAGGGGGGCGAAATCTTAGCGAGACGAGACTATGGTGGGATGACGCATTGTAAAAAACTTATCACGTGCTATAGACTGCTTACCTAAGGTAGTGAACAGTGGTATCGACGGATACCAAACAAACTAGAGAAGTCGTGTCATTTGGGTAAAGCTGTACAACCTCTGCAGAGTGTAAAATTATTCGAATAGCCGTGTTCGCGGTCATGGATATGCTAGCAAAGCCACTCTAAGTTAGATCTTCGGTTTTGTTTTCAAAAGACTTTATTAAATGGTTTTGGATCTCTATCCAAATGGGAATTGGGCGGGTAGCCATGTGATAGGAGTGTATCCTTCACCACTTGTTAATGAATATTATCTGACTATAAAACTTGAGATTTAAAAAATGAATTTTAGTTATAGAATAAACTGCTTTACAAACTTAGTATGAATATTTAAATGAAAAATATTGCTTTACGTAAATTGAGCCATATATGCCTCTCCTTTTATAAATCCTTGCATGCATTATAATTTGTTACTTACGAGTATGACTTGCGAGCACGATTGTTTGTGATCACTCTTACTTAATTCAAATATTGAGCAGGAGAGGAATGCTATAGGGAGAATGGGACCTTGGACGACTAGGCTACGCCTCCAAACGATTGCTTGTGGCGAATCGTGTGGTCTACTTTACTTCTTTTGATTCCGCTGTAATTTGCTTTTTGGCTGTACGCCCCTTTTGTAATAACTCTAATTATTTCAATGAATGACGTTGTATGGTTATACAGTCCACTTTTGTTTGACTGTGTATACTAGCTGTTTCTGAACTAGTGTATGAAACACAGAGAACCTAGAATCCTTCGCTCCTGGGTTCGACAACGAGGCTGGATCGGTTTGGTTGCATGAGGCTCCGGAGTTAGTCCGACCTTTTCTATGTAACAAACAATTGAGTTAATGAAAAGCTGCCTATACCATCTAAAAAAGATTTCCCTGTGTGCGTCCACAAGACAGGGACTTGAGCTGGAATTTCGAAGTCTGCAGATAATATTGCATTGTGTGTGGCCAGCTCATCAGCTCAACAGTTTTCAGTGTATTTAGCATGCATAATATGAGACTATGGGTACTAGAGCATATAAAATAGAATTTTTTTTAAAAAAATAATCTAATTTTTATTATAAATTACAAATTTATTCTATCGTTTTTTTTTATTACATGAATATACTGTGTCGCCTAACGGTTGGGCGCGACATTCTCGATCGCCAACCGTTGGGCGATAGGATGGCCGCTCAACCGTCAAGCGATCAATATCTACCGCCCAACCATTAGGCGATAGCCGCGTACGCTTAACCGATGGGCGACATGTGGGGCTCTCTGTTTTTTTGGAAATAATATTTTTAAGAATTAATTACAAATATATGTAGTCGCTATATAAAAATTACAAAATATGGAACCTATCGCTAGTTGAGCGTCAATGGAGGTACTGTCGCAATATCACTTATCTTTCCGCTTACAAATCGTCAGATTTCAAACGTTCTCGATTAATTCTCCAAAAATTAATCGTAGTACAACAACATACTACGATGACAAAGTGTTATTGCGAGTCTAATGATTTGATACCTTTTAAATTTTATGAAAATCAAAAATCGCACGTGGAACATGAAAAATCAAAACGGTCGGGTATATGTGAATATCTTTTAAAATATGTCGTGTATTGTTGTACTAAGGTGAATTTTGTAAGAATTTTTGAGGACGATTGCGGTTTTAATGATTTCTACGCATTTAAGGCAATCGATATTACAATAAGAACACAACATTTCATCGAACAGGTTACATGGCACGCAGACAACGAACCGAGGACTCGTACACGATGCTTTTAGGGAAATAGAAATACATGGGATATGTGGACGGATATGGTAGAACTCATCGAGTGGAACAGGGCCATTTGCCCTTGTTGGCGGCTCGGCGTTATACTCCTCGCCTTGCGCCTTAGCTCGCCGCGATGGCCTCTTCCGCTCCCTCTCGCCTCCCGTCGCTCGGCATGCTCACGCCTCGCCTCCTCGCTCGCCCAGCCCAACGTTGCTCGCCGCCGGCTTTCACCTCTTTGAGGCGCTTTCACGGGTCTCGATGTCCTCCTGGCCCAACTCTTCAGTGTCGGCAACCACCACATGTCGTAGGGGTGGATCTTGTCGCCGATCCACCGGAGGAAGTCGATAGTGGTGGCGAGATCGCAATGGGTAAAGATAGTTCATTACGCCGTTACGGAAGGAAAAGAGCATTGTACCCCAACATACGGTTTCATTACCGGCCGCTATCGTGTAGTCCACGGCGTAGTCAGTGCAACACCAATAGCACCGCCAATGGTCCACTCATCGCTTGATTTGACGCACTTACAAAGCGCCCCGACACCAAAGATAGAGGTGGCGCCACCCTATCGGGGCCCTTCCGAGGGGCGCTCGCGGCATTGGTGGGGGCCGCGGCCGACCTAATCATTGGGCGTACTACGAGGCGCCTTCCTCACATCCACTAGTTCAGAAAAGTTTGGTGTGTGAAAGGTCACGACTAGCAAGATGATGGCGAGCGGCGGTCTCATGGGAGACACACATCCTTCAAAAGTTTATGATTTTTCCTATTCCTTCTCCTTGTCCATGTTTTCTACTGGTGGTGTGCTGTGGACTTGTTGGATGAGTTGCGCTGCTTTTATAGCTAGAGCGACGAGTGGTAGCCGCCTCGAAAGCTACTCTACTGTAATATCCTAGAAAAGATGGGTCGTCGTTACATCGTCCCAAAAGCCGCTCGTTGGGTCACATCGTCCCAAAAGCTATCTGCTCGGTCATATCCTCGTAAAAGCCGGGTCGTCGTCACATCGCCCCAAAATCTATCTCGTCTAGTCATGTCCTCGTAAAAATCGGGTCGCCCGTCACATCATCCGAAAAGCTATATCGCCCGATCATGTCCTCGTAAAAGCTGGGGTCGCCGTTACATCGCCCGTAAAAGCTACCTCGCTCGATAATGTCCTCGTAAAAGCCGAGTCGCGGGTTACATCGCCAAAAGCTATCTCGTCCGTCATGTCCTCGTAAAAGATGGGTCGCGGGTTACATCGCCCTAAAAATCGCTCGTTGGGTCACATCGCCCGTAAAAGCCGCTCGTTGGGTAACACAAGAACGCATAAAAGTATTACATGCATCACATACGCAAAAGTATTACATGCATCACAAATGAAGTGGAAAATTTAAGTATGACATAACGAACAAATATACCCCACAGATCCTCCCCTACTAGCCCCGCCAATCGCCTACTAGCCCCTACTAGGCCCCACCAACCGCACCCTCAAAGATCCTCCTCCATCACCACGCCCACTCCACCTCCGTGTCCTCCCACGGCTCGCTGGGCCCCTCCTCTGCGCTGGTGTTTGGGCCTCGGCCCCGGCAGTGGAAAGACGGTCCGGAGCCCCGGTCCGACGAGGACCGAGAGGCGAAGGGGTGGGGGCAACTGCTGCTTTGTGTGGGTACTAGCGCATCGCGAGGTGTGACGGAGAGAACCTCACCGGTGGCCGAGGTGCCGGGTTGTCGCCCACCAAGAAGTCGTGGGCTTCCGCGGCTCAGGAGGACCCTCCGTCAGGGAATTGGACACGCATGAGAAAGTATTGTTAGTTAATTAAGAAAAACACGATGCGTGTCGACAAACGGAGATGTTACGCATTCTCGCCTACCGCCATAGCGCGAGAAGGCGCCCGTAGAGGAAGTATGGCACGCCGCACGCGCTCGTGTACCGAGTGTGGAAGGCGAAGGCGTGGAGGACCGACGAGTGCGACGCCGCCGGTGTACGGGTCGTGTGCCCAGCGGACCCTCCGGCCTCCTCGAGCCTCGGCGGACAGTGGTCCGCCGAGCATCCGCCTCGCGGGCGTGCGGTGTTTAACGTGGTCTAACCGACCCTCTCACTCTTCTTTGGGCGGGGACGGACGACGCAGCGGACATAACGATCGCCGACCGTGCAACCCGCCGTATCAACATCCGAAGCTCGGTGCACGACAACAAAGCCGAAAATACGCGTGGCTTGATCAGCCACACGACGGATAGCTCGACCGTCTCCTCGCGTGTGCCTCGACACCGCCCACAACCTCTCGAAGCCATGAGCGGCGATCGTCAGTAATCTCGCAGCGATGCTCGCCGCATAGAAAACAAGACTCGTTAAAATCAGAATGGCGCAGGCTTTGATCAAGTTTTGAAGTAGGATGTAACGTACCGCGCGGTGGACGTCCTGCGCGAAATGCACAGGGTATGTGTCTGTCGGTGCCGGGACACGCGGTGCGTCCTCATCTCGCAGTAGCACGAGCCTCAGACGCAACCGAGGAGCGCATCGCAGAGGTACGCGTCGTAGGTCGTAGGGTCGTAAGGGGTGTCCTCCTGCACACGGTCCTGTAGCGCGGCGTCCCACTGCCCCACCCAGTCGTTCATCCTAACACCCCAATTCGTACCGCAGCGAACTCCCTTCCTACTGAACCTGCAAGACGTGACATGTAGTTAGAAGTCATGCGTAGTAGACGACAACAAAAAACAGGGCATGCATGCCGATTACTCACGCGTGCACGCTGTCGGGCACTCGCGCCGAATCGTATCGGAACCTCCCGCCAGAGGCGAATCGGGCGCATCACACGATGTGCCGCGTGAGTCTCAACAAAGACGTCGAAGACGCAGCGCCAATGGGTGAGCAAGATTCTCGGTCGCGCAGTACAGCGAGGAAAGCCCGTGAGGAGCGCGGCGCTAACTCTCGAGGAGTATGGCTCCCAACGAACGCCGCCCGCCGTGAGCGGCCGAACGACTCCACGAACGGCTCAGACGCGCGTGTCACCGCGCGGCGCAAATTGTACTCGGAGGAACACAAGATAACATATTAGATTGAACGAACGATTATATAAAAATAAGTCACACAAAAGAATACGCACCGCCGCCGACACCAAATCGATCCCATAGTCGGCCGATCAACCTCGCCTGCGTTGCACATCTCCTGCCCATAGGGAGAGCTGTCGTCCAACAAGGGTCGTCCGAGGTTAAAGCGCTCGAATGACCACAACTGCAGCAGGAGAGGACACCCCGTGAGGACGGAGTTCGGCCGCGACCTGAAGCACGAGTCGCACAAGCCGCGATACGTGGCAGCAAGTACAGCCGAACCCCAGCTGATCTGCGGGGCCTCTCCGTTGGCGATGGCCCTGGCGTACGCAATGAGCCGCGCGTTGACGGTGTTGCCGTGGCTGGTGGTGAACAGGACCCAACCGAATAGCCACAACAAGTACGCCTCGAGGTGGCGTGACACCTGCTGGTCGTCCGTGGCAGGGTCCATCCGCTCGAGCTGTGTACAACAAAAAAGAAAGTAAGACCGTAGTACGAAAAAGAGAGTGCAGCGGTTCCAACGGGAATGTCGTCGAACACTTACCCGGAACTGCGACAGCCACCGCAAGGACGGGCCGTGCCTTTGTGTCTCCGGGAAGACGTAGTAACGGGCCGTGGCCGCAGGCGGAAGGACTCCCTGAAACCTGCCCAGAAGGTCCTCACGCCAGTTCTCCGAAGGCTCCTGCGGGAAGGCAGCACCTCCCGCGCTAGGGAGGCCAAGAAGTAGGGGTGAAAACGGATCAGAAACGGACGGATAATGGCTTTGCCATATTTGTTTTCATATTTTTTCCCTGATCCGGATACGAATACGAATACCCTGGATACAAATAAGAATATGAATAGTATCCAATACGAATACGGAGCGAATACGAATCAAAACGAATACAGTCACAGATATTTTTCGGAACATGAAAACCCCTTAAATTGTATGCCAGAAATTAACGAAAACATATAACTAATTTATTTGATGTAAACATTCATGAATTGTTCATATTTTCAGCAACCACACATAACATTGGCACTAGCAAGTTACATTAACTAGTTCATTACAAATATAACACTTAGTTTACCATATTTAGCTCATAAGTCATAACTCACAAAGTCATCACGTATTCACACTTAGTTCATCATATACATAAAATTTAGTTCACACTAACATCGATTAGATTGGATGGTTAATCTATACGCAAATGACTGTAACATCCCAAAGTATGTTACCAAAAATAAAATTAATAAAATTATTATTTTATTGGATTTTTTGAGATTTAAAAGAGTTTTCCTTGTTAAAAAGGAAAAAAATAATAAATAAAATCAATTATTTAATTTTCTAGTTTTTAATGTAAAAATAAATTTATTGATTTTTCAGGATTTTATTAGATTTAAAGTGAAAAGAAAATTTAATTAATTTATTGCATTTCTGGATTTTTAAAGGTTTTTCTATTTTTAGAAATTTAAAATAATTTATATACAAAAATAAAAACCAACTTTAAGCTGGAATTATTTTTATTAAGTTAAAAATAATTCAATGAATTTCTGTGATTTTTTCTAGGATTTTTTTAACTCTATTTGCTATTTTCTAAAAGACTAATTGATTTGTTGCATTTTCTGAATTTTGGAAATCAATTAAAATCCCCTTTTATCTTTTGGGCTGAAATCCTCTTTTGGGCATGCCTACCGTATTCGTTTCCATATCCACCGGATAGCATGCCTACCGTATTCGTTTCCGTTTCCGACAAAAATCCGAATTCATTTCCGATCCGAAAATTATCCGAGAAAAATCCGATCCGAGACATTCGAATCCGCTTTTGTCCGGATCGGTCGGAAACTATCGATCCGCTTTCACCCGCACTCAAGAAGCATGGAGACGCCCTGTAGAGTAGGGCCATCTCCGAACGGAGATGGAAAGTGTGAGTCTCGCCGCCACCGGCCCACGAGCCGCCGCAAGGACCGGCCGAATGGGAAGCGCCGGGACCGCTCGCCCGGCATGGCCGCTCGCGCCGTCGCGTCGCGGTGCCGCCGCCGATCCTCGCCCGTGGCTCGCACTATCCGGCGAGTGGTAGTAGACCGGCAGCGCTGAGCCTGCAAAGCAACAAAAGGTTAGTACGAGATGTACGTATGGCGAGAAGATAGTGCCAACGAATGCTAACCTGGCTGTCTAGCGTGGGTCTAGCCTCCAGGCCACCCGAGGTGTCCGCGTGCGGATCACCCCCAACACAGTCGCGTCAGCCGCACCCGCAGGATAAGGGACACGACGCGACGCGCGATGTAGCCGGTCGATGCGCTCGTCCAAGAGACCGAAACTCCAGTCCGATCCGTGAGCCATACCTGCAAAACAAATTGAAGTTAGGAAATACGTGGAAATATAACATCGAATGTAAAACAGGAGTAAATTTGTCTTGTAAACAAAGAAACCAATAAGTACTAGGGCACCCAGATAATACTTTCAAAATTAGATAGTAGCAGGGCAGTTACATAAATGATACAAAGTACACATGACAATACAAATTATATTGTAGCAGAACAGTTACATAAACAATACAAAGTAGATAGTGGCAGAACAGTTACATAAATAATACAAAGTACACACAGTCCCACTTTGCACCATGCAAGAAGTGGTGCCGCAAACCATGGCAAAGGTTTACTCCTCACCGGTGCCTTGCATCGTCGTCAGTGTGGCCCTTTCCGGCCGCAGAGCCCGCGGCGTCGACCCAACGCCCGGCTTGTGCTTCGTCCATATCATTGGTAATACGCCGACTCTGCCGACGACCCTTGCCACCCTTCAGCATGCCAATATCCGGAATCCAGATCCTGTTTGTAATGTCCAAGGTGGCGAAGTTACCCACAACCCTAAAGCCCCTAAGCTCGCCAGTCCAAGCCTGCACCACCATGTCCTTCAAGAAGTACTCGGACACAAAGTTCAACGGGTCCATGCGCACAATCCCGCATGCGGCGAGGACATGGGAGCATGGGCTTGTGTAATAGCTTTGATTTGTTGCATGTACAGCTAGGTTCGTTCACATGATCTCCAAGCCATACCTCCTGCGTGACAAGAGAACGAGCCGTCCCAAATCCGGCTCTATCCCGGAGAAGCACGTCGAAACGATGCTCCGTATTGCCCATCACGTGCACCGTGTGCGACTGGCCCTTCTCTGTCTTCGCCTGTATGTATGCCGTAATCTTTGAGCAGTACGGTGTTTGAGGGTTGGTGGCATGAAGTGCGGCATTTGAATGTCTCTCCCGAAATACCCGGACAGCTGCGTAACACCTTCCACGATGGCGACGAGGGGTCGAGAACGAGGCCCCTAAGAACCCGGATGTACACCTCCGCAAGGTTAGTCGCCATTATGCCATACCTCGCCGTCGGTGTCGCAAAGAATGACCACTTCTCCAATGGCACGCCGATCCAAAGGCGAAGCACTCTATGTTCCTCCGCCGCTCTAGCGTGTTCGACTCTTGTCCGTGGTTCCTCCCGCCCACGTGTTTCCTGTTGTGTTCATCCAAAGAGCATCCATAAGGCGTCAAATTTTCGCATCGGTTTCGCATAGCCACCTCTTGAATAGCTTCACCAATGTTGCTTCGAACTTCTTAAAGAAGTTCGCCCAAAGTGCCGAATGCACCATCTACTCCTCATATCCGACCAAGGGAACGGCTCCTCGGGGTCTTCTTGAAGTTTTCTTATGGCCTTCAGCATCCCGGCGTGGCGATCATGGATCACGCACACACCAGGACGACCTCCAACAACTCCCACCCTTAGATGTCGAAGGAACCACAACCACTGTCGTAATTTCACCTTCGACGAATGCGATGGCCAATGGCGAATTTGATTATTCCCATCAACGCCTATGGTCAGTAGGATTTGCCCTTGTATTTTCCAACCAAAAGGTCCCGTAATCGAGATCACAGAAAGATATGCCTAAAGGCCTCGGCGCAGGGACCGAAGGCTAAGAAGGCCCTTTGCAATATTAAAAATCTCGCGGTTTTTAGATGGTATGTCCTTTCTGCAGCAGTAATGCTCCGGGTTTCTCTCTGCGCAGCACCTCCAAAGATACGAGGAAGGTTGTCGACGCCGCCTCAAAAGATCCAAACCGTCTTTCAAAGCCTTTTGCTTCGCACGCCATGCCTTTGCGTGGTGATCTTGTACTTGAATTTCTTATCGATAGCCACCATAATGTGCTTGGCCTCCGCATCCTTCTTCTCTACTATCTCTCCATACATCAAATTGGCTACGAAGGTCGACGTTAGGTTACGATGTCTGGACAAAACAGTGTTGAGCATGCAGGAGTGCGCCTCTACCTTCGAGACAATCCAGTGTGTCTCATACTTTGGTCTATGTGCGTGCACTCGCCAAGGACAACTGGTTTGCTCGCACTTCACAGTGTACTGCTCCTGGCTAGATTTGATGACTCAAAACGTCCGCTGCATAAACATAGCCCACAACTTAATGGCATCCTGCAAGGATGTCTTATCAGCAAACATTGAGTGCAACCGAACCTCAGTAGCATGGTACTCCCACGGCGATTCGTGCTCGTCATGCGTAGTTACACCCTCAACGTCAAATCTATTCCATTCCTAGGGGATGGGAGCTCCGTCCTCATCGGAACTATCCTTGTCCTCGTGTAGAGCTTCCTCTTCAGCCAAGGCCATCCGGTCATCGCAATCCATTTGACGCAATATGTACTCCATGTGCTCTTCTTCATCAGCCTGTCCTGTAGGCTCACCATGCGATGACCGATCTTCCTCTTCTCAGATCTACCGCGTCGGGCTCATCACAAGCAACATCCCCGAACCCTTCCTAACGCCGCCTCCACCTCCTTTTCTTCACCAACATGTCGAGCACAGAATGCTCCCACCACCAGACGATATCCGACGACGGGTCCCGCACGACTTCTTTTGGGCATGGTCGCACAAGCACTACACACTCATATCCACGGCGCCTACAGACCTTCTATAAAGCCCTTCCACACTGGCCGCGCGCATCGTTGTTCTCAACTCCCATCCGATGTCCGTGGGAGACCGGCTCCAAAGCCCTTGTATGACGACGCTGCACACCTCAGGGTCCAAGGAGAAGCTACGGGTGAGCCAGTACATCACATCTGTGATTTTTGCATTCTCGTCGTCTGGGTGTACCAGAGTGGTTTGAGAAAAACTACTTAAGTCAACACCGCACGGACCTTCACGAACGGTGCCAATACCGTAATGCACTTTCAATGTAGTGGGTACAGACATGACTTACTGTATATGTCTGCAAATATTTTTGATATTGCAACAAGTCAGATCGCAACGCACGACATGCAAGCACTGCTACATTGTATTTTACATTTGTAAGGCTCTTCGTCTATCGTCGATAACTACACTATATCATAATCAAGACCCCGTTCATTCCATAAGGCAGAGGCCACAATGAACAAGCAGTACAATATTCGGATTCAACCTAAAAACTGAGCTATTCCATAGAAGTCATCATCTAATTCTGACGCTAACTTGCAATCCGAAATGCTACAAGTGTCGTTCCAGTCTTCTACAGAGCTAATTAACCTCTACTAATATTTCTCATAAACATCAATTATACTCTCCTACGGGCTAGTTTTCGTCCCTAACTACAGTTTTCTATCGCTGCTACTTACATACAAATGAATAACATTTCGATTTTCTAATTTTTCCCTCTAACTTTAATTTCCTACAGGTGTTACTTATACTTCTATTTTTAACTACATCAACTATTTTTCTATCGCTACTATTTACATATAAATTAACTACGTTTTCATTTTCTAATTTTTCCACTACCTAAAATCCTAATGTTTTTTCTAAACCTAAAATCTCTTACACATACTACTATTTAAACTATAGAAATTAATTACTTACTAAAAAATATATAATACAAAATTAAAATACTTACCTCACAAAGAAAATCTTTTTCTCCCTCCCTCTCTCCCTCCATCTCTCCCTCTCTCCCTTTCTTCTCCCTCCCTCTCTCTTTCTCTCTTCTTTCTTCCTTCTTCCTTCTTTCCTTCTTCGCAACCGCAGGGCTCAGGCGCTGGGGGGACTGCGCGCGGGCCTTATAAAGCCATCCAGTTGCCGAACCGTTGGGCAACTGGAGGCACCTATCGCTCAACTGTTGGGCGACTGCATTTATTGCCCAACGGTTGGACGACCGCATTTATAGGGCGCCCAACGGTTGGGCGACTGGAGACAATCGCCCAACCGTTAGGCGACACGAGTATATTCATGTAATAAAAAAAACGATAGAATAAATTTGTAATTTATAATAAAAATTAGATTATTTTAAAAAAAATTCTATAAAATACTAGTTGAAAATACATCAAGATGTTAATATACAAGTTTGAGGACTACAACTGATGTCATCTTTGGAACATGGTGGAATACATGATCTGATCTGCAGGACATCTGATGTGAACAGCAGTAGTAAACAAATATGCTCTGTTCAGGGTGCAAGCAGGTAAGGTCCGAAGAATATCTAAACACTTCTTGCATGAAGATCTATGTCCATCACTGTAGGTAATCCCTTCCTTCCCTGATCTAAATATGCTGAGAATGGAGCTCTCGCGTTCCATCCAAAGCGACGCCGCCACCCCTCTTTCCCCTCGGATATGGCCGTCGGTCATGGAGGGGAAGTGGATGCGGCGACCGGGATTGCGGCTGTCCTTCTTGCCGGTTCCGGCGGGGAACAGGCCGTGGGAGAGCCCCCGCGCTGTCGTAGCCTTCCCAAAGACGCTGGAGCCGCCGTCGAGGCACGCCTCCTCTGCCCCACCACGCTGCTGCCCTCATCTCCCGGCCTCACTCTAGGCTCGCCCTAATCCCGGTGATGCGTCCGCCCCATCTCCGCAACCGGCCGCATCACGGTGCGAGGGAGATGGCGGTGCCGGCCAGATACGCACCTTCACCTCCTGGTTCCCTACTTCCCTGTGCTCTTGTGCCGTCCTGGCAAAGTGGTAGCTGACTTTGGTCGCAGCTGTGGCTACTGCTCTGCTGGATGCTGAGTAAGTGTGTTTACGCTCTTTAGTATTCGGCAAAATTTGATATATGCCACTCAGAAAGTTACCACTTTGATATATACCATCCAGTTTTCTGAAATTCGAAATTTGCCACTCCAGTTTCTTGTTCATTTGACATATGCTATTTTCTTTTCTTTTCTCCTTTTTGCTTTTCTTTTCTCCCATTTTCCATCAAATACCCATCTGAAATTCCCCTTTTGCCCCTCTGTATTCTTGATCCATCCCTTTGCCCTGCCTTGAGTGAACTGAACAGACACTAGGGCACAACTGCCGGTCCTGCCCCTCTCCCCTCCCTGCCAGTCCTGCCCGCCGGCCGCCGGCGCCGCCGATCCTGCCCCCCCTTCCCCGCCGGTCCTACCCGCCAACCGCCGCATCCCCTAGCCCTGCTCCTCCTCCAAACCGGCGCTGCCTCCCCCAGTCGGCCGCCCCCGAGGGAGAGCTCCAAGCCCCCCTCCCCGCCGGTCCTGCCCGCACTGCTCTCAGTGCTCTGCAAACCCCAGCCCTGCTCCCCCTGCTTTGCTTTGCGTTGCTGATGAAAGTAATGGCAAACCTATGAAATCAAGGAAACTTCTCCTTGCATCGGCTGGGCTGAGACATGCAGTGTATGTCTGTACATGCCAGAATGGTTGGCAGCCAACAGACTTGCCCAGAATCAAGACTGCTAGTTCCAGGTGGTACTTTGTAACTTGACGATTCTACATGTTAGATTTTCAACATGCTTTTCCCTACTGGAGCATCACAATATTGAACATTCACACAACACTCTCATATACAATTCAGCATGCTTTTCTGGAGCATCACAATATAGGACATCACAATATTGTCAACATTCAGATATTGTCTAATTCAGTATATTATCAACATTCAGATATCACACTTCAGTGTTTGCACAAAGGACATCACCATATTGCCTGATCACACGCAATATATCTTGTGTATTTCAGATATAACTTGAATGTGCTCCGGCAAATCCTGTACAATGGACATTCAATATTGTCTGTACAATGGACATCACAATATATCTGAAATTCTCACAATGTTGTTTGTACAAATGAGAATTCACAATATTGTCAAGAAATACACAAGAACTTGAATATGCTACTGCTTCAGCTCCGGATCCATGCTTCTGCTCCGACTGGGGGAAGGCGGGGTTGATCCACCCGGCTTGGAACGACCGGAGAGGTGACGTGATCGAGGAACGCATCGCGACCGCGCGCGGCGGCGGCGAGCGGGCGGCGGAGTGCTTGGGGGAGGCGGCGGCGGGTGCTCGGGAAGGCGAGGGGCTCGTGGAAGGCGGGCGGCGGAGTGCTTGGGGGAGGTGGCAACGGCGGGGTGCTCGTGGCAGGCGGCGGCGGCGGGTGCTCGGGAAGGCGGCGGGGGCTCGGGAAGGCGGCGCGCTGAACCCGGCGGTTTCTCGCCATGGCTAAATGGATAGATGAGTTCACTCACAGGCAGGGCAAAGGGATGGATCAAGAATAGAGAGGGGCAAAAGGGGAATTTCAGATGTGTATTTGATGGAAAATGGGAGAAAAGAAAAGAAAATGGCATATGTCAAATGAACAAGAAACTAGAGTGGCAAATTTCGAATTTCAGAAAACTGAGTAGCATATGTCGAAGTGGCAACTTTCTGAGTGGTATATATCAAATTTTGCCTTAATATTCAGTCACTCAAGTTCTTCTTTTCCCAATTCTCCGTTTTGTGTCGACATCAGTAGAAATCCCCACTCCTTAACTGTGCAATAGCGTTGTCATTTTGAAATTCCAGTGCACATCATTTTGCACACTTCTTTTAACACTTATCAATCTAAATGAAGGGTGGTTGCCTCTGCGATGATATGGTGATTGATTCTGCAGAATACGGTTTTACCCTTGTTTTGGGGGGAAACAAAGGTTTTAACTAATAGGCAGTACAGTGGTTCATGGTGTTTATGTGCTGATATACCAATAGTGATGGGATCTTGGTGCGCAGTAAACTACCATACAAGCTCACCTAGCCACCTGCCTTAGTGCCTTTTCTGACATTGTATGTTTTTAACTGAACCCGTATAAGGGGATCCGTTCTTCCTGGATGTCACAAATCTCTCTGTGAATATCAATTGATGTATATAGTTAGTTTTATAGCTTTTCCACACCAATATTGTGCTGAGAACTTCTTGTTCTTTTGTTTTTCTGGGTAGGGGATGAGGAAAGGGGGTTGTACATTTACTTTGTTACTCATCCTGAAGGGCTTAGAAAAGAAAACACTGTGTTTTTTGTTTTACTTCAGTTTACCCCATATTTTTGGTACAAGTTTCCAGTTTGCTGCTCAAAATTGCATTGCGCAATACAATTTCATAGTTGCAGCCACATGTTTGTACGAAACACAAAAATGGTATGAGTATTTGTCTGTGTGACGCTATCATTCCATGGCATACATATTTAGTATATGAAATTCGCAACACATATGTGACTCTATTAGTTTGCTGCTCAAAATTTCATTCCATGGCATACATAAGCATTCCGCAACACATCTTTGCCTCTTTGGAATGCTTGTATGTGACTGTTTCGAGAGCACGTTAGTACATATTTAGTATCTGAAATGTAACCTTGCAGGTAGCGAAGCGATGTTTGGTTCCTGCTTTGTTTTGACATGAGACTGAGGATGATTTTATACTTCCTCATCAGTATCTGAAATGTAACCTTGCAGGTAGCAAAGTGATGTTCTGTTCCTGCTTTGTTTGGACATGCGACCGAGGATGATTTTATACTTCTTCATCATTCAGCATAATCTATGAATCATATATTGTAAGTTTCCACCTTTCCCTTCAACGTGGAACATAAATGACTTCTTTTGTCTGTCAAGGTAGTAATATATGGTTGATCCAAATGTATCTGCAGGGAGACAGGGTCATTGGGAACCACAATTCACCCTGTCCACAATTTTACTTTGAGTCGATCACACTATTTTTTCATAATGTGCTGAACCCTCCTGATGTCCCTGACAATCATTATTTCCTAACACCACATGGCAGCCTTGGTCAGGTAGTACAGATTGATATTTCCTTCAGAGTTGATTGAAATATGTTGACTTTACTTACCTTAGGTTCATCGACAGGGTCATTGGGATACACAACATGACATAGAGTATAGATTTGCTCAATCACCAACAGGTATGTTAGCAAACTTTGATCTGCACTTATGTTTGGTACACTAATCATGTTAAGTAACTTGTGTGTGATTTGCTCTGGGACAGCTCGTGCAACTACCACAGAAGATGCCATTGCGCAGTTGCGTTCTACAAGGCGCATGAGTAGAATGGAGGTGGGTGTTTTAGTTGGTTTGACATTCTGAACAATGCTAAAATTCTACTGTGTCATAGTACCATAGTGGTACTGGAGTTAATTGGTTCTCATTTCTGGCTCTTACAATTCACAAATGAAACCTCAATTGCTACAAGAATTACTGTAGTGCATATCCAAATATTATCAAATAATTTACAATGTTTGATCCAGCAGTGTTATGACTGATATCTCTTTCGTGGAGCAGCAACTTAGTATTGGTTTCTTTTTATTGTTTTGCAGGTCCCATCTGGTGCCACCGCAGAAGACAGGACTGACAGAACTGAGGTATTCTTTTCTACTACTTTTCATGTTTTTAAGGATCAAATTTTACCGCTTTCCTAACACTGAAGTCTTATATCTGATCATCCGCTGTCTGACCGACTTTCTCTGGTGGCATGAAAGCAAATCCCCCTTTAGTATTACAGTCACTGCGGTTTAGGAAATAGAAACACATGACCTGTTGCCACCAGTAACTGTCAGTATAATTTTTTCACAGTTTTTTTTTTTGATAGAAAAATGTCTGTTACAACTTACAAGTAAGGACATGTCGGGATTAGCATCAATACATATACAATAGTCCTTGGTAGTATTGTGATTATAACTTGAGTATGTTTCAAATCCATGCATTGTCATTATGGCACACTTGGAGCCAGGGATTGAAAACCCGGCCGGTAACCGCTTACCGGAGGGGGGCCGGGATTAGAAATCCCGACCGGTTTTCTCGGGTTTTTCAAATTCAAATTCAAAATTTTGAATTTTGGATGATTTTTAAGTAAATTCGAGCGAATTTCATCCGGGGAAAACCCGGTTTGACCGGTAACCGGCCGGTTACCGGTACCGGCCAGCCAGCGGGATTGTGACTGGAAACGGTTATGTGATCCTTGCTTGGAGCAAAAGATAAAGTATGTACTACAATTATGTCATAAACCAAACTCTAAGCCCAGCGAATCTTACTGGACAAAAGAATATGTATATGTTTCTTGTATTGGTTTCCCGTACAAAAAGAGCCATAGCTCGCTGTTGTGTCTGTCCTCCCAGAGATTGGCAAGTCAGCAAAGTCTCCATCTCATTGGTCATGGTCACAAAAAAAAAATCACAACACAAAAGAACGTGTTTTTTCCTTGCCGTTCTGCCGCTGCATATGCGTGTGGACATGTGTGGAGAAATTGGCATAAAATATTTGACAATGCAATGTATGAACACAAACTCATGTTATGCTGCTAAAAGATGTTTTTTTAAAAGACTGCTTACAACTAGCTAATGGCTACAGTGGTAAGACAATGCCTGTTCTGTGCATTTTATTAAGAGGGCAAAGTGGCTTTAATTCTCTTGTATTATCAAGCCTCAAGAGTGCATGAAGACAGTGTAGTGCTACTTTAGGGTTCAGATATTTTTTAGAAGAGGTTTTGATATTTCTGCGCTCCACCATCAACGACAGATGCAATGAGTTGCTTTTTGCAACCTCAAGAATTGCTCGTGTTTTTTTGTGCCTATCTATCATCAACTAGCTTGGCTGGCTGGCTCTGGTTTCTGCTTCTGGAAGCGTTGAACAGAAAAAATTTCTGACGAGACAATAATAGGTGGTACGGCCTGCCAAGAGAATGACCAGTCAAGATGTGACAGAATGTCTATTGAAACACGGAGCATCATTTCGTTACTGAAAATTGAGGTAATTTTCTACTTTACTTTCGTGTTCTACCTGTTTTGAGACTACCAGATAGCAGAAAAGAGATAACGTCTTTGCTGCCTTCCAACCAATGAGAATGTTGTACTTATTTTATATGTATTTAGGGACATTATTTCCCACCAGTTTTTATAAGTTCTATTCAAAGTTGGCTGCCTACTTCAAATGATACACATGTATATTTGGATTAGTTCTATGGTGTATTTAAAACATTTGTTCCTGTTTCATGCTACCTGGACTAACGAGATTAATTAATGTTGCTTCTGAGTTGACGTAAAATGTCATGCATAAATCAAAATGTTATGTTGACTGAGTTTGAAAGCATGGCATCACCTATGGTTAATGCGGTGCATCCTTTTGGTAAGCATGCTCTTTCAATGTGGACAATATTTTTCTATGTAGGCTACACATCTACTGATATACTGTTACCACAGGTATATTTGTCTATTGATCTCCCACGGTTGTTAATACCTTACACTAAAATTGTAGGTACTAGCTGTCTATATTTTGTTGTTTATGACACAGATGGGTCCTTGATTTCCAAACATGAGTGTAGGCAGACTATGGTTAGCAGATAATGATAGGACTAAAAAATCTAATAGCAGATCAGCCTTTGGCTGTTGCTATATATTTCCTTTGTAATCTCCTTCAAATTAGTTAGTTAACTAGCTGTATCAGTACACTAACTCAGGTGAGCTGATCAGACTCCCTGCAATGCATTCTTTTGGTACGAACAGGGTCAATGAACCTCTGTCAATAGTGCTCCCCTTTGCACCCCTCCCGGCAAGGCCCGTCCCAGTGCTGTGCCCTCCTGCTCATCTTCCGATTTCATCGTGCATACATTTTCATAATCCAGAGTTTGTAGTATTTGCACTTGTGCTTGGCCCTTATGTTTGCATGGTTGCAAGTGATTGATGTGTGCTCTTTTATATGCACTTGCATACAAAAAAAAAAGGCTTCTACACTTCGAAATGATTAGAGCCTTGCTGAAATTCAGGAACAGCACATCCACCCAAGTACATAACATCCAATAATCAACTTTAGCCTGTAGACTACTCGTGCAACAATTTAGTGCACAAGCAAAGCTGCATAGCGCTTGGTAAGACAATCTACGAGATAATTCTATATTTGACCTTCTATGCTACGGATAGTCTACATGCCTTGGATACAATTGCTACAACACTCCCATGCCTCCCTACAGTAACTGAAAGCGAAACAAAATTCAGTGAGCCCTACTCCTGGTATTTCATACGCCGCGTATCAAATTACATTGTACCACATCAGACACCGTACAAACCACTGCCAGACGTCACGTATTCAGCGGACTAGCACAGCGTAGCGTAGCGCGCCTAACCATCTCACAAGTTAAATAGTCTTATAAGCATAAGCCAACAGCTCTCGACGGCAAGCTCTCCTTCCTCTCGCAACCCAGGAAAGTGTACTGCCCGTGTCTTTCTACCCTGATCGATCCTGATCGTCGGTTCTCCATCCAGTGGCAAGCTTTCATTCATCTGGTTATTTCATCCATCCAGTGCCAACACTCCGCACCAGCAAGGACGGCGTTGAGACGCAAAAAGGTTATTGCTCGAATTAGTTTGCAGTGGGTCAATTTGGGAAATAGAGTTAAAAAGGCCAAAATAAACCCCCCCCCCCCACCAAAAAAGAACCAGAAACTTCGATGAAGTGAAGTGCAGTCAGGAGCAAAAGCATCTATATATTTGTATTGGACGCTCCTACGACATGCTATACCCTTGAGTTGCATTTCTGACGGTATAGCATCTAGCCGTTGGATCGTATCTCCTCATCGAATGACCGTAATGCGAGTTGTTGTTTCCTCGTGACGACACCTCCTCGTCTCGTTCTCCCTCGTTTCAAGAGCTTCTCCTCCGTCTTTCCTCCCGTGCGCGTACGACCTCGCCGCCGGCTTCCCCCCATCATCCTTCGCCTTGCACGTGGGAGCGCGTGCTAGCTCCCCGCCGTCCTCACGCCAAACCATGCCGTGCCACCCTCCTCCGTCGCGTGCGCGGAGAGCGAGCAACTCCGTCCTCCTCGGTTTCGTGCAGGCGCGCTCGAAACCTTGCCGTCCAACCGCCCTCATCGCGCCAAGCGGCTCATCCTCCGTCACGCGAGCAGAGCACGAGCGACCCCGTCCTCCTCAGTTTCACGCGTGTGGGGCGCATGCGAAACCCCGCCGTTCGAGCGCCTACTCTCGTCGCTGGCTCCAGCCTCTAGCTTGAAATGTCTGGGGCGTGCTTGAAACACCGTTCGCTGTCTCCCATCTGTATGCGTCATGTCTCATGTAAGTTCCCTATTTGTTCTCCATGTCTGCTACTTGGTTGTTGTACACAACTTGTTCGACGAAATGAGTGACTAGTTTCCACTTGAATTTTCTGTCGCTTTGATGTTTCATTGTGATGTTTCTATGTAGTTGAGGTTTTGCCATGGGACGATTTTTGTGACGTGCCTCCTGGACATTATGAACAGCTGAAGTGCATGTTTCAAATTACTAGTTCGTGTTTTAGTCTTATGAGTCATTAAAAATATGAGGTGAATATACATCCTATGAGCTTTATGGTTGAGTCAATTGTATAATGGTGAGCTCAAATTTGGCACAAATGGTTAGGTTTGGATTTTTTTGGTGACGAGACCTAAAATGTATGGCATGTAAAGTATCATTCAAAGTTTTAGGTTCCGGGTTTATGTTTAAACAAGTTTCAGGTTTCTGTGTTTTGGCAAGTTTCAAGAACGTTTTGATAAGTTTTAGATTTTAGAATTCAAGTTTCGGGCATGTATTGACAACTTCCATGCCTATCATAAGTTCCAGGTTTCAATGGTTGTACATGTTTAGATTTTAGGATCCAAGTTTCAAGCATGTTTTGAAAAGTTTCAGGCTTGTTTCAAGCTTCAGGTTTTTGTTTCAACTTGTTTCAGGTTTCTAGCATACTTACGAAGGTTTCAGGCTTATCAAGTTTCAAAACAAAAAAAAAAAAACAATGTTTTTAAGTTTTGAGATTTCATAAGTGTCTGACTTAGCTTCAAGATTCAAAGAAAGGTAAAAACATAACTCACATACAAGACACACATCAAGCGATTGGAAATCAGCGAGTTTCAGGGAAATGATTCTAACGCTTTACCAAGTTTCATGCCCCAGCCAAGTTTCGAGTTCATGTTTTAGCAGGTTTCAAGAAGGTTTCATCATGTTTCAAAAGTAGGTTTCAGATAGATCCACTCAAGTTTCAATATTTTTTGACAAGGTCTCATCACGTTTCAAAGTAGATCTCATCATGTTTCAAAGAGCTTCAAGTAAGTTTTAAGAAAGTCTCATGGTTTGGATAAGTTCCGAGTTCATGTTTCACACGAGTTTCAGCAGGTTTCAAGAAGGTTTCATCACGTTTCAAATTAGGTTTAAGAGAGTTCCACACAAGTTTTAGCAGGTTTCACGAAGGTTTCATCACATTTCAAAAAGCATGTTTCAGAAAGTTTCAAGTAAGTTTCGATGAATTTCGTCATGTTTCATAGAGTTTCAAGTTTCAAGCAAGATTCAGAGAGTTTGAAGCACGTTTAAGAGTTTCAAGTAGATTTCAAAGAGTTCCACTCATGTTTCAGCAAGTTTCACGATGGTTTCATCATGTTTTAAAAAGCATGTTTCAAAGGGTTTCATCATGTTTCAGAGCTTCAACCAAGTTTCAATGAATTTCGTCCCATTTTATAGAGTTTCAAGCAAGTTCCAAATAGTTTGAAGCATGTTTAAGAGAATTTGAAGTGACGTTCCAACATATTCACACAAAAAATTCAAATACAAGAATGTTTCTTACAAATGCCGCAAGTAATACACACAGGACATGCCTGCTCACAACACAAGCTTCTATGAGGGGATTAGAAAACTGTTGTTTCGCTGATCAAATTATTCTAGAGCTAAACAACAATAAACTATATACTAATCTAGAATTTGGTCCAATAAAACGCAAGTTCTACGAATTATATAATAATATGGAATTTGGTCAAACAAAACACAATTTCTCCATTATTTTTTTTTTGCTTACACAGATCAATCTGTAATTTTGGGCAACCAAAAATCACATGTTATTTGGCTTTTTTTGGTTGCACGATGAACCTTTGTCAACTCTATGAATGGGCTCCAGGTGGAGCAACATGGGGGCACAATGATAGGGGATCTCGGTCACTGGAAGTAGAGGATCCGGGAAGAGGAGCTCCGGGAAGGAGGCGCATTGGGGAGGATGGTCTCCCGGGAAGAGGGGCTAATGCTTGTTGCCATTGGCTCAATCATGGAGGTCCTCATCACGACCCTCATCACCGTGCCCGCACACCGGTCGCGGGGAAGGAAGGGCTCCATGAAGGCGGAGGAGCTCGTGGTGCCCGCACGTGGCGGCCCAAACGCCAGACCTTGTCGCCACACCGGCACGCCGATCAATGTCTGCCTAGGTGTGCCACGCGCAGCGTGGCCTAGGCTACAGTCCACGCGCGGAATAAATATATATATATATATATATACACACACATACATACATACATATACATATATACACACGAGTCTGGATGAACAGTGTCAGGTTTGGGTGCACAATAACCGGTTTGGTACTATTCATAATGGGCTTGGTGAATAGTATCAAGTTGGTACTATTCCTATTGAGTCGAGTTGTGTGAATAGTAGCGGGTTCGGTCCGTGGGTTAATGGGCTGAACAACATTGGACTTCCTCGGGTTGGACTATGAACAACACTGGGTTTGACCCACGTGGCTTGCTGGGGCAACATCAGGTGGTGTAGTAAGCTCCTTGGCTCGCGCGACCTATTTTTGGGCTTTGAGCGGGCGGAGGTGGTCCGAAGATGGGTCGGTGATGGCGGTGGCACATGACCAAGGCACAGGAGTGAGGCGGCGGTGCTTCGACCATGCTCCGGCCAAATTGCCCGGGACTTAAGCTTCAGTGGGTGGAGGGGATCTCGGGGGGTGGCGCGGTGCAGCTGGGGAGGCTCTATGGTGGTTTGGCGATGGTGATCGTGGGCGACGTGGTGATGAGCATGGCGACGGTGAACAAGCGACGGGGAGGGGGTGATTGGTGGTGGGGGTTGGTTTCAGGATGTCGAGGCGAAGCTCATGACAGGGTTGGGAGGGTGAGGGCGTGAAGGTGGCGGCGGATCAGGATGGGCCCACCGGGGTGGCTTCAGCGCGGCAGCGATTGGAGGTGGCTGCCAGGGTTGGCGACAAAGAGTGGTGGTGATGGCGTTCTGTTGCAGTTGATGGTGAAGACGGTGTTGTGGGGTGGCTTTTATAGCTAGTGGAAGGCGGTGGCGGCGATTAACCGAGCTAGGCAGCGTGGACGCCGGAGCGGGTTCGCATCGCACGGGGCTAGGCGGCGCGGGGTGGCGTTGCGGGAGTGGTGACGTACCATTGGAGTGAGCGCGCGTGCTAGCGAGGGCGGCAGCGACGGATGCGGGGTGTCGAGTAGTTGGCGATGGCGGCGCTAGGCATGGCACGGGCGAACGACCGAGGCTGAGAGGCGATGCCGTGACTGCTTAATTACACGGGCAAGGTGGCTGGCGAGGTGGCGGGGCACGGCGCGACGTCGGGCGGGAAGAACAGGGGATATGGTGTACTCGCGAGAGTCGTATTCGGCCTAGGAAAACGAGAAGACAAAAGTGGAAAACCGGAAAGCAAAAAACTTCCCGAATTTAGCAAAAACTGGAATTCAAACTATACTTCAATTTTTTTCCTCAAAATTTTGGGTTATTTCAATGTCAGGTTTAGATAGAAATCTCCCATATATTGCAAGCACGGCGTTATGCAGCTACCATGTTCGACATCGGAAAGTGACACACAACACACGCAAGAACGTACGTTACGTACTACATCACCCAGCGGCCGGCGTCCAGATTTATTTTTTGTTACAGCAAGCTTAGCATACTAGCTAGCACTAGCAGAAGGACGCACGTACGGTTCACACCAGACATCTGGACCTCGTCATTGCTCGACACGCGCCGTGCCACCAGGCCCATCACGGCGCCGTCGCTGCGATCGATGCTACGGGGAGATGGGCTTCAGGCCAGCGGCCGCCTCAGCCTCAGGCACGGGCGGCTCGCAGCAGCTCCTCGCGCAACAACCCGGCCTGTCCCTGCAGCAGCCTGGGCCTGGCAGAGCGTCGCCGTCGCCAGCTATCGGCAGAGCGTCGTCGTCGCCAGCTCGCGGCATCACCCGGCCAGCACCAGCGCTTAGCTGGGCGCTTGAGAGGAGGAGAAACACGCACGCAACAAGAGCAACTTTGGAAACCTGCATGTTGCGCGATCTCTCTCTTCTCTCGAGTTCGTAATGGCCTGCTCCCCGGACCCGGACGAACGTCCTTTTATAGTCCAAGCAACAGGTGCGAAAAACTACCAAAAATCTGCCACCGGCCGTTTTTCGTGCGGTCCGAAGGAATCACTTGGATGCGGGGTATAGGACAGACAAAGTACGGGCGAGCGTCCCTAAGCACTCCGGGCCGGCGCCGCTATAAACAAGAAACTTCCTGCGAACTTCGTACAAGATGGGGATCGTCGATGTTTGAGCTTGCGCAAACGGAAAAGCAGGTTCTTCGGCGCCATAGTAAAACGACATGCCTACTCCAATTTCCAGGTTCTGTTGGATGGTGCCCTCCCCATGGCCGGAGCGTTCGATGGCGGTCTTGACATTCCCGGGGAAGTCTCTCAGTGAATTTATTTATAATAATAAATAGTTTTTTTTTTTTTTTTTTTTTTTTTTTTTACAAAACTAGGCTACTGTTGTTATTCTAAATGACGACAGTAGCCTAGAGAATGGAGACAGAGACTTGAACAGAGCAGAGAGGTCCATATCGCTGGTTGAAATAGCGATATGGTTATTCCAAATGGCGACAGGGATCCTACAAATCCCTAAATTTTTTTTAATCTTATAATTTTTGAAAACCATCATTTCGAATGGCGACAGGGCTCCCGCAAATCCCTATCGTCATTCCGAATAGCGGCATAATCTACCCGACAAAAGATCCCAAAATTGTGGCTTAACTCACTTTTATTCAGAAAAAAGAAAAATATGGAAGGGAAGAGAGAGGAGCAGTGAGGAGTAGAGGAGAGGAGAGAAGCTACCGAAGCGCTTCTCGTCCGGTCATCTACCTTTCAGATAATTTTTTTGATCGAATGTATTACATAGTTTGAGATGTACGTTTACGTAGTTTAGTATGTTGTATATAATCCTTTTTAGTGGGTAGTTTTGTTTTAGATATGTGGTTAATCGTAGAAATCCTGTTTACAGTACAATACATTAAATATGTCGGACGTCGTCAATTTTAAAATTTACTACGGTCAAGGAACTATTCTTGAGGGTCCTGAGGGGATTAATTTGCGTCATTTCCAATCAGCGACCGTGATCCTAACAAGACCAGAGCAGCGTACATAGGGCATTGTGATGCGGTGGTTATTCCACACATTCGATTTAGACCATGTTGTGTATGATCTGAGATTGAATTATTTTGCCAACCGAGCACCACAGAGCACATATTGGGAATTAGTGCAGCTGAAGGGAACAATGTCATGGCATTTATATGTACACATGGTGATGGAGGAACGATGGGATTTGGTCCTTCTAGCCTAGGCATATGCCAAGCCCACTCTTGCATCGGCGACTGAACAAGAAAGGGGTGATGATGTCGAAGAAGAAGTCTGGAACTCCAGCCACAGCACGGCGCACACAATGGCCGAAGGTTCAGGAATTGTTGATCCTGTCGATGAAGACCCTGTGGAAAGTGCTCCTTCAGTCAAGCAAACTAGTGGGCTTGCTGACGAGGATGAGGAGTTGGAAGCCCTAGTCCAAAGGATGGTTCTTATGTCTTTTCTTATGAGCTAGCAAAACATGAGTTTGAACTATTATTTTTGTATAGAATTAGCTGTTTACATTGTCATATTGATGTTAGATTTGGTTGATATTAGACTAATTAATGTTGGTTCATGTTCCAGATAGTTCCATATGTTGTGTAGGGCTCTTATCTTCTCTCTTTGCCAATTTTGTTTCTGTTGGCCTGCAACACATCAACGAGTTTGCCACATGCCTTTGCTTGTATTGTTGACATGTACTCCTTCAAGATGGTTTCATGGTACATTTTTTGGTGCTCACTACTTTAAATTAAAAGTGAGTTATATTATATTTTGAAGAATTGAGACTGAGAGTTTCCTTATTTACTTTGTGTGTATTTTTTATACTCTCCTTTTTATCGTCGAACTACCAACGCAGTGGAGTACGTATGTCT
The DNA here is from genome assembly GCA_036346255.1 of Ampelocalamus luodianensis. NCBI lineage: Eukaryota > Viridiplantae > Streptophyta > Magnoliopsida > Poales > Poaceae > Ampelocalamus > Ampelocalamus luodianensis. The sequence continues at coordinate 15,011,656 of CM070636.1, read as the reverse complement.
CTAAACACATCCACTAATATACCGTTACCACAGCCCACAGGGACCAAACGATAGTATATTTGTCTATTGATCTCTCCATGGTTGTTTAGACCTTACACTAAAATTGTAGGTACTAGCTGTCTATATTTTGTTGTTTATGACACAGATGGATCCTTGATTTCCAAACATGAGTGTAGGCAGACTATGGTTAGTAGATATGATAGCGGGACTGAAAAATCTAATATCAAATCAGCCTTTCGCGGTTGCTATATATTTCCTTTGTAATCTCCTTCAAATTAGTTAGTTAACTAGCTATATCAGTACACTAACTCAGGTTAGCTGATCAGACTCACTAAAATGCATTCTTTTGGTACGAACAAGGTCAATGAACCTCTGTCAATAGCGCTCCCCTTTGCACCCTCCTGGCATGGCCCATCCCACTGCTGTGCCTGTGCCCTCCTGCTCATCTTATAATTTCATCGTACAAATATTTTCACAATCCAAAGTTTGTAATATTTGCACTTGTGCTTGGCCCTTATGTTTGCGTGGTTGCAATTGTTGTGTGCCCTTTTATATGCACTTGCATAAAAATAAAAATAAAAAGGTTTCTACACTTTGAAATGATTAGAGTCTCGCTGAAATTCAAGAACAACACATGCACCCAAGTACATAGTGTTGGGACCCGGATTTTCGAATCCGAACTCTCTGTGTATTCTGAACTAGTCTCATGATCAGTAGCTAGTTCGCACAGTAGCAATATTGATGAAATCACATCTATACAACAAAATATCTAAGAAGCAGATAAATTAATATTACTTAGTAGCATCAAATCTTATGGTCAAGGTTTACAGAGTTTGCCATGCAGGACTTAAGACAAAAGAGTAAACTTGCAGCGAAATAAAATAACTCATGGTAGTCATCCGACATGCACACAAGCAATCGAGTGGAGAACGCGGCCTAGTTCGCATAGTCTTCGAAGTACTCCTCCTCATAGAACTCTGTATGGCTTAAACAATGATAGCTTTATGGCTATTTTGCATAAAGCAGTATTGATAGTAAATACAATAAATAGATTAGAAAACACAATTTAGAAGATTAAATATATAAGTAAACAAGGTCTTTGAAACAACTAGTGAACAACCTTACCCGTTCACTTCCCAACCAACAACCAGAGCTAACTCTTCAAATCCCAACCAATCCGTCCAAATATTTTATGAAAATCTATCCCTCATATGAAATCCCCAGGCATTGTCCATAATCGGGGACATGGCTATTCAAATAGTTTTACACTCTCCAGAGGTTGTACAACCTGACCCACAAGAGATAATCAATTTATAATATTGGCCAAGACATGCTTCCGAAGGCGTGCGATTAAATGATTATCACAAAGCTTTTACAAAGCTTTGTTTTGACTCGGTTATGCTCGCTAAGGTTTTGCCATCCGGCCCCCTCTTGCGCCAATTCAACAACCCAAACAGAACCAAACAAAAACATTGCTAATTATTCAGCTAGGTCTACCCCATCCAGGACGTGGTTGTATGGTAAGGCCCAAATCAGTGGCGCACAAAGTTAAATTCTTAGTAATTGCTCAAGCGGGACTACCTCATCCCATGTGCCTCGCGCACTTATGTGCCTCCCGCACCCTACAAAGTACCTCGCACACGGTGCCTCACGCACCCCCTTTACTGCACAATCACTCGCTCAAGCATAAAATATTTTGTTCAACCCGCCCAAATGGTAATCCCTTGTCATGGCACAACAAATTTTTATAATAGTAGCTCTACCATAATTCCATATATCATTAGGTCAAATTTATCATTATAGAACATATGATCATGATCTCATTGTAACTAAGCATGATTAGGCATAATATGCACCCATGTTGTTAATACTAATATTTCCAACTAGTGTCAAATCCTTACTATGATGCCCAAAGATATATGTCTATCGCAATTATTCAAGGCGATATAATATCAAATAGGTGCTTATCTACTCCCAGAAACATTTGATATAAACTTAGCAATTCATGTTGGTATAAAAGAATATAATTTTATCAAATGGATACGACATGATCAAAGGTCTATGACTTGCCTTCGTTTGAAGGTTTGAGTTGTTTCAGCAGACGGGTCCAGGAATTCTTCGAAAACGACAGAATCTATATGCGCGAAAAGAGCCAAATAAATACAATAATTCCAAATAAAATCAAAAAATTATCAAATTAGAACCAAAATAAAGGTACTGAATTTAGATGAATTTAGAAATAAGAATCGATGTAATCGGAGTTCGTATGAAGGAGAACAAACGTCCGAAAGATTGCAATCACACGAAATGATAGAAAATAGAAAAGTGAATATTCTTGGAATATTCCATTTCAGGATTTAAGGTTAAAAGAAATGCTGACTTTGTGGACCCATATGGAGAGAGAGAGACAGAAAGAGAGAGGAAGGAGTGAATGACAAGTAGGCCCCACTTGGAAGTGACTCTCAGGCAAAGAAAGGAAGAAAATAGAGCAACGAGGAAGCCAAAGGGGGTGGCGGCGCGGCGGGAAGTGGCTGACGGTGGCGGCGGTGATGAGAACAACGCACGGGCGATGGCGGTGCTCTGGCGGCGTTCTGGCGAAGGCGAGGAGAGTGTCGGGTAGAACGCGAGGCTGCGATGTCGATGGTGGGGTCGAAGGTGGCGGGGAGTGGTTGACGACCCTAGGAATGGCGAAGAAAGAAGATCCGATCGGCGGTGTGGAAAAGTGAAATGTGGTGAGGATAAGAGGGGAGGTCTTCGGGGATGGGAGGAGGAGGGCTTGGACCACACGGTGACGCAGTCGGAGAGGCGAGGGACTCACCAAGAAGAGAGATCAAGAGGAGGGGAGGGTGGCCCGATTTTGGGAAGGAAGAAAAAGCTTCAGCAATGAGCTTCGGTGGGGAATAAAAAGGGGAGGGGTGGAGGGGGAGGAGGAAGGGGAAGAAGGGGGTGGTGGCCAGCTTTTATAGAGGAAGAAAGGGGGCAGAGCAGGCAGCGCGGGGCCTGAACAGAGCACGACCGGACCGGGGGCGCGCAAGGGCCAAGGGCACATGCGGGATGGGGGGTCCAGGCGGCTCGGGTTGCATTCGAGTTCATGTTTCACTCAAGTTTTAGCAGGTTTCAAGAAGGTTTCATCAACATTTTTTGACAAGGTTTCATCATGTTTCAGAGAGTTTCAGGCAAGTTTTCAGAGAGTCTCATCGTTTGGACAAGTTTTGAGTTCATGTTTCACACGAGTTTCAGCAGGTTTCAAGAAGGTTTCAACATGTTTCAAATTAGGTTTCAGAGAGTTCCACGCAAGTTTTAGCAGGTTTCATGAAGATTTCATCATATTTCAAAATGTAGGTTTCAAAGAGTTTCAAGTAAGTTTCGATGAGTTTTGTCTTGTTTTATAGAGCTTCAAGCAAGTTTCAGAGAGTTTGAAGCACGTTTAAGAGTTTCAAGTAGGTTTCAGAGAATTCCACTCATGTTTCAGCTGGTTTCATGAAGGTTTCATCACGTTTTAAAAAGCATGTTTTAAAGGGTCTCATCATGTTTCGGAGTTTCAACTAAGTTTCAACTAATTTCGTCACATTTTATAGAGTTTCAAGCAAGTTTCAGATAGTTTGAAGCATGTGTTAAGAGAATTTGAAGTGACTTTTCAACATATTCACACAAAAATTCAGATAAAAGAATGTTTCTTACAAATGCCGCTAGTAATACACACGACACATGCCTACACACAACATAAGTTTCTATGCGGGGATTAGAAAACTATTGTTTCACTGATCAAATTATTCTAGAGCTGAACAACAGTAAACTATATACTAATCTGGAATTTGGTCCAATAAAATGCAAGTTCTAAATGAATTATATATTAATATGGAATTTGGTCAAACAAAACACAATTTCTCCATTTTTTTGCACACAGATCAATATGTTATTTTGGGCAAGCAAAAAACACATGTTCTTCAACTTTTTTGGTTGCACGACGAACCTATGTCAACTCTGTGAATGGGCTCCAGGTGGAGCAACATGGGGGCACAATGATAGGGGATCTCGGTCACCAGAAGTAGAGGATTCGGGAAGAGGAGCTCCGGGAAGGAGGCGCATTGGGGGAGGATGTTCTCCCGGGAAGAGGGGCTAACGCTCGTCGTTGTTGGCTTAATCTTGGAGGCCCTCATCACCGTGCCCGCACACAGGTTGCGGGGAAGGAAGGGCTCCATGAAGACGGAGAAGCTCGCGGTGCCCGCACACGGCGGCCCACACGCCAAACCTCGTCGCCACACCGGCACGCCGGTCACCATTTGCCTGGATGCGACCATCGAGCAAGAGGAACGCGCCATGGAGGAAGGGCTCGAGCCCTCACACTGGTCAGTTGGATGTCTTGACGTAGCATCCCTCGATGCTGCGGCCGTACGCTGGAACCCTACAGAAGAGGGCGAATGGGCAACACAAATCATGAATGAGGGTCGAGAGATTTGAGGAGTGGAGTTGGAGAACGATAGTTGGGAAGCTTTAGGATTCGTGCGACAATGATTCCATTGAACAGTCGTGTATTGTACCGTCGAACGGGAGGGAAATGCTACACATTCTCTAGTTTTTCTCATTTGTATTTGGTGTGGGGACTTGCTTAGTACTTTTATATTCATTAGTGCTCAAATATGTGGATTCAGACTGTGAGACTAAAGACTCGGTGTGTGGATATTTCTATGTGTCCAGCTTTGGAAATGAAGACGACGGTAATAATTAGGTTGTAGCTGTGAGGACCCAGAATATTTAACTAGTAACACTTAACCTCCAATGGTTCTAGCATTACTAATTAAACATTCTAAGCCTCAATGGACATGCTTCACAGAATTGCAGCATATACACATCATCACAAAATTACACATCATTTCCATGCAACATACATCACTAAGTTCGACAACGACATACATAAAGTAAAGTTATTACAAAAGAGCCGACCGGCCAAATAGCACAATAAACAAGAATGACAGCGGAAGCAAAAGGTGCCATAAGATGGCTAGAACAAAAGTCGACCGGTTAGCCACACAACCCACAAGGCAACCGACCGGGCCGCCAAGCTAGACGCCTCTAAGGCTACCACAGCACAACTCACAGAAGTGAGGCCCCTCCAGCTCACCTTCTTCCTCCGCAACAATTACATTTAAGCAAGATAACTGAGTACACAAAGGTACTCGCAAGACTGACGTGTGGAATAGCAGACCTATGCATAAACTACATGCAAGCTTATTTAAGTGGAGGTTGTATGTCTCAATTTGCATGAAGCCAACTTTATTTGCAATAATGTAATACATTTAAAAGCAAGTTTACAAATCTGTTTTGTGGTCAAAATAACAGCGAAATAAAGATACATACAAGTAACCACCTAGAAGTGACTATCCCAAAAGCCACCACAACATAGCACGAATCCCAGATTCGTACCACCCATCAAGTTTTAATTAAAAGGTTGTAGTCTAACTCTTGAAAGACCTTGCCAAGCGTGTCCATAACCTAGGACGAGGCTATTCGAATAGTTTTAACCCTGCAGGGGTGTACCAATGTACCCACACTTCAGACCGCCTTTAAGCCACAAAGCACACTGCCGAATGTATGCCGGCACGGCTAAGTCCTACGAGACGCTTTCCAATATTGTGCATTGACTACGAGCCGCTCGTATGGATAGAAACCCATACGCTTACATTGCAAGCCGAAAGACAACAAATCCCATCACGGGTGAAGTCTTTCGGACACTACAATACTCCCAACACCATCCCTCCTGCGACTCCCTGCGACCCGAAGCCAATACACGCCAAAGTACTAAGTCAAGAGAGGTCCCATACCCTCTAGTGTGGTTAGCACGCACAAATGCTTGGTTTAGTGTAACAAGATGTTCGGTCCTTGTTGACCCGGGCACCATTCCAGTCACACCCAAAATCACACCATCTTACCATTGTGCCCAAGTCTAAATCATTTAGTTTTTAGTTTTAGTTTTCATAAGTAGACATGGCACAAAGCTGAAATCATAAATTATAATAAGTTTTATGTGATCAAGGTTATCGACAAGTCGATAACCGCCCATTTCTACCGGAAGCTAAGCATGGCTAAGCAATTAATTCGCAACTACTAAGTGACAAGAGCTCATCCACGAACTCTAAATCACAGCAATAACCTAGGCTCACGGTAGTAGAGGATAATCACTTGCTAAGGAAATGCATCTACTAGGCCAACTAACGACAATAGTTTAACACAAAGTAGCAATGCATACATAGAAGTTGTAATCAACATAAATACTTAAAATACTGGGATTAACATGATCAAACTGCTTGCCTTGTTGGGATTGGTCTTGCTGCAGAGGGGAGTGCTCAGGTTCAAAGTTTTCTTCGGAACCTAACGCGAAAAGACAATAAAACCGATAAGAACGAAGAACACCAAAAGGAACTCAACAGCAAAGAACAACAAAAACCCAAGAAATTTCTACAGCAGCTAGGGGTTGATTTTAGACAATTTTAGAAACAAGAATCACTTCATTTGGACTTAGTATGAAAAAGTTATGCCCTAAACAATTTCTCTCAGCCTGAAAAATCCTAATTAAATTAATTGTGGTTACTGTTCATGGTAAAAATTTCTAGAATGATCTGGAACTTGAAATTTTTATGGTAGGTAGATATGGTTATCCTAACAACAGCAAAACTGAGTTTGCACAATTTGGAGTTGAAATGAATTAGTTATGATTTTTCTAAGTTATAAAACTAGTGAATAATTAATTTCAGTGGCAAGGATCATATGAAGGCCTATTCTACAATACAATACATTCCTAGTGGGTTTTAACAAAACTTAGTTTGCTCAGTTTGGTATTACAGAGAATAAATTATGCATTTTACAAATTTTCAATGAATTTCTAAACCACTATTTTCACTAAACAAGATCATGCAGTTTCAATCATTTTCTGCTACAAAACAGTGCCTAAATTCATTCTCAGATTAAAGTTCATACTCTAACAGAGCTACAGCAACTGGAATCATTCAAAAAGAAGCTAAAACGACAAAGTTATGTACTTTTGAAATTTGAAGCAATAAAAAACTTAGAAAATTGAGCTCTCGGGAGGTCCAATTGAACTGAAAGACAAAGGAGAGGTCGTGGGCCGTCGATCTTTCATCGCACGGCCACGGACTCAAGCACGCAGCACAAAAGACCTCCTCCTCAAGATCGGGAGGTCTGGACCGTTGAGATCTGATCCAACGGCCACGACCAGTGCATGCACAGCGCACGCAAAGGAGGTCCTCGCGCCTAACGGAGGTCGTGACCGTCAAATCGAGATCTAGCGGTCCCGAGCACTAGGGGAGGTCCTAAGGCTTTAAATCTGAGGAAGGAGGTCTAGCCCGTTAGATCTCAATCTAACGGTTTAGACCAGAGGAGGAGGTCCTAAAGCTACGGATCTAAAGGATGAGGTCCTAGACGGCCAAGATCTCCAGAGGGAGGTCTTGATCAGCTGGGATTAACACGAGGAGGTCTTGGATGGCCAAGATCTACTCGGGGAGGTCCTAAGCGATAGGGTTTTAATCGAAGGAGATCTGGACGGCTCAGATTAGGCCTAGGGAGGTCCTGAACGGTCCAGATCGACGCGGAGGGAGGTCCTGAGACTAAGGATTTTACAAAGGGAATCTAACGCTCAGATCTAGATTCGGGGAGGTCGTGAACGGCTAGGATTGCGCCTAAGAGGTCCTGAGCGGGGTTTTCTTTGTAAACGACCAGGGGTGGCTTTTTACCAAGAGGACCCCGAGGGTGGTCTAGGGTGGTCTTTGCAAAATGACCATGGAGAGGTCTTTTTGCGCAGAAGTGGTCCTATCGGCCAGGATTTAACCAGGGTGGTCCTGGACGGCTAGGATCAAAACAAAAGGGATCCTACGACCAAGAGCTAATTTGAGGAGGTCTTAAACGGCCGAGATTACTCTAGGAGGTCTTGGGACTTAGAAATTACACGGAGAGTCCTCTGCGGTACAGATCTAATTTGGAGGTGATCTAAACGGCTATGATTACATCTAGGGGGAGGTCCAGAGGCTTAAAGATTTCAAAGAACGCATCCAACGGTACAGGTCTAATCTGGGGTGATCTATAACGGTCGAGATTACACGAGAGGGAGGTCCTAGGACTAAGCCTTTCGGAAAATATCTTACGGCTCAGATCTAATCCTAGGGTGGTCTTGAACGGCTAGGATCAACCCGAGGAGGTCTGAGGACTTGTCGATTTCGCGACAAGGGTACAGAACCTGACGTCAAGGTCTCCGGCTCGTCGCCGGCGATCTAAACGACGACGGCGCAAGCCAAATAAACCAGAACATACACAATACTATTGCGGACCTAAGGGTACCATTCTCAACAGCGGAGCTGGCTTAGAACGCCGGCGAGCCGAAGAGGAGCGGAGGGTGGTTTTCGGCAAAATCCAAAACAATAAAAGCTTCACCCGAGCTAAACTAGCTGGTCCTAAGCACTAAGGGGACAAAGAGAACTCACCAGGACACCGAGGAGGTTCAGAGGAGGTCGGAGAAAAGCTATCGGCGGAGCAGTTTGCCGGAGGCGGAGAAGACGATACCGACAAGGTGCTCGGGGCTGCCAGAGATAAAAAGAATGATGAGGATAGGATCGCGATGGTCCAAAGGTGGATCAGGACCAAGGTATTAGGACGGAGATACTCACCGGAGTTGGAGACGATGAAATCCTCTCTCTGCCGCCAAGATTCCAAACTTGAAATTAAGCAGTTCCTGTGAAGGGAAACCAAAATCAAGTTAGGGGAATCGATCGGAGGCACGAGGGCTCCAAGGGATAGGAAAATATTCGGATTAGAACCACTGGAGCACCCAATCACCGAAGGAGCACTCAAGGCATCAATTGCGAGAGGAGTGCTCGCTGTGGTTGGACCCAACCACAACACAAATGAGCTGGAGGTGTTTGTGAGTGGAAGAGGTCCAAAGGAGGTCCTCGGGGGCATTAAGGGATCAGTGAGCAACGGCACAAGGGAAGGGGGGACCGAGACGAGCTATGGTGACTCAGGACCGTGACAGGGCTAGGAATGGCGGGAACAGCGCGAGACACGGCTTTGAGCCGAAAGCACTGCCACACCGCTACTGTCCCTACCAGCGAGACGCTAACGGGCGCACGAGGTGACAGGCCATACCTCCTACTGTTGAAGTGCACGACGCGAGGTAGAAGATGACCAGAGGATATACTTGGGTGTTTGCCGACCGTTGGATTTATCACGGACGTCTGAGATCACAAAGTAGTGCTTTTAAAACAACAGAGAATATCCTAAGCCCTTAGATTCAAATTGAACGGCCACGATTGAAGGTCCCTTTTGGACAGTCCGAATGCCACCCACAAACTGGACGGTTGGATCATGATCCAAAGGTTGGAAATGGATGGGGGCTTATAACGAGGGTCCGGTGCGATTAGTTGATTCGACTGGATCAATTGACATCGAGCCCGAGTCTGACTTGGACTCGAGGAACAGTGCAACCAAATTTAGGGTTTTAAATATGAACTGAGACTTAGAGGATTTATTTGAGGTAGCAGAATAACTCCAAAAATTCTGAAAATTTTACAGAGCTTGCTAACTGAGTTATTGACCTTGTGTAAATTTTGCAGAGGTTTTTGTGCTATGCATTTTCCTCCAAAAATTACACAATGTGCTGGTCCAAGGTTTGACCAGAATTCGAACATGTTTGACTGACCTCCAAAATATTCAAACAATTTCTAAAAATTGTGAAATTTTTAGAGGGGCTACACATCAACCCAAGAATTTAGAAAAATATTTCCAGGAGATTATCACAAGATAGAACAAGAACGTTTTTGAAGGATCAAGATTTGGATCAAAGACTTGTGACTATGTATTTCCATAACTCTTGTACAATAATTGTTTAGTACATACAGGAAATACCTGATGTAAGAAAAAGTTTTAATTTCTACTCATTTTCTTACATTTGAAACATAAGCCCAAAATTGGGATGTTACAACTCTCCCCCCCCTTACAAGAATCTCGACCCGAGATTCCGTTTACTCAAAGAAGAAAGAAGGAAAATCTGCACGAAGGTGATCTTCTCGCTCCCAAGTTGCCTCATCCTCAGAATGGTTTGACCATTGAACCTTAAGGAAATTGATGACCCGGTTCCTTGTTCTCCGTTCGGATTCCTCAAGAATGCGAACAGGATGCTTGCGGTAGGTCAAATTCTCCTGCACATCGAGAACCTCCAACGGAGCTTCCTCGGTCGGGACACGGAGGCACTTCTTCAGGTGTGACACATGGAACACATCATGCACACCCTCAAGCGTAGCTGGCAGCTCCAATCTGTACGCCACAGCCCCAACTCTCTCGACGATGCGATACGGCCCAACATAGCGAGGAGCCAACTTGCCCTTGACACCAAAACGCTGATGGCCCTTCAAGGGTGAGACTTTGAGATACACAAAGTCATTGGGCTCAAAGCTCAACTCACGGCGACGACGACCGCATAGCTCTTTCGCTCGATCGGGCCGCGCAGATGCTCGCGAATCAATCGGACTGGCTTTGGCCTCATTGATCGAATCGGGCGAAAAAGCGCCGCCACCGGTCTCTGACCAGTTCAATGGGGTTCTGCATCTCCTCCCATATAAGGCCTCAAATGGTGCCATGCCAAGACTGGCCTGAAAGTTGTTGTTGTAGGAGAACTCAGCAAATGGTAGACACTTCTCCCACTTCTTCCCATAGGAAAGAACACAGGCACGGAGCATATCTTACAACACTTGGTTGACTCTCTCTGTTTGACCATCAGTCTGGGGATGAAACGCTGTACTGAAATGAAGGCGGGTCCCCATAGCCTCTTGCAGACTATGCAAAAACCGCGAGGTAAACAGCGCACCACGATCGGAAATAATCGTCTTCGGTACACCGTGAAGACTCACAATCCTCGAGACATAAAGTTCGGCCAAAGGCCCCACACGAAGTTGAGTCTTGACGGGAAGGAAATGTGCCACTTTAGTCAACCTGTCAATCACGACCCAAATAGCATCATTCCCCTTGGACGAGCGGGGCAACCCGGTGATGAAATCCATGCCCACAGAATCCCACTTCCACTGCGCGGCAAGGGTCGAAGAAGGCTCGCTGACGCCGATGCTCGGCCTTCACACGACAAAGACACGCCGCACTCGCAACGAACTTGGCAATCTCGCGCTTCATACGGGTCCACCAGAATCTCTGACGAAGGTCCTGATACATCTTGGTAGCCCCGGGATGGATGGACAAAGGAGAATCATGGGCTTCGCGAAGAATCAAATCCCGCAACTCCATGACCTTAGGAACCACAAGACGCTGCCTAAACCACACAACGCCATGCTCATCCTCTGAAAAGCACTTGGTCATCCCGTCCTTGATGTTCTGCTTGATTTAGCTCACACCAACATCTGTCTGCTGTGCCACCTTGATTTGGTCCACCAAGGTTGGCTGCACAACCAAGGTAGCAAGAGAACCGTGCTCGATCAAACCCAAATTGAGGCGCTGAAATTCTGAAATGAGGGTAGGCTGCTGCTCTTGGAGCATCAACATGTTGCAATACACATTCCGACTGAGTGCATCCGCAACGACATTGGCCTTGCCCGGATGATACTGAATGCCCATGTCATAGTCCTTGATCAATTCCAACCATCTTCTTTGCCTGAGGTTCAGATCTGGCTGGGTGAACAAGTACTTCAAGCTCTTGTGGTCAGAATACACCTCACAACGGTTACCAATCAGGTAATGTCGCCAAATCTTGAGTGCATGAACCACTGCAGCTAACTCCAAGTCATGAGTAGGATAGTTGAGTTCATGAGGCCTCAACTGCTGCAATGCATAGGCCACAACCTTGTCTTCCTGCATAAGAACACAACCAAGACCAAGACCATGGATGTTAGTTAAGAATAATTGATTTGCACCATGCTAACAACCCAACTTGGTAACTCACATCATAGCAATTTATTCGTTTAGTTATAACTTCTCATTTTAAGCATGATAAGACATCACAAAAGGATTCTAACACCTTCATTCAGCAAAAGAGAGACATTAAACCTCAACGCTCGAAGTAATCCAAAAGAAATACATAAAGTCAGCTTTCACATGATAAAACACTTGCAACAGAAAACTTACAGTATCTGAAATACCAATCGAATAAAGGAGTCATATTTTTCAACAAGAAGTGCATAACTCCCATGAAAAGTTCAAGCTTGCTAATAACCGACGTTCACACAAAAACAACAATAGACCCGTAGTCAGGAGAACAAGTATTCGTATTATGGAACCAAGAATGACTAATGAAAACTTATCAGTTGAAATGTAAGCAATAACTCAAGAAAAGTTCATCAACCTCCACAGAACAAGAATTGGACAAAATTCAAAAATCAAGGAAGAGAACAACTTTCTAAAGCAACTCACGCTCAACACCTGTAACTTTGGTACTCGGGATATCTACTCCCCTATCCACATACCACGAACGGTGGTGTAACCTGGTGAATCCCAGGGCGACAACCACGACCTCAACTTCTTAACATCCGTTATCAACACGCATCACCAAAATAATCAATTATGAATATACAAGATCATCTCATGACAATCATAGTATAAATTCATAGATATAGAATATCATAGCAGATCATAGATTAATAATAAGAATGATAGTACAGAAGCAATTCAAGAACAGTTCAACATGATGAAACATACCACTAGAAATGCGGATACAATGGATTACCCAAACCCCACCTACTGTGCACAGTGTGTCATTTTAATAACTTAATTAACACAGACCTAAAGCCCGTTCTGATACCAACTGTAACACCCTGGCTATTTGGAAGTCAAAATATTACCTAAAGAATCTATATACAACCAAATGGCAGAAGAGTTTAAACAATGTCTTATCTAAAGGCATAAGGTGGTCAACATATAATTGAACAAATACAAGAATATAATCTGAATCCAACGACAGTTTATTCAAGTCTACTGAATCCACTAAGATAGCTATACCAAAGAGGTAACCATGGATCACAAGCAATTATTTAACCAATCTTAACAAAGAGAAAGATATCAACCACATCTGACTATAATTATTACAATTCATCAATTAACGAAAGGGACATAGCCAAGTCCTATTATTGAAAATAAAATGGAGTTTGGTGAAATGATTGAATAGTGTGTGTCTACTTCCTCCCAATAGAGCTATCATCAATGATCACCTAAAATAAACAAACAAAGCAAGAATAAGTCCGAGACTCAGCAAGTACAATGAATAATTGGGCATTCAACAAATATGAATAAGACAACAACATTAAAGAATGTGAACATATCATCGAATGTATATATATATATATATATGAATAAATAGAATGAATGGATTTAATGGAATGAAAGGATTGCACTCCTGCTTATACCAGTATAGCTGGTGACACCGTCGGTGTTCACTTAAGCCCGTATTTAACAAAATACGGGGATCCAAATCCCGTATGAAGAACATTTCATACGGGTGTCCAAAACTGCTCACATTGGAATGGTGGGTCTCACGTGCCCATACAGAATTAATGGGTCTTTAAAATCCACTCCGTGGATGGAACATGAAAATGGATGCATATAATGAACTTTTGAATAATGAATATCATCATCTCTAAACATGGGAATTTCACATTTGAAAGGAACATAAACATTGAATCTTCTCACGTATCATATAAAAATACAATACGAACATCAAGCATCCAGCATTCACAAATCTTAAGAATATCAATGTACTTGCCTTCCGCGTTGCGACGCGTTAGAAGGCAACGAAGGTGCGCCTAAACCCGATCCTCGACGCCTACACAAGTAAGTACTCGAAATAAGAACAAAATGGTACATGACACTACCCGCAACATCCTACAACACTTTCCTGGTAACCCAAGAATCAACTAATAGACCTATTATGAAAACATACAACACAATCACAGAAAATGAATTTGGACAACAGCACAGAATAAATCATAACTATTGATCTGAGACTCGGAACAAGGTGAGCCCAGATCCTACGGAAACTTGACGAACATATCTACAAAAGTCTAGTTGGCGAGATCTCCCAATTCGGCCAAAAGAAAATGCTAACAGATAAATGAAGGCACAAGGCAGATTCTGTCTAGACGAAAAGGACAACAGTAAAGAACAGATCATAACTTTTGATCTACAACTCTAATTAGAGCGTTCTTTATCATTATAGAAAGGTTATAAAAATTTCTACAACATCTTAGTTGGGTGGAAACCCTGAATCTTCCATTAACTTAATCATATATTAAAAGACAACTTGACAGTTCATTCACGTTAGGAATTCTGGACAGCAAGAAAGATTATACCATAACTTTTGAACTGTAAGTCAGAATTAAGTGTTCTTGGTGGCTACTGAAAGCTAAGAACAAATCCTACATATCTCTAGGATATGGAGAACTCAAATTTGGCCTCTGAGAACCCGAAAACGGCCGTGCAATCTACTGGACATAATTGAATTTCTGACAGCAGCAAATCTATCGGATCAATCTAATCGAATTTGCATCTAATAAGCATCAAACAGCGAAGTTAGCTCTTTGTTACCCTTGTAGATTCACAGGAAGACGAAGAACAATCCCCACGAAGATGATCTTCTTCTTCTCCTTCTTGGCCGATCCATCTCCCAGGCGATCCTCCTTTTCCTAGTGGCCAGCAGCAGCGGGGGATTCCTTCACCTGCAGCAGGGGGTTTCAAAGGAGGAGGGTGTGCTGCTGGTCATGGGGAGGCCCAGGGGGAGAGAGGGGGTATGGGCGGCCAAGGGGGAGAGGGAGGGGGTGCGGCCAAGGGGATAGAGAGGAGGGGCGGCTAGGGTTTTGGGGGGAGGGCGCCTCCCCCCTTATTTGGTCGGCCACCTCATGGCCTAATGGGCCAAGGCACAGGCCCAAGTTGCTGGGATTTCACAGATAAACCCTTTTCAATTGATTATTCTCTCTTTTCTTTATAGCGATTACTAACGAATATTGAGTAAATTCCCTCTCTGAATAATATTCTCCCTAATTGATATTCAGGGTATTACACTCGGTCCGATACATCAATGGTTGCGCTACGTCGTTCCTCTGTTCTGGATGGAGAAGATGACCATAGAGGCGCTGACATGTGGATCCCACCTGATTAGATTAAGTTTACCTGTAATTAGCTATAGTGTAATTAGTAGATAATGTTAGCATGACATGTGGGCCTGAGGTAATTAGAAAATCTAATTAAGACCTAGTTTAAAGTCTGAGAGTATGACATGCGGGCCCCACCAGTTAAAACTCATTGTGTAGACCTAGTTCATAGACCAAAGTCTGCTGATGTGTGGGCCCCCTGGACCTATGAACCGTTGGGTGGACCCACCTGTCGGCCACAAAGGCTTTTCCTTAAGAAAAATAATTAGAAAAGAAATTTAAAACTAGGATGGACCCACCTGAGAGCCATAGAGGACTTTTCTAAATAAAATAATTTTTAAAAAGAAAATGAAAACCCACCACCACCCCACCTGCCAAGATTTTTCTTTTTTCTGGAATTTCCTCTCGGGTTAAACCTTAGAGAGCCCGTTCTCCCTCATTTTAAATTCAAATGACTTGATTTTTGTTTCTAAATTCATATAAATTCAAAAACTTTCCATCAATACCAAAATCATAATTTTTGGAGTTCATTTGAATTTGTGTTGAATTTAGTTATATTTATTATTTTTCAAACCTATGACCTAGCTATTTCAAATTAGGGAAAATTGGCTACAAGGCACTGCAATTTATCACCTATTGCCAAATAGACATCCAAAAAAAATGTGATTTCACCAAAACACACTGTAAAACATGTAATTTTGTCGTAGGACATCGATGCGACTATTTTATTATTTTCAGGTCAGAGGGGAGAGAGAAAGCATGCGAATTATCTATTTTGCCCTTTCTCCTTTTGCCCTCCTCCTCTTCTTCCCCTTTCTCATCTTTCTTCCTCTTCTATCAACGCGCTGGCTTCTTCCTCCATGGCGTCACATTCCCCTGCCCTCGGCTCGACCAACGCTGCGCCCGGCCGCTGGCATCGTTGTGCTTCTCCCTCAGTTGGCCCGCACCCGGCCCCCTTACTCGGCCACTCGCGCTGCTCCTCCTTGGCTCGGGTCGCCTCCCTGGCGCCCTGCTCCTCCAGCACACGTCGTGGCCTCCCGCGCGCCTCCACCGGCCTGTTGGTCTCTGGCCGCCAGCCGCCTCCTCATGCGACGGCGCACCCATGCTGGGGCCTGCTCGTGTGCCCATGTTGGGGTCTGCTCGTGCGCGCGCATGACCCGTCTAGTTCGGCCCCGGCTCTAGCTCGCCCGTGGCTTAGCCCGCCTGGCCCGGTCCCCTCCAGCGGACATGCCCCGGGCGCTGTAGTTCTGTTGGCATCCTCGATGGCAGCTTTGTGACAGTTGATTAGGCTGCGGGTGCCGATGTCCTTCACGCCCGTGGCGCGGTGCGCGTGCGGGCTGTGGTCGTGGACGTGCCTTGTAGCTCTGGTGGTAGGGAGGATGGAGAGGAGGAGGTGGAGAACCACAGTCGAATGGGATCATCCTAGTTGAGCAGGTCGCGGCTGAGGACAGCACCAGCTCTGCGGCGGAGGCGGCTCGACAGGTGTGGGGCCTAGTGGTGCAGGCCCGCAAGATGGAGCGTGCTCGGCAGCCGGCTTCTGCACCCAGTTTTGCCTCGCCCGCGTGTAGTTCTTCGGCGAGCCCCTCGAGTTCCAGCTCCGCAACGCATGGCTCAACCACCCTTCGGACGTAGATAGCCGCCTTCGTCGCCGCAACTAATGTACTAGTAGTAGTATTGAACTACCGATGATGCCTCTACGTCCAAATCAATCAACGCGAATGTGACGCCTCCGGCTTGGTTGGGAAGAACAAAGAAGCAGCATGGAGATTGGAAAAAAAAGAACACATTATTTTCTTATCTTTCCTCAGTTTCATTTTTCCCCTGCGCACGAGAGAGAATTGTAACTGAGTAATTGTACTTACGCTCCTACTCACGTGGATTTGTACAGATTATTGATTGTATTGCTTGATTATTGAGGGAAGAACAATTGATCGAGGTGACGACATTGTCTCTGTTACTACTATGATTTTTTTAAACTGATTAGACCAATTAAACCAATCAAACTTTGATACAACATAAGTCAGCAACGGCCTGAGCTGTTCAACAGTTCAACGTTCTCTTCAGTCTTCAACCTGTCAAACGCCTCTGGACTTTGATGACTATGGAAGGTCCGTCTTAGCCAAGTTTGACTGAAGTGCTAAATTGCCCTTTCCGAATTTCTCTCTCTCTCCCTTCGGGCTGGAAATGATAAAAAGTGCCATCGGTGTCCTACAACAAAATTACACCTTTTTGCAGTGTGTTCTGGTGAAACCACATTTTCTGGATGTCCGTTGGCAAAGTGTGACAATTTGCAGTGTCCTGTAGCCAATTTTCCCTTCAAATTAAAACCAAAGTGTCGTTGGTATAATCAAGTTTTATCATAAAGCAAGGTTCCATCCACCTATTATTAATCATGAGGTTCCATCCACCTCTCTCTAGATACAAGGTTCCATCCACCTTACTCTAGCCATGAGGTTCCATCCACCTCTCTAGATATAAGATTACATCCACCTTACTCTAGATATACTACAATCATCCATGCTAACAAGTTTCCATCCCACATTTTTAATAAAACTATCCAAGTGTGGTTTTCTTCACTATTCCCATAACCGGGGGGCACAACTATTCGAATATATTAAACACTCTGTAGAGGTTGTACAACTTTAACCATAAAATATGATTGACTCATAACGTCGGCCAGTGACACGCTTCCTTAGGTGTGCGACAGAGAAGAACATAACAAGGATTTTCTGATACTTAATACCGACACTTATCCTGCCCGATGGGTAAACCCCTTAACACTGGGGCCATGACCATTATGGGGCACATCCAGAATGATTCCATCAGTAGGCTAAATCTTCAATGAGGGACCCATCGTTGTGAGGGAGTTAGCATCCCTTCTCAGCGATATAAATCATATAGAGATCCAACCTACTACTATGCACGGGAGTTATGCCGAAACTAAGCATAGTACTTGGTCAGGTCGTGCCCATATTTGACTTGTGGTTCCACAATTACCAGTTTAGAAATGCGGCATATGATTAGGTTCTTAATTGACTCAGACGAGACAATCCACAAACCCGACCCTCGTGCAATCCCTACATTGGTCTCATACCATCCATTTGCCCAAGTCTCCACCATTTTATACAACATTTTCATGTTTCCAGTGGTAGCCCACGTTACCACACTACGATTCAAATTATAACCCAAATTTTTGTAATAGCAATATTTGTGTCATATTCAATTCAACCGCTAAGCCTAACTAGGCATGACCATTATCCATGTTTACTTAACCAAGTGCAATCTTATTATGATAATTATCCTAGGGTGACAAGGTAGTCATCAAATTGACAATCATAGAGGGAAATAGTAAATAACAACATACGAAGTAACTACGCATCAATATTTAACAAAGCATTTCATAAATAATAAGAAGCATGCAAGTAATACTTTAAAGCAAAGTAATTTGCAATTGAAAAGTATGTTCAACATGATCAATTGCAAGGAATTGCCTTGCTCAACAGTGGATATCACTTGGTCTTAATCAACAGCGACGACGATGTCCGAATCGTCAAAGCGGTTCCACGAGGGTGACCTCGACTGGAGCTCTTGCACCTGCGACGAGGCGTGCGAGAGAGAACAAGAATGTCGAGAAGCGATGGCGGCAGTGGTAGCGACACCTGATCCCATGCAAAAGCTCGACGGAGTAGAGGACTCGACGCCTCATGACCCGACCGATTACGCGGGAGAGGATCGGCCTGACTGCCCCTAGTATTTCAAGCCCGATCACTTGTCGACGGCGTGGAGCTCCTAGGGCTTGTTTGGATAGAGATGGATTAGAACCAATCTATTCGGATTGGAGAAGGGATTAGAAGGGATTTTAGTTCAAATTCTCAGTCAATCTAAAGGGATTAAGTCGAATCACAATGTATCTAAATAAGTCCTTAAGTTGGTTCCGTCCAACATGCTCTGATGATGAAATTACGCTCAATGAGCCATTGCTTAATTAGATAGACCTTGATTATTGAAATTTGTAAATATGTTTTCTTATGCATCATATCGAGCG
Organism: Ampelocalamus luodianensis; assembly: GCA_036346255.1. Classification (NCBI taxonomy): domain Eukaryota; kingdom Viridiplantae; phylum Streptophyta; class Magnoliopsida; order Poales; family Poaceae; genus Ampelocalamus; species Ampelocalamus luodianensis. Next base: position 14,992,465 of record CM070636.1, on the reverse strand, counting down.
CGCACAATTAGTTTAAATAATAATGCTCTAATGCTGGTTAGTGCAGCCGTGCGACTGCATGGACCATCAATGTTGGGTGGGAGGGGGGTGTAATGAGAGTCGATTGATTCGGGAGAGGTCGTGATATGATATGAAGTTCGGTTTACGTTCTATTTGGACCATTGTGATCTATATGGTGAGCTTAACACAACATGACACATATTGGATATGTTTTAGCACATTAACAAATGTTTTTATCAGCTAGCAGCTTTAGGTGTCTGCTACTAGCAACTCTAAGTAGAGATATTTTAGCCACTCTACATTAGTTGCTAACAACTCTAGATATCAATTCACTGTGTTCACTGCTAGCATGTAACATATATAGCTGCTAGCAACTAATGTAGCAAGTAATATGTACAACTGCTAGTAACTAATGTAGCAAATGACATGTAGAGATAGTAACTAATGTAGTGTTGTTAGCAACTAAGACAGAGCCACCACTAGTAATTGATTGCACAAATCGTTCACAAATGTCATCAAGTGGTGCTAGCAAGTAACATGTAGAGTTGCTAGCTGCTAGAATCTAAAATTGCAAGAAAATTAGATTTGCTAGGTAACAACACCTAGAGTTGAGAGTTGATAGTTACCAACACTTAAAGAGTTACCAATTATCGACACCTACATAGTTAAACATATAATTACGGGGGAATTGATTATTTACCTCTCGCTTAGATGTGTTTTGAGATTATACTCTCATTCCCGATGTAATTGTTTTTTACTCTTCACTTAGTTTGATTCTTGATAAAATACCATGTTTTCATTATTTTAATAATATCCGGCAGTTTTTCCTATTATAGCCATGTGAATGTCCTCTCGTGATACTGTTTGTTGCTATTTAGGTTGTTGTGTGAATTGTAAACGTGGAAGCAAATCTTGATACTATTCGTACTAAATGTTGGTTCATGTAAAAAGAAGCATTCATTTTTTTTTTGCACAAACCACATTTACAAAACAATTCTCTTCACAAAAGTGAATCCACAAATTCTCACTCATAACTGAAACCACAAATTACAGATCATTTGCCTCAAGCTTCAACATTCTTATAGACAAAATCATTCAATCAGTACAAATTCACAAATTTCTTACGACCTAACACAACTCACAAACACAATTCCTCAATCTTAAATAGCAAAATGCTTACAACTCGCAACACAATTCCTCTCTTCAAATGCCATCTCCAGGGTACCATCAAGCACCTGCACAAATTGGAGCACCTGCACAAACTGGATTGAGAACTTTTTACATACACATGCTACCCTATTTATATTTATATAAGAGATGACAATTAATGGCGCAAAAATCGCATTTCGTCTTCACGTTCGTGCCTTCGTTGAGCCTTGAACCGCTACGTTTCTTAGCTAACTATCATAAGTTGCCAGATGCGCCAATAACTACTCCCATGTTAGTGACATGGGAAATTGTCATGTCCTCTAACTATGTAACATCCTGGCTATTTGGAAGCCAAGATGTCACCTAAATATTCGAACATACAACTATAATGTGAAGGAATTTAAACAATATCCCATCTAATGATATAAAGAGATCAACCTTTAATATAACAATGGCAGGAATAAAGTCTGAAACCAATTAAATGTTGAAGATATCAACCACTTCTAACTTTATTTATTAAAATTCATCTCTTAATGAATGAAAGACATAATCAAGTCCTATTATTAAAACTGGAATAAGGTGATGTGAGTTTAGTGCATGTCTACTCCCTCCCAAAAGAGTCATCATCAACGGCCACCTATAACAAAACAACAAAACAAGAGTGAGTCCGGGACTCAGCAAGTACAGCGAATAAAAGGACATAAATAAGTCGGCGGCATTGAAGACTAAGAACATGACACCAAAAGATTATCTAAAAGAATGTAATGCAATGCATAGATGCCATGAACTGATTGGACTGCACTCCTGCTTATAGTGGTATAGCTAGTGACACACCCGTCGGTGTTCACTTAAGCCCGTATTTATCGAAATACGAGGATCCAAAATACCGTATGAAGAACGTTTCATACGGGTGTCCAAAATTGCCCACATTGGAATGGTGGGACTTCACATGCCCATACTGGAATTGATAGGACTTTAGACTCCACTCTTGTGGAGCTCCACTCCCGTAGACGGAACATGAACATGGATGCAGGAATAATCGTTTGTACTATGACTAACATCATATCCACACATATGAAAAAAGAATTTATCATCGAAGCTTATCACATATCAATTGAAAATACAGCACAAACAATAGACATCCAATATCCACAAAATATATGATTGTCAATGTATTTATGAGTAGGGACTAGCATCATCTCCGAATATACTACACTCCACTCCCGTAGACGAAACATGAACAAGATCATCGGAACATCTCACATTTCAAATGAAAACACAGTACGAGCATCATGCATCCAACATACATAATTCATACAATCAACAGTGTACTTGCCTTTAGCGTTGCGATGCGTTGGGACACAACGGTGATGCCGCTAACCTCGACACCTCACGCCCTACACCAATCGACACCTCACGCCCTACACCAATAAGTTACTTCAATAAAAACCAAGGCATCAATACACTACTCGCATCGCCCCTAACTCATACCCCAACCCCATCACTTAATTGTACACGTTGCTTGAATTAAACCACATTCTAGCAGAAAGCCTTATCGGCCAGCAGCAGTAAAAGTAGCATAACGTTTGCTCTAAAACTCGAAAAGGGGTGTTCTTAGGTTTGTTTGAAAGGTAATGAAATTATCTACAACAACCAAGTTGGTGGAAATCCCGAATTCTATATGTATCTAACTCCAAAAGACCGACAAACACTTTCTGTCAGAACTACCGGCAATTCTGGACAGCAGCACGGTAAATGCCATAACTTCTAATTGGCTAAACCAAACTTAGAGTTATTTATCAATATCAAAAGCTAAGACCAAGGCCTACAATAACCTAGTTTGGTGAAAGCCCTGAATTTTCCATTAACACAATCATATTTTAAAAGACAACTTGACAGTTCATTCTCGTCAGGATTCTGGACAACAGAGACAGAAACTATCATAACTTTTGATCCGTACGTAGGAATTTAGTGTTCTTGGCAGCCACCGAAATCTAAGAACAATAGCTACATAACTCTAGGAGATGGACATCTCAAATTCGGCCTCTAAGATGACAAAACAGGCCACACAACATTCTGGACAGAACTGACTTTCTAATCGCAGCAATTCGATCCAATCAATCTAATCGAATTCACATCTAATATGCATCAAATAGTGAAGCTAGCTCTTCGTTACCCTTGTAGATTCGCAGGAGGACGAAGAACAATCCCCACGAAGACAATCTTCTTCTTCTCCTTCTTCCTCCTCTTTTCTCCTTGGTTGGCGGCACCCGAAGGGTTCCTCTCCCTCCCCCCTTCTTCTCGGATAGCAGCAAAGGAGGAGGGGTGTGCACTGTAGCATCGGAGTTACTGTAGCATGGCGTCGGTACTGTAGCACGGGGGTGCTACAGTACTTCTAGGGTTATATGCTACCTCTAATGGGCCAAGGCTATGGGCCTTTGGCCCAAGATTTAATCCCCTTTTACAGAAAATCTGAAATTCCATTTTAAATCCCGATAAAATAGTTTGAAATTCAATTTTAATTCTTAGGATTGAACAGGGTATTACAAACTAGCTTTCCTTATCAGGGGTGGCCCAAACTGTATGACTAGTCGCACAATGTCAATGACTAGTCGTCTCATGACTCAAACCAGTCTACAACCAGATTGGCCATAATAAAATGAATTATGATTATTTTTAATCATGGTCATATGTATATAACCATTCAAAAGGGGCCCATAATACGTGGGCCTGCTTTTAAGAGACTTTTGACTTTGACAAAAAATTGTTGACTTTGTCAAGAATCCTCATTGATCAGCCTAAGACCTAAGTTTCATGGTGATGTACAGACGCCTGAGTTTCAGAGTAATGGTAACGTCATCAACAGATGTCCACGCGATTCGACACATACAACAACAGCAAAGACAACAACAACAATAGGCATCAACGCAATTAGGCACAGACAATAGTGTTTGGTCGAGAGGCAAATATTGGTGGTGTGGTTGTCTTGTACGCGCGCAATGCACCAGAATGTCAAGGCGATGGTGCATATGGGCAAGGAGTGGCAGGGGATGTGAGCAGGCTCGTACCAAAGGCATGAGCAGAGTGCTCAACTGCATAGGCCCCCAAAAGTTAGGGTCCCTTAATTTTGATTTAATTTTCAATTACTACTTGTTAATATCTCAAAAAATATTATTCTACTATAGTCACTCTTGTGTAAGATAAAGAATTATTCAAGCCTTTTTATTGCATTCTTACTGAGAACTTTCCTCGCCTCTCTATTGCTCTCTTCATTTCACCTTTGTTTTTGCACAACTACTATTTCTATATCTTATTTGTCTGTGAAAATTAACCTCTCCTCTCCTAATTCTCCTCCTAACTAACTCGTGATTTCCCGAAAATAATTCCGTTGGTGACGATGGATCAATCCACTCCATTCTCATCTATTTATTTTGGTATTCTTTGCGGACTCAAACACATAATTTATGTTGTCGTCTCATTCTCCTGATCTTCGTCCATCGATTGGGCTCTTGTGCTACATTGCTTGGTTGGCGAAGCTAGTCTTTCATGCCACATCGTGTCCTGCAGGAGCCATATGCACCACATCAATTAGTTTGTTTGGTCCTATATCATTGTAGTCTAGAACTTCAGTTTTGTTACTAAGTTTTTAAGACCTACTATTATTGTCGTTTCTTATATTTGTGCATCTAGGTGTTGTTCTAGCTTTCATCTATCCCTTCTAAAATCATGAGATATGAATCTTGTTATGAAAAGCATAAGACAAAAAAGGGGAACCGAAGAGCTATTTTTTGGGCCTAACTCTAAACGAAAAAATATATATTTATTCTATTTTAGTAATTGAATTTTCTAAACTTTGATGCCTAATTTTACATTTGGCACATGGCCCCCAAATTCTCAGGTACGACCCTAGGATGTGGCAGTGCATGGCAGCCATGGAATTACTCTCTCGCCTTGAAACGTAACTTGACATCTACGCCTAGTCACCGTTCCACACATCGCCACACCCGAACCCTAACCTGAACTTGAACCTTAACTACATCGCCGCCATTGCCCAAGAAAAGATGCATGTTGCACCGAAGCACGAATGGCCATGCGGATCCGTCACTTATGTTACTCTTAAGACAAAAAAGAGAGTAAAAAAACATACTCCTGCCGGTGACAAAAGAAAGTCGTTTTGGATATCAACACGCGCAGTTAGGGGTGCAAACGGAGCGGATAGTTCCCGACCGACCGACCGGATAAATGTGGCAAAAATTCGGTTAATTTTTCGGATATCCGGGTATTGTTCTCGGATTCAGTTTGTTCGCACCGGATACTGATTCGAATTCGGATAAGAATATATTCATTTTATTCAAACTATCCGGGATTAAAATCGGACATATCCGGCAACTATCCACATGCTATCCGAATATTTCCGCTCCTGCACAGAGCTGACGCCCGCGTCTCCCGCCGTCCCGCCCCACCCAGCCCCCAAATCGCTCCCATTCATCCGGTCATCTTGCATTCCCGCTCGGCGCTCCCGTCCGCAGTCTGCACTCCCGCACTCCTCCCTCCCGCGCCCACCTAACCCTAACCCTCACCGCCGCGCGCCTCCTCCCTCTCCCGACGGCGCCTTCCTCCCAGCGCCACTCCCTAGCCGCCCTCCTCCCTAGCCGCCCCATCCTCTCGCGCCTCCCCTCCTCCCCAGCTGCCCCCTCCCAGTGCCACCAAAGCACGCGCAGCCCTCGCGACGCTCCCCACCTCCCCTTCGCCCGCTGCCCCCTCCCCTTCGCCCGTGCCGCCCGCGCCTCCCCTTCCACCCTTCGTCGCCCTCGCCGCCGGCACCCTTCGTCAGATCGGCACCGCCGTTGGCTTCTTCTCCCCTTCGCCTCCCGTCTCCTTCCTCCGTCGCCACTCTCCGCTACCTCCGCCGCCCCTGCCTCTTCCCCCTCCGCCGTCCCCTCGACTTCCCCTTTGCCTGCGCCGCAGCCGTCGGCCGCCTCCTCCCCTTCGTCCGCTTTGCCGTCCCCGCCCCTTTGCCCACTCTTCCCTCGCTGTTTTTGTTCTTGCTCCTAGTGCTGATCCCTCCCGCGCGCTATCGATTTGTTTTGTGTAGAGAATGGCGCCACCGGGGACGACGGCAGCGGCGTGTTGGCGTTCGTGGAGTACTGTCGGGACCCAAAAATACATCTTTGAAACCCTCTGTGTATTCTGAACTAGTCCCAGATCAATAGCTAGCTCACACAGGAAAATAGTGATGAAATACCATCCATTTATTCAATTTTAACTAAAGAGATCTCAAAGTAACAAACAATAATAATAACTGGACCTTATGGTCAACGTTTACTTAACTTGCCACGCAGGGCCAAAGAAACAAATAAACTCTTGCAGCGGAACGAAACTCTTCAAATGGCCAATCAACATGCCCACAGGCAATCGAGTGGAGAAACACATCCTAATTCGCAAAACCTTCATGGTCCTCCTGTGCAAAGAACTCTTTGGCAGCTTGATATTCTTCCTCTACTGCTGATCAAACAGAGGGCATAAAGCCATGAGTACTTTGAATGTACTCACCAAGCCGTAGGAAAATGTATGCAAATAGTATTCATGCAGGGCTTGAACCAAGATTAGCTGTATGGCTCTTTTGCGGAAAACAGTACTTACGACAAATACAATAAGTAGATTGAAATGCGTAATTGAAAACAATAATAAATAATTAAACAATTGTTTTTAACGACTAGTGAACTTCCCATTCACTTCCCAACCAAACCAACGATAAGTGAATTCTCCATTCACCAATCAACACAAATCACCAAGTGAATGATCTATTCACCAAACGAACATTATATTCATCAAGTGAACTTTCCATCCACACTCCGACTCATTTTTGAAGAAACTCTATCTCCCGTGTGAAATCCTCAGGCACGTCCATAACCGCGGACACGACTATTCGAATAGTTTTACACTCTGCAGAGGTTGTACAGCTTGACCCACAAGAGATAGATCAACTTATAATGTCAGGCATTTCATGCTTCCATAGGCGTGCGACTAAGTGATCATCACAAGGCTTTTACAAAGCTCCTTCTTAACCCAGTTCTGCCCGCTAAGGTTTCAACACTGAATGTCTTTCCGACCAGACAGGGCCCCCCTCTTGCGCCACCGTGAGAATAAGTTTTCCAAGACTCACACTTCACATGACAGAACCGAAATTAAGACATTGCTAATTAATCAGCCAGGTCCGTCCTATACCAGACATGTGGTTGTACGGTTAAGGCCCAGTTCAATGGCGCACAAGATTAAGTCCTTGACAAGTTACTCAGGCGAGGCTACCACAAACCCACAACATGTTCAATCCACATCCCCACTATCCACCAACCACTCGCCCGATCAAAAACTATTTTGTTTAACCAAAACCAATGACAAACCCTGTCATGGCTCCCAAATTTTAACAAGAATGACTCACCACCACGATTCTATAAATCATTAGGTCAAAATTAATTATCAAGACACATGTGATGACAAACCCATCGTAACTAAGCAAGACTAAGCATATGTACGATACCCATGTTGGCAATACTAATATTTCCAACTAAAATTACCCATGCTAAGGTGACAAAGGATTCATGGCATTCAAATAATCAATAGAGGCATAATGACAACAGGTAATAACTAATCCCAGAGCAATTTATATAAAGATAGCATGCAATTGTATAAAATAATATACTTTTGAAATCATGGGTTCAATATGATCAAAGGACCATGACTTGCCTGAGAATAAATCCTGAGATTGATTGATCTTGATCTTGGTATGCTACTCCTTGCTCAAAGCTTCCCGAAGTATCAACGTCTACTCGCAAAACAAGCAAATAAACTAAATAAATAAATAACAGAGAGAAAACAAACTCTAAAAATTAAATAAAAATCTCAGATAAATAAATCTCGAATTTAGATAAATTTAGGAATTTGAATGGACCCAATCGGAGTTCGGATGCAAAAGATATGGGCTCTGGAAGATTGAAATATAAAGAAATACCCTAAATTAGATTTTTCAGATTATCCCGAATTATTTTCCTATTGGAAATTCCGGAATATGACGTCGGCTGACGTCAGCGGAGGACGTTCGGACGGGATGAAGTTAACCTGACAGGTGGGTCCCACTCGTCATAGAGATAGTGCACCGTGGACTAGGTTTACAAGACTTTGGCTCGGGTGGGATTTTGAGTCTGCCACATGGCTGATGACCAGGAGCTGACGAGGGTACCACATGGACAAAAATGATGAGGTGGAAGGGTGACACGGCTGCCACATCAGTAGAGAGAAAACCCGAAGGGGGAGGACAGAGAGACCTGGCCGGTGGTGGAGATGGCGACGTCGAACCATAGCGAGGGAGCTCCGGAGAAGTGGCAAAACGGAATGCTGAGGAGACGGCGATGCTCTGGGAGGTGGTTCTGTGGCAAGGGCGGCAAGGGCTCGCCGGCGGCGGCGACTTGAGCGGCGGTGAACTCCATGGTTGTGACGGCTTTGGTGATTTAGCAGCGCCCACAACAAAGCAAGATGAGCATCGGGATGGCGACGACTAGAGGAGCATCACGGGACAAAGAAGGTGGCCGGAGATCAAGAGAACCAACGGCGAGAGGGTAAAAACCGGTGACGGAGAAGAAGCTCGGCGACATCAATTCGGCGACGGAGAAGCAAGATGAGAGGTGGAAACTGGTAGAGAGTAGCGTCGCGCACAACATGACGCACTCAAAACGGCACGAGGCTCACCGGCGGTGTAGATCGGAGAAGAGAGGCGGCGGCCGGTTCAATGACGAAAACGAAAACGACGCAGTGATGATCCTTCGAAGGAGATGATGGGAGCACGGCGTAGCCCTCGATGAGACGATCACAACGGTGGCGGCGGATGGGGCTGAGAGAGACCAACGGCGATGAAATCCGGCACGAAAGCCCACGGCGGCACTCGGCTCTTTTGACGAAATCCGACAAAACGAAGACGAACCCGGGGCTGTAACTTTAGGGTTTCAGAAGAGGATGGCAGGGCGAAACCTTTGACGCAAGCGCGGCCTTAAATAGCCACGGAAGAGGAGAGTTCGCGAGCAGCACGGCGCAACAGCAATCTGGCTCGGACACGCGAGGGGGGGGGGGAGTTCGCGTTGAAGACGAAGATGATGTGGCAAAGGAGGCGGACCCACCTAGCAGTGAGAGCAATGGAGGGAGGCGAGGACTGGGCTGCGGTGGAGAAAGAGGCCAAGCAGGCTGGGCCGAAGGGAGAAGGAGATGGGCCAAGACTTTAAGGATTGAGCCCAAGGAAGATTTTGAGATTTTAATAGCTTTTTCTTTTTAGAAAATAATAGAAAAGGCAAATAAGACTTAGAAAATAGCAAATGCACTCGGAAAAATTCTAGAAAATTCTAGAAAATATATCCAACACATAGAATCCAAATAAAATAGTTTTTATTATAGTTGATATTGACATTAATAATATTAAATTATTTTTGAACTCTAAAAAATCATATTAAGATTTTAACTTTAGCAGAAAAACCCAAATGGTTATTTTTCTTTTAAAACTTCAAAACAGACCAAATTTTTGGGATGTTACAAGTACAGCCTTTGACAAGCTCCGTGCGGCGACCGACGGCTTCGCTCTCGACCGCATCATCTCGGTGCATGGTGAGAAGGTGCCCAACATCGTCTACCGCGGCACGCTTATTGGTCGTGGAGAAAATGCAGGTGGAGCAGCAGCAGGTCATCGAGGAGTTTGCATCTCTTAGCTTAATAGGCATAATTCTAATTCTCTTGAGACGGATTTTTTTGGAGTTGTATGTTGAGTTCTTGGCAGCGTAGTCCCTAGAGCAGCAACTCATTACGTAGTAGTGTAGTACTAACATTTGGAATTAGAAAACGAAAAAGAGAACTGGTTTTTGTCACTGCGGGTTCAAATAGCTTGGTTGAATGTGATCTGGGAAGGCTTGGTGCTGCAGAGAAGTCAGGAAGGAGTCACCTTTCTGTTCTGAGCTTGCTAATTCTTTTCGTTCTTGCATGGTTGCATTCGGTGGCTCTTGAGTTTCTGTGTAATTTCACCTGTTAACACTGAACAAGCTGTTCTTCAGATAGCACTTGTAAAATCTATGACCATTTTGCACTACTTGACATGTTTTGTAGATTCTGACAAGCAGTTCATTGAGGAGTTCGAGAAGGTGAAGACTATACCAGATCTGAGGCCTGGTGACATCATTGAGCTTAGAATGGTGAGATTGCTGACTACTGTTGTTGACATCTGAAACTAATGTTGTTCCAGCAACGGCCCAACAAGAGGATCTTTAAGGGCATAATCATGGCGAAACACAAGTATGGTGTTCACACCACAATCCGTGTCAGAAGAATCATTGCTGGTGTTGGAGTTGAAATTACCTTCCCTGTGTAAGTTGGGGTTAATTGGTTTCATGAATTTTTCTATGCAATGTGGATAATGTGCCTGGCATCACATGTTGATGCTGAAATCATATTGAAATATTGGCATTTCAGAAGTTTTGCCAATCCTTTACTTAAGAAATTTGGAACAAACCTATGCCATTCTGCATGTTCCAATATATGTATATACTTTACCGACCTTAGTTATTATACCTCATTATGTTGCAAAATTTTTGGTCCCTTCGGCATTCTCATAGCTTGATAGGAGGATATATTTTAGGTTTCCTAATGTTTACTTTGAATTATGTTGATGGGTTTTACTGAGAGAATTCAGAACGAATCAAATAGCTACTATACTTTTGTCATAAGTTTGATATATGGCTTGTTTAGTTTGAGATACTTGCAAATGCTGAGTTAAATTTGCAATTTTCCTTTGGAATTTCTAGGCTCAAAATTCATCAGCAGACATATTTACAAAGCCAGTTAGCTGCTGTAATTTGAAACATGCCCAGATTTACGAAACCAGTCAACTGCCCAACTGGCTCTAGCTGTGTCTAATGTCTGATTTTGATTACAGAAACTTGGAGGCATATTGGAGATGATGTTTTGTGGGCGCTATGTAATTCTGATGATGGCGCTTTTTCAATCTACATAGGATTAATATACAATGATTTTTTCACTGTTCCATTTGAGCTTTTTGGTAAATCGATCTATGCATGTCGTGATCCTTCTTGTGGGTAAGGAAAAAGTCTCCCAATTTTGTATTTTTTAATATAAATTTTATGCATAATATCTTGCTCATCCCTTTTTGTGTGGTAATAGAGTTGCTGCCACTAAAGGATTACTTAAGGTAGGGTGGACGTACCCATTTGGTGTGGACCCTATGTGGCATGGTAGCCGTAGAGAGCTGCCGTTTCTCAACTCACTGAAGATGAAGATGTTGATTCTTCTTGGAGGTGCACAAATGAACCTTGGAATTGCTATTAGTCACTTATACTTTAATGCAAAGTTCTTCAGGAACAGTCTTAATGTGTGGTAAGTTACCTCACCCTTTGAGAAATGCACTTACCTATAATATTATAATTTGAGATGAGGATATATAGTTCATGTGATTGTGAGGAAGCAGTTCATCCTTCGTAGCTTGTGGTACAGTCGTTAGATTATGCTTATTGCTCTTGTTTGCTTTTGTAACAGGTACCAGTTCATTCCCTAGCTGATCTTCTTGAACAGCTTATTTGGTTACCTTTCCCTGCTCATCATTATTAAGTGGTGCACGGGTCAACAGCAGATCTGTACCATGTTGATATATATGTTCCTCAGTCCAGCAGATGAACTTAGGGCGAACCAATTATTTCCTGTTAGAAAACAGTGCATGTATATATATATATATATATATATATATATATATATATATATATATATATATATATATATATTCATTATTGGTATGTTCTGAGTTACTACTTGCTTACCTAGCTCCTATCATAGTGTCATGTACTTGTTACTTGCTAGTTAGTAGTTACTACTTACTACTACTTGCTTAAACAGCCTATGTTATCGTGTGATATATTTAAATTTGTTTGTTAAACTACTAATCTAGTTGCATTTTGGACATGTAGTATGGTTGATTGATCTTTATTTGTGCGATATATATGGTTTATATTTTCGCGCAATATCCGAATAATTATTCGTGACCGAGACAATCCGTATTTGGTTCGCATGTATTCGCTCCGTATTCGTGACTGAGACTATCTGCATTCGTATTCGTATCCGGCACTGTCCGTGTCCGATTCTGAATCCGAGAAAAAATGGAAAATGATACGTGATGAGCGATATCCGTCCGTATCCGCTCCGTTTGCACCCCTACGCGCGGTCTATAAAATGCAACTTTAGTCGCTTATTTCTATTGTAATATATTTATAAAACCTTTATGAAAATTACTAAATCTACACGACTCCTTATGAAAATACTTTTCAAGATAAATCTACACGTTTGACTGCTTGTAATCAAAAATGACTACTTTTTGTGACCCGAGGGAGCAACAATATCATACTCAGTTTTAGTAGAACTGTAAGTTCCGAGTACGTCACATTGATGCAAGACTCACCGTCTCAAGTTGTCAAAGAAACCATCGATCCTGTTGCCGTCTATCCTGTTGTTGATGGAACCGCGCGCCTGACCCACTCCGGCCGGGCTCACGGCCTCGGGTTCATGTTTGCCACCATGAACCTACACTTCACCGCTACCCAGGCTTGATCGAGCTTTGAACTCCTGGACGTCGAGGACAGTCTCGTCGCAGGGCGCCCTCGGCCGGCCAGCCGCGCGCACCGTCGAAGAACTCACGCTCCAGGGACGAACCTGCAGCAGCACTCGTACGTCGAGCACGGCACGGAGCACAAAACGTCGGCGTGCTGCACCGTCGCAAGAACCGGCCGATACTCGAGGCGCCAAACGCCGGCGTCCGGCCTAGGGATGGCAATGAGCCTCATTCTCCATTCCCGATGGAGAATTCATCTATTATTGGACGGGGATGGGGCTATTTCTTTCCCCACGGAGATGCTAATATGCAAATACAATTTCCCATTGGGTGAAACGGGGATGGGACATTCCCCTACTCTCCATCCCCGTTACCCACTTGGGGCCCCAATAAGATATGTAGGTCACTAGTCCAGTACCGCACAACCCGATAAGGTGATAGCCAGATAATCTTATTTGCATTCTTTACTTTTCAGATGCTAATTAATAAAAAATATTGTCATTTTAGTATTGCATGTGAATGTTCATACTCATTTTATAACATTATGAATCTTATTTTATCTTCTTTCGGGATCTAACTTGCGGGTATGGGTCCCCGTGGGGCCCCGATAACCCGATGGGGACGGGGACGGGGGAGAATAGCACCCGAGAACGGGGATGGGGACGGAGAATTTTTCGTCGATCGGAGATGGGGATGTTCCACCACTCTCCGACAGGGAATGACCCCGTTGCAATCCCTAGTCCGGCCAGCGCCACGGCGGCGCGACGTGCGTGGACCCAAGGGGCAGTCTAATGGCTGGCTCATGTTATACCTCTGATAAACTATTGTTGGTGATAACTCGGTATTCGGTCACCGCTGATGGCCCACGGATCGAGCTCATCGAGTGGTGACCTAGAGGGCAGGCACGCGGCGCTCGTTGCGTTCGCGTCGTTCGGAAATAAACTACCGAACCAAGAAGTGGGCCGAGCCTAGACGTGTTTGCCGGCTAGTCAAATGGAACCCGGCCTGAGCCCGACGCGAATGCCGAGCGAGCCGTACCCGATCACAGCAGAACAGATTCGGCGCACCACGCGCTGCTGTTCTGACAGGTGGTCCGTGGTTAGCGGGGCCAGAGTGTCATAGAAGGGATTGCTCCGAGAACTAGCTCCGCGTGGTGGGGGGTAGAAGCGTCATTTCACAATTATTTCGCATTCCCCTCTGCCTAGGCTTCTGCTCTTGCACCCACTGACATGCTAGCCACGTTGGGGTTGTCCCCATGTCAGTGAGACATTAGGTAGAGCGGTAGGAGCAGACTGTGTGACCAAATCTTTTGGCTCCATTTCCCGAAATTTCAAAATCCCGCTACCTCCGAAGGTGACCTTTTCTTCATCACCACTCCCTTTCCGCGACGGAGGTTTCGAGCACAGGAGAGAAGCTTGAAACCCCAAATCCCTCGAGCGCGTGGATTACGAGGCGACGCGACGCAGGCGAGCGGCGGCGAAGGTGAGGCCGTCCACCGTCGCCGCCACCTCCCTCCTCCCCGTACTCCTCGCTCGCTTCCGCTTCCTCCCTCTACTTCCCGGTGTCTCTGACCTCGTCTCTGCTTCGTCTTTGGATTAGCTTGGCTTGGTTGGCTTCGGCAGCACGGCGTCGGAGAGATTCCTCGCCGCGGTCCGTGTTGCTTCGCCGAAGACCTCCCGCGGGGGCGAACTGGAGCGTCGCGTCGGGTCACGACTTCCGAGGCGGCGCGGAAGATTCCTAAAGCTAAGGTACTGACTCCCAATTCCCCCCATCGATTGGCTCGGTTCGTGCGCTTTGGTTCCCGCACGCGAGATTTTAGGATTTGGGGGGTTGGAATTAGGTGCTGTTGGGAGCGGTGAGTCGCTTTGGGGGCTTCGATTCGGAGCAACCCACCTGTGCATTTCCGAATCAGATAATTTCACCTGAATTACACGCTTGCCGGGGCAAATTTTGGCTTACGTCTTCTGATTTCGTTGGGGTTTGCTCCTCTCCCGTTGTGGAATTGTACATTCTACCTCTCGCAGCGGTTCCAATCGGTTGCTATAAGATGCTTGCTTCGTCCATGGATCTCTCTGTTGGATTGTTTTTGTCTTTCGAACTTGTGATTAGCTGCCGCAAAGTGTTAGATTGTGCTGGTATTGCTTCGTCCCAGTATTTCACCGAGTTGGGTTCCTTGAGATAGTGTGTTCGACCTGGGTTTTGTTGCTTGTGGAAGACAATCCCTGAATGCTGAGGCCACGTTTAGTACGCTGCTATATGATGTAGCTACGTTGTTACGTTTTCTGATTTAATATGCTTATGAGGGACTGGTCCCAGTATTTCACCGAGTAGGCTAAGTCAACCTGTAGATATGCACTTATTGTCTGCATTCTGTTTAATTTGAGCCTCAGTTTAGTAGTGCAGTGGTCAGTCAAAATCTGGTTGTGGTCTGTGGTATTTAGTAATTTCAGCCACCGTAGCAATTTAGAATTTGCATACCGCATACATAATGCAGCTCTACCACAGTAGCAATTTTTACTTGACAAACATACATGATGCTTGTTCTGTGTTAATGTTCAGTGCTAACTACTCTTTTGGGCACGATTCATATCGTATTTCCATAAATGATTTTAATGATTTTGTTAAGCTGATACTTGTATTACTTTTATCTGGTCGGCTAGTTAAGGACCAGTGGCAGTCCTTGCTTCGATGTCAATGTTGCCATGCAACACATCCCCTGAAACCATGTTTTCACCTTTGCTGATACAGCTGCACTTTGCAAATTTCTTCCTATAATCATGATTTCTAGATGATGTTTCTTTGCAATAATTCTGTATACATTTCTGAAGCTTAATTTGATTCTGAAAGATGCTTTCACACTGGTGGAATCTTCTTACCACATGCAATTATTTTCCTATTTATCAGGTTCAAGTCTAGTTAATTTGGTATACTATTATCTCAGAAGCTGCACCTATGGAAATTGAGCTGCAGAACATCCAGAAAGTGAGTAGAATTTTCCACTGTTAAGTTGTAGGATGTACTTCCTTTCCATGTTATCCTTTCAGCTCAGCTGTTCTTCTATTGTAGCATTTAACAATTCATGTATTATGCTTGTGTATAGGCTACATCAAGTGATTATTGGAGTTTGGCCAGTAACCAGTATCCATCTGGTAAATTCCCTAAGGTCTCAATTGGTATCACAATTCCGAGGGCAGGTTTTCTATCAAGAGGCAGAGATGCTTCTACTACCCCTGCATTTGAGAGGAACTTGTCTCAGGGAACTGATGGAAGATCTAGACCCCCTAAAGGTGATAATGCTTCACTTTGGGTCTCATCAGAAGCTGCAAACCATGATGGATCTGTTAAAGAGGCACTAGAAGGTGCAAACCATGATGGATCTGGTAAAGAGGCACCTGAAGCTGTCCCTGTTAAGGTTTCTGTATCACAACCTGATGATAATACACGTGAGCAAACAGGAACTTTTTCCTTTGGAACAAGAAGAGAACAAGGCATCCAGCTTGATCAATTAGGGAGGTCACCATTTGTGAGTTCTCAAGGAAAGCACCAAGTGGAATCTGCAGATAAAACCAAGCCCAACAGTGAAGTACTCAGGATGAAGTTGTGGGAGATCCTTGGTGGCACTTCACAAAACAAGCAGGCTGTTGTTTCACCAAACCCTGAAGACATTGAGACACCTGACCAACCTAAAAGTCAAACCTCCAATGGGCCATCTTCAGGAAACAAGCAGGTTTTCTCTTCAACTGTTCCTGATAACATCAAGACGCCAGATCCGCTGAACTGTCAAACAGCGAAGCTTACAAAGTGTAAACCATCCTCTGATCCAATTGAGTCAGATTCTGATAGTCCACAAGTAGTTGAAATAAGACCTGTTACTCGTTCGTTAGGGCGCAAGAAAGCACCATCAGCCTCTATGCAACAGGAAAAGAGCCAGAGTGCAAAGAAACCATTATCTACTTTTCGTTCTGCACCCAAGCCGAAAATGCTGGACAATGTGTTTGCTTTCAACGAGAAATGCACACCTAAAACAGTGGGGAAATCTGCAATTGGTGAATCTGGGAGCTTAAGAAATCTTAGAAGCTCGAATAGGAAGGCTAAAGTTGAGCTTAAGAAGATACATTATTCAGACCGGATTTCCGATAAGACCACACAGGATGATAGGGAAGGAAAGCTACCTTCTAGAAATGCACCAGCAGAGAATAAGAAACAAAAGGCCACCTCCTTTTCTTCTTTGTCCCGAACTGGAAAAACTGCTGAGAGCTGTTCTAGAAGCCCTAATAGGGAGAGGCTGAATAAGATGGCTAAAGTTGGGCCTCGGAAGATGCAGTCTTCAGAAAATTTTCTGGCCAAAACACTGAATGATAGTGAAGATAAGCTCTCTGCTCCTCAGAATACGTCATCGAAGAGCAAGGAAAATTATTCTTCTTCGCCACTGCCTCAGAAGGAGAATGATAATTTGAACATCCCTCAAGCTTCAGACACAAGCCCTCATGCTCATACAACAGCGGGGAATAATTTTAACTCACCACTGTCTGGTGCAGCTAATCCATCACCTGAGCCAAAAACATACCCATGGGAACATGATGCAAGTCCTGAGATAAATGGTAAATTTAGAGAGAAGAAGGTTGCCAGTCCATTGGCAGACAGATTCAGAGGCATGCCAGATGACTTTGCAAGTCCTACTTTTGCAGCTAATATAAATGACTCCCTTCAAAGAAGTAAAATGCTAGATGATGACCTATACAGCCCCAAATATCCAAAAAGTGTGAACATGTCAAGATCAAGTTCCTACACCTCAGATTCAGAATCTGAGCCATTGGTACGCTTGAAGTCTCTAAAGCATATTCCAACCTTAATAAATTGGTTACAGAATAATGCTACCTGTTATCACTCATTAATGTATTCTGATGTCCAGGACGAAATGGATAAAACCGATGAGTTACCTGGCAGTGAATCTCCAAATTCTCCAGAGGAAAGAGAGAATGGAAAACAACCATATCTTTCACCCCTTTCTCCAATTGAAGATGAAGGGGCTCAAAGTTCTATTCCAAGCTTTGGAAAAGGTCAGAAGACTAACATTGCCAATTGCCATACACTATATAGGCAAGACAATAGGCAAAACAATAGTTTTGCCAGATTATGTTACGTTCCTTTTTGCATTTAGTGCTACATTTCTAGAAGCAAAGGCGACAATGTGAGTTTACATTGTACTATCCCCCTGTTCTGCATGAGGACAGGGCTTTTTTAGATAGCACATTCCTCTGTCTATTTATTCAGACACATATATATATTTCGAGCGATTATCTCTATGTATGAATTACCAGCTATATGCCTATATCAAAGGAATCAGCGCTTTCACCAATCCTATGATTGCATTTGCTGTATTTGCATAATTTTTCATAGCAATCCTTCCATCATTGATCAATCACTATCAGCGTCACATGATTGATGATTCATATATGATGTAAGCTTTGTTCCCACCTTTGCCGCCTGTTTGTATTGTGGAAATTATGACTTGATTACTGTACACTTTACCGATGTTCGAACGGTTGTGTCTTGCTAGACTGGTAAGCATATTTGCAGGCTTGATAGTGGTGGTGCAGTTTTCTGTGAGAACTATTAACAAGTTAGTGCATCCACTTTTATTGCTAAACTTCTTGATGACAGTTACACATTTTGTGACATGAAAAATGAAGTATATATACAAGTTATTTGCTTTTGGGGTTATTATCTCGGCATCTTTTAATTATGCTGCCTTATTAAGCTGTTAGGTATCTTTCAAATAATCAAATGACCTGCTATTAGAATTTTATTGCATGCAATTCATGTTCACAGGCTTGAGTTGTCCATGCAAAATTTCTATTTTTTGTCTGGCTTTAGAATAACGCTCTTCAAATATATAGCCATAACTTGCTGGTATGCTAACAAGCTACACCCATTTTAAACTATTTTAGGAAGTGCTTGCTCAAGAGAAGACATTCAAATTGAACTTATAATTTGTGTGACAAGTGGAATAGCAGCAAGCCAGCAACATGTGGCATATCCTGTCATGTGCATGCATGCTAGTTTACATGTATTTTGTTAGTATTGTTTTCTATATTGAGTTTGCTGTTACTTGTTATTTGACTGAATTAGTTTTAGAACACTAATATCTGGAGCTAAAGTTCTTTCCAGATGTTCTTGGAGATGTGTAAATTTCAGTATACATATATCCCAAATTGCTTCTTGGTGCCTGTTACTTATTAATTTTGGTTCTTCATGTGCAGGATATAAATCTTGCAAATTGCTTTCAGATGTCGACAGCCCCGAAAAATCTCCTCTTAAAAATCTGGGAAGGAAATCACATCTAAAAGAGGGTAGAATGGGCAAAAGACACTTATCTTCGCCTACCCCTTTTGCCACTTCTGGTAAAACTGCTTACTTTCTTGCTTTGCTTTCATATGTTTGCAGTTCATAACTAATATGTCCTTACTATTTTTTCAGGAACACAAGAAACTATCATGTCAGACAAAGAACCAGAACAATGCCCAGAAAACTACCTAACCAGGTGTGTCTTAGGTTGTATTAACAAAGAAGATATATCCGAGATTGCTAGCTGGTTTAATTTCATTTCTTGATTTCAACCAGGGCTTTTGATCAATTAGTGGTGGTTCTGGGAAGGTTCCAAACCAAGATCAAGTCTGAAACAAGCAATAAAAGTTCTGAGATACTTGCAGCTACTGGAGAGACAATACGCCAGCACCTTGAGGGGGTTGAGGTGCAGATGCATGCTGATGTGTAAGATACTAAGATCTTGTGCCAGTGCTACCTAGAAACTACACCCTCTAATCTGCATATGCAAAATAAAATTGTTATTGGCTTGATGCAGAAAGTATCACATAAAATAGAGGTATAGCTATATTTTTGATACATGGCATTTAACTGTGCTTTCAGGGACAAGCTGGTTAGTACAGGCAAATCTAAAAGGAAACGTCTAGAATCAACATTTGAAGGTAAAACTTTTGTTATGTTAATGCAACAATTAATTGGGGAGCTCTGTTTATTGTGAATTATAACAGTGGGATCCATTAGTTGGAATCCCTTCAGAAAACAGTTAATCTATGAAGATGTGATATACTGATGTTTTGATCCAATTATTGAAGTCATAACACAGTCATTGAAGTCGTAACATTTTGATACTTCTACTCCGCCTATTTGCATTATTCAAGTCAAGCAACATACAAACTCTATTCATCAGTACAGAACCATAATTTTTTTGGAATCTAGAGCAGCTAAACAATTCAAGCTTTGAATATAACCAGAGAGAACCATATTCTGTTAGTTGTTATCCACCATGCTATGCACGGCCTACATATGCTATACTTCAACAGAACATAATAGGATGATAACCAATGAAGCAAGTAAGCAACGATGAACATGGGATGCAAATAGAAACCACAAGCCTGAGATTACGTAGGTTGATTTGATTCTTGCAATCTCTTTCATTATCTGCACTTCGAAGCATAAAGTCAATGCCATGAACGATTAGTTTGAGAAAAGCTAATGTTGCATTTCTTTGAATCTGCGTGCAATTATCCAATATGGCTTGGTCTTCATCTTCTTTGTTATTTGGACCTTGTATTGTATATGCCTATATGGATGGAAATCTCAAAAGTTGTAATTACCGTGTTTTCCTGCGTCTTTTGTTGTTTTTATTGAATGATGTTAGCTACTCAATTGATGTAATCTAACCCTATGTCTTTTGGTTTGCAGAGCAACAAGAAAAGTTAAGGATTCTTCATGATAAGTTCAAGGAGGAGGTCAACCAGCAGTTGCTCGGTTGCAGGAACTCTCTTGAGGATTTTGAAGCCTATCATGCAGAACTTAAGGGAGTGGCTGACAAGCAAAGTAAGTTTAACTTCATACCTAACAATAGAGCAATGCAATTGAAACATTTACTTGATGGACCATTTCTTACCAATGGACTCTGTGTACCAATTACCAAAATTGTGAATCCATGTTAACCTCTGTGGGAGCCTTATGAAGTAGAGATAGTTGTAAGTATCACCGTTGGAATGCTCTGCTTACAAATTGGGAGCATTGTATGGTATACTTGATCCAGGCATTTCAGTTATATCCTCCCAAAATTGTTCCACTTAAAGTTTATTTCTGAATAATATGGTTGAACCACGTGTTTAATTGAAAAGAATGATAGCCCAATCTGCATGTCACATTATTGTAAAAAGTATTGACCAGTGAAAAAATTATAGCTTTGTTTCTTTGTTATCACTATTAAGATGCAAATTATGGAGTGGTTAATATCATATCCACTTGAAGGAATCGGTTTATACTTTAACGTGCTCCGTTTTTTAACCATTGGCCATCTGAATTACCACTGACACTGAACCATGGTTTCCTTTTATGATTGCATCAACAGAAGCGTCACACAAGAAGCTGCTCCTAAATGCTGAGAAAACGGTAGGCACTGAGCTCAACGACGCAGAAACCAAAATTGCCGATGTTCAGAAGGTAAGGCAAACGCAAATCTTAAACCCCAGCTATCCCGTAGCGATCGAATCTTCACCTGTTCGTGGCGAATTGTTTTGCAGAGAGCGCGGAAGAGGATGAATGGCCTGAAATACGTGCTCAAGGAGCTCATCGCGGAAACGGCAGATTGACCGCCAAGTTCGCCCGCTCGACACAAGTACATAGCTAAGGTGTAGCAAGTAGGACGTAGAGAATGCACACTACAGATAGGTCCACAGTTCCATGTACAGAGCTTATGAGTAGGAGAGGGGTTAGAATTCATATAGGTTTCTTACAGGTTGAACTTTGCCAAGGCGGTAGTAGTCTATCCATAGCATCAGTTCACCCGTTCTAGTTTCGCATAGAGTTTTGCTTTGCTTGACTGGTGTACCCAACCTGGCTAATCACCAGCTAGCGCTGCCACTACTGGTCTACCATTTTGCATGCGTAACTTACCATACGGAGAACCACCAAGCGGATTCTTTGTGTACTGCTATCGTTCGTTTTTTTTCCAGACAAGTCGGAAGTTAATCGGAACAAGAATGTCAAAGCAGTGCGCTCTTGTAATGTAAAGATGCAGCGCAAGTGCTTCGATTGGATTTGGATTTGGATTTGGTGTCATGTGAATCTGATAGTTGGGGGGGAAAAGAATCAAATACGCGGTTGGTGATATATTTGATTCTTTTTTTCCAGTGGTGTTTTCTGCACAGGAGTACAATGTTGTATTCGGCATGAGAAACGAGAGCGTAATGTTGTCCATTATTTCAGCTTTTATATACGTAACGTCTGTATACAAATGGTTATCCAGCCGTACATGCAAAATGGGAGCTAACCATCTCCCGTGTAGATCCCAGGACTGCAATGAGAATCTTCACTGGTTCTGCATGGTTCTACATATATAGTATATCGCTAATGCGTCCGGGTTACAAGGGTAGAGGAACAGCTTGGAGTGGGAGACTTGCGAGCAGTTTGAGTTTGTTGGGTTTTTTCGTACGGGGTGCGACGATCATTCCGCTATGCAAGAATAAATTCTTTTTTTATTAGTTAAAATAAGATATGCTACAGACTTTGCCATGGAGAATTGATCAATGGAAGTCTGGCTGCCCCGTCGATGTCAAGCACCGGTGCCACATCCGGCTGTTTGGATCGACAAACCTCGTCGACTTGACTTCCGGTATCGGCAAATAGACGTTGTGCGTGTTGCATACACCGGCTGTGATGCCGCTGAACCCGCAAAGGCGCCATGAACCCGCAAGTTTTCATCAGAGGCTAATGCTGAGACAACAGAAAAATACCAGGATTTGTTACGAGGCAGTGAGGAGCAGCGGTGTCTTACAGCATTCTGACCGAGCACTGTGCATAGGACGGCATCAGTTGCGTTGGCACGCACCGCGCGGACTATGTATGTAGGATCGATATACTCCACATCAGAATGAACACCTATTTCCTTGAAATGAGAAGATCTGTGGCATGGTGTGCCTTAAGTTAAATATGGTTCATTCACAGTACATCCATCAAGGTGAAGATCATTCAATGGACAAACCTTCGGTTGAAGATGCACACCGAGATCACTAAGAACCATGTTGAAACTTTCTTGAATTTTTTCGCAACTTGTTGAAACTTGCATGGAACTTCTCACGAAACACGCTGAAACATTTTTGAAACTCTTTTTACGAAATGTGAAACGTCATGAAACCTTAATCCCGAAAGTCATAAAACCTGAATATTTAAACGTCGTGAAACCTGCAACCCCATGAAACCTAATGAAATCCTATGATTGAAACCTGAAACCTAAAGCGTTATGAAAACTGGAACCCTATGAAACTGCTATAGTGTTGGAATGCATTCTAATGCTATAGCGTGAGCTAGCAACACTCTATTAGTACATAGAGAAAAACTAACCGACGTTGTCCCGTTGGGTAGCAAACCGATGTGATAGGGCCTTACTGTTCGATCCATTTGCATCCCATGGCTAACCTCCATTCCCCATCCCCCTCTCTCCCTCCCGATCGATTCCACTTTCTTTTTTTTCAAGGATATGGAAAAGTTTTGCACATCATATCATTAGTAGAAAGAGATTGAAATCCCAGAGGATACATGGTATACTAGCATGTCCGAAAAACTTGAGCGTAACCGCTCAACAGTTAGACGCTAATGAAAACCAAAAACTGACAGAATTGAGCACAACTCGCTGGCCGATTGCGGTCGTCGTCGGTGGATCTCACGATTGAGCACAACTCGCATCGGCCACGGGCTTATGCAGCAACAATGGATGGCGAGCAGTGAGTGGTGGGCGCGCTCCGCCGGCCGCTCCAAGGGCCCAAGTGGCCCTTCTTCCCGCTCCTGCATCGCCCTGAACTTAGCCCCAACCCCATCGTCAAGATCAACCCCAAGAGCCCTGCCGCTCCTATGTCTCCTTCCCCCGTGTCCTCCCCATCATCCGAGGAGGTGGTGCGCGGTGCAAGAGTCTGCATGACCTCATTTCCAACAGTAGGGATGGGAGCGTCCTGCACTTCTCCATGCCCAGGGCGTCATGCACAAAGGCAGTGGCGCGAGAGGCAAGGGTCGAGAGGAGCTAGGAGGATGCGGAGGTGGAGGTGGCGTCGATGCTGCGAGCCGTCGGGGAGGGTTCCTGAGGATGAAGGAGCACAGGCTACAGATGACGCTCCAGATGGAGAATGTGGGTCTTGAAAATTTTTGGCTGAAACTTTTGAAACTTGTTGAATTTTGCTGAAACTTGTGAAACTTGTTGACTAAAACTTGTTAAAACTTGGGCATGAAACTTTCTTGGAATCTTCTAGAACCTTCTAGGAACACATGAAACTCCCTAAAACCTGAAATTTTTAAATGTATTCATGAAATTCTTGAAACCTAATGAAACTTTTTGCTATACCATTGCAACACTATACCGTTTTCTAGCCGCTCCCTTGTACATAACCCTATCTTGTGAAACTTCTCACAAGTGGCATATTTGGTCCTTAATGTTTTTTTTTCTGAAAACCTGACTTTTGTCCATCACGTGTCAAAAAGTCCACCTATGCCAAATAAGGACCTCTGTACACATGAGGATCCACGTGGGCATGTTGAGTCAGATCTATTTTCTAGTAGGTGAGTCATCTCGAGCAAAATGTCTATTCTACCCTTGCATCCATGCCCCTTGAGCAATTGGGTTTCCTCCCCTCGGAGAACCCTCCAGAGTGCTACCGCGTGGTTAAATCCCAAAAAATCTATGAATATACTCATACGTTGTGTCGTTGGGAGAACTCGAGCTGTGCCGTTTAACCCACACCGATTATGTCGGACCAAAACCCGAGTCCTCTGTGAAAATTTTGTGTTATTCTCTGGATCAATAGATAGCACTCACAGACACATTGTTGAATCAATTCATACATATCATAAAGATCAAACTATTCAATATATTACAAACACCAGAGTGACATAGACCACGTCGGGTCAAGTTTTACAAGGAGGGCTGAACAGGTCAAACTAATTACATCACAAGAAATCTACGGAATCCAAAGCGGAAGCAAAAGAGGGAGGGTAGAACACACATTTCCATAGGCAGTGACTGGGGTAGTTCATGTACGACTGGTATTAACCAAGGACCTAGATAATCCTGGTTGTACGCAAGTGCCGACGAGCCAGCTAGACTGAGGCAAAGCCAAGACTACTCGAAACTAGACTACTCTTCATCGCCGCCTTGTCTAGCGACTTTGGGGTCCTCGTAGTAGTCGTAGTCTCCTTGATCCGCTGGATCTGAAGGATTGGGGAAAGAGAGAGAATAAGCACAACTTCCGTGCTCGTGAGCCAACACACATAATACAGTAGTATACATGCATGGCTTATCAAGGGAGGCACGTGTTCTTTTATTTGCCAAAGCAAGGTTTTCAATTATCATATTTAGAAATTCCTATCACTTAGCATTTAACAAAATTGCATTTGATTAAAGAGAGTAAATGTACAGTATTAAATAACAGCAAAGGCTACATCCACCCATGCTTAGTTGAAATGTGGCTATGACCACTATTAACAACACTTGGTATGATGACCCGGGAACAACATTGGGTACGACCACCTAGGAGCAACACCAGGGACGGGTTACATCCGCCTGACCATTTTTCAATCCATCCACAAAGGTTTTGAAATAGAACTAACTCTAGTAAAGTTCCCAAGTCCATCTTTGACCGTAGACACGGCTGTTTAAACAGTTTACACTTTGCAAAGATTTGTACACTTTACACACAAGAGATAATTAACTCGTAGCCCCACACGATTCCTTAGTCATGTGGTCGAGAGACTATCACAGTAACTTTTCGAATTATCTCGCCCCTTCCATCATCTCACCTATATGGGGTTACGCCCATATGTTGTGCGGAATGTTCACCACAACAACTAGCGCAGCTGACCCCGGCCACAACGACTAGCGCAGCTGGCAACTTCACCATACCACGATGTCCCTTTCAAGCCGGAACGCATCCGCCACTTGTACTGCCCCAATCCTCTCCAGCAAGATGACTTTCAGGGTTCGATAACTTTACTAAGCCAAGTTGCATTTTGTAGACTTGTGGTTGCACATGTTTTACAAGGGAGGCTGTAACATCCCAAAAATTTGGTCTGTTTTGAAGTTTTAAAAGAAAAAGAACTATTTGGATTTTTCTGGCAAAAGTTAAAGCTTAATATGAATTTTCAGAGTTCAAAAATAATTTAATATGATTAATGTCAACATCAACTATATCAAAAATTATTTTATTTGGGTTTTATGTGCTTGGATATATTTTCTAGAATTTTCTAGAATTTTTTCGAGTGTATTTGCAAATTTTTATTTGTTATTTGGAGTTTCTGCTATTTTCTAAAAAGGAAAACTAATTAAATTCTCAGATTACCTTCGGGCCTAATCTCTCCTCCCGGCCCATCTCCTTCGCTCCCCGGCCCAGCCGCTCGGCCTTTCTTCCCACCGGCCCACTCATTTTCTTGATCCACTTCCTTTTCTTTCTTTCCACCCGACTCGGCCTGCCATTTTCTTTGCCTCGCGCGTGAGCCCAGCCGAGAGGCAGCTCCTTCTTTTTCTTTTGTCTCCCTGCTAGTGGACCCGCTGCTTGCCATCTGTGCATCGTCAACCTCCAGGACTTGAGTCCGTTTTGCTCACGCCACGGCAGTACCGGCCCTGACTTGGATTCCCTCTCCCGAACACTATATAAGGAGCCCCTGTGCGTCCAAACCTCCGCGCCACCATCCTCTCTTGAAACCCTAATCCCTTTGCCTCGGGATCGTCTTCGTCGCGCCGGAATCGCCGAAGGCCCGAGCCGCATTGAAGCTTCGTCTCCACCGGAGTTCTCCGCCGTTGGTCCATCTTCGGCCGTGATTCTTCCTCCGTTGGGTTCGCAATAGCGAAGGCTACACCGTGCCTGCACCCACTCTACTTGGAGAAGCCCCGTTCCCCGTTTTCACCTTCGTTGGACAAACCGACAGCCGCCTCCCTTTTTCGATCTATATCCTGGTGAGCTTCTCCATTGTTTCTATCCCGTCTTCTTGTGCGCAATGATATTCTCATCCAAAACCCTCTCTTGTCTCTCTCTCTGGACCACCGAGGCGCTGTCGTCGGTCATCTCTTCTATCTCCGGTCAACCTTGGATTGTCGCTATTCTGGTCATCTACTAGCCGTTCCGAGCTCACCTCTGTGATCCTCTTGTCGATGCTAAGCCAGTGCTCGCCTTCGTCTCCTTCGGGCGCCACTCCATGCCGTTTTCGTCATCACAGTGGAGCTCGTCGCTGCCAAAGTCACTGTCGCCGACGAACCACCGTCGCCCTGGTCAAACCGCCACCTCCAGTAGCTTCGCCTTCTCTGCGTCATTCCGTTTTGCCACTTTCTTGGAGCTAGATCGCCGCCGTTCATCCCCGCCTTCGCCTCCATTACCACCGGCCAAAAGCTCCAGAGCTCAAATCGTCGTCTCGGGTGTTTTCTCCCATGCCGACGTGGCATCCATCTCATGTGCCACCTCTGCACTCAAGCCCATGTGGCATCCGCGTGTCTGTCCAGGTCAACACCATGTGGCACCTCCAAATCTCTATCGAACCAAAAGTCCAAGAACCAGGTTCATGGTACACCCAGCCACTTCCAAGTGGGACCCACCTGTCAGGTTGTTTTCGTCCCGTCCGAACGTCCTCCGCTGACATCAGCCGACGTCATATTCCGGAATTTCCAATAGGAAAATAATTCGGGATAATCTGGAAAATCCAATTTAGGGTATTTCTTTAGATTTCAATCTTCCAGCGCTCATATCTTTTGCATCCGAACTCCATTCGAATTCCTAAATTTATCTAAATTCAAGATCTATTTATTTGAAATTTTTATTTAATTTTTGGAGTTCATTTGCTCTCTGTTATTTATTTATTTGGTTTATTTGCTTGTTTTTGCGAGTAGACGTTGATACTTCGGGAAGCTTTGAGCAAGGAGTAGCATACCAAGATCAAGATCAATCTCAGGATTTATTCCCAGGCAAGTCATGGTCCTTTGATCATATTGAACCCATGATTTCAAAAGTATATTATTTTATACAATTGCATGCTATCTTTGTATAAATTGCTTTGGGTATAGTTATTGCCTGTTGTCATTATGCCTCTATTGATTATTTGAATGCCATGAATACTTTGTCACCATAGCATGGGTAATTTTAGTTGGACATATTCATATTGCCAACATGGGTATCGTACATATGCTTAGTTCAGCTTAGTTACGATGGGTTTGTCATCACATGTGTCTTAATAATTAATTTTGACTTAATGGTTTATGGAATCGTGGTGGTGAGCCACTTTTGTTAAAACTTGTGTACCATGACGGGGTTAGTCATGGGTCTTTGTTAAACGAAATGGTTTTCGCTCGGGCGAGTGGTTGGTGGATAGTGGGGATGTGGATTGAACATGTTGTGGGTTTGTGGTAGTCTCGCCTTAGTAACTTGTCAAGGACTTAATGTTGTGCGCCATTGAACTGGGCCTTAACTGTACAACCACATGCCTGATGGGACGGGCCTGGCTGAATAATTAGCAATGTCTTAATTTCGGTTTTGTCATGTGAAGTGTGAGTCGTGGAAAACGTATTCTCACGGTGGCGCAAGAGGGGGGCCCTGTCTGGTCGGAAAGACATTCAGTGTTGAAACCTTAGCGCGTAATCGGGTTAAGAAGGAGCTTTGTAAAAGCCTTGTGATGATCACTTAGTCGCACGCCTACGGAAGCGTGAAATGTCTGACATTATAAGTTGATCAATCTCTTGTGGGTCAAGCTGTACAACCTCTGCAGAGTGTAAAACTATTCGAATAGCCGTGTCCGCGGTTATGGACGTGCTTGGGGATTTCACATGGGAGATAGAGTTTTTTCAAAAATGTGTCGGGGTGTGGATGGGAAGTTCACTTGATGAATATAATGTTCGTTTGGTGAATAGGTCATTCACTTGGTGGGTTGTGTCGATGGGTGAATGGAGAATTCACTTATCGTTGGTTTAGTTGGGAAGTGAATGTGAAAGTTCACTGGTTGTTTCAAAGAAATTGTTTAATTACTTATTATTGTTTTCAAATTACGTATTTCAATCTATTTATTGTATTTATCGTAAATGCTGTTTTATGCAAAAGGGTCATACAGCTAATCTTTGTTCAAGCCCTGTATGAATACTATTTGCATACATTTCCCCACGGCTTGCTGAGTACATTTAATGTACTCATGGCTTTGCGCCCTGTGTTGCTTAATCTTCACAGAAGAATCAGGGAACTCCGAGTTCTACCAGGAAGACCATGAAGGTTTTGCGGATTATGATGCGTTCTCTACTCGATTGCCTGTGGGCATGTTGATTGGCCATTTGAAGAGTTTCGTTCCGCTGCAAGAGTTTATTTGTTTCTTTAGCCCTGCGTGGCAAGTTAAGCAAACGTTGACCATAAGGTCCAGTTATTATTATTATTTGTTATTTTGATATCTTTTTAGTTAAATCGAATAAATGGATGGTATTTCATCACTGTTTTCCTATGTGAGCTAGCTACTGATATGGGACTAGTTCAGAATACACAGAGGGCTCCTGAGATGTATTTTCGGGTCCCGACAGAGGTGGTATCAGAGCCATATCGACTGTAGAACGCAACCTTAGTTAGCATGGTCATTTTAGCTAAAAGTTTCAAAACTTATTTTCTAAATCAAATCAACTTAACTTGACTTGAGTAGTTGTTCTTTTCTCATCTCTTCTGGTTCTATTCTCATCTCAGTCTATTCTATTCTATTCTTATCCTATTCTATTGTACTCATCTTGTGCCAAAGATCTTGTCTCTTGCCTTTGCTGAATGTTGTTTTACAATCTTAAATTGACTTTCTTGCCTCATTAATTTATCTCGTCCAAAAGGAAGAAGTCAAGTCACCGGCAATCGTCAAGAGTATCTTCGTCGCTTCGTTCCAGTTGTTTTTGAAGAGTCTTCGTCCTCCAGTTCAGATTAGGAGCCGTCCTATTAGAGCTTAGTGACGTTTTAGATCGTTGTTGCAATAGGTCTTTGTTTGGGTTGTGTGCAAGTGGGAGCTGCAGTTTTGCTGTCAAGCATTATGTTGCAGGCACACTAAGGCTTTAATTTGAAAAGTTTTATTGTGTTTTCATAGCGTTTCAGCTATGTCTTCTTGTCTTTGCCTTTGGGTATAATCTGTTTCCCCTAATTAGGCTGTTTCCATCTACTCTATCTTGTCTATCTCATCTATTGCGCTATTCCCTCTCATCTACACTGCTTTTGTATCTTACCTATTAAACACGTGGAGGATTATCGTAGATGGTTGATACTCGCAATACTTCGAGCCGTACTCAGTTAGAGGATGCCAATGTCAATGCCAATGTCAATGCAAGTGACCAGTCACCAGTCCCTGGAGCCGCAGAGCCAAACATGGCACAACTTCTAGCAGCTCAGACGCAATTCATGAGTGCAATGATGCAGAACATGAACGCCATGATGACGCAGCAAAGTCAGACCGCCATGATGACACAGCAAAGTCAGACCGCCGCTGCAATCGTCAACTTGTTGAACCAAAACAGTCATAATGGTCATAATAATCAAGCAGCAGGTGTTCCGCCGCCAGTTCATCATCATTCCAAGCTATCAGAGTTTATGAGGACTCATCCACCCACGTTTTCCCATTCGTCAGAACCTTTGGAGGCAGAAGATTGGCTTTGTTCAGTGGAGAAAAAGCTCGCCATTGCTCAATGCAATGATCGTGAGAAAGTTCTTTATGCTTCACATCAGTTGGAAGGTACAACCGTAGAATGGTGGGAAAACTACACCGCAGCTCATGGGAATTTTCACGCTATCACTTGGGAGGAATTTTCAACAGCTTTTCGTCAAGCTCATGTTCCAGATGGTATAGTGGAAATGAAGAAGAATGAATTTCGTGAACTACAGCAAGGAAACATGTCTTTGGGTGAATATCTCAACAAGTTCACTCAACTTTCTCGCTATGCTCCAGAAGATGTTGCTACGGATAACGCAGGTCAGAAGCGATTTAAGCGTGGACTCAACCCTAGTTTAAAAGTGCAAGTGGTTGGAAATGATTATGTGGATTTTCAGCATATGGTGGATAAAGCTGTACTCATAGAAGATTCTCGTCGTGAGTTGGATGAATCTCGCAAAAGGAAGATGATACAACACGGAGTCCATCAAAATTAACTACAGAGAGCCAGAACCAATGCTCAGCAGCCTTTTCGTCCCAATAATTCATCTGCTGGATTCAGGATCCCAGCACCAGTGTCTCATGCAGGAAACATAGGGATTCCCAATGTCAACAACAGTAACAATAATCAACCTCAGGGGAACCCCAACCATGGCACATGAGTTACTTGTTCCAATTGCCACCAGACAGGTCATTATGCTAACAAGTGTCCCCAGAAGCAAGGGCTGATACCAATTCCTTTCAATTTGGGACCAACACCAGCCATGACTTCTTTGCCAGGAGTAGGAAGAGGAGTGCCTCAGACTCCAAATCAAGCTATCAGGACTCCATCAACTGCCTCAAGAGGAAGACCGAACCACATCACTGCAGGAGAAGCACAAGCAGTTCAGAATGTCGCCTCTGGTAAGTCTTCAGGTTAGACCTACGTAAGAACCTATTCTTTAGTCAGCTTGAATCTCAGGGACAGATTCCCTTTTAAGGGCGTAAGTTTGTAACATCCCAAAAATTTGGTCGGTTTTGAAGTTTTAAAAGAAAAAGAACCATTTGGATTTTTCTGGCAAAAGTTAAAGCTTAATATGAATTTTCAGAGTTCAAAAACAATTTAATATGATTAATGTCAACACCAACTATATCAAAAAATATTTTATTTGGGTTTTATGTGCTTGGATATATTTTCTAGAATTTTCTAGAATTTTTTCGAGTGCATTTGCAAATTTCTATTTGTTATTTGGAGTTTCTGCTATTTTCTAAAAAGGAAAACTAATTAAAATCTCAGATTACCTTCGGGCCTAATCTCTCCCCCCGGCCCATCTCCTTCGCTCCCCGGCCCAGCTGCTCGGCCTTTCTTCCCACCGCCCACTCATTTTCTTGGCCCACTTCCTTTTCTTTCTTTCCACCCGAGTCGGCCCGCCGTTTTCTTTGCTTCGCGCGTGAGCCCAGCCGAGAGGCAGCTCCTTCTTTTTCTTTTGTCTCTGCAGTGGACCCGCTGCTTGCCACCTGTGCATCGTCAACCTCTAGGACTTGAGTCCGTTTTGCTCACGCCATGGCAGTACCGGCCTCGACTTGGATTCCCTCTCCCGAACACTATATAAGGAGCCCCTGTGCGTCCAAACCTCGCGCCGCCATCCTCTCTTGAAACCCTAATCCCTTTGCCTCGGGATCGTCTTCGTCGCGCCGGAATCGCCGAAGGCCCGAGCCGCATTGAAGCTTCGTCTCCACCAGAGTTCTCCGCCGTTGGTCCATCTTCGGCCGTGATTCTTCCTCCGTTGGGTTCGCAATAGCGAAGGCTACACCGTGCCTGCACCCACTCTGCTTGGAGAAGCCCCGTTCCCCGTTTTCACCTTCGTTTGACAAACCGACAGCCGCCTCCCTTTTTCGATCTATATCTTGGTGAGCTTCTCCATTGTTTCTATCCCGTCTTCTTGTGTGCAATGATATTCTCATCCAAAACCCTCTCTTGTCTCTCTCTCTGGACCACCGAGGCGCTGTCGTCGGTCATCTCTTCTATCTCCGGTCAACCTTGGATTGTCGTTATTCTGGTCATCTACTAGCCGTTCCGAGCTCACCTCTGTGATCCTCTTGTCGATGCTAAGCCAGTGCTCGCCTTCGTCTCCTTCGGGCGCCACTCCATGCCGTTTTCATCATCACAGTGGAGCTCGTCGCTGCCAAAGTCACTGTCCCCGACGAACCGCCGTCGCCCTGGTCAAACCGCCACCTCCAGTAGCTTCGCCTTCTCTGCGGCATTCCGTTTTGCCACTTTCTTGGAGCTAGATCGCCACCGTACATCCCCGCCTTCGCCTCCATTGCCGCCGGCCAAAAGCTCCAGAGCTCCAATCGTCGTCTCGGGTGTTTTCTCCCATGCTGACGTGGCAGCCATCTCATGTGCCACTTCTGCACTCAAGCCCATGTGGCATCTGCGTGTCTGTCCTGGTCAACACCATGTGGCACCTCCAAATCTCCATCGAACCAAAAGTCCAAGAACCGGTCCATGGTACACCCAGCCACTTCCAAGTGGGACCCACCTGTCAGGTTGTTTTCGTCCCGTCCGAACGTCCTCCGCTGACGTCAGCCGACGTCATATTCTGGAATTTCCAATAGGAAAATAATTCGGGATAATCTGGAAAATCCAATTTAGGGTATTTCTTTAGATTTCAATCTTCCAGCGCTCATATCTTTTGCATCCGAACTCCGATTGAGTCCATTCAAATTCCTAAATTTATCTAAATTCAAGATATATTTATGTGAGATTTTTATTTAATTTTTGGAGTTTATTTGCTCTCTGTTATTTATTTATTTGGTTTATTTTCTTGTTTTTGCGAGTAGACGTTGATACTTCGGGATGCTTTGAGCAAGGAGTAGCATACCAAGATCAAGATCAATCTCAGGATTTATTCCTAGGCAAGTCGTGGTCCTTTGATCATATTGAACCCATGATTTCAAAAGTATATTATTTTATACAATTGCATGCTATCTTTGTATAAATTGCTTTGGGTATAGTTATTGCCTGTTGTCATTATGCCTCCATTGATTATTTGAATGCCATGAATACTTTGTCACTATAGCATGGGTAATTTTAGTTGGACATATTCATATTGTCAACATGGGTATCGTACATATGCTTAGTTCAGCTTAGTTACGATGGGTTTGTCATCACATGTGTCTTAATAATTAATTTTGACTTAATGATTTATGGAATCGTGGTGGTGAGCCACTCTTGTTAAAACTTGTGTACCTTGACGGGGTTAGTCATGGGTCTTGGTTAAACGAAATGGTTTTCGTTCGGGCGAGTGGTTGGTGGATAGTGGGGATGTGGATTGAACATGTTGTGGGTTTGTGGTAGTCTCGCCTGAGTAACTTGTCAATGACTTAATCTTGTGCGCCATTGAAGTGGGCCTTAACCGTACAACCACATGCCTGATGGGACGGGCCTAGCTGAATAATTAGCAATGTCTTAATTTCGGTTCTGTCATGTGAAGTGTGAGTCGTGGAAAACGTATTCTCACGGTGGCGCAAGAGGGGGGCCCTATCTGGTCGGAAAGACATTCAGTGTTGAAACCTTAGCGGGTATAACTGGGTTAAGAAGGAGCTTTGTAAATGCGTTGTGATGATCACTTAGTCGCACGACTACGGAAGCGTGAAATGCCTGACATTATAAGTTGATCTATCTCTTGTGGGTCAAGCTGTACAACCTCTGCAGAGTGTAAGACTATTCGAATAGCCGTATCCGCGGTTATGGACGTGCTTGGGGATTTCACACGGGAGATAGAGTTTCTTCAAAAATATGTCGGAGTGTGGATGAGAAGTTCACTTGATGAATATAATGTTCGTTTGGTGAATAGGTCATTCACTTGGTGGGTTGTGTCGATGGGTGAATGGGGAATTCACTTATCGTTGTTTTGGTTGGGAAGTAAATGGGAAAGTTCACTGGTTGTTTCAAAGAAATTGTTTAATTACTTATTATTATTTTTAAATTACGCATTTCAATCTATTTATTGTATTTATCGTAAATACTGTTTTATGCAAAAGAGCCATATAGCTAATCTTTGTTCAAGCCCTGTATGAATACTATTTGCATACATTTCCCCACGACTTGTTGAGTACATTCAAAGTACTCATGGCTTTGCGCCCTGTGTTGCTTATGTTGGAGATATGCCCTAGAGGCAATCATATTGATGATGATATTTCATTGTATCCATGATTTAATAAATGTTCCTTGAATATTGCCTTTGTGTTGATTAACAAGTATGTGACTTGTTTGTGAAACTCTTTACTTGTATGGTTATTCTAAAGTTGTCCCTAGTCGGAGTTCATGTGAGGACACACGTGAATGATGGATTAGCACATGTATCGGTTGATGACCATGTTTCACAGGTCATAGACATGGAGATGTCAAACCAATAATGTGGACACATGTTTAGAACATGGGGTTGGATCGACCCAACATGAGACATAGTAATTATTCTTATGGTTCTCTCTACACAATGTGTACGCCTTGTCCTTAGACCTGAGATTGTCGTATGTACTTGAGATGTGAATCGACCTACTTAGGGGCTATCAAACGCTACTCCAGAATCGGGTAGTTATAAAGGTAGCTTCGGGTTTGTCATGAAGCATCTTTGCGAGGCATGGTCGATCGAGATGGGATTTGCCTCTCTACCGAGAGAGATATCTGGGCCTCGAGTGATCGGATCCGTAAATGCATGGCCATGCTACTTAAGGTTAAGAGTTAACATAGTAAGGGATTCGGATCACGGGATCGAGAAAGAGTGGTCAGCTTGGAGCTCGACTGAATATCGTGAGGCAAAGGGATTGGCATGTACATAACGTTGTGATGGTTCGTCCGATATGATCTTTACGTATGTTTAGGAGTTGGCACGTCTTGCTAGAGGCCGCTACCAACTATTGACCAAGTATGTGTACTCGCGTCATGTCTAAACATATGTGAACCATAGGGTCACACACTTAAGGGGCTGAAGCCTAATTCGGATTGGATCTAAATTAGACTGGGCATTGAGTCCTAATGGGCCTCTATTCGTAGAAGCCCATTATAAGGACGTCTATAAAAGGAGGGCAGGGGCTTTGGTTGAGGTTGAGTTTTCGTGACATCCTCAAACCACGGCGCCACCCTCCCACGCCCTAGTCGCTCGCGCGGATCTAGTAGTCCGCGCGCGTCGCTTCCTCCCGCACGTGTGGATACCTTTGGGCGCTGCATGCGTGGCGTTGGGACGAACCGCAAGAAAGGAGTCAGACGTGGGACGCCGCGACGAGGACGAGGAAGTAGTACGACTACTCCGCCGACGTCTTGCATCAGCGAGTACGACTACACCGCCCGACGTCGTTGCATCAACTTCCGCACTGCGCGTCTAGTGGTAAGACCGTGATCTATAATCGCAGTGATCTTGGTTTACGGGTAGAATTTTTAATTTGCGCTAGTGTAGCCTACCGTTTCCCTACGATGGTATCGAGCGGTTCTTTGTCATGTTATAGGTTCGGTGATTTGCATATGGCGATATGTAAATCGGTATGATCGATGTGATCGATTGTATAGTTACGTAATGGATTGATCCGGTTTCGTGATCATCTTTGCTAAGGTCGTGAAACAACATACCCCTACCGGTCGGATTCGCCATCGGGTAGACGGTGACACGTAAAACGATTGCGGAATGCGAAGATCAATATGATTGATCGAATCGGAACCTAGATTAATAATCGATGTATCGTGATCATCTTGCTAAGGTCGTGAAACAACATACCCTACGGTCGGATTCGCCATCGGGTAGAGCGGTGACACGTAAAACCGGTTGCGGCATGCGAAGATCGGTACAAATTGGTCGAATCGGCGATGAGTCGATTTGTGGTAAATATGATTTGCCGATCAAAATCCTATGTAAAAATTGCATAGATTGGATCTCTGTTTTTTACGAATGTCCGGACCTTGGAGATACTGATAGGGCGCCGCCTTCGAACCGAGAGAGAAACCCCTCGACCCCTATCCCAGAGATTGCGATTCTATGCATAAACTTGTTTTTGCAGGATGTATGTGACCGTATGGCCTAATGTGTATGTGATGCATGTTTGTAATATTTGCATGACCTGCGTGTCGTGGATGCGGCAACACTACCGAGCCATTGTGTTGTCAAAGTATTGTATTAACGACTGCGTGCCGACTTGTGATGATTCCTAGTATCCATGTATTTTATTACTAGTGTTATGAGTAATAGCTTATAATAGTACTCGGAGGACACATCACTTGGAGGGATGACACACATGAACCATGGAGATGGAGATCATCATGGTGGATGATTCTATGGCGATGGAGATCACCATGAGAAAATGGGCCATCTTGAGTCACAACTGTGTGAATGCTATTCCTATTGTTTTACTCCTATGCATGTTTGAATGGTAGAAGTATAGCGATCCCTCACAAAATGTTAAGTTAAACATATGCCCTCCCAATTAAACTTTGCACCATCCCATGTCTTGTAAATTGATGGTGGGTCTATAAAATTAGGCACCATCAACTTTCCTTGACTAGATGGGTTTTGTATCGGATACTTACATGCATAAGGATTGGTGAACTTAACAAGGTTATCATAAAGGTTATGGGCCTTGGGGCATAAGGTTGGGCGCGGGGCATAGAGATGTCACCCAACAACAAGAGTCATATAGAGATATGATTAGCAAGGTGTTGCTTACCGAAGTACCTTGTCTCCTAGCGGTGATGCAAAAGCTCACTAGTAGACTCGTTAATTGCGGATCTTGAATCGCTAAGAATCAACAGAGGATGTTGATTTTAGTGGGAGTACATTCTATTAAATTTGTTTAATACGATTTACTCTATCATGGTTTTATTTGTCTTAGTATTTTGCATTTCCTATTGTAGATCAATGGCATCTAGCAACCATGCACACCCTTTTGCTTTGCGATCGATTCTTGAGAAAGAGAAATTAAATGGAACAAACTATTCGGACTGGGTCCGTAACCTGAGAATTGTTCTCAGAGCAGATAAAAAGGAAAACGTTCTGGACACCCCAATCCCAGAAGAACCTGCAAATAATGCGTCTACTGCTGTTAAAAATGCCTACAAGAAAGCATGTGATGACTCTCTTGAGATTAGCTGTCTTATGCTTGCATGCATGGAACTCCGATCTTCAAAGCGGTTTGAGGATCGAAGCGTATGATATGATCATAGCGCTTAAGGACATGTTCGCACACGTGCCAGGGTGAGCGGTTCAATGTCTCTAAGGCTTTTACGGAATGCAAGTTAACGAGAAGGTGCACCGTAGGCCCACATGTGATCAAAATGGTTGGTTCTGATCGGACTTTGGATAAACTTGGTTTTCCAATTGGCCAAGAGTTGGCAATCGATTTCATTTTAGCGTCTCTTCCACCTAGCTATGGGCATTTCATTTGAACTACCATATGCATGGGGCGGATAAGGGCCTTAATGAGCTTTGTGGGATGCTCAAAGCAGAGAATGACATTAAGAAGTGTGCGTGGCCTAGCCATGTGATGGTGTGAGAACAAGTCTAGCTTCAAGAAAAAGGGTAAGAAGCCATGGCCAAAGAATAAGGGTAAGGTTAAAGATATGATCTCGGCCAACGCCTAAGCCTAATCTTTGGACTCGAGTCGAGACAGATGCTTCTATTGTAAAGAAAGCGCCTTTGGAAGAGAAGCGCAAGAAGTACATGGATTCGATGAATGAAGAAGAAGGCCGAAGTAAGACTTCCACCCATGGTACACTTGTCATAAATGTTTTAGACATTTTCTCATGATTCTCCTATTAACTCTTGGGTATTTGATCTGGATCGTTGCTCACATTTGCAACTCGATGGGGGCTAATAAGAAGTAGAGGAGTCGCAAGAGGTGAAGTTGATTTCGCGTCGGGAATAAAGCAAGGGTTCTTTGCGTTGACCGTCGGCACCATGCAACTTCAGCTTCCTTCAAGATTTATTATGGAATTGAATAATTGTTATTATGTTCCTAGTATGAGTCGAAACATTTTATCCCCTCATGTTTGATGAGAGATGGTTATTCATTTGCAAGTAAAGACAATGGTTGTTTGATCTCTAAAAATGGAATGTTTATGGCTTTTGCGCCATTGTGAATGGGTTATTTATTTTAAATCTTGATGATCGCCTATCTTTAACATAAATGCTAAAAGACTTCGACCTAATGATTTGAATCCCACCTACGTTTGGCATTGTCGTTTGGGTCACATAAGTGAAAAGCGCATGAAGAAGCTCCATCTTTGATGGTCTTCTAACCGTTTGATTTTGAATCATACGAGACATGTGAAGCTTGTTTGCTTGGTAAGATGACCAAATCACCTTTCAAAGGTTCTTTTGAGAGGCGTCGGACTTGTTGGAAATCATACATACCGATGTATGTGGACCAATGAGCACATCGCTAGAGGTGGATTTCATTACTTCATAACTTTCACCGATGATTTTAGTAGATATGGCTATGTCTACTTAATGAAGCATAAGTCTGAAACTTTTGAAAAGTTCAAAGAGTTCCGAATGAGGTTGAAAATCAACGTGCCAAGAAAATTAAGGCTCGCGATCCGATCGTGGTGGCGAGTATTTGAGTCATGAATTTAGCAATCATCCGAAGAGTTGCGAATTGTTCCACAGCTAACACCGCCGGAACGCCTCAAAGAAACGGGTATCCGAGCGTGTCGGACCTTGTTGGACATGGTTCGATCGATGATGAGCGATCGATTTACCATTATCCTTTGGGGTTACGCTCTAGAAACGGCGACTTTCACACTTAATAGGTACCGTCTAAATCCGTAGTTAAGACACCATATGAGATATGGGTGGGAAGAGTCACGGTTTGTCTTTTCTAAAGATTTGGGGATGTGAGGCGTTTGTCAGCGACTCTGATCGGACAAGCTCACACCCAAGTCGGATAAATGCATTTTCGTGGGATATCCAAGGAAACCTTTGATATTACTTCTACAACCGACTAGAGGGCAAAGTGTTTGTCGCTCAGTGGTGTTTTCCTAGAGAAAGAGTTTCTCAACAGGAGACAAGTGGAAGAACGGTGCGCCTTGAAGAAGTTCAAGATGAACCAATCGGGAAGACTCGACGAATGATGCCCATGTGGCGAGAACAAGTTGAGGAACCCATGGCAAAGGAAGCACCACCACCACGAAGGTCGGAAGGCTCGCAATGCGCGAGATATATTATTGTTAGACAATGATGAGCCTACGACCTATGCGGAAGCAATGATGGACCAGACTCGAGAAATGGCATAGTGCCATGAGATCCGAGATAGCATCCATGGGAGACAATCAAGTTTGGAATTTGGTTGACCCGCTGATGGTGTTAAAACCATAGAGTGCAAATGGATCTATAAAGGAAGATTGATATGGATGGAAATGTTCATATCCATAAAGCTCGACTTGTCGCAAAAGGTTTCGGCAAGTTCAAGGAGTTGACTACGATGAGACTTTCTCACCGTAGCGATGCTTAAATCAATACGGATCATTCTAGCTATTGTCGCATATTTCGACTATGAGATATGGCGGATGGATGTCAAAACGGCTTTCCTTAATGGAAATTTAACCGAGGACGTGTATATGATACGACCAGGGTTTTGTCGATCCAAACAATGCTAGAAAAGTATGCAAACTTCAAAAATCCATTTATGGATTGAAGCAAGCATCTCGGAGTTGGAACATTCGTTTTGATGAAGTGGTCAAAGGGTTTGACTTCATCAAAACGAAGAAGAATCTTGTGTTTACAAGAAGACAAGTGGGAGCTCACTCGTATTTCTAATCTTATATGTAGATGACATATTACCGATTGGAAATGATATTCCTATGCTCGAGTCCGTTAAGACCTCACCAAAAATAGTTTCTCAATGAAGGACTTAGGGAAGCGGCATATATTTTGGGTATTAAGATCTATAGAGATAGATCAAAAGGCTAATAGGATTAAGCCAGTACTTACATTGACAAAGTGTTGAAACGGTTCAACATGGAGGAGGCAAAGAAAGGGTTCTTGCCCATGTCTCATGGCATAAATCTTGGCAAGACTCGGTGTCCTTCGACAAGCGATGAGCGAGATCGCATGAGTAAGATTCCATATGCTTCGCCATTGGATCTATCATGTATGCTATGATGTGTACTCGCCAGATGTTTCCTATGCTCTAAGTGTTACGAGCAGATACAGTGATCCGGTGAGAGTCATCGGACAGCAGATTAAAAACATCCTCAAGTATTTGAGAAGAACTAAGGATGTGTTCTAGTCTACGGAGGTGAGGAAGAGCTCGTTGTAAATGGTTACACCGATGCAAGCTTCCAAACCGACAAAGATGATTACAAATCGCAATCGGGTTTTGTGTTCCTTTTGAACGGTGGTGCGGTAAGTTGGAAGAGTTCCAAGCGGAGATCATTCGACTCTACAACGAGGCCGAGTACATTGCGGCTTCAAGCGGCAAAGGAAGGTGTTTGGATAAGGAAGTTCATAATCGAACTAGGTGTGGTTCCTAGTGCGTGCGATCCTCCGGATCTTTCTTGTGATAACATGGGGCCATTGCGCAAGCCAAGGAGCCGAGGAATCACCAAAAGAACAAACACATATTGCGGCGGTTTCATCTCATTCGAGAGATCCTTAATCGAGGAGATTTAAAGATATGCAAAATACACACGGATTTGAATATTTCAGATCCTTTGACGAAGCCTCTCCCACAGCCTAAGCATGAGGCGCACACAAGAGCTATGGGTATTAGATATCTTCAAGATTGACTCTAGTGCAAGTGGGAGACTGTTGGAGATATGCCCTAGAGGCAATCATATTGATGATGATATTTCATTGTATCCATGATTTAATAAATGTTCCTTGAATATTGCCTTTGTGTTGATTAACAAGTATGTGACTTGTTTGTGAAACTCTTTACTTGTATGGTTATTCTAAAGTTGTCCCTAGTCGGAGTTCATGTGAGGACACACGTGAATGATGGATTAGCACATGTATCGGTTGATGACCATGTTTCATGAGTCATAGACATGGAGATGTCAAACCAATAATGTGGACACATGTTTAGAACATGGGGTTGGATCGACCCAACATGAGACATAGTAATTATTCTTATGGTTCTCTCTACACAATGTGTACGCCTTGTCCTTAGACACGAGATTGTCGTATGTACTTGAGATGTGAATCGACCTACTTAGGGGCTATCAAACGCTACTCAGAATCGGGTAGTTATAAAGGTAGCTTCGGGTTTGTCATGAAGCATGCTGCGAGGCATGGTCATCGAGATGGGATTTGCCCTCTCTACCAGAGAGATATCTCGGCCCTCGAGTGATCGGATCCGAAATGCATGGCCATGCTACTTAAGGT
The DNA here is from genome assembly GCA_036346255.1 of Ampelocalamus luodianensis. NCBI lineage: Eukaryota > Viridiplantae > Streptophyta > Magnoliopsida > Poales > Poaceae > Ampelocalamus > Ampelocalamus luodianensis. Next base: position 14,950,633 of record CM070636.1, on the reverse strand, counting down.
TAAGAGTTAACCTAGTAAGGGATTCCGGATCAGGATCGAGAAAGAGTGGTCAGCTTGGAGCTCGATCAATATCGTGAGGCAAAGGGATTGGCATGTACATAACGTTGTGATGGTTCGTCCGATATGATCTTTACGTATGTTTAGGAGTTGGCACGCCTTGCTAGAGGTCGCTACCAACTATTGACCAAGTATGTGTACTCGCGTCATGTCTAAACATATGTGAACCATAGGGTCACACACTTAAGGGTGAAGCCTAATTCGGATTGGATCTAAATTAGATCGGCATTGAGTCCTAATGGGCCTCTATTCGTAGAAGCCCATTATAAGGACGTCTATAAAAGGAGGGCGGGCGCGCTGGTTGAGGTTGAGTTTTCGTGACATCCTCAAACCCGGCCACCACCCTCCCACGCCCTAGTCGCCGCGCGGATCTAGTAGTCCGGCGCGCGTCGCTTCCTCCCGCACGTGTGGATACCTTTGAGGCGCTGCATGCGTGGCGTTGGGACGAACCGCAAGAAAGGAGCGACGTGGGGCCGCGGCGAGGCGAGGAAGTAGTACGACTACTCGCCGACGTCTTGCATCAATCGAGTACGACTACACCGCCGACGTGTTGCATCAACTTCCGCACTGCGGCGTCTAGTGGTAAGACCGTGATCTATAACTCGCAGTGATCTTGGTTTACGGGTAGAATTTTTAATTTGCGCTAGTGTAGCCTACTGTTTCCCTCTGACTTAATCTTCACGGAAGAATCGGGAACTCGAGTTCTACCAGAAGACCATGAAGGTTTTGCGGATTAGGATGCGTTCTCCACTCGATTGCCTGTGGGCATGTTGATTGGCCATTTGAAGAGTTTCGTTCCGCTGTAAGAGTTTATTTGTTTCTTTAGCCCTGCGTGGCAAGTTAAGTAAACGTTGACCATAAGGTCCAGTTATTATTATTATTTGTTATTTTGAGATCTTTTTAGTTAAATCGAATAAATGGATGGTATTTCATCACTATTTTCCTGTGTGAGCTAGCTACTGATCTAGAACTAGTTCAGAATACACAGAGGGTTCCTGAGATGTATTTTCGGGTCCCGACAGAGGCCAACAACGGATAAAGTTCTTAGGGTCATCTGGGCGGGTCATACCACATTCCCACAAGCTCGTGCTACATCCGTACCCACCATCATACTATCCGCCCAAATGTGGTGAAAGAAGTTGAGGTTTTGGGGAAGGAAAACCACCACTTTTGTAATACTCCGGAAGTGTGAGAAGTCAATAATCGGGATAAATTAATTTAATCGGTAGAGTTTATTTAATCGGGAAAAGGCTGCTAGTTCTTTTCCGATTTTTGGCTTGATTTAGTGGGTTGGGCCTCCGGCCAGGCCATCCAGGCCTTGTGGCCGGCCAGGTCTACCCCCTTGGGCCTAGGCCCATGCGCCCCCTCCTAACCCTAGCTGGCCGGCCCCCCTTTTTTTCCCCTTGGCGAACCCCCACCCTCCTTTGGCGCGCCCCATCCCCTCTTTCCTCCCCCACATCCCTGCCCTTGGAGCCGCCTCTCCTTCATCCCTGGTGGCTTCTCCCTGTGGTGGTGCCTCCCAAGCTCGTCGTTTGATTAGTGGTAGATGCGATTTGGTTCATATTTGATTAGATCGTATTGCTGCGAGTAGAAAGTCGATTCTCTCCAGATTGTTGCGGGGTCTGTTTCGTGATGTTAGAGGCCGAATTCGAGTTGTCCATCTCCTAGAGATATTTAGGTTTTGTTCTTAGATTTCGGTGGCCGCCAAGAACACTGAATTCCGACGTACGGATCAAAAGTTATGGAAGTTTTTGTCTCTGCTGTCCAGAATCCTGACGAGAATAAACTGTCAAGTTGTCTTTTAAATTATGGATGTGTTAATGGAAAATTCAGGGCTTTCACCCAACTAGGTTATTGTAGGCCTTGGTCTTAGCTTTTGATATTGATAAAGAACGCAAAGTTTGGTGTAGCCAATTGAAAGTTATGGCACTTTCCGTGCTGCTGTCCAGAAATTGCCAGAAGTTCTGACAGTTAGTGTTTGTTGGTCTTGTGGAGATTGATACGTATAGAATTCGAGATTTCCATCAACTAGGCTGTTGTAGATAATTGTATTACCTTTCAATCAAACCTGAGATCACCCCTTTCCGAGTTTTAGATCAAAAGTTATGTTATTTATATCGCTGCTGTCCGTATAGGCTTTCTGCTAGAATGTGGTTTAATTCAAGTAACGGGTATAATTTAGATGGTGGGATTGGGGTTATAAGTTAGTGCGATGCAGTAGTTTCTTGATGATTTGGTTCTTATTGAGAAACTTTGGTGTAGGGGGTGAGGCACCAAGGTTAGCGGCTTCTTCGTTGCCTTCCAACGCATCGCTACGCTAAAGGCAAGTACAGTGACTTATGTGTGGTTTGTAAACCTTGGATGCTCGTTGATTGGTACGGTGTTATGTTGATGTGTGAGAAGCTTAAATGAACATGTCCCATCCACGGGAGTGGAATATCCACGGGAGTGGATGTTATGGTAGATAAGAATGTTATGATGATTATGTTCTTTGTGTACGTTCTTTTTTATGTGGTGAGATGACATTAACCATTGTTCATAAATTTATTCATGCAATCATGTTCATGTTCCGTCCACGGGAGTGGAGCTCCACGAGTGGAGTCTAAAGTCCTATCAATTCGGTATGGGCAAGTGAAGTCCCACCATTCCAATGTGGGCGATTTTGGACACCGTATGAAACGTTCTTCATACGGTATTTCGATCCCCGTATTTCGATAAATACGAGCTTAAGTGAACACCGACGGGTGTGTCACTTGCTATACCGGTATAATCTCGAGTGCAGTCCATCTAGTTCATGGCATCCATGCATTAAAGTTCTATCTTTCAGATATCTCTTATGTGCTATGTCTCTACATGAAGTATGTTCTTGTAATCGTTGTACTTGCTGAGTCCCGGACTCACTCTTGTTTGCTGTTTTGTTTTAGGTGGCCATTGATGATGATTCTAGCGGGAGGGAGTAGACATGCACTAAACACTCATCACCATTTTCCAGTTTCAATAATAGAACATGGTTGAATTCCTCTATTTTGATTAAAGTTAAACTGTAATAATTGAGGTGTTATGTAGATGATGTCTCCTGTTTAGTTATGGATGTTTCTTTTCCGCTGTGGTACTTGTCCTGTTTAAGTTCAGATTATAATTGTGCAATTATGCCTTATGTTAGATTCATCCTTCTTTCGTTATAACTTCGAGTATTGCTTCAATTCTCATGATTATGGTTGTATGTTAGAGTCTTTAGGTAACATTTTGGCTTTTGGATAGCCAGGTGTTACAGTTGGTATCAGAGCGGGCTTTAGGTCCGTGGTAATTAAGTTATTAAAATGACACACCGTGCACAGTAGGTGGGGTTTGGGTAATCCATCGTATTCGTATTTCTAGTGGTGTGTTTCATCATGTTGAACTGTTCTTGAATTGCTTATGTATTATCGTTCTTGTTGTTAATATGAACTAATACTATGATTGTAATGAGATGATCCTGTATATTCATAAATGAGTATTTTGGTGAAGCGTGTTGTTAACGGATGATAAGAAGTGGAAGTCGTGGTTGTTACTCTGGGATTCACCAGGTTACACCACTGTTCGCAGTACGTGGTTAGAGGAGTAGTTACCCCGAGTACCATAGTTTCAGGTGTTAAGCGTGAGTTGCTTTAGAAAGTTGTTCTCTTTCTTGATTTCTGACTTTGGCAATTCTTGTCCTGTGGTGGTTGATGAATGTCTCCTGGGTTTGTGGTTCATGATAGTTTATGGTTTTCAATAGATCCCTCTTGGTTCTCTGAAATAATTATTGCTTTTCGACTGTTGAATTGCTTTTACTACTTGTGATCGTTGTCAATTGGCAAGATTGATGTTTTCATGGTTGCTCCTTCTTTCTCATTGAAAAAGAATGACTCATTTACTCGTTTGATAGCTTGGTTAGTGAGAGTTTCCCGCTGTAAGTTCGTTTGCATGGGAAAGCTTTGGCTTTATGTGTTTCTTTTGGATTACTTCGAGCGTTGAGGTTTGAAGTCTCTCTTTTGCTGAAGTAAGGTGTTAGAATCCTTTTGTGATGTCTTGTCATGCTTAAACTGTGAAATTATAACTGAACGAATAAATTGTTACGATATGAGTTACCAAGTTGGGTTATTAGCATGGTGCAAATAAATTATTCTTAACTACCATCCACGAAAGTGAAATTGATTAATTTGAAATGTCCTTGTATTTGATACATGGTGTATGTTAAATAAAGACTGTCCATATCCATTCAGAACCTATATAGATCTTACATAAGATCTAGATTTATCTATTTCCTGGTAAGCCAAAATTGTTGAAACTTGTATAAAGGACCGGATGGGTGCTGGTGAATCGATTCATGAAACCTTGTTTATAGAAAATTATATTAGTGGATCTTTAATCATGTTTTGAAATGATTTCTGAACAAAGGTGAAATGTGAATCTATGTTTATATATGGTTATGTGATTGCAAATGAAATTAGTACCGTATGTACACACAAGATTAATACAATCATCAATTGTTAATGAGCGCTGAAGAAGGTGTTGAGCAACACCAATAGTTGAGTAGATGAATTTCGTAAGTAGTCTTTGATATCGTGCCTTGTCATATTGTTATTGCTTAGCATAATCTTGTTATAATAAATTTGTTTCAACCTTGTGATTTGTGTTCCCTTTGGAAAGTTTTAGGATAGAGTAATAAAGTTTAATGATTCTTGGTACTAGTGTATGTTGTCGATGTTATTAAATCGTCAAAATGTGAGAATGAGGTTAATTCTCGTAGTAATTTGATCACCCATGGTGATATTTCCTAAATGACCAAATTTTAAGTTTTGTATTCATGATCTTTTGGGGGTTCAGGCTTTATGTGGTAAATGAAGTTTATCGAGTAACGATATGTTGCAAAGTTGCAATGGTTCTTCAGTGATGCAAGTGCTTCGATTTTGAATACTCATTTGTTCTTATCTGTTAAGGTTCGATATTCTCTTCTTGTGAGGCTTATGCGTTCAACTGTGGACTCCACTTATGTTGTATGAGTTCATTGCTTAATTGGTTTTTCCCTTGGTCCCGTGTTCAGTGCGAGTGGTAGATGAGTTTTCTAGTTGGTGAAAAATCGTTCCCAATTGCCTCTTCTTTTGAGAAAGATTCAACCCATTCTTTCACGTGGGTCTTTAGAAGTGTTTTCTAATTGTTGTTGAGAGAATTGAAGTTAATACCGTTCAGATGAGAATATTTCAAGTTTAGCTTTCTTGATATTTTGGAGCCCATGAATCATCTGGTAGCTGAAATTATTTTAAATAAATTGAGGTATTGAATTGTCTTGTTGCTTCTTAAGAGATTCATGTGATTTAATCTTAAAGGATTTTTGGTTTGAGTTGGCAACGTGAAGCTGCAATTAAAGAAAAATTATGTTGGTTCCCTTAAGAGGAGAATAATCTGCTTGCTTTTCATGAAATCCTGTAATGGGAAATGTTTCGAGTCTGGTGGTTGAGATTATTTGGATCTCATGTTTCGTGTGTAGTTGAATTGTTCTGAACAAATATGACGTATTGAAGAATTTCATTGGTTCTTAATTAGTCCTTGTGGTTTGGACTAAAGACCTTATCTTGTTCGTTGTGGCAAAGCGATATTAGTCAAAGAATTAATTTCAGTGTTAAAGGAAAGAGTGTAGTAGGAATATTTGAGAATTTGAGACAAGTTTTGTAACTTGTGGTTATTTTAATTGTTCATAAACTTTTTGCTCTTTTCACTCAAGAGTTGTCGGGTTTCAATCGCAATGTCATTTTTTTTATTGGTAGTTATTTGCTATTCCCTTTTCGAGAGATGCGTGCCCTCCGCTGAGAACTCAACTTTCGTTTTCCCAGATCTTCATTACCATATTATTTCTTTTGGTTTCGTGCTCACTGTGAGCAACAACCTTTTCCTGTGTGATGAAACTTTCCTTGTTCGTGTCTTTCTTTTGAGAAAGGATCAACAGTTTTGTGTTGCAAAGTTTTACAAAGCGTAAGTTGTCAATTGTTTGGTGGTGGTTAAGTGATTGTAGGGGTGAGAATTTGCTACCAAGCTATTGGAGGAGTAATAGAGGATGAGTTAGTTTTGACCTGAACCTCTTGGAGGGAAGTTGATTCAGATGGAATGTATGGCTTCGAAGTAAAACCGTATAGTGTTCGACTAAGTAGAACCTATGGTATAGTGTAGTTCCAGAACTTTGGTTCATGTTGAAATGTTGGGGATTATCAAATGTATGGAAACCTTAATCAGTTTTATAGAGTAACACAATTGGAAAGTATTACGAAGTTGTGTGAGTGATTCCTGATGATGTCAATGAGTAAGTATGTCGGAATTGTGGGGATGTTAGAGATTTAATCCGATGATTTCACCATGTATTACAAGAGAAATTCGTTGTACGGGTCTTGGAGGTTAAATTTGGGCTTTCCATTTTCATTCTAGACTTTTGGTCGCCTAAAGATTTGTGTGTAGAGGAGATAGAAAACTGGAGTATTCTGGGTAGTAGAATGATTGTCGATAGAACCCTTCTGATGTAGTTCATGAGTAGGTGTGCTGAGGATTCCGATGTGTTATTTTTGAAAGTTGGGGGTGATGAGATTGCATGGGTTTTGAGGTGGTTTGGTCCCTCCTATCAAATTAATGTCATCAGTTGAAGGAGTTGTCTAGAGTGTTCAGTGGAATCAATAGATTCTCTCTACAAAAAAGGTGGATGATGTATTTCAGTTTAAGCCTAAATTTGATGATGTTAAATTAAGAGGTTTGAGACCGTGTGGTATGCGATGAAATCGAATTCCAGGGTTTGAGAGATATTTTATTCCAAAAAGTGAAACTAAGGAAAAAGATGTCTTCTTAATTAGTGAATCGTTTTCTTTATTCTCGCATGAGCTTTGTGCTGTGACCAATGTCTTTCGTAAGTTGAGTTTGACTCGATTTTGGTATGTGTGGTTCTTATCGGTTCAGGAAGAATAAAGGAAGTTTTTGATTTGGGCATTCAAGTGTTTTCCCCCTTTGGTTTTCGTGACGTTTACTCGCAAATTGCCACTTGGTAAGTGGAAAGGTTTTCTTGATGAAATTCTGATTTCTGGATTTCACTCTTCAGTACCCAGTTGGTAACGTATAGTTGTGATGTGAATCTTTCTTATTCAGATGTGTTTTGCCGGTAAAAGAGTTTGCTTAAAGAGAGTTTTGTCGTATGTTTCTGGTTAAAGGAGGTGATCCTTGCTTTAGTGAAGAGTTTAGTTGAGAGGTGGAACACGAGTTCCGTGTTCTATGTGCATGTCGTGTGGTTCAGTATCATTGGGAAGGTTAACCCAAGATGCATTGGGTTGTTTTCGCTAGTTGGTGTATTGCTAGGACTGTCTCGAGTCCGTGCACGGAGTACGTAACGTCTTGTATGTTCTCGTGTTGAGTGAGTACTTGGGAGATCCAGAGTTTGAGGTTTCGTTTGCGCCGTTGACCATCGAGTGAGATCTTGCCTTCGAGTTTCGCGTGCGTGAGCTTTAGCCGGTGATGTTCACATCGGGTACGTGGTTACCGTTGTTCGTTCTCAGTCCTGGTTGTTCTTTCGCTTAACTGTGTTTAGATTCGGGGTCGAATCCTGTTAAGGGGGGTAGAATGTAATACTCCGGAAGTGTGAGAAGTCAATAATCGGGATAAATTAATTTAATCGGTAGAGTTTATTTAATCGGGAAAAGGCTGCTAGTTCTTTTTCCAGTTTTTGGCGCAGTTTAGTGGGTTGGGCCTCCGGCCAGGCCATCCAGGCCTTGTGGCCGGCCAGGTCTACCCCCTTGGGCCTAGGCCCATGCGCCCCCTCCTAACCCTAGCTGGCCGGCCCCCATTTTTCCCCCTTGGCCGAACCCCCCACCCCTCCCTTTGGCCGCCGCCCCCCCATCCCCTCTTTCCTCCTCCACGTCCCTGCCCTTGGAGCCGCCTCTCCTTCATCCCTGGTGGTTGCTCCCTGTGGTGGTGCCTCCCGAGCTCGTCGTTTGATTAGTGGTAGATGCGATTTGGTTCATATTTGATCAGATCGTATTGCTGCGAGTAGAAAGTCGATTCTGTCCAGATTGTTGCGGGGTCTGTTTCGTGATGTTAGAGGCCGAATTCGAGTTGTCCATCTCCTAGAGATATTTATGTTTTGTTCTTAGCTTTCGGTGGCCGCCAAGAACACTGAATTCCGACATACGGATCAAAAGTTATGGAAGTTTTCGTCTCTACTGTCCAGAATCCTGACGAGAATAAACTGTCAAGTTGTCTTTTTAAATTATGGATGTGTTAATGGAAAATTCAGGGCTTTCACCCAACTAGGTTATTGTAGGCCTTGGTCTTAGCTTTTGATATTGATAAAGAACGCAAAGTTTGGTGTAGCCAATTGAAAGTTATAGCACTTTCCGTGCTGCTGTCCAGAAATTGCTAGAAGTTCTGACAGTTAGTGTTTGTTGGTCTTGTGGAGATTGATACGTATAGAATTCGAGATTTCCATCAACTAGGTTGTTGTAGATAATTGTATTACCTTTCAATCAAACCTGAGATCACCCCTTTCCGAGTTTTAGATCAAAAGTTATGTTATTTATATCGCTGCTGTCCGTATAGGCTTTCTGCTAGAATGTGGTTTAATTCAAGTAACGGGTATAATTTAGATGGTGGGATTGGGGTTATAAGTTAGTGCGATGCGAGTAGTTTCTTGATGATTTGGTTCTTATTGAGAAACTTTGGTGTAGGGGGTGAGGCACCAAGGTTAGCGGCTTCTTCGTTGCCTTCCAACGCATCGCTACGCTAAAGGCAAGTACAGTGACTTATGTGTGGTTTGTAAACCCTGGATGCTCGTTGATTGGTACGGTGTTATGTTGATGTGTGAGAAGCTTAAATGAACATGTGCCATCCACGGGAGTGGAATATCCATGGGAGTGGATGTTATGGTAGATAAGAATGTTATGATGATTTTATTCATGCAATCATGTTCATATTCCGTCCACGGGAGTAGAGCTCCACGGGAGTGGAGTCTAAAGTCCCATCAATTCCAGTATGGGCAAGTGAAGTCCCACCATTCCAATGTGGGCAGTTTTGGACACCCGTATGAAACGTTCTTCATACGGTATTTGGATCCCCGTATTTCGATAAATACGGGCTTAAGTGAACACCGACGGGTGTGTCACTTGCTATACCTGCAGTATAAGCTCGAGTCAGTCCATCCAGTTCATGGCATCCATGCATTAAAGTTCTATCTTTCAGATATCTCTTATGTGCTATGTCTCTACATGAAGTATGTTCTTATAATCGTTGTACTTGCTGAGTCCCGGACTCACTCTTGTTTGCTGTTTTGTTTTAGGTGGCCATTGATGATGATTCTAGCGGGAGGGAGTAGACATGCACTAAACACTCATCACCATTTTCCAGTTTCAATAATAGAACATGGTTGAATTCCTCTATTTTGATTAAAGTTAAACTGTAATAATTGAGGTGTTATGTAGATGATGTCTCCTGTTTAGTTATGGATGTTTCTTTTCCGCTGTGTTACTTGTCCTGTTTAAGTTCAGATTATAATTGTGCGATTATGCCTTATGTTAGATTCATCCTTCTTTCGTTATAACTTGGAGTATTGCTTCAATTCTCATGATTATGGTTGTATGTTAGAGTCTTTAGGTAATATTTTGGCTTTTGGATAGCCAGGGTGTTACAACTTTACCACAAAAATACCTCAGTTATGTACCTCCAACGACTGTTCCAAAACGATTTCATATTAAAATAGACGATGATCAGGATACGGTATAATATGTAATTAATCATCAAATGGGTATTTAACTACTTTAAGAGTTAACATACATTTGCTTAAAGAATTAAAGCATGCAGTTTCGGTAATTTATATGAATATAATTTGCGAAAAATGTAAGCTCAATATGATCAAAGTGTTGACTCGCCTTGATTAAAGGAAGGAGGGTCTTGGAGGCCTTGTGCTTGGTTGAAGTGGAGATCTCCTGCTTCTTCGAATTCTATTCGCACGAGCGCATCGAAAAAGATCAAACAAGCAGAGAGAACAAATAAATACACAAGAAATAATAAATTAACTCCAAACTAAATAAGATCAAAGCCAAAAGCAAGAATCTTGAATTTAGACGAATTATCAACAAGAAACACTATAATCGGAGTTATAACGGAGGAGAACGGAGTCCTCGAAGATTTGGTTTTGAGTACCGCCTAACGACTTCGCGTGGTCGCAAGGGGAGGTTTCGACTACCTGGTCGAAAGGAGGTTTCAACTCCCTGGTCGAAGGACGGATTCGACTAACTGATCGAAAGGAGGGTTCAACCACTACTTGACGTGGTCGCAGGGAGGATACGATTACTCAACGTGGTCGTAAGGAGGTTATGACTACATAACGTGGTCATAGGAAAGGTTCAAAGGGATACGACTACTCAACGTGGTCGTAGGAAGAATACAACTACACAACATGGTCGTAGAAAGGCTACAAGAAAGTTACAACTACTCCAACAGTGGTCGAAAGAGAAAAGCAATTCGACTGCTCGATATGGTCAAAGAAACAAAAAGGACTCAACTGCTCGACACGGTCGAAGGAACAAAAAGGACTCGACTGCTCGACGAAAGAACAAAACAGAAGAACAAGGCACGAGAAGTTGACCGAAAGAATAAGAGAGACCAGGGTACGAGAAACTCACCAGGACTGAGAGAGGGGCCGGAGGGGGTCAGCGGACGACGGTGAGGAAGCTCGTGGTCGAAGGCGAAGGTGGACGACGATGAAAGGGGCCAGCGGGGACTGGAGGAGAAGCAGAAAAGTGGCGGCCCTGCGAAACACAACTGAACTAGTGTGAGGGGATTGCTTCCAGGAGCTCTGGGACACGAAACGACGCAGGTAGAAGAGGGGGTTGCACAGGTGCGGCGAGGCTCTAGAGGAGGTGCACAGCGGCTTGAACTCGAAGCTCGGAGCTTCGGGCAAACCACGGCAGCAAGAGCGAGAGGAGGAGAGTTGGGTGTGGAAAGGAGATGAAGAAGGCTGCTCGGGTCCTTTTATAGCCTGGAGGAGAGGTGGAGAGAGCCGCTGAGAGGCTCAGCTAACGGCGCTCGGTCCCAAGGGCAGCAGGTGAGAGCACGAGGTGGGTACGAACCGATGGAACAGAGCAGGGTGCGGGCGTGCGCAGAAGCTTGCCTGGGGGTGAGACGGGGCGGGAGCGCTGGTGTTGGCGGTCAAGGGCAGATGGGCAACGGGACGGAGCAGGCAGGGGAGCAGGTAGGCATACGAGGGGTGCGGCAGACCGAGCACTAGCGTGCCAGGATGACTCAGCGCTAACCTCCGGAAAAGAAATGGGCCAAACCCAAAGAAAGGGAGTTGAATTAAGCCCAAGGGGCTGGTCCAAACCAAAGGCTGGTCAACAACGAGGTGGTAGTCGATAGAAACTTTCAACCACCTGATCAAAAAGAAAAACAATGGGCAAGGGGAGAGGATTTAGAAGGAAGCTGAGATTCAAGCTGAAACTCGAAACTCAAATTTTGAAATAATGTAGAAACTAGAGAATTTTGTAAATACACACTAATTTAAAATAGGTTTTGAAAGCCAAGAAAACAAACAGAGGATACTAAACGACATTCGACACGGGATGTTACAGACTAGTTTCTTCTTGTTCTTCTCGGTGCACTTTTGCAAGCTCAGTGATCAATTCTAAGCTAAAATTAGTTTGCATAGAATTGTGCCTTTGCAGCCTGCTTGATAAGAGATTTTCTTCGGTGCTTGTAAGGTACGTGAGCCGTCTATTAATTACGATCCGATGATCTAAAGTTAAAGGTACCTATACAAAGGTAGTTAAACTGTGGGCCAGGTAAGATTGGGTGGAAGGTTACATAAGTAATTTAGTATCCTTGTCAAGTCAGAAGGAGAAGGGTAAATTGGTAAAAGCACTTGTGATTGGTTGCTGATTGAGTAATTAGTTAGGAATATCTCCTTCGGTTTGGCCCATCGCCTCCAGTTGATTCTGCGACTCAGATGATTTGTGGATGTTATGAAAATGTCAATTTTGAGGTATCTTATTATTAGATCCGTCGAAACATTATTGGGTGGACCAGCAATTTAGTGATCTCAGAGCAATTTACATAGTGTGTGTGAGCAATTTACATCTTTTTTTTTTCACTATGTACATTTACATGGTGTGGGTTGATTATGCATGACAATCAATGGTACAAAGGGTTTGACAATGGACGACGGGAATTGTGAGAAGATTTGTTAGGCTCATGAAGCAACATCACCAAGCACAAAGGGGTTTGCAATGCCGGTCACTGGTCAGATATATTTGTGTCGTGAAGTATCATTTACGCAGTGTATGAAACGTTGACATAGTTGTCAATTACATAGAACCTGAAATGTTCGGACTAGCGCCAGCATTTTGGAAATCGCGCTTACCATATGAACGATTAACTTAACAATTTCTGGCTTTTACAAAATCGTCCTTACAATAAATTTAGTAAAGCACTGACCGTACTAAATGGTGAAAAATTTAGACTGACGCTTACAAAATCGTAGTTACTACAGATTTTCGGGCTCTTGCAATTACTAGATTACCCATGTTTACAAAATCTCTTAACCCTAAGTTGCCCCTTGCAAATCAACGGTTGATTTTTTTTAGAGAGAAGGTACCTTCCAAAGTCTCGCTGGATAAATGCTAGGTACATCCGTCACGATCTTGTAATGAAAAATGCTCAGGACACAAATAGCAGGTTTACTGATTGCATTGGATCCATGTCATCAATCGTGTTCACCATGGACAAGATCGACCAATAACAGCGAAAGCTAACAAACTTGGTCGGTGTTTTCTTCATTACTTTTGCAAACGTCGTTGCAGCGATATGTAGGTACTAGTTTGTTGATTTTTTTAATTATTAATTAACTCATTTTTAATTTATTTTTATTACTAAGCACTCGGCAACTTTATTTTCAAATCTGCCCCTTTTAGCCACACCACCGTCTATAGTATGACAACACAATACTATTACGCCGTATGGTAACTCTAGCTAAATAACACTTGTCACGCCACTGGTGGTGGCGTGACCAAACAACACTCACATCACTAGTGATAGAGTGACAGGATTTGGTCACGCCATTGTTCTGACATGATAATGTTGTTTTGCTATGTCACGAGTAGTGGCGTAGCCAAAAGGGTCAGAATTAGAAATAAAGTTGGCGAGAGGTTAATAATAAAAATAAATTAAAAAATAGGTTAATTAATAAAAAAAGTTATAGTTCTTGGTTATAAAGCACGCTGCAATCCAGTATTTCTTTCACCAAGAACATTATTGGAAATTCTAGTTTTGCTTATTATTATTTATTTATTTTTATCATGAGTCGGTCAAATTTCCTTGTCGGTGATGTGCTCGCGGATGGTTCGCTTCAACTATTGGATGTTTGATCTAGTGGGCAAAAAATTGATTGATCCCTAACATAAAAACTAGGTACGTATGAAATTAGGGGCAAAGCCAGGTCTCAAGCTACCTAGGTTATAGCCCAAAGCTTAAGATCAAAAGTTTGTAAAAAAATCATCAAATATACGAGTTTAGCCAAGGCCTAGTCTGAGACTTGCTTCACCCCTGAATGTAATTAATTTGTCCCGCAACCGGCGCCATCCATATTTTTCACTAATTAATTAACCCCACATAAATACGCTGCTTATGAAATTTAGACATTTATCGAGCACGGAAGTGAAAATGCACATGCGTTTCTCCGGAGGACTTTAGTTTTTGTTTCTTATTAGGTCTTTGTCTGGACATTTCCTTGCTTCCACCGGATCAGATACTCCTGTTCTTTTAGTAGCGTTGATCCTCTGAATGGCCTCTGCATAGAAGAATGTTAAAATACCGTAAGAATGGACCCAATGCATTTAATAGCAAAACGCAGAGAAGCTACGGTGATTTGCATTAGAGGCATGTTTTCATCGTTGGATCGAAAACGAACGCTCCAGGTCATCTGCTATCGTCTATTGCTACAGTGTCAACCGAGATTGCTACAATGTTTAAATACTGCTTCATAGTAGCAATTGCATCTATATCTTTTGCTTTTAGATCCAATTACCTAATTTAATAGCCGGTGGAAACACCGCCTCCTCGCAGGGCCACGTTGCGAGATCGCCGCCCTCCGATCGCCGCGCGGCGCGCGCGCGCCCGATCGACCGCCACGCCGTGGAGCGCCTTCGCTCGCGCGGCCGCGCGTCCGGTGGTCACGTTGCCTCTTGCCTCGCGGGCCTGCACGGCTCATTCGGCCCAACGGCACAACGCACGTCCAATGACCCACGTAGCCACACGGCCTGCCCACGTCTTCAGCGAGACGCGCGTCCGTGCCTGCACCGAAGGGCGCGGGTGATCTTCCTAGTAGCTTGAATGCTTAAGGCTGCTCCCAATGTTCCACTTTGGCTAGTATCTTAGCTTGCTATGTAGGCAAAATAATAATGTGACACCATAGTTAATGAAGAGAGAGGGTACTCTAGTATCTAATTTAGATACTACTCTGGCTCGAAATCCAACGCAAAACAGTCTCATGCAGGTGATTAAATGAAACAGCTTAAGATACTACAATATAAGAAACCATGCATCGGGAAGATGGTATTATAACACTTCTCATGCATTAAGAAACTGCATTAAGATACTGCCCATTGGAAACAGCCTAATGCACGGCGCTCTGACGTGTCCATTTTGTTCTTCCGTCCATAGAATTCGTTTCCGCAGTGGACCAGTGGTTTGCTTTAAAGCGTCATCAACACAAGGAACGTCGGGTGTTGCTGCCTTCCTTGCCAAACACGGCTGCGACTATGTCCTCCTCCTCGACGGCACCTCTCGTACCGCTCGCGGGCTGCAGGCGGTGAGTCATCGTAGTTGGGATTTTCAACAAATCTCAAGGCAAAACCAACGGTGAGTCACATGTTCATCTTTTTACACGCTAAATGCCCACGTTTATCTGTTATTAATAGGCGGGGTTTGCTATCATGAACTGTTTGCAACCGAAAGACTAAAATAAATGATGTCACCGGTCCTTAGCAAAGGATCGATCACGATGTAATAGCAAAGAAAAAAGATACGAAAAGTCTGTAAAATATGGTATGAGTTAATACCATCAGTGCATATTTAATTGTTCATAGTTTATACTGGATATATACTATTTATTTATTTATTTATTTATGTAAATTTCATATTTTAATTGATTTTGTTGTACTAACAGTCAATTTATTTTTAAGTACACGCCGGACACACACACCACACGCACGCCCACACACACATACGTCCTTAACACACACCTAATCTAGGGCGGAGGTCGCGCAGATCTCACCAAGTACGGGCACGTGCTTTAACCATTGAAAGCACTCACGTGTGCGTGTACTATGTAACCTCAGGGAATTTATTTGGTGAGACACTCGGAATTCGACCTCGAGGATCGAACCCGGTGGACTGCTCGCACAACAATGTAGCCAGCCAGCCTAGCTAACGCTTGGTCATCTCCAATTCAAAATTTTTGTGCAAGGAAAAGTACTCTATACTCACCATGGTACGAATTTTTATTATTATTTAATCCTTTTTTAATTTTATTTTAATTCTGATTCCTTTGGTCACGCCATCACCCGTGGCGTAACAAAACAACACTGTCATGTCAGCCCATTTCTGGTCAAAGTCTTGTCACGCCACTGGTGGTGGCGTGATAGTGTTGTTTGGTCACGCCACCGGTGGTGGCGTGACAAAAAATGCGATTTTAGAGACTTATCTTGTGGCGTGACAGTGTTATTTTGTCACGCTATGGGTGGTGGCGTGATTAAAATGGTCAGAATTGAAAATAAAGTTTGCGAGGAGTTAACTTTAAAATAAAATTAAAAAAAGAATTAAATAATAAAAAAATTCCCATGGTACTCTATACTCACCATGCTTACATACGGTAAGTATTGCTTCTTCTAGGTGTTGCATTATATCCCCAAGATAACTTCTACCATTAATGTGAGTAAACAAAGGATAAATTGGTAATAGTACTCTCTCTGTGTGTTGCACAATGATTATCCAAATCTTGCTGCAAAATATATGTATAGGCTGGCAGACATGTAGGTTTAACGAGATTTTTCCTACTCTGCACCGTCTACGTATGTTTCTTTCTTTTTTAATAAGCATTTACTTGTAACCAACTAAACATCCACACAAAGGTGGATGTCTTGATCCCTTGGTGTTCTTAGTCTTTGTGCAAAGTCAAAGTCAAAATGCGCTCTGACTAGTAACGGTTTAATAAATCCCATTTATAGCTCAGCTCTAGATGTCATGCTGCATGCTACTCTTAAATGTCAAAATCTCCATTTATTAGGATCCTTCGTACTTATCTACTATATAGCAATTCAATCCAAAGCATTTTGCACTCGGAGTGCTTCGGTTCTTGCAGCAATTGCAATGGAAGCCGCCGCCGCCGCTGCCGCCGCCGCCGCAGCAGCAGCCACCCGGTACCACGGCGTCGCGAGGCTGCCGGACGGCCGGTGGCGCGGCTACATCACCAACAAGGAGGACAAGCGCTACGACGTTGGCCACTTCGACACGGCCGAGGAGGCCGCGCTCGCGCACGACCGCGCCATCCTCGCCATCCTCGGCTCGGACGCGTCCACGGCGGTGTTCAACTTCCGCGCCGCGTTCAGCGACACGGAGCTGCGCTTCCTCAAGGGCCGCCACGCGCCGGCGCGCGCCGGCGTCGTCATCGGCAGGATCGTCGCGGGAACCTACGACGCCGAGCTCGCCCGGTTCGCGGAGCGCGCGTTCGACGCGTATATGGACCCGGAGCTGGCCCTCGACGTGATGGCCTTCCGGTTCACCCACCGCGACGTACTCGACCAGCGCAAGGTGGCGGCCGTCGCCGGCGTCACGGACCCGGCTGCGCGGGCGGCGGCGGAGCGGGGCGTCGAGAGGGAGGCGTTCTTGGAGGCCTCCAGGAACAAGGCCAGGGACGAGGCCTGGGTCAGGAGCTTCCACCGTCGGCAGCAGCAGGTCGGCGCGACGTTCGACGACGAGAACAGGTGGCCTCCGGTGTTGCCTCCGATCAACGTTGATGTTGGGGACAGCTTTACTGGCAATGAGCTGATCTACCTTCCTCACGGTAGTTGCTATGTTGATGAGATGGCCGTGTTTTGATCAAGAACACCTGGTGATGGTGATGTTTTGATTAGGTGTTATTGACTGGGAATTCTTGTTTGGTAGCTGTGTTGTATGTGCCATGCATAAATTTTGTGGTTGACAAATTTGCGACAATAACAATTTTGGGTTTACTATATGGGACTGTCTATTCGTAAGTTGCCTGAAATTTTCTTAAGTTTAAGTCACTTGTTGTGACCATTGGATCAATATCCAATCATATGACATCCATTAGATCAATATTCAATCATATGACACACCAATCTCTATACAAATCTAATGGTCACAATAAGTGACTTAAACTTAAGAAAATTTCAGGCAACTTAAAATTAGCAAAACCCTTACTATATATTATAGAATACTCGACTTCTTTACCGGAGAATTTTTTTTTTGGGGGGGGAGGTAATTGATTTTTTATTTTAAATTCAAAAATAATAATAATCAAATTCAAACAAAATTGAAGCAAATTCGTTTTTTTTCGGACAAAATTCACCCAAACAGGGTTTTTTTGGGTCCGGTTTATATTTCTACCGGCCCTCACCGGTAAATCGAATTTCACCGATTTTTGGCCGAAATTTGAATCCCTGCCCTAATATTCATGCCTGATCTCCGTCGAGCACCATCGCTCCCCTCCCTCGAATGCCCCTTTCTATATGTATAATAGACTTAGTTGAAGGCGACTATCGGATTTATCACCGGTGTTGAGGCATGCACCCAGTAGGAGTAGCAGCACGACAAGAGGAGGTGGCGGGCTGGTGGCCGGCGGCCGATGCCAACAAGGAGGCAGGGAATTGAGGGTGCGGCACCGTTGAGGCATGGCTTAGGGAAGGTGGCGGCGGGGCGGAGAAGGGAGGGATCGACGGGATGGGTAATTAGGGTTTGGGGAAGAAAGGTTTTCTGCCACATGTCACATATCCAGCAAGTCGTCTTAGATCAAAGGTGAAAAAATTGACTGATCCTTAAAAAGGAAAACTAGTTGGAAGATAGACAAACAATCTCTATTATTTGTTCCTTATTTTGGTGATAGATGTTAGTTAAGTGATTTGTTGCTAGCTAGTACCTTCTTTGCCACAATTGATTTTAAAAAGGTATATAAGCCAACATTTTATGATATTGACAAGTCTTACTCGCATTTAGTGGGGAAAGCAAGATTGCATAAGAGGTTGAACGGACTTCTGATACTAATTGCACAAAGTCTTAAAATTTGGGTGAACAATGCCTAATAACAACCTAAAAAGTAAACATGGGAGAAACCAATAACATCCCAAAATTTCAAACTACTATACATTTATGTTCAAAATCTCATTTCCGACTTTTTGATATTTTTCCAAAAATTTCTGCCGTACTTAAAAGCTTTTTCCTAATTTTCAACTGCTGAAAATGCATTTTAGCAATTAATTAAAATTTGGTAAAACATAGAAATAATTTATTCTAGTTCTAAATAATCAAAAGAGCTTCTCTAGAATTTTTCAAAAAAATTGAGCCAAGTTTGATAATTTTCTAATCTCAAATGTGATTCCTATAATTAAATTAATATGAAAACGATTTTAAAATTTAAAACTGACCGGAGGCCATTTTCCCATGCTGTCCCGCCCCATTACTGTTTTGGCCCAGCAACAACCCACGCACCGTCCCCTCCGCAGCCGCCTTCTCCTTTCCGTCTCTCCCGTGCGAAGGCGTCTTTCGTCGATTGCACTTTCTCCCTCGCATTCCCTCCAGAGCCGCTGATGCATGGGCCCCGCACATCAGTCGTTGTTTTCCACCTCATACTCGCCCATTCGTCGCCTCGCCTGCGTGCGTGCTAGTGTGGAGACACGCTCCATCCGTTGCCCTCGGCTTGCTACGCCGCTGACTGGTGGACCCTTGGGTCCAGCCGCAGGAGTCGTCTTCCACCTCCCACCCGACCGTGTGCATACCGTGGTGAGCTCGCACGTGCGCTCATGGTTTACGACTGTGACGCCCACCATTTCGCCTCACCGCCAAGCCATCGCCTCTACCTCGCCCTGTCCCGTCGTCGTAGTTGCCTTAGCACTCCCTTTTGTCACCCTGGCATGTCGCACATGGACGAGAGAGAGAGAGAGAGAGACCTCACACCAATCTGTCCGTCCTGTCACACCGCGCCCATGGGAAATCTTGCTCTCTCCCATTCTTCTCCTTCCTATTTCTACCGAGCCGTACACATCATCTCGCCTAGCTCACCATTTCCAGCACTCCATCCAAGAACAGGAGCTTGAGGTCTTGCATTGCTGGGAACAGCGTTGTCTTCCTCAGCGCCGAAGAGCATGCAACTGCGCCATTGCTGCTCTGGTGAGCTTCCTTGCATGACACACATGTCCTTTTTCTTCTAGAGCTTTGCCCATCTCTTTCTCGTGCTTCTTTCTCTCCAGCGCGCATGCCCATTCCAAGCCACCGTGTTCTCTCCTTTCTGGTGAGTTTGGCTTCAATCCATCCATGTCACATCGCGTTCCATCTCCTACGTATGCAAGCCCCTCACTCAATGTCCTTGTTTCTGCAGTGAGTCATTGAGACCGTGAGTCTTCTCTATTTCCAATCACCGTCGCCATTTCCATCGATTTCTACCGTCTTGGTGAGTCTCAAGTCGATTCCTTCCGTTTTGACCATCCTCTGCATACATGCAAGATAACGCGCATCTTATCATAGTTTCTTCCTCACTGTAGCTCGTTGCCACCATAAAGCCATCACTACCATCCCTGTTCACCGTCGCTGCATCTTCTCCGTCCGTCTTCATCGCCGACGACTGCAGTGGCAAGTCTCCCCTAGTGCTTGTGCGCCAGTTAGATTTCGAGCTTAGCGTCGTTGGCCTAGACTTCACCTTAGCCGTCCATGGCTCCGCCATGGCTGAATGTTGTCAGCGCGACTCCGATGACCATTGTTTCATGTGCCAAACCGGTTAGCATTGCGTTCGCCTATTGAACCCAACACACCCAATCCCTAGGCGAGAGACTGCTCCTTTCGCAGAAGCCGTCAAAACCCGAGCCACTCCGCCACTTGCCGACGCCGTTGCTAGCGCTCCAGTGGTCGCCAAACATCGCCGTCACTACCCTTAGGTCCGCTCTAGTGCCGTCATTCCATTTTGCCAGTTTCTGGACCCACAACATCGTTGTCTTGCCGCCGACGCCAATGAGTGCGTCAAACCAGCTCAGCCATGGTGCAACTGCCTCCCCTATTTCGGTACCACTGACCAGAGGGCCCTGATTGTCAGGTGATTAGCCACATCATTAAAATTAGATTAGTGTTAATAACAGTTAGTTAAGTTAATGAGTTAGTTATGTGTGGAAGTGGTCGATTAATTAAAAAAATCTTAATGCAACAATGATTTAAAATATGAGTCATTTACATGTGGGTCTCCTATCTTGTAGATGTGTCTATGAACTCGGTTCACCATAGATCCCACCCGACCTATTGGCCTAATGAGGCAATAAACCCATATTTTCCTTTAGAAAGAAAAATGGAATTTAAAAAGAAAATCCGTGCACATTGTTTTCTCTTTTCTTTTTATGGATTTTTCCAACCAAATCATATTATAATGCTAATACACTGGCCCTTTTCAGTACCTGAGCACAGAATGTCTTATTCTATGCTCTGGCTGTAACCGGAGCCGCGCAACCCATCCAGGTTCCCCCACACCCGACCACGATCCGTCTGTTCGTGATCCCAGGCGCCCCCGTGCAACCACCCATAAAACCACGCACTTCTGTCAATCCACCCCCCGCCACCCGTCCGCCACCCCCTGCCACCATCTTGCACCACGCCGCTTGGCGCCGCCACGCGGAATTGATGGTAAAATGGATCGAGGCCATCCACCACGTGGGCACGGGAGTCCACCAACCGACGGTAATTGATCACCATCACCCGTGTCATGTAGATTTGCCGCCACCGCACCTCTGCTGTCTCCCCTGTTGATGCCATACGACCACACCGAGTTCCTCTACACAGATGGTTACACCGGTGGTAAACATGGTCTCACTGATAGCAAGCCCCCGACATCCGGGATCCTCTACCCTCCTCGTGGTTTCTCCGAGCGAGATGATGACACCGGACACAAAGCGCTCGTTCACTCACATAACTTATTTTACTATTTTGTATGAGCTCTGTTACTGTAAACAACATATAATATTACTGACTCTTGGTTTGTTGGAAATTACTATGCGTGTGACAAGGTTTTACTGCATTGAGAATTGTATTTTATTGGGCATCCTGCCACAATTAGTGTCTTTGGTGGTAGACAAAAAATATGTCTCATGTCATAAGTTGTTTTACTGTTCTATATGAGATCTCTTACTGTAATCGGCTCATAATATTTCTGGCACTTGGCTTGTTGGATTTTATTGTGCGTATGGCAAGGTTTTCTTGCATTTAGACTTTTCTTTTAGTGGGTATCTAGTCACAATTACTATGTTTGATGGTAGACAAAAATACATCTTGTGATGTTATTTATTTTAATGTTCTATATTAGCTCTTACTGTAAACGACACGTAATATTACTAACACTTGGTTTGTTGGAAATTATTGCACGCATCACAAGGGTTTACTGCATTGATAATTGTCTTTTACTCGGTATCCAGCCATAATTACTATCTTTTATGGTAGACAAAAAGGATGTGCACTACAATTTGTGAAGTCTTACTAACATGCAGTCTCGTAGTCAGTGTTCACCTAGGCGCTAGGCGGAAGGCGGATGGAGGGTGGTCGCCTAGCGCCTAGCCCACCTAGGTGCCAGTTTGTGCAGCCAGCGGTTGAACAGAGCAGCCGGGGGGGGGAGAAGTAAGGGAAGAAGAAAAAAAGAAGAGAGATAGAGAAAAGAGAAAGTTATCTGGCGGCCTGGTTTGGTCCAACCCAAGATCAGATTCACAACTGAGTGGCTAGCTTGGTCCACGCCGTGACGCCCTTATCCTCTTGCCTAGTTGCCCCTACGACACCCTCCTCTGATCCTCTCGCTCTCCCCTCTCCCATCCTGCCGCCGCCTCATCCCCCTTCCATCTCTCTCACTCTCCTCTCGCTGGGGAGGAGGCGACACGAGACATGGAGGCAGTGGCGCACAAAGGGGACCCTGTAAGGAGGCAGCGCACGACGTGTAGGAGGCGGTGCGAAGGGGATTCCCGGAGGAGGCGATGTGTCATGGAGCTGGGGAGGAGGCGCGTTGTGGAGCCAGGGAGGAGGCGACGCCGCAGAGGAGAGGACCA
Organism: Ampelocalamus luodianensis; assembly: GCA_036346255.1. Classification (NCBI taxonomy): domain Eukaryota; kingdom Viridiplantae; phylum Streptophyta; class Magnoliopsida; order Poales; family Poaceae; genus Ampelocalamus; species Ampelocalamus luodianensis. The sequence continues at coordinate 14,928,239 of CM070636.1, read as the reverse complement.
TGGGTGAGTTCATTTACCTTTTTTCTCCTGCCTGACCCAGCCCAGCTCCGCCCGACCCCACCCAGCGTTGCCCTACCTTGCCCGCCTCTGTCCGCCCAGGTCCGCCCTTGACCGCCTTGGACCGGCTATGCGGGCCAAGTGCCTAGGGCACCGATTGGGGCCGAGTCGCGGCGGCAGGGCTTCGCCCAGCGCCTAGGTCCCGCCTAGGGGAACACTGCTCGCAGTTACGACATGAAAATCATCATGTCACCATGTTATAAGTTCTATGGATAGGTGCCTTGCTTGGATAGAGTATACATCACAAACGGGGCTAGCGCTTGACTTTTTACAGCATATAATATGAACATTTACTGCATGACATGTAATACTCTACTGATTACAGATGTTAGAAATGAAACAATGCTGACTAAGTATAGAATCAACTACCTAGGCTAACAATTCCAAAGTAAACACTATCGTACAAACCGTTTATTGTACAAGCAATTGAATATTACTGGATAGTTTACACAAAATTACTAGATTATTCGTAAGATTCTACTTTGGCGTGTTGCGCGGCCTGTACTTTTCCAATATACCATGGAGGGAGTTGATCTTGTTGACCGCGTGGAATAGCAAGTAAAACAATAGCTTAGCCCTGTATTCATTTTCCTTTTCTTGCATACAGAATGGGAGTGTCATGTTGTAAATTACTATATATCCAAAAATATATTACATGACTCTTAATTCGTGATTACTTCTAACCGGTTTGATCACAGTACACAACGTCTATCCTTCGTCATAGAACTCCTGGAATTTCGTGGCAAAGAACGTGTAGTTGTTCTAGAGAACTTGCTTCGGTGTGTTGAACTTGCCATCGGCCACAGCTTGAAAGGCATCATTGAGATGTGTGACCGTCTTCTTGCCGACTACAACATGGTGATCATCTGGGTCGGTGCACTTTTGCTTGTAGTTGTTCGAGTCCAGCACAACGATGTGCCTATGCACCATATTGATGTAGTAGATCGACCAACGCGAGTTGTGTAGAATGGGAAATAAGACCTGCAAAATGAATCAGATGAGGATAGAAGGCACTTGGGTTAGACATAATTTATTGGACGAACATATGCAATTTTGTTGTTACTCACCAATTTTACACACGTGGTGTTCGTTTCGCCGATTTGATCCCTCATAACACTCACGGTGAGACCGCTATTGTCCTGCTCATTTTTTAGGTATTCATCGACATTGAGCAGTTTATGAATAAATGAAATAGATCCATGTCAACGTTGGTTACCGTACATGTCCTGGGTATGAGACGGCAGATATATCATATACCTAGCACTCTCTGGACTCAGCTCCATGTTGTCATGGCACAAGCACTCGATGAACTGTGACATGAACATGTATTTAGTCATTTCCTTATCTTTGAACGAGCCTACCAGATCTTTGCTGGTGGCCATGAGTATGCCATCTCCAGACTAGAGCAAATACTCGCTACAATTCAGTGGGAAAAAAGAAGCTAGGGTGAGACACAATAAAGACTATGGTGATATCAGTAAATCACATTTATCTGTGAGGTAAAAAGGGAGCCTCTTACCTTTTAAGGCTCTCATCATTGCATATCAGCTCTCTCACCTCCATGGCCGTGTCAATCCGCACATTACGCTGTATGGCATGGCACTTGAAGGGGGACACAAACCTGCTGGGGATTTTTGTCGTCCTCTTCCCGAAGACAACGTTCCTAGTTGAAGTGGTGCTTGGCTTCATTGTCTGCCTGCCACGTGTAGGTCGGAGACTAGACTTGGTAGGCAAGGTGTCTTCCTGCTAACAATATATTATTTTACTATTACGTACGCCATAAAATTACTGGATGTGTACATAAAAAATATTGTTAGCCATCCTCTACACCTTGTCCGCATTGGTGCTATCCGCCTACGCCACTTTCTCCTTGCTAACGACAGTGGTCACCTTGGCTGGCTCCTTGGTAGGCAACACCTCTTCTGAGGCATCTTGTGCCCTCTTAGTTACTAGCTCTTGCATAAAAGAAACTCATATTACTAGCAACAGTAAGAAAATTTATGTTACTGTTTATAAAATTATTGTATTCAATACCTCCGTTTGTTTGCCAGCCTCCATCTCCTTCTGAGCTTCTGGCCCTATACCGGCATCCGTCGCCTCGGCATTGCAGTCCTCGGTATGCTCTAGAATGGTGGGAAAGGGCCCAGGTGTAACATCCCAAAAATCTATAAATACAAAAATATGGGATTTTTAAAACTTTTTATGTGATAACTGATGTCGTTTTTCTTGGTTGCATTTGCGAGACATTTGGGCTGCATCTTCTTTTCTTGTCGACATAAATGATATAAGAATCAGAGCACCCTAAGATATGGAAACCTTAGAAACTTAAATGGCCAAAGCAACCAAACTTAAAAGCTTTCCTCTTCTAAATATTACATGTAAACCTTCAGAATTAAAGGAGTAGGATTCAACACCTAATCCTCTAAGTGATCAAGACGCCCAATTAGAAAGGACTAATAAATAACAAACTAGGTCTGTCACGGCAGGAGAATCACCAAATGAAATTAATAGAATCTTGTGCAACTCTAAAATCCTATCCCATTTCTTTTGCCATTCAACCGAGCCTATCCTTCCCCACTGTTTCGCAGTTCCTCCGACCCGTTGCTGGCCGAACTCGGTGCAACCGGGACCGCTCCAGTGGTCATAGCCAATAGCAGCTACGCCTCCTCCCCTGCTCTCAGCGTCCACAACAAAGGCGCGAGTGTGCTGGCAAATCCTATCACTCGGCCATTACTTGCCGTCGCTCAACCTGTCACTCCATCGCACTGTGCTGCCGACCTTGTCAACATCACTACCACTCTGCCTTGTCGGGCCGTGCCCAATTGCTTATTCGCCTTCTTCGCCACACCAGTGCTATCCCCACCTTCTTCCTCCCTCAAGTAAGCTCGAGCTCTAGGTAAGGCTCGAGCGCACGCTTTGGCCGAGCGCCACCGCAACACCGCCATCGTGGTTGACCCCCATCAGAGCTGCCATTGATCTCGCTCTTCCTCCCCTCTGACCAAAATAGTCCTAGCAATCAAATTGACCCCCTCAGTGGGGAATACTCCAAGACATCGCTTCAGGACCATCTACCTGCTTCCCTGGAGCTATCCTGAAGATCGAAGACTGCTCTCCTTCCTCAAGCCACTACAGTAGCGTGGAGCTTCTCTCGTTGTTGTGGTCTACAGTCGCCAGCCCAGCTCCGGCTAGCTCGTCCCCTCCGCATCATACCGATATGTTCCTAGTGGCCACCAGATACTCATGCCCCTAGTTGCGTGGTACCAAAGTCGAACCTTCTACAACCATGTAGTCAAAACTCCTTGGACTACGCACAACCGAACCTTCTACGACCACGTAGTCAAAACACCTTCGACTACGCACAGTCGAACCTTCGACGACCACGTGGTTGAAACTCCTTCGACTACGCACAGTCAAACCCTCTACAACCACGCACAGACGAAATCCCTCCGACTACACCTAGTCGTACCCCCTTCGACTACACATGGTCGAACCTCCTTCCGACCAGACGGTCAAACTTCCTTACGACCGGATAGTCGAACCCCTTTCGACCAAATGGTCAAACCCCTTTCGACCAAGTACTCGAAAACCCCTTCTGACTATGTAGTCAAAGCATTGTACAATACTCGAAACGATGTACAGTACTTGAAACCCATTACAACTAGGTAGTCGAAACCCCCTTCCGACTACGTACACGAGTAATGTACAGTACTCGAAACACCTTCCGCCTAGAAGGTAGTCAAATCTCCTTGTAGTCGAACCTCCTCCCAACTAAATTGTTGAAACTCCATCTAACCACCTTGGTCCAAACTTCGACCACTAAGTTTCGATCACTCAGTTTTGACCACTGAGTTCCGATCGCTCAGTTTCGACCACTGAGTTTCGACCACTTAGTATCGGCTACTTAGTTTCAACCACTGAGTCTCGACCACTCTATTTCAACCACTGAGCTTCGACCGCACTGTTCTACGCCTTCAACCACACTGGTCAATGTCTTCAACCAGATTAATTCAACCACACTGGTCTATGCCTTTGACCACACTGGTCTATGGTTTCGACCAGATTGCTTCGATCGTACTTGTCTATCCATTCGACCATAATGATTTATGGCTTTGACCAGATTACTTCGACCATACTAATCTACGCCTTCGACCACCCTGGTCTAAAACTCCGACCACACTAGTCTAAGGATTCTGGTCTAAGACCTTGCCCGAATATGTAAAGACACATACGTGCTCGATTCCAACAATAAAGGCTAACTTCAAGGACCATTCGTAACTCGAAAGCAGATCTGAGAGTATTACCTAACCAGGTAATCTCTCCCATCTAGGTAACCATTGAGTAATGTTCCTATGGACATTCACTCTCTCTGTTAGAGTTGTCCACTTTGGTCTGAAGTATTCCCTGTTGGGATGGAATCGCTCAATCCTCTCTCTTGAAAACCATCCACTGGTCTCTCTCGTATCTCAGGATAAACATACGCAGAGAGAAAACTCCTTGGGATTGAATTACTTAATCTCTATTGTGCTTCACTTTCTTTAACAGGAAATACTCGGCTTAAATAAGCCTCATGAACATAGGGTCACACGACCTATACTCCACGCACCCACTAACTCCACCAGGACCTATTCTCATGCCATGACCTCCTGGAATCTCTCCATGATCCAAAAGACTCAGCCAACTTATTGTCTCAGACTACCGCATCATTCGGGCGTTCCGACTGCTATGACCACTATAGCTTCTACGACCACTGCTATGGCCACTGCAGCTTTACTACAACCACCACCTAGTCGTGAGTTCCTCTACGACTAGTTCCTAATCGTAAGTTTTACTACGACCACCACCTGGTCGTGAGTTCCTCTACGACCCATCCCTAGTCGTAAGCTTTTCTACGACTATCCCCTAATCGTAAGTCCTTCTATGATCAGTCTATGGCCGTAAGCTTTACTACGACCACCACCTGGTCGTAAGTTCTTCTACGATCAGTCTCTAGTCGATAGAGCTTATAGACATGTAGTCTTGGTCGATCAGTGAGTCTTCTACGCCATATTTTAAGATATGGCCTGGTCGTTTTGTCGAGTTGTCGTTAGATGTATTTGCTCTCATTCGAAGTGTTTTTGTTTGTTTAAAGGTAATTGGATTTATTGGATTTGATTTGGTTGTTTTCAGTCGTTCTAGAGTTCAATTGTATTGTGCGTAATTAGAATCTGAAGATATTATGGAACAACAAACCCAGCAAGGACAAGATTGCCAGAACATTGAACAGGATGATTATCAGCACATTGAGCAAGATTATTACCTAGATATCGAGAAAAGCAAGTCAATACATTGATCATATTGCACCTAATTTTGCAATTATATTGTTTTAACTTATGAAATTGTATTGCTATGTTTTATACAACTATATTGGTCTAGCTCATAGTTAATGCCTTAATAATAAATGTGTATAAACTTCTTATCCTTGAATTTGGACATTATCCTTGTCACCCTAGAATTAATGGTTTACATACTAGTTATAAGTTTGTATCTAAGTGTCATGCTTAGTCTTGCTTAGATACATTGTCATTCGGGTATTAAGTTGTCTGACATCAATCAAAACTTTGAAAATAAAATTGGGCAGTCGAGGCTAGGAGCCTGACTGCTATGTTGGACGAAAGGTTATTTTGAAAACAAAATAAAACCTGAAAAACATATTTAGACTTGGGTGGCTGGAAAGAGTGGCTGGTGTCGGGGGGCATGAGAGGATGTTGGTATATAGATGTACCGCCCGAGTCAATTAAGGACCGAATCTGGTAATGACCTCTCATGTAAAAATAGTGCAACCACAAGTCAGTAACACCTACGACCTGGCTAACTAATTTGTTCGCCTCGGTGTGGCTTCGCCATTAGTGGATACAGGTGGATAGACGGGGGAGAATGAAGCCACGGCAACTGCATGGTGCAAATGGGAGACCTTCCATGGGCGAGTGCAGGCCCTAATGAGGTGATACCTAGCGGTGCAAAGTTGCGTTGAGGTGAGACATTGTAAAGTCCATGTGATAACCAATATTAGCCACATACCTACGGAAGTGTGTCGGGGTAGTATAAGTTGATTTATCTCTTGTGGGTAAAGTGCACAAACTCTGCAGAGTAAGAAAACTATCTGGATAGCCATGCTCACGGTCAAGAATGATACTGAGAACTTACTTGATATAGCTTTCCTTTTTATAAAAACCATTTGTGTGTGTGAAATGGAAAAGGTGAGCCGGGGCTCTGGGAATGGAGAAAGCCTGGTTAGGGACCAATGGTAAATACAGGATAGCCTGAGCATTGAGTGGTCAGAGCACTCATTGGTATAGGAGGTTGGACCTCCACTAGTACTTTACAACAAAAACTTAGTTTATAAAACATGTCTTAGAATTTGCTACCACTTACTCTATTTCAATAAATGGCTTTGTGCAAAATAAAAGAACCACAAACCTTTGATTAGGCATGCATATATAATAATTGCATTGTGTGTTGGCTCACGAGTACGGTTGTGTACTCATGCTCGCTATTTACATTCTTTTAGCCATTAAGCATGGAAGAATGCTACAGGGACAACTATGAGTACTGTTCACACCGAGTACTGTTCACGCCTTGGGATGCTCGGACCTTCCCCTTTAGCGCAGCATGGCAGCATCTGGTCGAAGATTCCAACTGGCATTTTCTGCACTACATTACTACAACCTTCGGCTAAGACTTGGTCGTGACAACGGACCTGGTCATAGGCCTACCTTGGGATGAATGTGGGCGTTGATCAAGACTAAGGATCAAGAAGGCCAAGAACTAGGTCGCGAGCCCACAGTCGATTGTCGGTGGGCATATCGAGAGGGTTTTACGTATTATGCTTTGATTCTTCTTCCGCTGTTGTTCTCTAAAGATATTTAACCTACCCGGCCATTTCTGCAAGTCAAAAGCTACAAGGTATATTTACGCTTTGTTTAATATTATGCACTAGCTTTACATTTCTATGATATGTGTTTGAACCAACAATGTAACTGTGTATGCTATCCACTGATCCAGGAATGGCACAAATATACACAATAGGTCCTAAGTTATAAATTTAGGGTCTGACACTAGGTCTCGCTGCAGCCTATGATTCAATGTTTGCCTGGGGGAAGCGATGTCGGGGTACAGCCTTGGGATCGTGTCGGCTTGGAGCGTGTGAATTATATTGTTGATGCTCACCAAGATGCCATCCTCGCCTTGCTGGCCTACATAAGTAGTAAAAATGTAGGATAAAATTATTGTAGGTATATTGTCATTTTATTGTGATTGTTGGACCTCCCGCCTCCTCCTCCTCCTTGCCTTTTATTGTACCTTGCTCGGTGGTTGTTGGACCTTGCCTTGTGATGAAGGGAAAAGGGACGCCGCATGCACATAGATCGTTGCGGCAGGCTCATCTGCTGCATGTTGCTTACCCGCTGCCAACGCTGCTACGATAGGAGGACAGTCCTAGTCGACGTGGGGGCTACAGGTGCACCGTCCGATGCAAGCCTTCTTACTATGTTTGGCCCTTCTCTCGTCGGTGGATGGTACAAATGCAAATGCCTCCCCTGGTGTGTGAAATATCCTGATCACACAGACCAGCTTCGTCTGCGCAGACTCAATTCTCTGATGGGCCTTCTAGATCTTCCGCGTCACCTTTCCCGCCTCATCGTTGAACTTTTCCAGGGCCTCCATCACAACCCATTGCTTCCCCTTGCTCATGGATCGGACAGAGTCGCCGAGTAGTGCACACATGCTCGGGAATTGCCCAGCGGTGACATGGGGGCTTCCTCCAGTAGTTGTTCCTGTGTCGTCGCACTGACCCAGTAGCATGTACCCTCCTTACTTCCTACACGGAACTCATATCTTATTGCTAACTAAGAGACAGTAGATCATTCACACTGAGCTTGCCAAGCGTGTCCTTCCAAGCGTGCCCTTCCTGTCCTAGTCCATCCTATCGTCCGCAATGATCTTGTCAGCGAGGGCAGTTGTGAAGTGTGTGATGCCTAGGGTCTCGACAATGACAATGTTGTTGATGTGTCTCAGGTTGTCGAGGTAGTAAATCTATACCATAGATTTTACTGTGTATTAGTGTATAAATTACTGATTGCAAAGTTACCAATTTACTGTCACACCATGGATTTGCCGTATGAGTAAAAAGGTGTGGATGCTTACAAGAAAAAATGTGGCACATCCGCTGATGGACTTTGTGTTCTTATCCTTTTTCCTATTCTAGGTGCGCATTGCCTCCCTCAGGTCGTCGACAATGACCTTGCACCAGTCGATGCCGTCAAAATAGTCGATGTCCTTGGTCAGCATGGCGTCCTTCCCGATGATGTTGTTGCTGGTTGTAGGAATAGCAGCTTGTTGTAAACGACCAAGAAGAAGCACCTGATTGTCAGACTGTCGATACCCTCGGTGCAGATCCTCCTCAGCAACACCTTAGTTTTGATGTTGCCGCTCTGTGGTACTCCGAGCAGTCACTTTAGCTCAGTGAGCTTTTTTTTTACTGAAAACAGGAGGGGTAGAACCCCTACTGTAAATAGATTAAAAATATGAACAAGAAGGGAGGAATTTACAAGAGGGGTAAAAACAAGAAGAGATCACCCCAACAAAACTTAACCAAAATCTCTCAACCACGAAACAAAAGAATCTCTCAGCGAAGGCTTTGCCCTATGGATAACCAGAGCAAAAGCTTCCCGGAACTCAAATTTCCAATTGGAAATAGAAACCCTCCCTTGATTGAAAATAATCTTATTGCGATGCAGCCAGATACTCCAACAAGCAATGATCGTAATCTCCTTGAATAATTTTTGACAAAACTGACTCTTGCCCGCTTGAATAAGCCCAAGCACTGAGAGAGAGAAATCCCATGCAAAACCAACTAAGGACCAACATTGCTGACTAAACGAGCACTCGAAGAATAAATGTTTCGAAGATTCCTGAAAACCATCCTGACAGAGAACACAATCTGTATTGTCAAGAGGAAACTTCTTTCTAAGCAAGAGTTCCTTTGTATTTAGGATGTCCTTCAAGAGTAGCCAAAAGAAAAACTTTTACTTGCTTAAACATGAAGAGGACCATAACCAGATAAGCGGGCAAGGCGTGGGAATTAAACCCATCATCTGATCATAAGCTTGCTTTGAGGTGAAAGACCGGGAACCCCAAATGAAACTCCATTCATCATGCCTATCTCCCTCCAAACCCAAAAGACTAATGCAATCACTCAGATCCAGCAATTGCAAAGACGCAGTGGGAGAAAGGGGAAGCTGAAAAAGAGATTGAAGATTTTCCGAAAGCAGGACAGCAGCAACTGAGATGTCTTTGGTCTTGGCAAAGGAAAACAGATGAGGCCATTTGAGAATAGGATAACCCAAGTTCCACATATCCTTCCAGAAACAACAGGAATGACCATCAAAAACCGCACAAGAAGAGAAGCCTTTGAATTCGTCAAGGAGATGCAACAAGTCTTTCCACCAGAAAGAACCACAACGAGACGCAGCACTGGGCACAACAAAATTCCTATAAAAAGCCCGCCAAGTTAGCGAAACCCAAGGAACGTTCTCTCTGTTTAGAAACTTATTAAGATGCTTCATTAACAAAGCCTTGTTCTGTATCCTGAGATTTAGAATACCGAGACCTCCTTGCTTCTTAGAACGACAAATGGCTGACCAGGACACTAAACAACCTCCACGTTTATGAATGTCAGAACCATGCCACAACGCCTATCTTCGTAGCTTATCAATCTGATTGAGAACTTTTGCTGGAATTTTCAGAGAGGAAAGGTGATACACCGCCTGAGAGGAAAAAACCGAATTCACCAACACCAAACGACCACCGTAAGATAGAAAAGGCGATAAACCTGACAACCAACGTGTAATTCGATCGGTGGTGCTTGCAGCCAACGACACCATAGGTGCGTCCCTGCCAACGCACGGGAGCCCGAGAACGCATTTCACAACATGGGGCGTGATTGGCATGCTCGTACCCTTGCCGACAAGGAGCACCATGTTTGTGGGTTCTATCCTATCCATCAGGAAGCAGAGGAGATCCCTTCTCTCAAGGCCCTCTAGGTTGAACTTTATGAGGTCATCGAAATTGAGCTTCGAAATCTCATTCAACTGATGTAGTGTTAGATTGCCAATGGTCACGACGATGAGTGCAAGGGCGCACCTGACGGTGGTCGTGTACAGACCTAGCTTCCTCCCCACCACAGCCTTATTAAAACGAAGAACAGATGTTAAATAATCTATGCCAATAAGCATTGACTTTTACTGGTCACAATTACCATTTTACCATTTGCTAAAAATGGGCGCAATAAACCATATTTTATTGAGGCAGTGAAGCAAGAATTACTAGAACTTGACTCAGAATTTACTGGCTATGAGTACATCATATTACCTGGGCAGACTCCACTACGAGCTCTGCAACGGTTGCACGATGTCTGGTGATCCGGGTGCTGCTTGAGCGAGGAGAGGACCACTGCTTCTTCTGTGATGGGGAGATGCTTGGGGCTTCGAAATCTTTGTCATCGTCATCGTCCTCGGATTTGATGGGCTTGATCTTCTTGCCCGTCAATTTCTTCTAACAAAACCCCGAACGTGGATGCGCGGCCGACACCACTGAGGTTTGGGCTTCGGCGGGGTCGAGATGACTATCATCCATGTGTATCTCCAGCGCCATGGCTATCCGCAATGGTGATCATCCTCACCTTCGAGGGATCTCGCCGTATGTCCTCATTTACTGTGAGGTGCAAAAAAAAGACAAAAACCATGAGTTTTACTATAAAAACATTGTATATTTACTTCAAGTAATAGCTCATGGCCCACGATTGATGTATCCCATGCAGGATTTAGTGGATCCAGACTCACAGGCATCAGGAAAACCCACATTTTCGGGAGATTAATGGTAAGAACTCAATTGTGCGTATTTGGAGAAAATTTTGGGTAGAAACCATCGAAATCCTAGATCAAAACGAGGATACATATCTGCACGACCGATTGAACAAAAGAAATAATACCCACTGATCACCACAAATCACATGTGCGGTTGAGAATTGCTCCACGATCGCACCACAAAACCCTAATTATTTCTCCATCGTAACAAAAAATATAATGCACATGGTTATTTTTACTCACAATAGTGTACGTGCAGGGTGGGGGTGGTGGAGATGAAGACCACCGCTATTCCTACCTTTGTCGCGGGGGATGGGGGCGGTGGAGATCGCTGGAGAGCCTACGATTTCATCGTGGGTTTTTTTAGGATTGGAGCGCCGTCGGAGAAAGGGCGTGTAGAGACAAGAGAGAACCCAAACGTTGTGGCCCACCCCAGTAATATATGCAACTTCCCCCTACTCACTCGGACGGGGGTCTAGCGCAAGCGGGTGGTGACAGGCGGGTCACGCGGTTTGGTAGGGGAACTGGTAGTAGCGTAGAATATATGTATGTATGTATGTATAGGAAAATGGTATGGTACTCCTGGGAGTACGTACTCCCACTTCTCATATACCACTTAAATCGTATTATGATACCTCTTTATCAATTTGAGCATATTCTCGTAATGATTATAAAAATACCCCAAAGTGAGTTCCATGAAAAATTTCATTAAAGTCCTCTTTTTGTACAGAAATTTGTGTATATACTTCTTTTATATGAAAAACGATATATAGCAAAAATAAAAGGCTCAAATGAATTGTTTTAGTCAAATCTTATATATATATATATATATATATGAGGTATCATCATACGATTTAAGTGGTATATGAAAAGTGAGAGTACGTACTCCCACTTGTAATATAGCACTTAAACGAACAAATTATACTTCTTTATCATTTTTAGTATACTTAAATACCAATTATAATATACACCAATGCGACTTGACTAAAATCATTATTTGAGCATACTTCAATAATGATTATAAGATACCCCAAAGTGAGTTCTATGAAAAATTTCATGAAAGTCCACTTTTTAAAGCAAAATTTGTGTGTATACTTCTTTTATATATGAAAAAGGGTATATAGCAAAAATAAAGAGCTTCAATGAAAATTTTTCAATCAAGTCGAATTGATGTATCTTATAATTGGTATTTAAATATACTAAAAATGGTATAAAAGTATAATATATTCGTTTAAGTGGTATATTTGAAGTGGGAGTATGTACTCTTGGGAGTACAAAACGGGCATCCTATATATGAAGAAGTTGTTCCTAGGAGTAACCATTTGTGTTACTGGCTGCGCTAAAAACTATCTGTGAAGAGGTAATATCACATACGGTTCATATTGAAAACCATCTGTGATTCGCAGCGCGGGATGGCAGAAATTTTTGAACGTGTGCACGGAAGGCGAAATGTTTTGGCGCTGTGGAAAAAAAAGTTCAGATTTTTCTGCTTTCCTGATTAAAATAGTACACCACCAAGCTGAAACTTCGGTGGAGAATGTGTACTTGATCAGTCCAGTCTTACTTCACTTTGCTCCCCTTTGTGATCTCGACAACCTACATGCATGCAAGGTTTTGATCTATCTGAAAGCAATGTTTTTGCTTTACTTTACCCAGGATGACAAGACGGAGAATATAAATGATTCTTACGACGTTGAAAACCTGAGGAGCTCCAGGTCTTAGCATTTGGAGAGGGAGAATCAGCTTCTGTGAACCTTCAGAATTACACCAAAAGGAGAACACTGTGGACAGTAACTGGGTGTATATTTTTTACCTATCTCAAGGTCATGCCAGGAATGCGCAGCGATGGACCGCTTTGGGAGGGACGACAGGATCCGCTAGTTCAGCCGCGGATGGCCTTTCTTGCCTTCAGCCATGCTCCTGCAATCACACGAGGGATGCATCATGAGTTTCCTTGCAATGGAACAAGCAATGGGCAAGAAAGCTTGAGGTAATCCCAGTTACTGCAACGAAGACCTTCCTTCGCTTACAGAAACAAATGTATGAATATTTGAGGCCATAAAAAGACGCAGTAGTCGCGATGCAATAGCCAATAAAAGATCATGGGGCAGGACATGGGGTTTGACATTTACCAGATGCTGATAAGGATTTGATCCGGATGTGATCACCAGGAAAAACAAGAACACAAGCACAGGAGCAGCTGCTGTTTATATAGAGGTCTTGGCGGTTTGAAGCGGTTAGGTTGGTGATCCTGGAGAACTGGCGGGAGCAGCCGCCGCTCGGACCCCTCTTGCATGCAATCCGGAATTAGACGAGAAAACATGCAATGCAATCCTCAAAAGTGTAACTTGCATTCACAACCAAGCGATGCCATATCATCTGCTAAAAAATCAGACGCCTGAAAATTGCATCTTTTGGATTTGGGCTTGACATGGTTTAATTATGTGCTTCTACTTGCATATGGCACAGATAAGCACAGGTACAATTCAAACCTTGAGTTCTGGTTTGAAGTTCTATATAAAACTCAAAACGATTTGTACCAACAAATGCCTCAATTTAACGTCAGATCTCGCATGCATCCATCATAAGTCCCTTTTAATTTATTTTGTTTTGTTAGAAAGTGCATTCATCACAATACCCAGAACATTACAGCCATACAAAGAAGTCATGCAGATAATTTGGTAATTTCGTAGATCCTCGTGAATAGTTACAGAAATCGGTACATCTGCTGAATACCTCTTAACATTTCCAGCACATACAACTTCATCGGGAAGAATTTGGGCGCATACACAAGAATATGTAACGTTCTACGACCTTTATGCCCAAGTGGCAACCCTGATAATTGATAGTAAATTTTAGTCAGCTACATAGGCACATCTATTTTCTAACCGAACAGTTAAACCATGATACACGTCGACCCTGTGACGATGACAAGACCATAATGCAAGACCATGACCAATACTATGGAAAGACACTAGGGAGCTACATGCAAGCACTTCTTGATGTCTCAGCCCAGTCTTTGCCGGATTCTCCCTTCGAAGAGGCATGCCTCTTGTGGCCACTCCGACTCAACGGTGCAATGCTACTTGATCTTGGTATCTGAACAGCCCCAGCGACACAATCTCCGGCCTGAGCACAGCTCCAAACTCTTGAAGACCCTTCCCCTAGCGATCTTAATCTTGGGAATCCATTTTTCAACCTGCAAATTGACCACTGCTCGGTATCTTTACCAGCCAGCTTATCGCACACAGGGCAAGGAGGATCATGCTTCTGACCCTTGGGAGTGGTCCGCTCCAAGCACTCAGCATGGTAGACATGGCAGCACGGAAGCACACCTGCGACTGGTAAATCTCCAGTACGGACAATTCGACGAGAACCCCAAGGTGATCTCTTGGACAAGAACCTCTCACAAAGGTTACACCTTGTTCTCTCCATTATATTATTAGGACGCAGTGGTACAGAGCGTTCAGCTTCAGGTTGTTCTGATAAATCAGTAAGATCCATGCTACTTGCAGCACTCCAATTTGCTGACTCCCCATGACTACCACTGGCATAGTCCATGAGACCTGAAGAGCGGAGCTGTCCTATTCCCTTGAACTCAGAGCGCAGAGGATTGTTGGAGCTTGCACTGGCAACAGGACTATGGATTTCTTGCCCTTCTAGTGCATGTTCTGGAAATGATAGAGGATGGATTGGCTTTGACAAGAATGATCGGCGACTTGGGAAGTTTCGTGGCGTAGACGAGTATGATTTAGGTACAATATCATATTCACTTCCATCAGAGCGAGAGGAGGTGGAACCACCACTGTTCTGCTGCCCTGACATTCCCTACAGAGAGGAGAAAATCAAGTCCTCTGAAGCCTGAAGGGAGCAATTAACTTGTTATAAGATGAACATTAAGCTGGCATATGGCATACCTCTGACAATAATAAACCACCTATCGGCTCAGCCACCGAGACTGCAAAGTAATACAATTAACTCCAATAAATACAATTGATCTTGTTGTAAAGCTCATTGGAAAAAGTTGCACAGACATGCCCATGCCCATGCCTCCATGTACACACAAAAAAGGGTGATGGATACACAAAAACTGAATTAAGCAATCAAATACACTATACAAGCTCATCCAGTAGAAACGCACAGCAAAATAATTGTGCACAAAGCACTTTACCATACGTTTTAACCATTGAACATGCTCATGCAGTCGTGTGCTCATGCTGCTGATAGAATTGTAGAATAATCATTGAAACTACAACCATGACAGTATCATTTAAATAGCACCACAATCCTAAATAGCTTAAAGACTAGCTTTTGGCACAGCATTGGTAGATTTTAACTGTTGCCGTATAAGTATAAGAAAGACTTGCCTAAAACAAAGTGTTCTTCAGATGGATTAAATGATGCAGCCAAAGAAAAGAAAGAACACAATGATCAGAAAGGGACTTGCGCAGAGAAAATACCAACAAATATGATCTGAAATGATTGGTAATACTACCTAGTGGTGATATAATGCGTGAGACTATTGTGAAATGCTATGAATATCATAGCAAACAAGTAGCTAGATATAGATGACACAAAACATACCTACCATAGCAGTTCAATATGATTCAAAGCTAAATCAATGTGTAATGGATGTTGGCACTTGGCAGCCAACAGCCCACAACAGCCTCAGCAATAGGGAAGCACCAGAATAGTTATCTTTGTTAGCTTATCTTCAATTATTTGGTTCCATCTATTAGTGGTTGGTTTCCATGTGTTAGTTGTTGTTTCCATCTGCTAAGAGGTTGCAGTACTATATGTAGGGGGATTTTATCCTTGTCACGGACATGGATCTCTTGACATGGGCCTCCAGGTTGGACAAGTATGTGGGCTGGCCTTTGGCCCATCCAGCGTAGCAAGGGAAGCGCTACAAAAGGCAAGGTGATCCGACTGCGAACGAGATCGAACAACTGAAAGAAAACGGCGGTCTCTTACTCCTCCTTCCTCCTCCTCTCAGGCTTCCCCCCTCCCTAGCTCTGTTCTTCCTTCTAGAACCTGTATCTTCTTCTTCCCTTCCCCAATTCCACCTCAACTGTATCCAAATACTACTGCGGTTTATATCTAGTATTTGAGGTATGTGACAATATGGAATCAGAGCCCTCGATCTCGGTGGTTCCTCGCACTGAGACAGCCATGAGCGCAGCTGAAGAGGAGCGGTGTAAGGTGATGCTAGACGAGCTACTGGCCAAGCTCAGCACAGAGATGGATGAGCAAGGCGGAAGATGGACGAGATAATCTCATCCCTAGCCGTGTCCGCCGCCAACTCGACCCCATGTTCTCCTTCAACCATTGCCGGGCTCGCCACTATCTCAAGTTGGGTTGTTGCTGCTCAGCTCGCCGTCAACACCTTCAACACCGACACCAACTTCGCGACGCCCACATAGTGGTCAACATCGGCGATGCCAAGGTCACGGTCGTGTCCCTGCTCTCGGGAGGCATGCCCACGGCCATCCGGGCGCATGTGGAGCACACGAAGGCCTCCTCGCCGAGGTTATTCGCCATCGGCAAGCTGGACACCCTGATGCCCACCAGGTGTTTGACGATTTGTTCGACGACGACACCACCTCACAAACATCTGCATTCATGCCGACGCGACCCCGAGTTCTCCCTCGACCGCCACCCTGCTTGACCTAGCCATCTTCGGTCTCGCACTCTCGAAGGCTGCGATTCTGGTGCGCGTCAACATGGGTGACTTCACCACGCACCAATTGTTTGGCGAAATGACCCTACATGCCGATGTCAACTCCGAGGCTTGGCCATGGTTGAGCGCAGGACTAACGCTCGTCTTCGCTCCTACCAGGTCTTATCTGGACCCTGCACCACCACTCACCATGGTGCCTGACACCAACGTCCATCTGGTCTTGGTCACGCAGCTAGCCACTTCCCCAGTCAGTACTCGCTCAAGAAACCCCATCTCCACAAAAGGCGAGGTGATCCGACTGGGAACGAGACCGAACAACTGAAAGAAAACGGCGGCCTCTTGCTCCTTCTTCCTCCTCTCAGGCTTCCCTCCTCCCTAGCTATGTTCTTCCTTCTAGAACCTTCTAGAACCTGTATCTTCTTCCCTTCCCCAATTCCACCTCAACTATATTCAAATACTACTGCGGTTTGTATCTAGTACCTGAGGTCTATGCCAAGCCTCTCCCCCTCACGTCTACTTTTCTCCATCACATCCAACCTTTCTCTTCTTCTCTCCCACATCCATCCAGTTGCGTGGGGGATCTAGACGGCCACCACACTTATAATCTGAGCTCTAGAACCCGATAATAGAATGATAAGTGGTAAGAATAAGCAAAAAAACCATTTTATAAAACGAGTAGAAGATTTATAAATTTCACCTTCGTCTACTAGGAACACGTATTTCAGGGTTCAGGGGAATATTCAGTTATCTAGCCAATTAATTCGGACTAAGAGAGGTTTTAAGTTGAGTTGGGACTTGAAACCGAGCAAGTTGACAAAGCATTCATGGTGCATATGTTGCTAATACAAACAATATAACCGATCACACTTCAACATATCACCAATGCTGGATCAGTCTAAATCATGTAGTGCATGAAATACCCAAACATCTCAACCGTCAGTGTAGACAAAAATAACATGAGCATTGAGTACAAGCACAGTGTTGGTGATTTCTTACCAGGAAGAACCTTAGGGATAAATGATGAATCCAAGAACAAGGTAGTGGTGAATAGCTGCTATCCAGCCTATATATCTCTAGAAGGCATTTAACAACAGGGTTGATACTTAAGCTAGACATCTTAATATAAAGATTGAATACTTCTGATACTAGGAACCATCATGAAAAGCTAAGCAACAAGCAATCTGGAACAAAATCTGCAAATACATGACAGAGTCTATGTGTGGCAATAAATTTCAGCAAACAAAATGATGAAGTCCATGTGATTTGCACTCCCATTTTTCAAATCCTAACTCCATTAAATGTATTAATTATGAACTTATGATGTAGTGCACCAAATAAGAACCTTTAAAATGGACATAGCAGACCAATTATTCATGTAGGGGGTCAACTCATCTCATCTTAATATAACAACTCGTATCATTTGAAATGAATGTGCACAGGCAATGATCATCACTAGAGTCAATGGTAAATTTCAAATCAATACTACAGAATTGACAGGAGATCAATCATTGTCATAAGAAAATAATCCACCAGTTGATCATCATGGAATTCAACTAGAATATCTTATCAATTAAAAATCATAATTGAGGATTTAAAAATAACTCACACCGAACAATCCAGCACATCAGCTGGTTCACTAAGAAACCAACATCTGATCATACATATTAGCACCAATACTAACAGGAAGGCCCTTAAATCCTTAATAGTTAAACCAGACTAGTAACTCCACTATTTTAGAGTTGAATAAGGAACATCCCAACTGAGAGTTGCCTAGAACAATAGCTTAAGACAATTACGATTTCGCTCACATTTGTTTTCTAAAACACTCTTTGTTACTTAAACACAATCACAACGCATTTAAGTGAAGCAAGATTCTGGTAACCATAATGAAACAAAGTTTATATGCTGCCATGCTTGACAATGTATTTGGTTACAGTTACTTTATCCACCCCACAAGGAAAAGTCACAAAATTTGAAGTCATGCTCATCGACATTGTCAACAAGTTTCACTATAGCGGGATGGGTTAAAGGTTATATACTTTGGCACACATATGATCTCAATAAATCAGCTAACGATTTATCATCTTGCTTGTGTTTTACAGAAAGAAACTCGGGGTACAATCTACATTTGTTGTGCAAGAATGTGGTATGCAGTAAATTTGTAAACATGTAATTTACTTCATTATGCAGTGCTTGTTACTTCATGGCAATGGCAAACGGTCTGTCCTGTTATTCCAAAATGACCAGTAAAACTACAAGGCTACCTATAAAAGTAAAAAACTATAACTTTCTTATTCTTGTAGGTATGTTATATAGCTTTTGCAGATCTAAATAGGAATCAAATAGCAGTTGAGGACAAAGTGGCACATAAGTAAATCTTCGAATAGTTGCATGCTCAATACAGTAAATGGAAATGCAGTATGGAATGGTTGTTGAGTTCGAAACAACTTGGGCATTCTTAAACATAGAAAACATTCATACCAAAAGCAGCTGGAACATCAGAAAGCATCAAAAAAAGGTCTGATACTCGAACACATACCTCTCACGTATTCATCAATGCTAGAATCTTGTAGCATAGGCAGGATAATGTGGTGGTTCTGGAAGCTAACATCCGGACTGTTGAAATATGAAAAGGCACCCTCTGAGGTAGAATAACGATGATCTGGTTGAAGCTCACTCCTCTCCCAGCTCCTACTAGGCTCTTTACTATTTGAGGATAACGATGAACCATAATTCGCAGCAACCCCACTGTCACCATGGGATCCATAAGACAATCCATCGGAATTGATCCGGTACTCCCACCTCCTCGACAGTGGTGGCGAGAAGCCAGCGTTGGTCCGCCAGAGCGGGTCACTCCGGCCAATCGAGGACCACTCTCGGCTAGCTGTGTTATTCCCATGGGGTCGCGACGCCACGCAGCACAGTGACCCCATCCCGGTTAACCTCTAATGCAGAACCCCGAGTAGCCTCCTACATCCCACTCATTTCCAGATTTTCTTGCTGCAAACCCCACACCAGCGCCATTCAGCCAACCTAAGGTGACCTTGTGGCTACTTCAATCTCTGGGAACCATAAGTTCACACAAATCCTTGCAGGAGCAAATACCACAAGGTACCTGAAAAGAGGCGGAGCTAACATGATTACTTCGAAAATTCAGAACGCAACAATGCACAAAGAACATACTCCACGAACAAATCTATATAGCAACGAATGAAACAAAAGGGCAAGTATAACAGAAACAACACCAAGTTAGCACATTTCCTGGAAAATTGCTTCCAAGATTGCGCTTTTGGAACTAGGAACCGAAATCCAAGCCCAACTGGTCCGCAAAAACCGAAAATTTTCCCGGAAAAATAGGCACAACAGCAAAGCAGTAACTTCTCGATGGCCCAAGGTACAGACGAAGTAAGGCTTACACAAACTGCAGCTTTCTCGGGAATTTGCTCCAAAGAATTGCACCCTTCCCCCCAGATTAAAAGAAGAAGAAGACGATTCTCCACCCAATTAGCACCTAAAAGGACCAAATTTCCGGGCGAGTGCAGCGAAAAGGAACCAAATTCGTGAGAAGCGTGAGAAATTGGGGAGATCGGACAAAAACTTACAGCTCGGGAGTGCCCGGTAGTGGGGCGGAGGGCTCGAAGGGAGTGGAGAGGAAGGAAGCAAAGGGGAGTTGGTGCCTTGGTGGTAGCAGCAAGAGGAGCAGGAGAGGAACCCTAGCTTTGCCTTATTTAGTTTTGGTTACTTGGGTTTTCCCCCCATTTTGTTTTCTTTTCCCCCTTCCTTCAATTTCTACTTGTTTTATTTAGGACATGTCAGCGGGTGAACATTTTTGTATTAAATAACCCCGTTGCTAGACTCTTTTTCATATTAAAAACATACGGCATTTTACATTTTCGAGGAGAATGTTTCGTACTATTTTTTATACTCTTGCTCTTCACGAGTGTTTCACCGTACGTACCCACAGTAAATACCACTGCAGAAATATGCACCCAAGTAATTAAGCTACCTAAGCAAACCTACTCGGTCACTACTCAATCACATCCACCCTAATGGAGTAATAGAAAGGAGCTGAAGAAACTTCTTGCCTACTTTTTATGGTTCATGCAAGCATGAAGCATTAAGCATTGCTGGACGAGAAAGCGTAGATAGTTGAGAACATATTGCATCAAGCACATGCGTTGTCATTTAGTACAAAAAGCAACCTCTGGAGAAGTTACAAGGGTTAGAGTGGTTATTTTACCCAAGTCCTTAATTCTTGTGCCAAAGCCTAAAATGTCATATAAAGATGAACAGAGGGAGTAACCTTCACTGTAACTTATTTCTAAAATGACTCTGTTTGCTACGGCATAGGTAAGTCCAAACTTATTTTTAAAAACTGGTTCTTTTGGTTATGCCACCGCCGGGTCGTGAAAACACAATACTACCACGTCACCACCCATGATGTGGCAAAGAGGAGATGATGGGTTATTTTTTTAAAGGAAGAAGTCCATTCTACCCCCTCAAGTATGGACATGCGGATAAGTAACCCTTGTATTAAAAAAAACGGACCCTTGACACCCATAAGTTGCAAAACCGGACAACCTACCTCCTGAGGTTGTTTCGTGCGATGGTATTACGCATGTGGCGTCTAATCGGCCCGGTCTCGCCAGGAAGACCGATGTGTAGGCTAAGTGAGCTGGCAGTCGTTTTTTATGACTTCTTTGGCGCTACCCTCTTCGCGTTTATTCCACCCGAGCGGTTCCCCTTTCTGGCGGTGATGAGAGGAGACGGTGGCGGGAGCCGAGGCAGCAGATGATGGGTTATTTTTTAAATAATATTGAAAACGGGTCAAATGGTAAAAAAATCTCAAGAAATCATGATTCATGACATCACTATTTTTTCCCCTTATAAAGTGTACTTCTAAATGATAATAAGAAATGATAGCAGTTCTATTTCTAAATCTGATGTAGGAAAAACCATTTCAATATAACCCTATTTTTTGTTAAAGGCTTCAAGTATGTTGAAAATATATGAAATTTAAATAAGTGACTTTCTAGAGATAAATTAAATTGAATAAAACATTATTTGAATATGCAATAAAGATACATTGTATAGTGACACAATATTTCGTAGTAAACCTTTTTAAAAGTGATTTTTTTATTATTTAATCTTTTATAATAATATTTTAAAGTTAACCACTCGTCAACTTTATTTTCAATTTTGACCCCTTTGGTCACGCCATGACTCACGGTGTGGCAAAAATATCTGTCACACCACTGTCCTCAGCGTGGCCAAATATGTCACGCAAGCCCTCGCGTGCACGTCGTGCCAGCGTGGAGGGTATATGTGGCCTTTGTCACGCCCTGGATAATTGCGTGACAAGTCTGCCTTGTCACGCCAACTATCGTGGCGTGACAGTGGCGACTTAAGTGATGGAGCCCACACAGTTCTTCATTTTTTTCTCAGTCCTCTCTCTTCCTCCCCCGCGCGCTCTCTCCTCCCCGCCCCCAACCTCTCCAAATTCATCCATTTGAAGCCGATTCAGAGTCTGTAAACCCGTAGAGATCATCCCTAAGGTATTCTCACCCATTCCTCTCTTTTTTTCAAATTAAATCGGTTTGATTTGTGGATTAAGGGTTTTGGCCGAATCGGTTATTTGAGAGCAATTTGTCTGTCGTGGATTTTGGGTTTCAGCTGGTTTTGGAGTAGATTTAAATTCTTGGAAGATAATGGCACCATTCTGTAAGGAAAAAACTTGATTACTGCAGCAGTAGAAACTAAGAAATTAGAGGAAAATCAAAATGCAAACAAATTCCTTCTAGGACTACTAGCAGTTTAAGACTGGCCCACTGGAAATTACCGGACCATAAATATAGTAAACAAGGGAATTTTTTATTTAATCATGTTTTAAATTTTATTTTAAAGTTAACCTCCGTGAACTTTATTTTCAATTCTGACACATTTGGTCACGCCATCACTAATGGCGTGACAAAACAACACTATCACGTCAGCCCGAATCTGGTCAAGCTGTTGTCACGCCACAACTAGTGGCGTGACAGTATTGTTTGGTCACGCCACCACCAGTAGCGTGATAAAAAGTGTTATTCTTCGGACTTATCCTACGACGTGACAATGTTGTTTTGTCACGCTATGGGTGGTGGCGTGACCAAAGGGGTTAGAATTGAAAATAAAGTTCGCGATGGGTTAACTTTAAAATAAAATTAAAAAAAGATTAATTAATATAAAAAAAAACCCCTCTAGACAAGGCTGCTAATTTATAATGTTTGATTCGCTAGGGTGTGCATGTGAATTGCCCCAGTTAAGCATAAGTTATATGATAGTAGGCATTCTCAAAGCCCAAACTTGCCTTGAACATGACAGTACATTACAAATTAGACTGAGAAAAAAAATTGCAATGTTATTGGATTTAGCCATGATTACAGAAAATGCAATCAAAGCAATAGGTGACAATTGAGTTGACCTATGACAATAGAAATAAAGAATATACCTCACTTTCCACTGGCAATAAACTCCCCACGTCATGCTGCTCAAATTTTGATGCCAGAAACTGGCCTCCAGCAGCTAACCATGGTGTCAGAGCCATTGAAATCAACCACTAAAAATAATAATGATGATAATTGAGGGGATAGGAGACCCTGCAAATTTTGTGCATAAGATTTTCTTGATGCTGCACAACAATCATGACTTATGCAAATTTTGTCCATCAGATTTAGTTTGGCCGGTCGATGTAGGCTATATAGGTTGCGTGAGATTTTTTTTATTATTTATTCTTTTTTTAATTTTATTTTAAAGTTAACCTATCGCGAACTTTATTTTCAATTCTGACCCCTTTGATCACGCCAACACCCGTGGCGTGACAAAACAACACTATCACGCCAGTCCATTTCTGGTCAAAGTCTTGTCACGCCACTGATGGTGGCGTGACAGTGTTGTTTGGTCACGTCACCACCAGTGGCGTGACAAAAAGTGCAATTTTGGGGACTTATCTTGTGGCGTGACAGTGTTGTTTTGTCACGCCACGGGTGGTGGCGTGACCAAAGGGGTCAGAATTAGAAATAAAGTTTGCGAGGGGTTAACTTTAAAATAAAATTAAATAAAATTAAATAATAAAAAAGTTCGTTATGTGATGACATATAAGTGAAATCTATTTACATGTACATTGGTCTGTTCTACAGCATATTAGTGAGATTAGATCAGTTGATTTCTATCTTCTATTGCAGGATGTCGCAACACCTGTAGTATACGTTAATCCTATCGGAGTACGATAATGACCACCGTGCACACCTTACAACGGATGAGGCCCCGATGAGATTTTTTACTTTTAAACCTTGCTCTGCATTGTTTTATGTTCGATCATGCTTTCAACTTTTTGATCATGTCTATGCATATTTCTCTGGCAGGTGCTCCAGCCACTTCGCCCTCGGACCCACACTCCTCTAGATTGGGATGAGCGGTACGTGTCATATGTTCGTTAGGCTGGTTTCCTTGCCTTGGCGCTGATTGTCACCCATAGGCTACTCTGCATGGACGGTGCTGCATTGACGGCACTAGTGGACCGATGGCGCCCAAAGACCCACACCTTCCACCTCCCGTTAAGCGAGATGATCATTACGCTTCAAGATGTAGCTACGATCCTGGGCCTTCCCATAGACAAGCTTCCCATGACTGGAGATATCAACAGAGCGGGTTGGCGTGACCGGGTTGGCGAATGGCTAGGTTTGCGATCTGATGACCCGGCTCAGGACGCGAGGGGTAATTGGCCGTCAGTTGTGCTTACGTCGTGGCTGAGAGCAAACTTCAACGTGTGCCCGCAGGACGCGGATGAGGTTACAATGCAGCACTTCGCACAGACATTGGTGTGGCATCTACTCGGGTCCTTCCTATTCCCCGACGGTACCGACAACGTCGTTTCCTAGATATACTTGCCTATGTTGGCTGATTTCAGAGCGACAGGGACTTACAGTTGGGGTTCGACTGCACTGGCTTATCTGTACCGCCACTTGTGCGATGCGTGCTGATCACGGAGTGCCGACGGCAATTTGGGTATCACAGTTGCTAGTTGTGTTTTTTACTATCAATTAAAACAGACTCACTCTGTTTTGCACGATGTATTGCCTTCTTTCCCAAGAAATGGATTGGAGGTGTGAATGTCATTGGAAATTCAAAGGGCTGGAAATAACTCGTTGGATGAGTTGAATAAACTGTTTGAAGTGATGTAGTACGTACCTTTACATGATATTGTCGATATGTCGGGCACCATAAGATACAAAGAAATTAGCATATGATATTAAAATCCATGCTTGTTAGTTGCTACTTCTCTTCATTCTTTCCTTCTCAGTGGTAAAGCAATAAAAATGCACATCTAATCAAATTCCTGCCTTTGTGTAAAATTATCCATGTAGTGTGTGAACTGTGCAGTACTATTATTTGTCAGGAATCTGGACAGAGACAGACTAATAAAATGTTAGTTAAATGTGCCAAATCATAAGCTAGATGGGCTAGAACGGTGAATACAGATGACACTTTCATGGTTATTGCTTGCTAGATATTTCCTTTGCGTGTAAGTCACCTATTCTTTGGATGACAACCCTTCAGAAGTTAATTTGTTGTCGGTAATAGTATTACTTTCCTACAGCTTGAAGAAATTGGAATGGCTATAATACCACACTAGTACTCTGCCACATTTGGGGGCATCTGCTTACCAGCATCTACATGTTAGCAAGTAGTAACTGTGACATAGCACAATATGGATAAAGGCTGTGACTAGATTGTTGGATGTTTGTTTTTGTTTTCTGATAGCTGCAGACTGTATTTACCCACAATTCGAGCTTTGTTTTCATCACTCTGTAATATGTAGTTACAGATTTTATTCACCGCCGGATTCTTACCTTATTTTTTTTATCCCTTGTAGATGGTTCGCAATCGCAGGCCGATGCGGCGAATGGCAACTAAGGTGAACTGTACCGTAGCGAGAGATGTTGTTCAACCTGTCCCAGCTCAGAGTGGCTCATCGCGTGCTACGTCAACTCGGGCGACGACATCCACTTCAGCCGCATGAGACGACGAACAGGACGACTACGACGACGACATGGACGCCAGGTTACCCGACGAGATGGTCCTCTCGGACCTTGTTGGTGCACCTACCGCCACGCAGCGGACTCAGGCCATGCCTCCGCGCCGTAAACGCCGTGATCACGCGGACATTAGTTCAGTCAACGTCATCAAGGGCACACGCAGTGAACATCCAGCTTCTAGGTTCACATTGGGAACGGGTCCGCGCCGAAAACGCAAGTGATGTAATGAATGGATATATGCATACATGAATGACCGAGTAGAATGAAATGATTGAATAGATGATTGAATGAATGAATATATGCATATATGCTTCTAGGTTCTCTTGCTTGTTGAATGAAATGATTGACTGGATGATTGAATGGATATATATACACACACACACATACATACATGTTGCTGTTTTCATAACGATGATCATAATGAGCCACAGCGTGTGATGATTTGGCACCAGAAGCGGGGACCTAGCTTGCAACGCCTCTGGAGTTGCCCACGTGCTGGTGTGGCGCACGGTTATATCACATCAGTTCCCATGGCGTGACAGACTGTACTGTCACGTCAGGAGCTCTAGCATGACAGGACTTAGAACCAGAACTGGGAACATCTTCAAAAAATAGCATGCACTATTACGTCATGCGCGTTGGCGTGACAAGGTAGGCTTGTCACGCCATGAGTGCGGGCCTGACAACGGTCACGTAAGCCATTCACGCTGGCACGGTGTGCGGATGAGGGCTTACGTGGCATGTTTGGCCACACCGAGGATAGTAGCGTGACAGAGTGGTTTTACCACGCCTCGCGTCATGGCTTGATCAAAAGGATCAGAATTGAAAATAAAGTTAGCGAGGGTTAACTTTAAAATATTATGAAAAAATGATTAAATAATAATAAAAATCTTTAAAAGTGGACCTCGCTAAATCTATCCAGCCCGTTTTTTAGTTAGAGAGGCTTTGAATATCCCTAAACTTTATGAAATTTAAATAAGCGTCTTTCTAATGATAAATTTAATTGAATAAAATATTATTGGAATATGCAGTAAAGAGATACTCCGTCCAGTGACAAAAGAATATTGTTTTGGGGTACGTGCAGTCAAACTTTCTAAACGTTGGCTATCGATATCTTTTCAATATTTAGATTGAACACATGAAAATGGTACATATAGATTTTTCTCAAAAAGAACTTTCATAAAAATATAATTTTATTAATTTTTATAAAATCTATTACAATAGAAATTAGTGATCAAAATTGTGTTTCAGAGACCGTGTCGATGTCCAAAACAATATGCTTGTGACCGGTGGGTGTATTGTGTAGTAACATACTATTTGCAATAAACTTGTTTAAAAGTAGACTTTGCTAAATCTATCAAGACCATGTTTTTAGGTAGAGAGGCTTTGAATATACCTAACTTGGTATGTTAGAAAAATAGAATTTTTGAGAACCAAGTCTTGCTTTGGTGGCTAGTGGAGGTGGTTATACCTCCAGCCCACCAGGGTTCAAACCCCAGGCTTAGCCCTGTGTGTCTCATTTAGGAGATTATTCTTTTAGTGGGAGGCGACGTGCCCGTCGCAAGCGATGCGCCGGTGATGACTTTGTTATTTCTTTATCAAGCTCCACTCGTCCAGTCTTCCGTAGACGTCGTGTGTGTGGATATCTATGTGTTGTACTGGGTGTTTCTTAAAAAAATAGATTTTTTTTTAAATGTCAGAAAAACTTTACATACGACTCCGTAAAAGTGGCTCAGCCCCTAAAAAAAACAAAATTTGCCCTAGCCTAACTAAGCATAATGGACCTTTGCTTAGGTTTGGGGTTAGCCTGGACTTAGCACCAAATGTCTTTGTTCTTGTACTCTTTTTTTGTTATTGTTTTGCTAAAGTAAGATTTTGCTTTCTCCTTTACAGGTAGATTTAATATTTTTTTTTATAATGAGATGGACAGATGAAAGAAGTTTCTATATCCCCTATCGAGAGAATTCGAAGTAGCATTCATGTCTCTCTTTTCTTCTTCTTCTGTGAGTTACCCACGGGACAATTAGAGACCAAATAGCTAAGCTAAGCCAAGTAGCCAACCATTAGCAGTGCAATCAATGTGATATGCGTATTGTTTGGCTAAATGACCCTGCAAAGTAAGTAGCTTAGAAGTATCCTCTCTCTCGAAGAGAGCCATGAGCCCATAGTCACTATGGCTTTGTTTGCGTTCGCGGTAGCATTTTGAAAAGTACGTATGTTATATCTATTTTATATATACTCTCTCCGGTTCACGGAAACAAGTCACTTTGCAATATGTGCAGTCAAATTTTGAAAACTTTGACTATCGATATCTTTTAAATATTTAGATTAGATACATGAAAATCATATGTGTAGATTCGTGAAGAAAAGTACTTTGATAATATTATAATTTTTATTGGGTTTTACAAATATATTATAATAGCAATTAGTGATCAAAGTTACATTTTAGAGACCGTATTAATGCCTAAAACAACTTTTTTTTTAACAGGAGGGAGTAGCAGTTGGTTGAAACCCTCTTTTTTAATACTACTAGTAGAGTGCTCGTGCGTTGCAACGGAATCCAAAAAGAGGGTGAGACGTGGTCGTAAAATATACAATAAATATCAATTTTCTTCTATACACATATCAAGCAAAACATATCTATGCAAGCTAGTACATAAATCAAGTCGTAAAAAAAAAATACTACGTTTTCTAAAATCCCAAAAGCAAATTAAAGCCATCATCATTGCCAGGTTAATGAAATGCCTGAGCCATCACTTTCCAGTTGCAACGAAAACATGCACTTTGTGCCAAAATTTTTTTCATATTTTTTATTACACAAATCGTGCGAAGCTTACGAAGGAATATATAAAAAAAATCATCATAATCTATTTCACAAAATGCTATCTGATCGAATGTGCATGTCTGGAGGAGTTCCTATTTGAAATTATCATGAGAGCGACAAATATTATATATATTTTTTAAGAGTAATATTAACTATGTTGGTGAATGTAAAATAGCCAAACACAAAAGAAGCCGACGTACACTCCATGGCTAAAAAAATGTGTAAATCCAAAACTTTTGTTCAAAGCGAGCATACAGTAGGATGCATGATTGGACCAAATAATGGTCATAAAAACTATTATTAAGAATTGTACATTGCCAGTTCCCAACCCCATGCACTGAACAACGAAAAGAAACCTCACAAAAAAACTAAAACAATCATCGAGTTTAGTGGCATGATAACTAAATGAGACATGAAAGCAAAGTTTAGTCACAAAAAATAGTTTTGTTGGTGAATGTACCCACAAAGGAAAGAAGCATCGGCATGAACCTACAACAAACGAATATGACGGGAAATTGTCGACCAACTGGTTCAAACATACATGATTCATCTCCTCCAGATGATACAAAATCACCATAGAAGAAGTATCTACACAAGGAACGGCCAGCGAATGGAACTTGATGGCATTGGGCCACACCAATGATGCACCGATACGCGATACTGGTACTGCGATACCCTATTTCTCCAAAAAACCTGATACGGCGATACGGATGTGTGTGTGTATATATATATTAAAAATATATAATAAGATACTTGATAAGTTTGAGACTTTGAGACAAGGGTTTACCAATGTATGTATTTAAATGTACTCCATTTGTTCGGCATATATGTAAATTTATCGATTTATCATCTTGATTCTTGACATACATGCTGCCATGAGGTCCATAAGTCCATAACTAATGATGTTGCATTTCTATTTGCAGCAAATAGAAATGCAACATCATTAGTTATGGACTTATGGTCCTCATGACAGTAGCTGCAAATAGAAATGCAACATCATTAGTCATGGACTTATGGTCCTCATGGCAGCATGTATATCAAGAATCAAGATGAAATGAACAATAAAAGACTTAGCATCTTGCTAACAATAGCAATTGCATCAACCTGCCTTGTATCTTGTTAACACCTAGCATCCCCGATCATCAACACCATTAAATCAACAACTACAGCACATCAACCTCCACTTCACCTTTAATCCCCCACCGGCCGGCTAACCTCCACTTCACCTTTAATCCCCCACCGGCCGGCTAACCTCCACTTCACCTTTAATCCCCCACCGTCCGGCTAACCCCCACTTCACCTCTTTCCCCCGCTCACCCCCACTTCACCTCTTTGCCTCGCTCACCAGATCTGAGAGAGGAGAGGAGAGCGCACCTGCTGGAGGCGCCAGCTGCCGGAGAGGAGCACCGTCGGCTGCTAGAGAGGATTGACCCCACCGGCCGCTGGATGTAGAGGGGGTAGCGCGGAGGAGGGAGAGCCAAAGGCCGCCGACCGCTGGTCGCCACCTTGCCGGTCGCGCGAAGGAGGGAGCGCCGAAGGTCGCCACCTCGCCGGTCGCTCGGAGGAGGTGGCGTAGAGGTGGGAGCGCCTCAGGTTGCCGCCTCGCCGGTCGTCGCCTTTGTGCACGCTGCACGGGTCCCTCTCGACTGCGCACGGGAGACAAGGCACAGCCTGGCAAGGAGCATTAGGTATCTTCTGCCATGGGCTTGGCTAGGAACAGTGGATTTTGCCTTGGGCTGGGCTTCTTTCCAAGTGTATCGGTGTATCGGGGCGTATCGGAAATGTATTTAATTTTTTTAAAATGAAAAGAATTCTGATACTTCCCGATACGTATCGGGGTCGTATCGGTCCGTATCCGTACCCGATACGTATTGGGATACCGGTACGCGTCCTGGGAGGCGTATCGGCGCATCAGAGGGTCACACTGACTGACTGTAGTAGTAATGTCTACAAGAACTTTAGCACCAGGGCCCAGACAGGGTAGATGAAGAGTAGGCAGATGCCGATGGTGTTCGACACGCCATTGCCCTTCTTGAAGGTGTTCTTGAATCCACCTGACGCTATGATGTGCTGTTGAAGCAGGTAGCATCCAATGATGAGTCATATGAAGATGCCGACGAAGTCGCCCCTGAAGGTGTCCACAAAGAGGCTGGGGACGACCAATATGAGGAGAATCAGAGCGCCAGGCAGCTCCAACCAATCTGATGCACATGAGAAATTGTTGTGAAGTTCATGCAAAATTTTAGTTAGCCTAATTATTAGAAAGCGCGTTGTGATAGCATCATTTCTCAAAAGTCAAAATAACATTTTGATAGCACCAAATCAGCTCTAATACACTCTTTTAGGGGCACAAGGTTAAAAAAAGTAGAAAAATGTAACATATATCCACGAATTTTAATAGGATGCAATAAAAAACAATAAGAGGAATAGGTAGAAAAATGATACCAGGAAAGTGGCGAGGAAAGAAGAGGCGCAGGATGACTGCAATGATCACAATCCACTTTCCAACCTCTCCCCTGCAATTTAGATGTTTAACAAAAGCAAAGTCGTATATCTGTCTGTCTGTAATATTGTGATAGATCAACAGAGAAGATAACATTGCATCCTAGAAGTTTTTATAACTATCACTAATCCTCCACTGGTCCAACCAATAGGCTACAAGTATGAAAAGCTAACTCGGGTTTTACCGTTAGATAGCAATAAGCCTACATTTGGCCTGACCCTTAAGTTACTTTATGGACAACCTATAAAGTTTTTTCATTTTTATCCTCAGTTTTTTAATAATTTTGTTTTGAAGGAAATCGCCATTCATACTGTTATCCTATGATGTCAATTCTCCACAATATGACAACATGCTATTTTGCAGCATTTTGATTGTGTGAGTTTAGTCCACATCTTTCATATTTTGTTAATCCACGGTGACACAACAATTGCACAGTTCATAACAGTTACATTTAGAACATGTAAGGGTGATGCAGTAGTGTATTTGTGCCTATGACCAACTTATCAGAGAAAACAAACTTATCAGAGAAAACAACACACCAGGCAAGGTGAAGAAAATGTAAGGGACCAAGAGAGCCGTCAGCATGTTGGTCTTCCAGTTTGTCTGGTCCAATATCAAGAGGTACCTGCAGTAGTAGAAGAGAACAGGGAAGATTCAGTCAATGCATAATATTGTGACAACTGACAAGTGCCTAAAAAAGTACTAATCTCAGGTTAAATGAATACATAAAGTTCTCAACTCCTCACAGTCTTGAAAGTAAAGACCGAAAAGGCCTACAATACAATGTCCAAAATAGTATATATGCAGAAAAATTAGCTTGTAGAATCTTACTAACAGCTTAGCACAACATAGAAATTTGGTGAGGAGCAATTGGGTCTTAACCTTCTGTTCACACGCTAAAAGGATCTTGTCTTGTGAAGTCACAAACCTCTCCATTGGCAACACTTTCCTACACTCCAGTAAATGAAATACATTATGGTATTCTATTGTTCTAGTTCTAGCAGCTCTCTTCATCGAGTAGGGAGAAATGGTTAGGACTAACAAAATGAGACGTTGCCTGTAAGACTGTAACACCAGTACAATAACCAAGAATAATCCAGTGGCAAGCTGTACTCACTAATCCAATTACAGAATGGTTATCAGCCAGGAGATGTCTATTAAAATTTACAAAGATTGGGCAGGACTCCCAAAAGGTATATGGGGCAATCCAACTTCTAATTGGCAAGTGCGAGAGGTTGCAGGCACATATAGATTTTTTATTCTCAAACTGCATACATGTAGAAAAATGTAGCAAGTAGTAACTGATGCTCCAATTTCAGTACACAACTCATTCTTCCACCGAAAGTGAAAACCAAAAGCAGAAACGAGCCAGCCAGCCAACGCTAAAGTAACATCGCACTGCACTGTCTTTCTTTTCGTTTTCTTCTCTTTTTTTTGTGAGAACAATCAGAAATTTAGCAGCATCAGTGTAGCAACAATTACGCCTTACTTTGGTACATTCCAGAAAATACTACATTCAATAAGTTTTACCAGAGAAAATAGTTCTAAAAATACTGCTATACATCTTGCGATTTTAGCACTCTGTGATTGGTGAGAGAGAGGGAGAGAGGGTGGGAAGTGAGATTGGGTTAGGGATATAGGGGTGGGGGTGATATCTGAGGCATTAGATCTCCATCTGATGGTTCAAAAAGTGTCTGATTTCCAAGAAAAAATCAGTCGCATGTTGTATGGACACTCCCGTTAGAGAACTGCTATACATCTTGCGATTTTAGCACTCTGTGATTGGTGAGAGAGAGGGAGAGAGGGTAGGAAGTGAGATTGGGTTAGGGATATAGGGGTGGGGTGATATCTGAGGCATTAGATCTCCATCTGATGGTTCAAAAAGTGACTGATTTTCAAGAAAAAAAATCAGTCGTATGTTATATAGACACTCTCAAATAGTTATTAGCGAGCATGCTCATGACATCCAAATCACAGTTATTAGTAGCTAAAGAATGCAAATAATTACCCCCTTCACAATGTCAGCCACGCCAGCACCGAATTGCTCGGAGATGGAACCGTAGTCCGGGCCAGCGTCATCGACTGTGTCGTGCAGCAGCCCGGCCGCGACAACGGCAGGGCCAACTCCGAGCTCTGCGAGCAGTGCCACCATCTCCACGCAGTGCTGCAGGTAAGGGTCACCGCTCACACACATCTGGAGAAAGCACCAAACGCCCATCCAAGAAACGGAGTTTGGTCACTTCAACGTCTCACAAGCCACACCAAATGCAAATAGCAGACTGTGCGGTGAGCCGCCTCAGCCATGGAGAAGGTCTTCCTCAAGAGCTCTTCGCGGAAGATGGCATGCTGCGACTGCGCTCCGGCGAGCAGGATGGCCGCGAAAGGGAGGCCGTCTCCGTCTTCCTCGCCCACCATTGCTGCGTGGGCCCGCCTCATAGACAGGGGCTCCGGCATGGTGCCTAGCACTCAGCGAAGTCGGCGCCCAGCTCTTGCGTTTGGTGGAGAAGGGGGAAAGGGGAGGGGAATGGCAGGAGATTGTGGGGAATGGCATGAGATCGTGGTGGAGGAATAGCAGTTGTGAGAAGAGGGAGATACATCGGCGCTGCGTTTTCAGCAGAGGTGAACGATCGCCGCTGGTGCGGGGTAAACTTCAAATTATAATAGTTATTAATACTAAATAGCCAAATCGTATTGAATCTAGTTAAAATTTCACTAACTATAGAAAATCCACTGACGAGCGGACTGCGGGTCCACCACGTCCGAGAAAAGCTCGCCAGGGCGATCGCAAGGCGATCGTGAAGGGGGAAGGCATTCTCTGCGGGGGTGCGTGTTTCTTTCGGCGGCGTGGATCTTTTTTCACGGCGACTGGCTCTGCTCGATCGTCTGCGTTAGGATTCCTAGACGCAGGGCGACGGTGTGATTGGGAAGTGAAGAATGGCGGCGACGAATGGATCTTCCAAGGAGGGATCGGTGCAATCTCCCTCAAGGAAAGTGACAGATGAACAATTGTTGTTCTATCCTCTCAGTTGGGAGATTTGGTGCTGACGGAGAAGGAAGTGCAAGGAATTGTCATTGAAGATCTGGACTCCGACTTGGGGTCTAATCACAGATGGGTGGCGATAGGGAAGGTATGTTGTCCGAGACAACTCAATCTAGCTGCTTTTGATCGTGCAATGCAGAAGGCCTGGGGATTGCATGGACAAGCAGAGTTTAAAGAGATCGGAGAGAACAGATTTGTAGTCTGTTTCAACTCTAAGGGAGGTTGGAAGCATGCTATGAACAATAGCCCTTGGCAATTTGATTTCCATGTAGTCCTCAAGGAGTTTGATGGGAGTTCTCAGCCCTCGGATATGTCTTTCAGTATAATGGCAGTGTGGGTGCTGTAAGCGAGGAAAGTTACACCATCTTAGATTATGAAAAACAGAGTACATGAGTTTCACATATATAGATTACAGCTATCGTGTGAACGTGTGAGCATATGAACGCGTGATCATGTGAACGTGTGATCCCTCGGAAGAGGAGGCGTCATTCATGCAGGAAGCCGAGGTATCAGCCGTGCATGGGAGAAGAAAGGTCCAGCGCTGATCCAGGAAAGAAATCCTGTCTAACAGGTGCGTGTGTTGGATCTGCCTTTGGGATTGATGAATGAGAAGTATGGTTTACTTATTGGAGGATGGATTGGTAATGTTCTTTGGGTGGAGGTAGACAAGGATGGCATGGCTTGGGGTGATCGCATGCGCTTAAGGATTGAAGTCCCGGTGGATCAGCCCCTGGCTCGTGGTGTGCGCATTCGTTCTAGTGCGAATACTTCTAAGTGGTTGTTTGGATCACCTAGATTACAAATTAGTTTTCAGAAAACAGGTTTTAGTAGGATTTTTATGAAAACATGTTTTTAAGTTGTTGTTCTGTTACAGTGAGTTTATAGATTACTTTGTTTGGATCAGGAAAACTAAAATAAGCTTTTATCTATATAGTGTTTGGTTGAGATTTACATCAAAATATTTTGTTACCAAGGGCGTCAAGCGCTCGTCGCTCCGCCGCCTCGGCTCTGTGACGTCCTCGACGATCCCGGGATCGGCGGCCGCGCCTCCTGCTCCTCCGCCTGAAGCGCCCCTCTGGCCGCATCGAGGTCCGCGTCACCGTCTGTGAGGCCGCCCGCTACTACGACCCGTCCCCTTACCTGCCTCCCTACGGCCAATCCGTCGGCTCCCGCTCCCGCCCTCCGGCCGCATCGACGACGTCCATGCCAACGCCGTCGAGGGCGTCAAGCCGCTTGTCGGCTCCGCCCGCCTCCTGCTCCACGACGTCCTTGACGACGCCGGGATCGGTGGCCGTGCCTCCCACTCCCTCCGCCAAAAGTGCCCCTCCGGTCGCCCCTAGGGCCGCCTCGAGGTCCGCGTCGTCGTCTGTGAGGCCGCCCGCTACTACGACCCGTCCCCTTACTCGGCTCCCTCCTG
Source organism: Ampelocalamus luodianensis (assembly GCA_036346255.1). Lineage (NCBI taxonomy): Eukaryota > Viridiplantae > Streptophyta > Magnoliopsida > Poales > Poaceae > Ampelocalamus > Ampelocalamus luodianensis. Next base: position 14,892,743 of record CM070636.1, on the reverse strand, counting down.
CGGTGTACGGATCGGTGGTGGAGGATCCGAAGAAGAAGAGCAAGATGGGGATGGGGCAGGGCTGGCGGTGGGCGCGGCGGCGGGAGTGGTGGGCGGGCTGGCGCTAGCTGGAGGGGCGAGCTACCTTGAGGACTCCTCTAGCAGCAACAACATCGGTTGCTGGCATCATACACGCGTGAACACGGGAGAATAGCGACGAGGAAACTGTTGAGAATGAGGATAGCAGGAATTCGTTTTGAGAAAAACGACGTTCACCGTTTTGGTAAAACTTCGAATTCGGTTTCTGAGAAAACACGCTGTTATCCAGGGAGTTAGTTGCATTATCCAAACAAAGTTTTCGCTAAAACCAGTTTAACTAAATCTGGTTTTCACAAAATACGAGATCCAAACAACCCCTAAAGGGCAGTGGTTCGATGTAAATATGAGAAGATCCCTCGTTTTTGCTTTGATTGTGGGCGGCTCTTTCACGTGGGTGGTCTTTGTTCGGTGGAAGAAAAAGTGGAGCCTAAACAATGGGGAGAATAGTTGCGTGCTTCTCCTGGTCGTCACAAGAGATTGCCCTCAGTTTCTCAACACCCATCGGTGTCTTTGGGTAGCTTCAGCAACAAGTCAGGGGAGGCTGAGTCAGTCACGAGGGGGAAGGCTTCAATTCATGATATTCCAAGGAGGAGGCTTTTTAATGTTGATGCAATGCACTCTCAAGCAGAGCTCGAGGAGACCTTTTATGACTATTTTGTAAATAAATTGGGAAAACCGATCGAGCGGGCTCATTCTTTGGACTTAAGCTATCTTGATATGACTTCTCATGATTTAAAGGCTTTAGATTCTGATTTCACCGAGGATGAGGTTTGGGAAGCGATCAAATGCATGCCCGCTGAGAAGGCTCCAGGGCCTGACAGCTTCTCGGGTCTGTTCTATCAATGTTGTTGGTCGATCATCAAGTCTGACTTAATGGCGGCATTCCATGCTGTTGGTCGCCTAGCTGGAAAGAGCTTCTACATGCTCAACAAAGCATTGCTAACTCTTTTACCCAAGAAGCAAGCACCACAGGAAGTGCAAAACTACCGGCCTATAAGCCTCCTTCATAGCTTTGCCAAGATATTCTCTAAAGTCCTTACTCGAAGGCTTTCTCCGGAACTTCCAAAGTTAGTGGCTCCCAACCAGTCTGCTTTCACCAAGGCTCGTTCTATTCAAGATAATTTCTTCTTGGTCAGGCATTCAGCCCGCTTGCTTCATCAAAAGAAGCAATCAGCCTTTCTATTCAAACTAGACATTGCTCAAGCTTTCGATTCTTTGTCTTGGCCTTTTTTGTTGGAAATTCTTCGGCACAAAGGTTTTGGCCCACAGTGGTGTTCTTGGCTCAGCATTATGTTTCTGTCTTCCTCCACCAGAATTATGGTTAATGGACAGCCTGGAAGGCCGGTTTGGTATGGCCGTAGTTTGCGTCAAGGAGATCCGTTATCTCCAATGTTGTTCATCATTGCGATGGATGCGCTCAACAACCTGATCCTCAAGGCAGAAAAAGAGGCTCTTCTTCATCCGATTGGAGGTCGTCGAGGTTTGCCTCATCGTCTCTCGTTGTATGCGGATGATGCGGTCGTGTTCTTAATGCTGGTGAGTGAAGATCTTCTAACCATCAAGGAAATTCTCCACCTCTTTGGTAAGGCTTTTGGTCTGCGTACCAACTTGAACAAGAGCTCTTTCTCTCCAATCAAATGCAATGATCAGCAAAACCAACTCATCACCGACAGGTTGCAGTGTAACATTGCTTCTTTCCCGTGTAAATATCTTGGTTTACCGCTTTCGTTACGGAAGCCATCTAGAGCGGATTTTCAACCTCTCGTGGATAAGGTCACTAACCGCCCGCAAGCATGGCAGGCTCGTTTGCTATCGCAAGGAGGGCGCTTGATTCTGGTTAAGGCAGTGCTATCTGCCATGGCGGTTTATAATTTCATGACCCTTGACCCTCCGCGGTCGGTAATCAAAGAAATCGATAAGAAGCGGCGAGCGTTTCTGTGGAAAGGGTTGCAAAATATTTCAGGAGGTAATTGCTTGGTGGCTTGGTCGGCGGTTTGTCGCCCTATACAGTTTGGAGGCCTCGGTGTGCACAACTTGAGTGTGCTAGGGCAGGCCATGCGCATCTGTTGGCAATGGCTGCAGAGAACTTGGGATACACGTCCTTGGGGCCGGTTGCAATTCCAGACTAACCGAGAGGAGCATGACATGTTTCAGGCTTTCATTATGGTCAGAGTAGGCAACGGAGAGAACACGTTGTTCTGGGAGGACCGTTGGCTGAACGGTTGCTCAATTCAAAGCCTCGCACCGTTCATCATCCAGTTGGTTAGTCCTTCGATTCGGAGGAAAATAATAGTGGCTCAAGCTCTTACCAATGACGATTGGATTTTAGACATCCAGGGGCAGGCAGGTGACCAAGCTGTAGAGGAGGTTCTGCGGCTGGGAATTAGGTTGCAGCAAATTAGTATTTCTCAGGATGAGGCTGATTCAATAAGTTGGCGTTGGGAAACCTCAGGTCACTACTCTGCTAAGTCGGCATACAGGGCTTTCTTCTCAGGGTCGATAAGGTTTCCTTGTGCTGAGGCCATTTGGAAAGCTCGGACACCTCTAAAATGCAAAGTCTTCATGTGGTTGGCTATTAGGCGGCGGTGTTGGACAGCCGATCGCCTTAGGCGTCGCGGACTGCAAAACCAGGGAGTTTGCGTTTTTTGTAAACTCCAAGAAGAGTCCATTGACCATCTTCTAGTAGGTTGCGCGGTCACTGTGCAAGTTTGGGCTCGCTTCATAGTTCAGACGAGCTCTTTATGCCCAGTTCCTAACGGCCAGCACACCCTTCAAGATCATTGGTTGGCGGCCCGGAATTCACAACCGAAGAGCCAAAGAAAGCAAACAGATGAGTGTATCATCCTAGTCTCTTGGATGCTTTGGAAGGAACACAATCATAGGATCTTCAACAACATCGTTAATTCTAGCGAGTAGATTCTCCAGCTTGCTCTCCAAGAGCATCAGCTTTGGTGCACGGCAGCCGGGCACCGTCGGGTCACGGTTTTGGAGGAGTAGTTGCTTTTGTTCCTTAGTTTCATTTCTGTTTTAGTTTAGTTCTAGTTTTCGTTTTTTTCCTTCTTTGTTTCGCTTCTCGTTGTTTTCGTTCTGCTGTGTTTAGCTTATTTTCCCTGTCATAGGATTTCTTTTGTCTAATAAAATGTTGTGCAAAGCCTTTGCACATCCTTTAAAAAATGTTGATTCCGTTGTTGCTTATCAGATCCTCGCACTAGTGGGAATGTTGTTCGCAGTCAGGAGGAGGTGAGTAGTCTTGAGAAGACAAGAAGGGGGAAGGCAGTAAATTCAAGTGCAACTGAAGGGAGTAAACAACATAAAGCTGCAGGAAATCAAAGAACTTTTGTTCGCAAGCAAAGACATACCAATGAGAAGGTAGAGGAGCCAAAGGACAAGTAGGCAAGTTTGGGTTCAGAAAGGTAATGTGGCTAATCCTTCTGAAGACTCCTTGGTGGATGGAGGGAAGAGGCAAAGGGTGGAGGCTGGTGTGGATAAGATTCCTAAGAATTCTTTTGAATCGACAAACCCTGTGTCGCAGGGCCGCTGGGAGCAATGAGGATCCTTTGTTGGAACTGTCGGGGTTTGGAGTTGGATTCGACAGTTGGAGAATTAAGGGATCGAATCCAATCCTACAACCCTTCGTTGGTGTTCTTACATGAAACGAAGAAATGTTCAACATGTTGGAATTAATACGGGATGTGCCTATTTTTAATCCTAATTAATTCCTAGAAAATCCCAAAGATCCATGTGCACGTGCTAAAACTGTTTAGTCCCATATGGAGAGTTGAATGAGAGTTACATCACTTTAAAAGGTGGAACGTGGTAGCCCCCTTGTGGAATTGGAGAGAGCCAATACACACGCGCGCTCGCTCGCTCACTCGCCGAGCCGAGCCGTGTCGTGCCGTGCGCGTGCGCGTTTTTCTTTATCTATTCGAAAATCGAAACACACTGACTCGCAGTTAATGGCATTAACAAACGACTGGCAGTAACGGTCCAGAGCACTTGTTCTTCTCCACTTCCCAATACTCTCCACGAAAGACTACAAAACACCACTTGGTTTTGTTGCTGTCTCTGGCGATCTTCATCCCGACGAGGCGCGTGTACGGTCGCACCGGGAGAGCAGGCCTCTGGAACCCTCGTCATCGAAGGCTTGCACGAGCGACGACGAATAAGGTTTTTGGGGAGCGTTCGCGCAACTGCTCGCTTCTTCCTCTTCATTCGATTCTCTGCTACGTCTACATCAACTGCACGACTACTACCACTACGCCATGACGAACGACAATCTAGTCAAGACTCCTACTGCTGCTACTCCTTCTACTAGATCCGGGTATGTCTATCTTACACATATTTGTTGGTTAGTTTTTTTTATCTGTTGTTAACTTGAACATTGAGATAGGTATACTAGTTTATGTCCTTCTGGATCTTAGTATGGCTATAGTGTTCTTGTTCATTTACTTTGTGAAAATGACTAGAGTAATTCTAATGATTTATCTACCATATTTCTGGATTAAAGTAATTCGAAAAATGCTCATACTTTCAACAATCCAAAAACCTTAGTATAGACATTTTTCGTCAACTGGTTTTGCCGCTGCGCTAAAACCCACTGAATTCGACGGTGCGAATTACAAGAGGTGGCGCACCAAGATGGTGCTTTGGCTAACTGCCATGAACGTTTTTCATGTGGCAAGTGGTAAGCCTGAAGGAACACTTACTCCTGAACAGGAGCAAGCGTTCGAGGCTGCTGATAACCTTTTTAAAGGTGTCGTGATTAGCGTTCTTGGTGAGAAGTTAGTTGATGCATACATGGTGATCAAAACTGGGAAAGAGATGTGAGATGCACTCGAGGCCAAGTTTGGGGTTTCGGATGCAGGCAGTGAATTGTATCTCATGGAGCAATACCATGACTATAGAATGGTTGACAATCGTTCTGTAGTTGAGCTGGCTCATGAGATACAATCCATGGCCAAAGAACTAGAGCACTTCAAATGTGTGTTACCGGACAAGTTTGTCGCGGGAGGTATTATTGCCAAGCTTCCTCTTTCTTGGAGAAATTTTACTACTTCCCTGAAACACAAGAGACAAGAGTTTTCTATTGAAAATCTCATTGGGTCTCTTGATATTGAAGAGAAGGCGAGGGCAAAAGATACACACATTAGAGGTAATGAGGGACATTCTAGTGTCAATGTGGTACAGAAGAAGAATGACCAAGCTCAAAAGTTCAAAGGTAAGAACAAGACTGCACAAACAACTAGCTTCAAAAGGAAGAAGAAGAACACAAAGGATAACCTTTGCTTTGTGTGTGACGAACCTGATCATTGGGCCAAGGATTGCAGTCAACGCAAGGGTGGGAAGAATCAGCAAGGGCAGAATTCTAAGTCTGCTAATGTTGTTGTTGGTACTACTGAGACGGGAACATCAGGGTATGGTAATTTACCTACTGTTCTTTCCGTATGTGAATCTACTGATTGGTAGATGGACACTGGTGCTAATATACATGTGTGTGCTGATATTTCATTGTTCTCTTCTTACCAGGTCACTCGGGATTCAGCCGTTCTAATGGGGAACGGGTCACATGCCACTGTTCATGGTGTTGGCACGGTCGATCTGAAGTTTACTTCGGGAAAGATTGTGCAACTGAAGAACATGCATCATGTGCCATCTATAAATAAGAATCTCATGAGCGGATCTCTTCTGTGTAGAGATGGCTTTAGACTGATATTTGAGTCCAATAAATTTGTAATGTCCAAGTGTGGACAATTTGTTGGTAAAGGCTATGTGTGCGGAGGCTTGTTCCGCCTATCTCTTTCAGATTTGTGTAATAATATTGTGAACCAATGTTGCAGTGGTAATGAGACTACTATTTGGCATTCACGACTTTGTCACATAAATTTTGGTTGCATGACACGGTTAGCCAGTTTAGAGTTAATCCCGAAAATCACCTTTGCCAAAGGTTCTAAATGTCAAGTTTGTGTGCAATCAAAGCAGCCTCATAAGCCTCATAAGGCTGCGGAGGTAAGAAACTTGGCACCATTAGAACTCATACATTCATATCTATGTGGGATGAATGGTGTGCTGACAAAACGTGGTAATAGATATTTCATGACTTTGATTGATGACTCCACCAGATTCTGTTATGTGTATCTTTTGAAAACTAAAGATGAAGCTCTTCACTACTTTAAAATCTATAAAGCAGAAGCTGAGAATCAACTTGAAAAGAAAATCAAAAGGGTTAGGTCTGATCGTGGCGGTGAGTACTTTTCTAATGAGTTCAATTTATTCTATGAGTAACATGGTATAATCAATGAGAGAACGCCTCCCTATTCACCCCAGTCAAACGGGGTTGCTGAAAGAAAGAACTGCCTCTAACTGATTTGGTTAATGCCATGTTAGAAACAGCGGGTCTTTCCAAAGCATGGAGGGGGGAGGCTATATTGACTTCATGTCATGTCCTAAACAGGGTTCCCGCAAAGAATAAAGAGATAACCCCATATGAACAATGGGAGAAGAAAAGACTATCACTTTCATACTTGCGCACTTGGGGTTGTTTGGCGAAAGTCAATGTACCAATTTCCAAAAAGCGTAAGCTTGGACCAAAAACCGTGGATTACGTTTTTCTAGGCTATGCTCATCATAGTGTTGGATATAGATTTCTAGTGGTGAAATCTGGAGTACCTAACGTGCATATCGGTACAATTATGGAGTCCAGAGATGCTACATTCTTTGAGGATATTTTTCCGATGAAAGATATGCCTATTTCATCAAGTCAGGAGCCTGATACAACTCCTGAACCTGCCATTCCAATGGAATATTTTGAGCAAACCCCTAAGCAAATTCCTGAGAAGGAAGACAATGAAATTCTGAGGAAGAGTAAAAGACAAAAGACTGCAAAGTTTTTTGGTCCTGATTTCATTGTGTACCTTGTGGATGATACTCCAAGTACCATTTCTGAAGCATATGCTTCTCCAGACGCTGAATACTAGAAGAAAGCAGTCCGTAGTGAAATGGATTCCATTATCTCTAATGGAACTTGGGAGATCACTGAGTGTCCTTATGGTTGTAAACCTGTAGGATGTAAGTGGGTGTTCAAAAAGAAGCTTAGGCCTAATGATACTATCGAGAAGTACAAAGCACGGCTTGTGGCCAAGGGTTATATCCAAAAGGAAGGTGAAGATTTCTTTGATACTTACTCACCTGTGGCTAGATTGACCACTATTCGAGTACTACTATCTCTGGCTACCTCACACGGTCTTCTCGTTCATCAGATGGACGTTAAGACAACTTTCCTAAATGGAGAGTTGGACGAGGAAATTTACATGGAACAGCCAGATGGATTTGTACTAGATGGTCAAGAAGGAAAGGCATGCAAGTTGTTGAAATCTTTGTATGGTCTTAAACAAGCACCTAAGCAGTGGCATGAAAAGTTTGATAGAACTTTAACATCTGCAGGCTTTATTGTGAATGAAGCTGACAGATGTGTGTATTATCGCCATGGTGGGGGCGAGGGAGTCATTCTATGTCTGTATGTTGATGACATACTGATCTTTGGGACCAACCTTAGTGTGATTAAGGAAGTCAAGGATTTCTTGTCTCAGAATTTTGAGATGAAAAATCTGGGAGTAGCTGATGTTATCTTAAACATCAAGCTGTTGAGAGGTGATGATGGTGGGATTACATTGTTGCAATCTCATTATGTGGAAAATGTTTTGAGTCGTTTTGGTTATAGCGACTGCAAATCCTCTCCAACACCTTATGATCCTAGCATGTTGTTTAGGAAGAATCGGAGAATAGCCAGAGACCAATTGAGATATTCTCAGATAATTGGTTCACTCATGTATTTAGCTAGCGGTACTAGGCCTGACATCTCGTTTGCTGTGAGCAAACTAAGCCGTTTTGTTTCCAATCCGGGAGATGATCATTGGCATGCTCTTGAGAGGGTAATGCGCTATCTAAAGGGTACTATGAGCTATGGCATTCACTATACCGGGTACCCTAGGGTACTGGAGGGTTATAGCGATTCAAACTGGATATCTGATGCTGATGAGATTAAGGCCACAAGTGGATATGTCTTCACACTTGGAGGTGGCGCTGTTTCATGGAAGTCTTGCAAGCAGACCATCTTAACGAGGTCAACAATGGAAGTAGAACTCACAACATTAGATACTGCCACTGTTGAAGCCGAATGGCTTCGTGAGCTCTTGATGGATTTGCCGGTGGTTGAAAAACCGGTACCGGCTATTCTGATGAACTGTGACAATTAGACTGTGATCGTCAAAGTGAACAGTTCTAAGGATAATATGAAGGCATCAAGACATGTGAAGAGAAGACTAAAATCTGTCAGAAAAATGAGAAACTCCGGAGTAATAGCTTTGGATTATATCCAAACAGCTAAGAATCTGGCAGATCCCTTTACAAAGGGTTTATCACGGAATGTGATAGACAATGCATCGAGGGAGATGGGTTTGAGACCCACGTGAGTTATACCATAGTGGTAACCCATCCTATATGATCGGAGATCCCGTGAAGTAGGATTGGCGAAACAAGCTTTTGGTTAACTGGTAGGAGAGTACTTTTATAGACCCACTCCATTGGAGATGCAATTCTCTCCTAAATTGTATGGTAGGTTGATTTTTATCTTAATGTGTTTTGTAGCTTGTTTAAGCAAAGATGCTGTTATACAAAGCAGTCTTGAAAGAACACACCTATATGAGCCCGACTGCTAGTCACAGTCTATGAGATAGGGTAATCTCTAGGAAGCTCATGAATAGGCCAGGAGTATGACTCATATGCTCCAACCCGCGGGGATGCCTGGCAGCCTGGTATCAGTTAAGGACTTAAGTAAAACTTATTCACACAAAACTGTCAATTCAAGGCTTAGTCCATTGTGCAGTTGTGGATAAGTGTAGTTTCTGTTCTAGGTGGATGTTCAATCTTAATCGGTCTCCATCAAAACACTGGTATATCAAAACAATACTATGGATCAAGGCATTTGACATGTGCCCTTGGGATCTGGTGGGGGATTGTTGGAATTAATACGGGCTGGGCCCATTTTTAATCCTAATTAATTCCTGGAAAATCCCAAAGGCCCATGTGCACGTGCTAAAACTGTTTAGTTCCATATGGAGAGTTGAATGGAACCCCCTTGTGGAATTGGAGAGAGCCAATACACACGCGCGCTCGCTCGCTTGCTCGCCTCGCCACTCCTCGTTGAGCCGTGCGGTGCGGTACGTGTGCGCGCGTAAGCAGGTGTGTCGGGTGTGTGTGTGTTTTTCTTTATCTATTCGAAAATCAAAACGCACTGACTCACAGTTAATGGCATTAACAAACGGCTGGCAGTAACGGTTCAGTTACCAGTGAGTAATGGCGACCGTTTCTAGCCTCTTCATTTTTGCCATTAAGTAGAACATGCTCTGTTTCAAAAATCGCTGGGTAATGGCTGCGGTTACTAGTGAGTAATGGTGACCGTTTCTGGTCTCTGGGTAATGGCCGCGGTTACTAGTGAGTAATGACGACCGTTTCTGGTCTCTGAGTTTTTTTGCCATTATATGGAACAGAGCACTTGTTCTTCTCAACTTTCCAATACTCTCCACGAAAGACTACAGAACATTTGTTGCTGTCTCTGGCGATCTCCATCCCGGCGAGACGTGTGTACGGTCGCACCGGGAGAGCAGGCCTCCGGAACCCTCATCATCGAAGGCTTGCACGAGCGACGACGAATAAGGTTTTTGGGGAGCGTTCGCGCGACTGCTCGCTTCTTCCTCTTCATTCGATTATCTGCTACGTCTATATCAACTGCACGACTACTACCACTACGCCATGACGAACGACAATCTAGTCAAGACTCATACTGCTGCTATTCCTTCTACTGGATCCGGGTATGTCTATCTTACACATATTTGTTGGTTAGTTTTCTTATCTGTTGTTAACTTGAATATTGAGATAGGTATACTAGTTTATGTCCTTCTGGATCTTAGTATGGCTATAGTGTTCTTGTTCATTTACTTTGTGAAAATGACTAGAGTAATTCTCATAATTTATCTATCATATTTCTGAATTAAAGTAATTCAAAAAATACTCATACTTTCAACACAACAACGATGGAAAAATTGAGGTGGAGCTTGTGTTTCTCGAATGACATTTTTGTTAATTGCTAGGGTCGAAGTGGTGGGTTGGCATTTTTGTGGAGGGACGGTCACGGTTTGGTGGTTTCAGTTCGCCCGTTCTGTCAATCCTACCGGTTAAATCGTGGGAGACTTCCGGCGCAGGGAGGTGTGCTACGTCGTTTTTTTTGTTTTGGCCGTCGGATCCGCACGTTGCCGCTTCCCGCACGTCCGATATTTTTTTTGGTTTGCGTGCGCCGATGCTTCACGTCGCTGCTCGCCTGCGCCTTTGCCGCGCGCGCCAGCGCTCGGTCGCTTCCGCTCTTTACTTTGGCGGCGGTGCGCTTTAATGCTTGCCTCGATCCGCAGCGCGCAGACTTCGCTCCACATGTGCCCAAATCCAACGCGAGTCACGCGCGCCAAGGCGCGCCGAAAGTAACTAGTACTTCATAGATGTTGAAGTCAAAGAAGGTAATCTGGTTTGGCGTTTCACTGGCCTTTATGGTGAACCGAAGACAGATCAAAGAGGAAACACTTGGCAGGTGCTACGGTACCTTAGGGCACAGGACAAGCTCCCTTGGTTATGTGCTGGTGACTTCATTGAAATTACAAAAAGTGAGGAACGGTATGGGCTGAATGAGAGGAGCGAGTCTCAAATGGGAGCATTCCGGGAGTGTTTGGATGTTTGTGAACTACAGGATCTTGGCTTTACAGGATATCCTTTAACTTAGGACAACAGAAGAGATGGAGAGGAAAATATTCAAGTATAAGTGAATTGTCCATCTTTTCTTATCAGTTTAAGTTTTTGGGTAAATTGGTTGGTGCATGCAACTCAAAATGGTATCAGAGTCGAGAGGTCTTGAGTTCAAGACCCGGTTGGTGCAATTAAAAATAATAATTGCAGCTCACTTCTATTTCCACGTCTTAGACCTGAGGGAGCCTACACGTGAAGAGGAGTGTTGAAGTATAAGTGAATTGTTCACATTTTCTTATCAGCTTAAGCTTTTAGGTAAATTAGTTGGTGCATGCAACCCAATAGAAAATGTCCAAGTGCGGTTGGACAGGGCAACATGTTCTCTTTCTTTGCATCAGCTTTTCCAAAACATCTCAGTGGAGCACTTCCTTTAGAGGAATCAGACCATATGGCTTTGCTAATTAATCTGGAGTCATACAATTCAATTAGGGGAGGCCCGATCAGCTGCACTCTCCTTGGGGGGCTCACAGGAGGTTCGCTCGATAGAGATGCGGTTGCATGAGCTGTATGAAAGAGAAGAAATTATGTACTGCCAACGTTCGAGACAAGATTGTCTCAAAGCTGGAGATCGCAACACTAAATTTTTCCATGCTCGAGTGTAGCATAGGAGGAGAAAGAACATTGTGCGTGCCTTACAGAGGGGGATGGCAGTCTTTGCACTGCAAATGAGCAGATGAGGGAGATGGCACTGGCCTTCTACCACCATCTGTACTCAACAGAAGGAAGTATCAGTATACCTCATGTTCTCAATAGTATGGTTCCTTTTGTGACTAATTAAATTAATGTTTCACTGACTGCAGCGATTTCTGATATTGAGGTGGAGTTGGCATTATTTCAAATGGGGCCAACTAAGGCACCAGGCCTAGATGGGTTGCCGGCTCTATTTTACCAACGGCACTGGCTGTTAGTACGCGGGGCAATTTGTAGTGCTGTTCATGATCTCTTGGAAGGGAAAGAGATAACAGATGATTTCAATGATACAATCTTGGTATTAATTCCGAAGGTGGATTCCCCGGAACATCTCTCGCAATTCCGGCCCATAGCGTTGCGCAATGTCCTGCATAAGATGGCTGCTAAAGTATTAGCAAAGAGATTGAAGAAGTTTTTGCCAATCTTGATCTCTGAGGAGCAAAGTGCTTTCGTTCCAGGAAGGCTAATCACTGATAGTGTTTTCACTGCATATGAGTGTATCCATGAGATAACGAACTGGAAAAAGAAAACACCGTTGTGTGCGGTCAAACTAGATATGATGAAGGCGTATGATCTTGTTGAGTGGCCTTTTTGGAGCAGGTTCTGCTCAGGTTGGGTTTCTTGGTGAGGTGGAAAGACATGGTTATGAGATGTGTCAGTTCGATGTGATTCTCAGTCAAGCTGAATGCTCCGCTGTCTTCATGCCGACGAGGGGTCTTCATGCGCTAGGAACAGTTCTTGAAGATTATGAAGCGTCCTCTGGCCAGCGTGTTAACTTCCACAAATCATCCATATTTTTTGGGGTAGGGTGTGATGAACAAGAAAGGGGTAATCTTAGGCATATTTTAGGCATCCAACATGAGGCGCTCAATGAAAGATATCTAGGTCTTCCGATGACAGTTGGTTGTTCTAAGGATGGTGCTTTTAAACATATTAGAGAACGAGCTTGGGGGAAGATCCAAGGTTGGAAATGTCAGGGGCTTGTCGCAAGCGAAAATAGAGTGCTATTTCAAATTCACCAAAAACCTTTGTAAGAGGCTTGTTTCTATTTCTTCGAGCTTCTGGTGGGGTGCCAAGGATGGGGTTAAGAAAGTGCATTGGATTGGGTGGAACAAATTGTGTCAACCAAAGAAGATAGGAGGACTCGGTTTTCGTGATATGGAGGTGTTCAATCAGGCACTGCTGGCAAAACAGGGTTGGCAGCTTCTAACTGAACCCCAATCGTTGTGTGCCCGTGTGCTTAAAGCTCGGTATTACCGGCGTTGCAACTTTCTTGAAGCAGGTTGTCGAAGGGGAGCTTCTTTCACATGGCATAGCATTATTTATTGTCAGGAACTGCTGAAACAGGGCCTCATTTGGCATATCGGTGATGTTTTGGATATTGATATTTGGCAGCAAAATTTGATTCCCCGGGAAGGCATGCAACGTGCTCTGGGACTGCTTATTGATGCTGGGGTCTCCAAAGTTTCTGACCTTCTTTTGACCGGTGCCGGTAGGTGGAATGAACATCTTATTCGTAATGTTTTTTCTGATGGTGATGCACAGGATAGTATCCAAATTCCAGTGGGCACAAGAGATGTTCATGATTACCCAGCTTGGAATCACACAAAAAATGGCCTATTCACAGTAAAATCGGCTTACCACTTGAAGATGCATCTGGAGAAGTGCTCTCAAGCTTCTCCTGCCTCTTCGTCGTCATGTCAAGCACACCGGGGGTGGTTATCATTGTGGGACGCTAATGTTCCAAACAAGTATATGGTGCACGTGTGGAGAATACTAAAGAATGGGCTTGCAATAGGAAATGAGCTGTATGTTGGCCCAGCCTCTCTCAAACACACGCTTTCACCGTGGACTCGCACACAGCACGGTGGTTGGTTTGCCGGAGTTGGAAACGAGATGACGGAGCTAATAACCAAGCTGAACACAAAACAGAGGCACGAGATTGTGGTGCTAACTGCTCACACCTTTTCTGTGTTTTCTCTGTTATTATCTGGCTCAAAGCTAATCAAATGATTACAGCACCTTAAATAACGCATGCACACGCTCCAGGAGGAGACGCAGCCCACCTGCGGCTGCCTAACTACATGCACCTAGAAGTGCGGCACAACTAACCAACATGACCAATTCTTTTGCTTGACCGCTAATCAACTAACAAACGTGTAAACTAACTAGCTCACAACGTGCACACGCACATGCAGCACCGAACTCAACAGATGCACCAAACTCAACAGATATGCAGGACTCCAACTAAACACATGCAACAAGATTAACCCAACAATCTCCCCCTTAAGCTTGTTGCATCTTCTTCACAGCAGCGCCGGTTCGTCGTCAGCATCCGCCTCAACGAGATGCGCCTCCGCTTCCTCCCTCTTGTTGGGCTTCCGGCATTCTGAAGCAAAGTGCCCATAATTGTTACAATTAAAACACCTTACTTTTGCCTTGTCAACTCTTCGGTATCGACGGCCACCACCGCCACTAGAACCACCTGAGGAGCCTTCACCTTCATGCTTCGACGATCGGGCCTCCCACTCTGCGCGCGTCAGGAGCAAGTGCTCCTCGTCTCCGTCGCCATTGTTGTAGCGATGCTCTCCCTCTTCATGCGTCTTCAAACGCCCGATTAGCTCTTCGATCGACATATTTTTTATGTCGCCGAATTGCTCAATCGTGTTGACGACAGGAGAGAATTTCTTGGGCACAGCACGAAGAAACTTCCGCACGGCGTAGGCCTCTTCCATCTTGTCGCCTAGACCTCGTATCTTGCTGACGATTGTCGTCAACCTCATCGCGAAGTCATCGATCTGTTCGGTGTCCATCATACGCAAGTTATCAAACTCGCTTTTGAGGTTTTGTACACGCGCCTCCTTGACGCGATCGGCACCGAGATGCATCGTCTTCGTGGTGTTCGGGCCTCCTTTGCGGTCTCCTTCTCCGCTAGGAGCAGCGACATGTCATCCGCACCGCGAGGAAGATTGCCGCGAGCGCCATTTGATCTTGCCTCTCGTTCACCTCCTCATCCACGATTGCGTTCCACACGCCCTGAGCGCGCATGAACACCTTCATCTTCACAGCCCAAGTCGCATAGTTGCTCCTCGTGAGCATGGGATACGAGAGGGAGATGCTGCCCTCACGCGCCGACGCCTTCGGCACGCTCCCATCGCCAATCTTCAGAATGCCCCCATCTCCGGTGACGCTTTTCGGCGAGCTCTGACGCGACATGGATTAAGGTGTACACGAACACAAGCTCTGATACCAATTGTTGGCCCAGCCTCACTCAAACACACGCTTTCACGGTGGACTCGCACACAAGCACGGTGGTTGGTTTGCCGGAGTTGGGAACGAGATGACGGAGCTAATAACCAAGCTGAACACAAAACAGAGGCACGAGATTGTGGTGCTAACTGCTCACACTTTTTCTGTGTTTTCTCTGTTATTATCTGGCTCAAAGCTAATCAAATGATTACAACACCTTAAATAACGCATGCACATGCTCCGAGGAGAGCGCGACCCACTGCGGTGCCTAACTACATGCACCTAGAAGTGCGGCACAACTAACCAACATGACCAATTCTTTTGCTTGACCGCTAATCAACTAACAAACGTGTAAACTAACTAGCTCACAACGTGCACACGCACATGCAGCACCGAACTCAACAGATGCACCAAACTCAACAGATATGCAGGACTCCAACTAAACACATGCAACAAGATTAACCCAACACTGTACAGGAGAGGCATCAAAACAAGGGTATGGTGCCTAGCTTGTGGATGAGTCAAGACTGTTCTTCATTGTTTCTGGCAATGCCCGCACTCTCAGGTAATTTGGAATCTGATCTCTGAATGGAGAGGCGTTACATTGCAGGCACCGCGAGCAGTGTTCTAAAAATAGGTCTACTAGGGTGTATACTAGCCCGTATACAAGGAACAGATGCCCCTACCTGTTACCACATAATGGTCAGTTAGGCCAAATAATCTTGTCGATTAGGCCATATAATCACTATTAGGTGGGTGACCGAACGAATGACACATACCGCTTTTTAGAACCTTGATCGCAAGAAAGATCAATGGATGAAAATTTTCTAGTTGAATGGATGTTTGACTGGATTGACAAATTGGGAAGAGATGAGCTAAGCCTGGTATTCACGACTATCTATGAAATGGGAAAATTGGCTACAAGGTACTGCAAATTTGCGTCATTTGCCGATGGACATCCAAAAAACTTGGTTTCGCCAAAAGACACTAATATTTTGTGGTATTTTGCTGTAGGACACTGACCCCATTAAAATATTATTTTCGGACTGAAGAGGAGAGATAAAGGCAGTGAAAAGTCGGTTTTACCCTCCATCTTCTTCCTTCACTTGCTTTCTTCCCCAATCTCCTCTTATTCCCAGGTTCTCTCTCTCTCTCCCTCATAAACTTCCTCTAGCGCCGCCACCACCGCTTGCCTGGCCCGGCTCCTGGCGATGCCACCGCCACTTGCCTGGCCCGCCGGCAGCGCCGCCTCCGGCGCCTCTCTCTCTTCCCTCCCAGTGTCTCCCCACAGCGCCGCCCTCTCCTCCGGGCTCCTACGCCGTGCCAGCCGTCACCTGCGCCGCCTCCGCCTCCTTCCCCCTGGTGTCGCTTCCTCCCCTGGCCCCGCGCGTTGGTGCACCTATGAGCGGTTTGGCTCGGCCGTGCTCTTCCCCTAGGCCTCGGCCCACCCCGTGCAAGTGCCGCCCACCACAACTTGCACCTGCAGGACAAGCCCTCACGCGCGCGACCCCGCCACCACGCGCCCCCGATGCCAAGGAGCTCGTCCCCTAAAACCGATTTGGTTTTGGTCCACCGTAGTGCCCGCATTTTGCTTTCTTCTCTGCCTTTGGCTACTTCCTTCTCCACCACCATTCTTCGGCCACCGTCCCTCCCCGATCCCCATTCTTGTCCCTGTAAGTTCGCCTCCTCAAGCTTCGCCTTGTGCTCACCTTCCCCGGTTCAATGTACCGTTGGAGCTCCTATTCCGTCGTAATCGTGCTGCTGCTGCCGCCTTTTCCTCGTCGCACGGCCGCTCCGATGAGTCGTCGGCCGCGCCACCGCCACCATCAGCTCCGCTTCGCCGTAAGCATCTCATTTTGGTCCTGGATGGCTGCCACCGAGCCTCCCTTCGTCGGCGGCGAGATCAGGCCGCAATCACCCGAGAGCTTGGAACGTTCGGACCATCACGATGTCGTTCGGACCACCGCTCAATGCCATTCGGACCACCGCTCGGTTCCACTGCTGTGTGGGCCTGAGTGCACAGTTGAACCAGACCGAGCCAGTGCATTGAGGACATTTTACAACGTTTCTCTCTCATAATCACTCAGATATAATATTTTAATGAGAAGAGTGTCTAATAGCAGAATACCACAAAATGTTAGTGTCTTTGGGCGAAACCATGTTTTTTGGATGTTTATTGGCAAAGGACACAAATTTGTAGTGTCTTGTAGTCAATTTTCCCTAAAATTTTCATAGGAGAGAATTGTTTCGGGCTAATTATCCCAGGAACCATTCATCAAAAGTTTCATATGAAAACTTGTTTAGAAAAATAAATACAAAAGCGTAAGGATAGAACATTGTTCGAATTTTGTAGAAATTCATATAGAGTATTAACATCTAAAAATTTTACAGGAGGAACTACCTTACGTCAAAAGCCTACACAAAATTTTCATTAAGTTCGTACTTCATCTGGGCAGTAAATAAAATCGGGCAATAATTCAGCTAAAAATCACAAAAATCCTAAAC
This sequence comes from Ampelocalamus luodianensis, assembly GCA_036346255.1. Taxonomy (NCBI): domain Eukaryota; kingdom Viridiplantae; phylum Streptophyta; class Magnoliopsida; order Poales; family Poaceae; genus Ampelocalamus; species Ampelocalamus luodianensis. Next base: position 14,875,376 of record CM070636.1, on the reverse strand, counting down.
CTAATCTACCCTTACCTCTCTCTGACCGGTGGGCCCCATCGGTAGACTCCTTCGTCCACCTTGCCTCGCCGCGCCAGTGCACACCCGCATGCAAGAGCTCCACCACGCTTGCGATTTTCCTCGTCTCCCGTGGTTTTGCCGCTGCCTAACCACCCGCGTCGCTTCGCTGGTCAACACCGCACCCATCCCTGCTCAACCGAAGCCCATCCCTGCTCGTTCGATGGAGAAAAACCTCGTCGCTTTGCCCGCGGTTTCCCGAGCTCTCCTCGGCTATCTCCGCCCTCTCCGTCTATCAATAGGATACCCCAAGCTACGCCTCTTCTTTTCCAAGCCATTGCGCACCTCCTCTTCTCTTCTCCTCCACTAAATCGTGCTCTAGAACTCAAGGAGCGCGAGCCCTAAATCAGTCGTGCGCCACCGCCTTCGTCTCCGACGCCGTGAAGGGTTTTGTATCACCCTCATCGTGTCATATTATGTTCTAGAGCTCACTGATGCCATCCCCTCACTTGATGTCACTTTTGATCCTCAGGAGCTCTCGAACATCCCCTTCTTCTTTGTCTCCGACCAAAACCGCGCTCCAACCATTCCGAAGCTACAAGGCATCTCTCACCAATTCCTCGTGCCTAGAACATCACCTGAGCACCAGGAAGCTTCCACGACCACGAGACGAGGACCAGCATCGCCCGAGCTTCTTCTTCACGTGTGACCGACCTCGCCGCCTCAGCTCACCCGACCAGTTATCTCCGACCAGCTCTGACCACCCTCTTGCTTCTGGTGTGACCCTGGTAGCACGTAGATGCCTACGCGCACTTTAGTTTCGCATGGGCGTTACTCATTTGAGCCCTTGCTTGTTGTCGTAGTAGTTCCTCCGCTCAACGTTGGTACGCCGCCACGTCAGGCCAGCTCCGGCCATGCTATCAGTATTGGCGGGTGCACAGTAGTGTGGAGATCCCATTTTGGGCACTCTTCGACCTCTCCAACCAACACATCGCCGGCGGCACGCGCGGGCGTGAGCGCCACCGCACGACACAAAGGTGACGAGCACTGTAGCTCGTCATCAGTTGCCTAATCCCTGGTCATTAGGACATAATCAATGTTTAGGTTTCGGAATAGCACTAATGAATCACTAACGAGTGGGACCAAGCTTTTAAATTAAAACAAATCGTTATCTTAAAGAAAGTCTATGACATGCAGGCCCCACGACTTAAATGCACAGTGAACTCAATGTTGTGAGCCCGTGCGCTGTGCGCATAGACCCTCGGTCTATGCACTATGCGTATAGACCGTTTTGCTGACAGTGGACCCCACATGTCAGTTTAAACAAAAATCAAATAGAAAATAGAAAATGCGTCTTCAGATGTAAGGAGAATACGCTTTCCCTTACTGGAAAGTGTAAACCTTTTTAGAACATGCACGGTATTACGCTTTCTCTTTCGGAAAGTGTATTTCTCAATTTTCTTTGATTCTCTCAACCGAACCAAAATGAAACCTTAATAACTTTTGCTACAAAACTCCAAATTGAATAAAATTTATCTCTAAATTTGTCTAAAATCATAATCTACCATAATATGTAAAAATATTTAATTTTGGTTGTTGTTGAATTTATTGGATGTTATTTAATTCGTTTCTGGCTCTTTTTAGACGTCGGTTGTTTGGGTTATTGTTGCGACGATCAATCCACCATATCTCCAAAACAGCAAGAGCAAGGCAAGCACCTCCTTTGATCATGTTGATCCCAGTATTTTAATTATTGTACTTTGTTTTGTAAATCCTGTTATGCATGTGTGTATGTTGTGTATAAAAAATAGTATTATTGGGAAAATGGTAGTTGTAATCCTATTTGTTGCATTTATCCTTTTGAAATATTGATCCCTTACTGTTGTAACCATTAGAATATGGGCTAGACATTATGTAAAGGTCAATTGGGAATTTTTTAGTGTGATTGTCGCACAAATGCAATTAGAGCGATAGATTTTCTGAAAAATTTATAAAAGGATGATATGATAATTTGAGAATTTGGGATATGTTGAAAAATGTACATAGAGGGTTATCTCTATTATTTTATGAAAATAAAATGAAAACTTAGTCTTTAGACGCGGGCGTGTTATATTGTGTTCTGAAAAAGTGAGGATTGTGACTCACTAGTAGTTAGGGTGGAGATCTCGCCCGTAGTCCATTAAGGACTGAAGCCAGCAAATCTGGGACTGAGATCTAATCATGCAACCATATGTGCTAGGATGGGGTAGCCGTAGCTAACTAAGTTATCGAATTTTAGCCTTGCATGATAGTAGGCAGAAGTAGTGTGAGCATGACTGGTTAGGTCTGCCATCACAACTGTGAATGTCTCACTCTCACAGGTTCTATCCAGGTGAAGTGAAGGACTCACCTGGCGGGTTTCTATCCGTCAAGTGTGGGACTCGCTCAACGGGTTTCTATCCGTTGAGTGAGGACTCCTCATATTGCGGGTTTCTATCCGAGTAATTGGGGATAATCATTCGTAGGGCTAGTGTAAGGTTAGGACTAGATAATGTAAGGCAGCGCCACGAACTCTAGACTGCTTACCTTCGGAAGTGAGCAGTAATATAGAGATATTCTAGGCAACTGGAATACCACGTACTATGGGTAAAGTTATACACCTCTGCAAAGTGATAAACTATTCGAATAGTCGTGCTTGTGGTCATGAGCGTGCTTAGTGCGGCTGGTATGGCGGTAGCTTTGATTTCTAAACTATTTTGTCACAAAAGATTAGGGTAATGACATGGGGTTTTTATTTGTTGAGTTAACTGCCATTTCTATGGCTGTATTGCTATGTCTATAGTGGAACCGCCATTTATATGGCTAGATTTTCTATGTCTATAGCAGGATTGCCATTTTTATGGTTGAATATGAATTTGTCAGTGCCATGTCTATGGCTGAAAATGATTATATTTTTGCTTGCAACTGATTAGGGTTGCGGGTGTTGTTATTTTTTATTCAATGTCTTACTTTGTCATGTACTTATTTATACTGCTCTTTAAAATTTCGTTGCACATTATTACATGTGAATATTGCAAATAAAAATAGCTTTGAGCAAAATAACTTGTAGATTAGAGGCTCTTTATTTGACAGCCTTGCATCTAATATAATCTTTGCGACACACTACAAGTCTTGCTGAGTACACAAGTACTCAATCTTGCTTAATATGTAGTTCAAAGATCGAAGATGCGCACATGCCAGACGACAGGTTCTTTGCTTCCGACACCGAAGGGTTCGGCCATGGGTTTACCTAGGAGTTGTTCCTTGTCGGTTTCGTGTGGGATCGGATGGGCATGCCGCTGGACTTTTGCTACTTTATTATGTCTTCCGCTGCTATTTATATTCTGATAATGACTGCTTTTATTTGGTCTGTCGGTCGTGAATGTAATAACTTGTAATAGCTTAAGTAGATTACCATTTTGCTTTGCTTTGGTATGTGTATGTATGGATGTGAAAGCCAATTGTTGTAAATGTGTGTGCTAGCCTTTAATCCTGGGACTAGCATGGTATACACATAGGGTCTTCGGGTATTCCATGCCCGAAGGGTCCAACAATCGCCACTACTTTAGGTCTTTGTCACCAACCTCTCCCCGTCCTTCTCCAGCAAACCGCGTCACTCTGGCGAGTCCCCTGGACCACTCATGCGCGCTTCTTATCTCAAAGCATACCTGGAACGCTGAAGTCGCCGTAGCCCATATGTCGCCACCACTCATCGGTGTTGCATCGTCGTTGTAGGTCGCTGTAGTCCTCACTGTTGGTGCCTATGGGACCGCCTGCCTGGTGGGGTTCCATTTTGGCCCTCCTCGGCCACCGCTGTGGACGGGTTCGTCGGCGACGAGTGCGGCAAGGGAGCACCCGAGAGCTCCCCTGCCCTGTCTGAAGCCGACCGCCACTGTAGCACACAGTTAAAGACCAAATCCTAGTCGACTAGGGTTAATCAATGCTTATTTGTGTTTAATGACCGGTTAATTGCGGCTGTGTTTCAATGATGCGTGGGGCGGAGCTTAGTTAATGAGGACTGTTTAAATCCTGAACTCTCTGGGAGTCAATGACGCGTGGGCCTGGTGCATTAAGTGCACAGTGCATTGAGCCGTGGACCATGCACAGTGCGCATGGACCTTCAGTCCACGCACTGTTCCTATGGACCTAGTCACTGACTAGTGGGTTCCACTCGTCAATAAATAGTATTATGGAGGAAAATAAATGAAAAGAAAAGAAAATACTTAAGGGCCCACCTGTCATTCATTGCTATATTCCTAAATCAAAAAGAAAAAGAAAAGGTAGCGGGTCCCACCTGTCAGAGAGAGGATTCTCTCCCCCTTTTTCTTTTTCTGGAATTTCTAAACCGAACCAAACTAAAACCTTAACAACTTTTGCAGAAAAACTCCAAATTGATTTATTCTTATTTCTAAATTCATATAAAATCATAATCTACCTGAATATGCAAAAATATTTGGATTTGGTTACTGTTGGAATTCATTTGCATTATTTAATTCGTTTTCGGCTCTTCTTGTAATAGACTTTGATTGCTCGAACGACATTTTCGACGACCAACCATCCTCCTACTCAGATCAACCAGAGCAAGGCAAGCACCCCCTTTGATCATGTTGATCCTACTATTACTTATTGTATTTCTTTTTGCAAAAGCTATTATTACATGCGTGTATATTCAATATTAAACTGCTATGTTTGGGATGTCAATAGTTTTAAATCCTATTTGATGCATGGATCCTCTTGATATGTTGATGTCCTTACTGTTGTAGACATTAGGTTATGGGATAGGTAATATATAATGTCAACTTGGGAGTTTGAGTGCGAATATTGCACAAATGCTTACTAGAACGGTCATTTTTTTTCTAAAAGTTATAAAAGGACACTATGATGAACATGAGTTTTAGAGATTTATGAAAAATGTCCATATGGTTGTGTCTCTGTTATTTTGTATAAAAATAAAATAAAAAATCTAGTTTTCGACGCGGGTGAATTATATTATATTATGAGAAGAGAGAGGGGAATCTCACTAGTAGATAGGGGGAGATTCTCGCCTGAGGTCAATTAAGGACTGGACGCCAGCAACTCCAATCTAAGACCAAACGTACAATATGGGATGCCTTTAACTAATTAAGTTATCGAAAACTAGCCTTGCATGAGGGGTAGGCAGTAGACGTGCGAGCATATTTGATTGCTGACATAACGGCGAATGCCTCACTGAGACGGGTGTACCCGGGTGAAGTGAGGGCAAATGTCTCTCTGAGATGGGTATACCCAGGTGAAGTGAGGGTAAACATTCGACGGGATAAATGCGAGGTTAGGACTAGATGATGTAAAGGCTTCGACGTGTGTTCTAGACTGCTTACCAAAGGTAATGAACAGTGGTATCGACGGATGTCGAATAAACTAGAGAATTCGTATGATGTGGGTAAAGTTGTATACCTCTGCAGAGTGTAAATATATTTAAATAGCTGTGCTCACGATCATAAGCATGCTTAGTGCGGGCGTTATGATTTAGTGTTGATTTTCAAAAACCGCTTTAATGGAAAAACATGGGCAATGACTTGTGGGTTTATATTTGAGCTTACTGCCATATTATGGCTGAAAATGAAATGTTGCTTGCAGCCGAGGAGGGTTGCGATGCGAGTTGCTGTTAAAATAAAATGTTGCTCGCAGCCGAGGAGGGTTGGGAGTTGTTGTTGTTATTATTGTTGATTCATTCAATTACTTATTACTATCCGATATCTATTTAACTGCCTTTTTTAAACTTCCGTTGCAAAATAATACATATGGATGTTGCAAAGAAAACTTGCTTATTGCTGAAAATAACTTGTAGCTCAGAGCCTCACCTCTTGTTAGCCTTGCATCTATATAAACTTTGCGATACACTACTAGTCTTGCTAAGTACGCAATGTACTTAATTTTGCTTAAATTGTTGTTCAGAGTATAAGGAAGAGCCAATGCTAGACGACGTTTTCTTCGCACCCGGAACCAGAGGGTTTGGTGATGGGTCTATCTAAGCTTTGTTTCTTATCGGTTGCCTGAGGGTTGGATGGGCATGCCGTTGGGATTTATCAACTTTCATTACTTCTTCTGTTGCTACTTTTACTCTGTTGATGACTGCTTTTATTTGGCCGGTCGACTGTTGATATAATAAATGTGCATGTTTAAAGTTAAGTATCCGTTTTCCTTACTTTGTATATGTGAATATATGGATGTGAATGCCAAATATTATAAATGTGTGTACTAGTCACTTATCATAGGACTAGTACGGTACACACGTATGATCTTCGGGTATTCGACGCTCAGGGGTCCGACAATGGCGGTGGGTGAAAGTTTTTCAAGTTAAATAAATATCTCTTCCAGTTTCGCAGTTTGGCATGAAATGTTGTCCCTTTTTTCGGTATCGATGACCAAAGTAAAATTTCTGTTCTTGATAGTATTCGTAAGTACAGAAATTTGTGGACCCAAACTTGGATATCGGGTTGAAATGCAGGTCCGATAAACACCAAAAATTGCTTAACCAATCTGAAAACAACAGAGATAAAACTCAGTCTACATGGCCCGGCCTATGATGGAGCAAACCATTAACATGTTGAAATTTCATATCGATGGGCCCGATAAGCAACAAAAACAGCCCACAAACTAAAACAACACAACAACTGAAACAACTCACGTGGGCATTGGATGATAATCCAAAGGCTAAAAAAATTTGACTAGAATTTATTAAAATTTCGGTCACCTGTGGTATAGTCGGTCCCAAATAAGAAGTAACCGCTTTTTAACCATGCATGCATTTGTTTTTCTATATCTGAATTCATACTTGTGCGTGTGTTTCTGAGGACCAGGTTGAAGCTTTGACTTCTAGAGAAATTTTCACTCGAAAATTGTATGAAACACGAGCATGACAGTTTATCTGTGTGCAAGTTTTTCATACTCAGACTAATTAAAATCTTGACCGGATAATTTCCTATCTGTAAACAATGGAGCAGCTTGTGTGATTGCTAACAACTCACGGGTGCACATCAATTATGCGTCAACTACAGGGCATGTTTACCTTTACCTTTATATTTCCCCCCTTTTTGAGAACGACATGCTTTAAAATCTCTGCGTGTCTATAGTGGGTTGGTTCGAATTTCACTATCTCCTCTTTTTTTCTCATGCTCTTTTCTTATTTAATCTTGACTTCATATAAAAATACTATTCAAAACAATCATGATAAGATTGTTTTATCATTTGATGTGAACTAGGAAGTTAGAATTCTCCTAGTGACTCGTGCGTCCTCTCTGGCCAATCTATGGCTACTTTCGCTTTACTTGCTTTTGCCTTTGCCTTTGCCTTTGATGGGAAAGTGCACTCAAAGCTTTTCCAAAGTTAATAGTTTTCTTAATACTTTTTTTTGGCGCATCACTTTGAAAAAGTGCGACGAGGTGCTAATGGAGTTTTTGCGGCTCCGTTGGCGTCGCTTTTAGCAAAATTGGTTGTTCGCGTGGTGTAATACCATTTTTGACACCACACATATGTCGGTATGCGACGTGTGTCTTACACCGTTTCACCTGCGCACGGTGCTCACCTCTGTCGTTCTGGGTGGTCGAACGGCTCTCCGCCCGTCACGTCGCCCCCTGCCGCGCGTTCCGCACCCAATCGTCACCTCATCCATGGCTCCCTGGCCCGGGTGTCGTGCCAAAAATGACATTACGCCTCACGAAGGACCTGTTTTGCTAAAAGGGACACCAACAGTATCGTATAGGACAAAAACTCGGTGCTAATGATGTATAAGCAGCAACGCGGCGACTGCTTATTGGGTTTGACCTCCAAATGTCGGAAAGGATAATTTCACTTGTTTTTATAACATGGCCGAAAGTTACTGAGTATAGACTTTACATGAGACAGCATGTCTGTTTTCTTAAGTCACGCTGTATTTTAAAATTTTTCTGTGCAGCTAGCTCACCAAACATATGCTTAATATTTTGGGCCATCACCTGAAACACAGCTCAGAGAGGTAGTGAAGGCCAAAAGGTTTATCTTATCGGCAGATATGCTTTAACACATTGTTCAAGTGTTCTACTTTATGGTTAAGTTTTCTTTGCAAGTTTAATTTCAATCACACTCACTTGTGCGTACAGTATGCATGCACTAAGCAGTGCCCCAAAAGGCTGTTTAAGTAGCACTTAATGAAACGTCCCAATTTTCTGAATTTTAAAACCTTTTTGAGTTGATTGTGGTAAGTCGATGGGTTTTCGCTGAAGTTGTTTCCGTTTCGCTGCCGCCTCTTTATTTAGTGTCAGCTCTATGTGATCTAATAAGTGTAAACTCGACCATAAAGTCACGAACATTATTTATTAATCAAATTAGTCGTTTATTCTTATTTTTGTCTTTTGTGGAATGATATTCATCTATGTTGGCACTATGTGCACTAAGCGTGATTCTGGACTAATGCATTATATACGGAGAGTCCAGATTTACATATTTAGGTCCAACACTTAAACAGGCCCTTCGGTATTAACTTTTAGATAAGCATGCTTACCATTAAGGGATGAAGTGCTCAGCACTTCAGCAGTAGTACTTTTCTGAGTTTAGGTCAAATATAATACTGTATCAAATTGGTTGACAGTGGTGTTAGTGGAGATGGCACCTGCCAAATGTCAACGGGCAAAAAAGCAGTATGAATGGTGCCATTGTGGTAATTATTCATGTTTTGAAGCATTTCAAAGCTGGGTAGTTACCTCACAAAGAGGAAGTTTTTTTTAACCACTACATGTCTTACCGTTTGTTTTCTGATTGTTTACAAAGTGATTATAGTCTACACACTTTCATGTTTTTTCTTATAAATGTAATATATATTGCAAAAAAAAAAACTTTCTTCATTGCGTCATACCAACGCATGGAGAGCATAAACAATAACTAAATATCGGTGATTTAAAATTAGTTTAGCTTTTCTTGAAATCTGTTTTTTTTTCAAGTGGGACAACATTCAATCATAATATCAGTTTGTTCATGGGGTTATTAGTACCCTAATTTAGGATCAGTAAACATTTGAATCCATTTGTCCCCTCTCAACCCGAACAAAAAAAAACATATGCCCCTCTCCAATCTATTACTAGATCTAGCATTTCTATATATTGTTTGTTTTCTTTTCTGTGTTCTTTTCTTATTGATTGGACTGTTTGTAGTACTGGCTGGCAGTATGTGAAGGAGCTAAATATTCAGCTTTCACTTTTAAGGTCAGTGGGACAATTGGACAACCAGTTGCTTGTCACTTTCCCTTCTTTTGGCCATGCCTGCCTCCACTTTGTTGCACCACTTTCAAGGTCCAATTTGTTAGATGTATATTATTGCCTGCGTATTTTCCCGTTATATAAGGGGTTACCTGCATATATGTCATACATGTACTTGTATATATATTGGTTCATTGGTCTCATGATGAATACAAATACTATTCATAACATGGTATCAGAGTGAGGTTAAGGTTAGGGTTTTACCGTTGCCGCCGCCGGTCTCTCTGCAGACCACCGTCGCCGCCCTTTCCATGTCCTCTGCCACCACCCATCGCTTGTCGTCTTCAGTCGCCGTTGCTTGTTCCTCTTTGCATCAAGGAAGGACAGCGATCTCCATCTTACCTGGAAGTTGCCATCGCTGAGGAGCCCACCACCGCTACTGGTTGCTCTGTCTCATCTTCGCGCAGCCAAGTCGAGGCTGCAACGCATCGTCTTCATCGTGTCATGCCGCCAAGGATCGCGCCACGCCGTCGAGGAGTCGCAGCCGTCGCTGTCGAGGAACCAGCTCCATCGTCGCCCGTGAGGTCGTCTCCTTCGCAATCGTCACAGTCGAGGAACCGGCTCCATCGTCGCCCGTGAGGTCGTTTCCTGCCTCGCCGCCTGCCGTCGTCACCCTGAGACCGAGCCCGGAGCTGCACAGCCCAAGCCCGGCCGCCACCGCCGCTGCAGGGGGAACCCTAGTTCCCCCATGCGCGGCTTTGTCTTCTTAGCAGGCCGAAAGCCTATTTTAAGCATTAAGCGCCGGCTCGTTTGGGAAAAAAAGAAAGGAAGAAAGAAAGATCATATCTTCAGGAACTGTTTTTGTTCCGTTGCCCGGTGATCTTCGATTGTCTCAATTATTGGGACTGGTTTCAGCACATGCGTGGTCAGTGTCTTTGGGAGTTTCTTACTGGTGAGTTGCCTTGCCCGCCTTGCCCTACTCCACCTGCTGAGCCTGTGCTTCCGAAGACTACTTCCGAAGACGCTCGCAAGGAGGCATCTGATGCTTTTGAGGATACTATGGAGACTTTTCAGACTCAGTATGCTGCCTACAAGACATGGATTGATGAGGATACTCGTGCCTCTGCTATTCTAGTTGCTAGTATGGAGGTGCAATTTACTAGGAATGTGGTTGGTTTGGCTTCATCATAGTTGATGTGGACCCATCTGCGCAACCGCTACGAGCCGTCTTGTGATTCCTTGTATCTTTCTGTTGTGTGTCAGGAGTACTCGCTGCAGCAGGGAGATGCCACTGTGGACGAGTTCTATGTCTAATTGTCTGTGGTATGGTGTCAGATTAACTCTTTGGGATCGGATGTTTGCCACACGTGTCAGTGCTGTCAGCGTGAGCAGTCTCACCTGGAGTTTTGTCGTATCTACGACTTCTTGACCAGTCTCCGAGCTGAGTATGAGCAGACTCGTGCTCAGTTGCTGGCATGCCACCCTCGTGTGACTCTGTTGGAGGCCTTTGTATCTGTTCGTGCTGAGGAGATTCGCCTTTGTGCTGCGAGTCTGATGTCGTCACCGTCGTTTCCTTCAATTCTGGCAGCTTCTACACCCGCTACGTCTCTAACTACTCCTTCACTAGTGGTGCCTTCACCAGTGAGAGCTGTTGTTGGTAGGGGACTACACTGCACCTATTACAACAAGGATGGACATGTAAAGCAGTCCTGCTACAAGAATAAGGATTTACGTCGTGGTGGTCGTCCTCCACAGGGCACTGGTGGTTCCTCCTCTCAAATGAGATCTGGTGCTTCTGATTCTCAGGAGTTTCTCACACTGCTACGTCACATGGCTGCTTTTGCACCATCCGGTTCTATTGGTTCTGCTGCACAGTCTTCTAGTGAGAGACCACCCTCTACTTCTTCCTCAGGTATATCACTTTGGATTCTTGACTCTGATACTTCCTTTCATATGACATCTGATTCCACCAGTCTCACTTCCATTCGTCCTTTAGCTGCTCCCATCACTGTTCAGATAGAAGATGGTACCTCTCTTTCTGTCGTAGGATGAGACACTCTTTCGAATTCCTCTTTTCATATTCCTGTTGTTTCTTATGTTCTCAAACTAACAATGCAGCTCATATATGTCGGTCAGCTCACTGATCATGATTGTCGTGTTATTCTCGATTCTGATTCTTGTTGTGTTCAGGATCAACGCACATGGACTCTGGTTGGTACTTGCCCTCACCGCCGTGACTCATAGCATCTCTGGGAGCTTTACTGACTTCATATTCCTTCTGCTACCCCTGCCAGTCTTGTTGCCTCCACCATCGCCTCCGCTTCTGCTGCATCCTCTACTGCGTCTTTTGCTCAATGGCATCATCGTTTGGGACATCTTTGCGGGTCACATCTATCTTCTTTACTTCGTTGTGGTCATTTAGGGTCTGTATCTGGTGATGCTTCTTTAAATTGTCAAGGTTGTAAGCTTGGTAAACAGCTTTAACTCCCCTATCCTTCTAGTGAACCAGTGTCATAGCGTCCTTTTGATCTTGTTCATTCTGATATATGGGGTTCGGCTCCTTTCGTTTCGAAATGAGGTCATCAATATTATATAATTTTTATTGATGACTTTTCTCGACACACATGGATATACTTTATGTCATCTTGTAGTGAGGTTCTATCCATGTACAAGACTTTTGCCACCATGATCCATACTCAGTTTGACTCTCCTATTCGTGTTTTTTTATGCTGATTCTGCTGGGGAATACTTGTCAGGAGTCCTTTGTGGTTTTCTTACTAAGTAGGGCACTCTCTCAGTTTTCTTGCCCTGGTGCTCATGCCTAGAACAGTGTGGCTGAACGAAAACATCGTTATCTTCTTGATATAGCTCGTACTCTTATGCTTGCTTCTGTTGTCCCACCACATTTCCGGGCTGAGGCTGTTTCTACTGCCACTTTCCTGATTAATATTCAGTCTTCTTCTACTCTTCAGGGTGGGATCCCCGTTGAGCGTCTCTGTGGCAAGACTCTTGATTATTCTAGTCTTCACCTTTTTAGGTGGGTGTGTGCTATGTTCTTCTCACACCTCGTGAGCGCATCAAGCTGATCGCTCAGTCTGTGGAGTGCATTTTTCTGGGCTATAGCGTTGAGCATAAAGGATATCATTGTTGGGACCCTGTTGGCCGATGGATGTGGGTTTCACGAGGCGTCACTTTTGATGAGTCTCGTCCTTTCTACCCTCGTCCTTCTCCTTCCAACACTCCAGCATCTCTTGTCGAGCCACTTTCTTTCCAAAATTTTCCTGCCACCCCCATAGCCACCACACCTCCATCATCCTTTGGCCTCTCCGGTGCCTTCTTCACCGTCTCCTTCGCCACCGACACCCTCTCTAGAGGCTTATCTTGGCCTTGTTCCCTATGATCCTCTCTACTACACTCGTCGTCCGCGAATTCAAGCTTCTTCTGATGGGGTCATCTTCTTCGCTCTCTCCTCCTCAACATGCTCTTCGTGGTCGCCAGTCTATTCGGCCTCATGCGCGCTTTTGTTTAGCGGCTCTTACCGAACCAACTTCTTATCGTGATGCTACTGTTCATCAGGAGTGACAGCATGCGATGGTCGAGGAGATTGCTGCCCTTGAGTGTACTCGCACGTGGGATCTTGTCCCTCTTCCCGCGCATGTTACTCCTATCACGTGCAAGTGGGTCTACAAGGTTAAGACCTGCTCTATTAGTTCTCTTGAGCGCTACAAGGCTCATCTTGTGGCACATGGTTTTCAGCAGGAGCATGGTCGTGATTATAATGAGACTTTTGCTCCTGTAGCTCACATGACCACCGTTCGCACTCTTTTTGCTGTGGTGTCTGTTCGGGCGTGATCTATCTCTCAGCTTGATATCAAGAATGTCTTTCCCAATGGTGAGCTGCGTGAGGATATTTATATGCAACCACCACCGGGGTATTCTGTTTCTGAGGGTATGGTTTGTCGCCTTCGTCGATCTCTTTATGGTCTCAAACAAGCTCCTCGTGCTTGGTTTGATCGTTTCTCATTTGTTGTCACTGCGGCTGGTTTCTCTGTCAGTGCTCATGATCCTGCTCTTTTTATTCACACTTCGCCTCGTGGTCGGACGCTTCTCCTTTTATATGTTAATGATATGATCATTACTGACGATGATTCTCAGTACATCACTTTTGTCAAGGAGCGTCTTAATGAGCAGTTTCTCATGTCTGATTTAGGTCATCTTCGTTACTTTCTTGGGGTTGAGGTTCTTTCTACACCTGAGGGCTTCTATTTGTCCCAAGAAAAGTATATCCATGATCTTCTTGATTGTGCTTCTCTTACTGATCAGCACACCACTGAGACTCCCATGGAGCTTAATGTTTATCTTCGGCCCACTGATGGTGAGCCTCTTACTGATCCTACTCGCTATCGTCACCTTGGGAGTCTTGTTTATCTGGGTGTCACTTCACCTGATATTTCATACCCTGTGTATATCTTGAGTCAGTTTGTTTGTGCTCCCACTCAGCTCCACTATAGTCATCTTCTTCATGTTCTACTATATCTTCGTGGAACCATCACTCGTCGTCTATTTTTCCCTCGCTCCAGCTCTTTACAGCTCCAGGCATATTCTGATATCACCTGGGCTAGTGATCAATCTGATCGCCGGTCTCTCTCTGCCTATTGTGTTTTTCTTGGTGGTTCTCTCATTACTTTGAAAACTAAGAAGCAGATAGCAATGTTTCGTTCAAGTGCTGAGGCTGAGTTGCGATCTATGGCTTCGTTGACTGCGGAGGTTACTTGGCTACGATGGTTACTTGAGGATTTTGGTGTTTCTGTTTCAGCACCCACTCCTCTTTTGTCTAATAGTATAGGGGCTGGTGAAGCATGAGCTTACAAAGCATATTGGTGTTGATGCTTCCTACATGCGGACACAGGTGCAAGACCAGATTGTTGCTCTTAACTTCAGTTATCAGATTTCTTTACAAAGGCGTAGACCAGAGCTTAGCATAGCTTCTATCTCTTCAAACTTCGTGTTGTTGATCCACAATAAGTTTGAGGGGGTGTTGTTAGATGTATATTATTGCTTGTGTATTTTCCCCGTTGTATAAGGTGTTACCTGCATATATGTTATACTTGTACTTGTATATATATTGACCCATTGGTCTCATGATGAATACAAGCGCTATTCATAACACAATTATCTCAACCAAAAGGAAAAAAAGAAATACATAAAGAAAAATGCCAAAGGAATGATGCAGACAAAACAACAAAGAAATCAGATAATGTTTCTGCTGTCCCTGCCAATCCTGGTATAATATGAAGGAAAATAGACAAATAGAAAGTGTACTAGAATATATCCTACAGATACCATGAATCCATTGGACTAGTGTATGTACTAAAGAGAATCTATTATGCAACATATTGTTAAACAAGCTGCTGAAGAATGAAATACTCAAGCCAAATATTCCATCTATATCTTTATTCATCTACAACCAGGGGCCTTATCTCCTGTTCCTTTTCCAACACAAATAGCTATTTCTATTTACATGCTACCTATTACAACTACAAGTCTTACAAGTAGCTATGTTATACACTCCTTTCCCCCCAATACCTAGTTTGCAATCCTCTGGTGCACAAAAATTCAGTACTGTCAGGCTAAGTTCATGTTTAGATCAGAAGGAAGCATAAGAAAAATCTTGCAGATGGCTTTCAAGATCCCTCCTGGAAGGTCACTGAGCGTGTAAGTGCGACAGGGTTCGCGTGCAGGAGTGGCAAGCTCGTGATCACCGTGTGTTTCGCCATCTTCGGCTCGCGCTTTGGCTCAAACACTGTCGCGAGTTTATGCCCACCGGTGTCTGTCTCCTCCTTGTCGCCTTTGATCCCGATGAGCGACCAGATTGAGCTCCTGGCCACCTCGTCGGCGTTGTCGATCCGGATTGTCTTAGGCACCCACACCTTGCCATTGCCATGGACTCTTCCCTCGTCACCTTCTCTGGGGTGCTTGCCGAGTGTGAGGTAGTTAGGCCCTGAGGAGACTGAAGGAACAGTGGTAGGCGACGAGAGGGCCTGGGACTGGGACTGGACCGGCCATGGAAGGCTCCAAGCTCCCGGAACCATGCAGCCCCAGTAAGCCGGCGCAGTGGGGTACATTGGGATTGCTATGCCGGAGGTGTAGTAGGCCGGAGATGGAGTGCAACTGTATGGCCACATGGTTCCCCCGTTCATGCTTGGATGCTGCACTCCATTTGCAGATTTCTCTACAGTAAACTTCTCATTGCTGTTGCTCTGATTCTTGTCGTCTCTGTTGCTTGATACCTCGCTGCAAGAGCCCATGGATGGGCTGTCGCCGGAATTCCCAGCTCGGCCGCCGATCGGGACGAGCTTCTCCTTCAGGTGGGACATGTGCCCCGCGAGATCCAAGGCAGACGCGTCGTGGCCGAAGCTGAGCACCGTGCCGTTGGTCTTCACTGGTGGGCCGCAGAGCGGGTCGCCGGGCAGGGCAGCCCGGACGCTCTGGAGGAAGTGGGAGGCAGCGACGGCGTTCTTGTTCTTGCGCCGGCCGGCCCCCACGGGCACGTTCCGCATGGCGCCGCCGGCTGTCCAGTACCGCTGGCAGTTCTTGCAGAAGTGGCGCGGCTGATTGACGTTGTAGTTGTTGAAGTAGCAGAACTTGGTGTCCATGCTGTTGCACCGGGGGCACGGCAGGATCTTGTCGGGCTTCTTCAGCTTCTCCTGGTTGGCCGCGTCGCCGGACTGCGGCGAGGAGCTCTTGTCCGCGGCTGCGGGGTCCTCGGCGTCCACGACTTCCGACCGCGGAGGGGGGTCTGCGCTGTCTTGGTGCGTGCTCTCTTGGGCATCGGATTCAGTTGAGCTGCTGCCACTGTGCTGAAGATCCTGTAATAATACAGAGGAATCTCCTGTTAGTTCATATAATTACTGTAGTTGTTGATAAACAGGTGTAGATTTGCAGCTTTCTTTGCCTCAATTAGAAGGCTACAGCTCCACTGGTTATATTTGTAAAATGAAAACAAGTCTGCTTTCCATGAGTGCAAATCTGGAAAGAAAAAATATTGTTTCCCCCATTGTTTATTATAGTACTAATTCAGTTTCCATTTCCCCAGGTATCAGATATTGTTGCTTTATATTTGGTATTGGTTTCTGTTAATCAACTCTGCCTTATGGAAAGATTGTTTTTTCATAACTTAAGAAAGGAAATGGTTTGACAAAGCTCAGGAGTCAGGAGGCTAGAGAATAAGCCTCTAATAACATGTCCAAGAAACAGCTTCAGAACTCCAACTTGCAGTCAATTAAGACTGATCCCATATTTTAAGAGAATAAACCTTAACTTTCCCCTCGTAGTGAGCCATGAAGGCCACTATCCTTCAAGGGAATTAAGGGGGGAAAGAGAGTCAATTCATTTTTTTTACTTACTAATACTGAAACTAAGCACGAAAACTTATACTATTTCACCTCAGACTCAAAGATGACACCTATAAGGCATTCACACTCAAATCCAACAGAATTACACTGCATCAAGCTGAAAGGAGCTATTCTAATCCGTTTACAATTAAATCCCACGAAAGACAAGCTCCCTAATCGCAAAGGAGGCATCTATAACCAAACAACCTTCCCAGCAAGAACCCAATCATCTCAGAACTTGTCAGATTAGCAAGACCAATCGAACTCCCTCCCGCTTCTAGTCCAAGAACCCAATCAAGAAACACCAAGAACCGCTCCTAAAAACCAAATCAAATGAGGAAAACCAACCTTGGCGACGTCGCCGACCTCCGGCACGGGGATCGTCTTCCCAAACAGCTTGATCGAGCAGTCTCCTCCTCCTCCTCCCTCTCCTCCTCTGCACTCCCCCATCTCTGAACCTTCTTCTACCTCTCTCTCCCCTCCCAACAAGGCCCCAGCAAAAAGCTCCTAGTTTTTCTTGTCCTTCTGCTCCTGTCCTTGCGCTGCTGCCACTGTTACACTGCGGCAGCAAACAGGCAACCAAGCAAACAGACAGAGGTACCACCAAGTTCTTGTGGAACTGTTTGTACTAGGAGGAGGAAGCAATTTGGGTTCTTGCTCTGCGCTGCTCTGCGCAGCCATGGGGATGGATAGGTATAAGAGGGGATGGAGGCGAGGGGGTGGGGGCCACGTAGGCGGGGCGCAGTGGATCGAGAGCCACAAGCTGGTCTTGTGGCCTCAAGGGTGCGTTTTTTGATTCTCCTCCCCACTCGCCTTTTCCCACCGGTCGCCGTCGGCCGTCCCTCGCTTGGCAGCTGGCACCCTCCCCTTGGTTGCTCGCTCCCTCACATCACACTATCGCAGCACACGATGGCCTCCCACAGTTTGTTTCCTCGCTTGCTTGCACCCTTTTTCGCCACCTTTTGCAGATAGCACCCCCTCCTTCGTTATTGTCCAAGCATCTCCGATCTTAGCCCAATCCTGTTGGAATCAAACCGTTTTTCTCTGAAATTCTCGTGTTCCAAACGGGATCTTAGTCTGAGATCTCAACGTTGTGGATGCATGTGTTCCATATCATCGTCTGATCGAGCGATCGACTGTCATGGTTTTGCAGTTTTCCGAGGCCGGAGTGTTGAAATTAGGAGCTGCAGCTCCCCGACAAGAGATCCGGACATGTACGCAATGGTATGGTCAGTTGCGTTACTCACTTTGTAGTTTCAGTTGGCATCCGTTGTTCTCGTTGCTTAACACGGCAGCTCGGCCGCTTGTGGCCGTCCTCGAAGCTCGGTTCTTCGGCTCGTTATTTTCCTCGTGGATGACTTGCTTGGCAACCAATTCGTGGCTATCTTCGAAACTTGGTTGCATCTCCCTGCGAAGGTCGCATTCGTGCCCAAAATTAACCTAGGAGGCCTCATTCTGCAAATGTTATTTGGTGAACTCCTAACAGTGTACGCATAAAGGACTTGACCATCATATATGCAAATGTACTGATGAGTCGATCTGTTGACGATGTTGGAATTAATCTGGGTTAGGCCTAAATATCATATTCTAATTAATTCCTGGTAAATCTCAAAGGCCTTTGTGCATATGCTAAACTGTTTAGTCCCATATGGACAGATGAAGGGGAGTTACACCACTTTATAAGGTGGAACGTGGTAGCCCTCTTGTGGAATTGGAAAGAGCCAACACGCTGGCGCTTGCCGCCGCCTCGAAGCGATGCGATGCGATCTTGTGGCGTCTGAGCGTGTCAGGTGCGGGCGCGATTTTCTTTATCTATTCGAAAATCGAAATGCATTGACTCGTAATTGATGGTGACCTTTCGTGTCGAAAATCGAAATGCATTGACTCGTAATTGATGGTGACCTTTCGTGTCAGTCTCTTTATTTTTTGGCTATTAAACAGTTCTGATGGCGAATCAATGGCAACCTTTGGTCTTTCGGATTCCAACTGTTGGCTTTTCGATTCTGCCGAATCAATGGCAACTGTTGGCCTTTCGATTCTGTTGAATCAATGGTAACTGTTGGCCTTTGGACTCCTTTCTTTTAGCTATTTAAGAGAAACTGAGAGTACTGGTTCTGGTCCCTAAGTTTTCCACTTACACAATACAGAATCACAGTTTGTTTGTTGTCTTTGGCGATCTCCATCCCGGTGAAGCGCGTGTACGGCCAAACCGGGAGAGCAGGCCTCCGGAACCCTCGTCCTTGAAGGCTTGCACGAGCGAGGACGAATAAGGTTTTTGGGGAGCGTTCGCGTGACTGCTCGCTGCTTCCTCTTCGTCCGAATCTCTGCTACATCTACATCAAGCTGACGACTACTACCACGGCGTCTACTACGCTATGACGAACGCGATCTCGCCAAAACTCTTGATGTCGTTGCATCTTCATTCCTCCTCTTTGGATCCGGTATGATGTCTCTCATTTGTTGTTTGCTTAGTTTTATCATCATTCTTGATCTGAACGTTGAGATAGGTATGCTAGTTATATCTATAATGTTCTTGCTTATATGCTTTGTGAAAATGGCTAGAATAATTTTTATGATTTATCTAGTGTATTTCTGGATTAAAGTAATTCAAAAAAATGCTTATATATTCAACAGACGAGTGAGTGATCATGTGGTCCTGGTACTTGCATTGCATGTAGCTCTTCCAAAGGGTTCTGAAGACATGCATGTCGAAATGCATTTCAATCTCCTATTGTCTCACCTCACTTAATCCAGCAACCTATACATGTGCATGGTTTATCAAAAAAAAAATGTGCATGGTTCAAAATTTCGACCAATTTTCACGGATTCCTATATATGTGCATGGTACAAAATTTTGGCCAATTTTCACTGATAAAATCGGTGAAAATCGTTTCTATCGGACCCCCTCCCTCGTAAATTTTCAAACCGGTTTCAAAAATATGTTTTGTGTGAATTTTATCAAATATAGAAGGAATTTGTGCTGAAATTTATTTCCAAAAAATTCAGCCGATATTTTCAACCAACTTCGGCTGATTTTTTAAATAATTCAAATATTGATTTGAAAAATTCGGCCAAACCGGCGCTACCGGACCCAGTAAAATTTTGAAACCGTTTATCCGAACCCTGTATATGTGTGGCTGCAAATTTCGTGCTGCTCCTTTCTTGGTTTCTTTCTGCTGACGCTTAGATAACACTGCCGTGCAAGCTAGGTAGCCTGCGCAATGGCGTTTGCCCTCATCAGGTTGTAAAGCGATGTACTTTCAAAAGAGATGGAGCGTGTGTTCTGAAACCGTGGGGCTCGAGGAGCCATGCGCCACAAGTTACTTTTCAGATTACACGACGGATATATTTGCGCACACGCATCATATGTATGTCCACACGTGTACACATATACGTAGATGTGTTTTCAACACACGTCTAATTTAGAGTAGTGGCTAACACTTTACGGAGCATGTGCACACGCTTTAACTACTGAACGCACCCACGTATATGTACTATTCCTAAAGCCACCCGGAAAATGAGGCGCGCGAGTTTGATCCCAGAGATCAATCCCGGACAGACTGCCTGCTCGACGGCAGAGCGAGCCACACGAGCTACGTTCGGTCCTCATGCGCCACAAGTTACTTGTAGTGGTTTTATGTCGCTGGTCTGTAAGATGAGCTCTTTATATTGTTTCTGGGCCACCGATCCAATGGCATTAAGTTCTAAGAACAATTGTTGCAATGACAATATATAGATGTGGAGCCTTAGAATAGATTTCTAAGGGTTTGTAGCATTTTTTCCTGTAAAAAGAATGTAATGTTTAAGGATTTGCGAGGTGTGGTCAGTGGAAGAGGGGGAGAAAGGAGTCCATTGTTTCCAGTTTGCTCCCTTCCTACTGCAACTTCATCATCCAATAAGGTCCATTAAAAGTCCAGGTGAGCCTGGTCCACCAGGTTGATGTGTAGACCGGTTATGTGTCCCTGCTGCATTATCCTTGACGAAAATGGATCGGGTTCAATGCAGAGGATCTACAATATCATGTATTATAATTCGCTCTCTACCGTCCGATCGAAAAGCAAAATCCGGATCGTTCGCTACAATATGTTTGCTACAGTAAATATTGCACTGTTTCTACTGTGTTTGCTACAAAATCACTGTTGTATACTGTTCATATTCACACGGTGATCCTCTGCTACATCACAGAGGATGAGGATTGGCTTCGATCTGCTCTCACTAGTAAAGTGGAGAAATAGGGATGCCTTATATTTTTGGTTTGTTGTGGTCGTATGAATTTTCTAAGCTCACAGAAAAATGACTACGAAGTTTTCACTTAAAAAATGAGTTTTACCATGCATATAAATGACACTGTATAAAATCGTCAAGGACCTACGAGAAGTACGCTATATACAGATATTCTAGAGGTACGACTATTATTTATTAGTATTTATACATAAGAAAATACCATATGTATATGTATGCACGGTCTGTCATTATATTATATAGATGGTTATCCCAATACTTCAAGCGAAAGGCAGTTAAGTTTAGATCGGCTATGATAGAATTGTTGTGGAGGTAGCTCCCTAATCATTCTATCTTGAGCATGCACTTCACTTCACTTCACTTCTCTTCTCTTTAACTTTCCTTTTTCCATTCATGAATTAAAATAGGGGAAAAAATGGCAGCTATCTTATTTCCCAAGTCTAAACTCAGCTTCAAAAAGAAAAGCCAAAAAAGAATTCAGTTGCCACTACATCACAGAATCGACATGTGTCCAACTTGCTGGCTTGGAAGAGAATGTCAAAGTCTACACCTTTTTAAGACCAAATCACCGAATTTTCAAGCTTTGTGTTAAAGGGTCGTGTTTTATTTTAAAACACACCCCTTTTAACACAAAGCTAGAACGCGATAAACAAGACATTCTCTGCATTTTTTATTTTAACAAAACTAATTTCATGGGTACGGAGTTTAAATTGGTGAGTTTCGAGATGATTCAAAAAAGAATAGTTATTCATGTGTTTGGTTGTTTGAACTGAACCATCACGCCCTTAACCATCCCATTCATCGATGGTGTGTTTGGTTGGTAAGATAGAGTTGAATGAGATGAGATGGTTTTATACCGTGTGGTTCTATTGTTTCGGGTGAATGAGATGATTCAGTATCTAAAGAGAATATTATATAAATTTATATTTCAACGTCTAGAATGGGACACATAAATGATTTATTAGTATTTCTTGAACCAGCGGTGATTTTTTTTTTAATCTGTACGTGTTGAGCTTTTGGAATTAAAAATCTGAAAGATATCTTTCAGAGTTTGGTTGGAATAATGTCCCACAAGGACTGTAGTGTAGCAGAAATTATTCCCAAAGGCTATACACGTGGCGGTTGCTGGAGAGTGGCCGGTGTTTTTTGGATGAGTCCTGAAAATCTTGCTGTTGGGGCCCACAATATCACTCAACACGTGAACGTAGGTGACGTTGACCATTGACTAATCTCTGCAACCTTTATCCTCGTACTGCACCTCAGAAAAGTGCACGTTGAGACTTTTCTTCGTAGGACCGGCGAGCGAACCGCTGGTTTATTAGTTCAACTGCTAGTTTTTTTTGTTATACCGTGGTTCAATAATAATATTATTTTAATATTTATCGACGGAATCATTAGAAAAATCAATGGTTTAGTGTCATTTATCAGACAATAAAACTTAATAAAGATGTCTATGCCTATTGACTAGCAACAAATGTAGTCCATGTGACTCACCCTATCGTGGGAAAGCAAGATGTTGTCAATTCAACCCTAACGGTGCAATAATTAAAAAATAATAATTTTCACTTGGTTTTTGGCGAACGATCCAAAAGCAAATCAAATCGGACCAAACTCTAAGGATGGCAATTGTGACTGAATATCCGTGTGCCCGCGGGCAATTGCTCTAATAGAGTCGGGCATGTGGTGTTTTTTTTGCCCACGGGTATGGAAATAGGGGCAATCCTCTACACATCGGGTAAACGGGCACGGATATAGGTAAGCTCCACTCGTGCCCATCGTGTCCGTTTACCCGCCAACCCACACTGACATGTGAGCCCGAGGAAACCCTAATAAGCTAATACCCATTCGGCCCCCATCTCATCTCCAATATCATCCGGTCCTAGCCGCCACCAACGAGAAATCTCTAATCCTGACTCCCGCACTGCCACCGCCCTTGTCCTTCGCCTAGCCTCAACCCCCCGTCCGCCTACCACCACCCATCCCCATCCTCCACTCCCGTCCGCCCCGCCCAACCTCAGATCCCGTCCACCACCGCTACTCCCATAACTGCCTCCCCATCTCCCTTGTCGCCTTTTCGTGGCTCTCTGACCGTAAGTCACGAGACGTGTCCTCTGTTGCCTCCGGCTCCCACATGCCCATTGCTGCAGTACCCAACGGCCTCGAGGAGCTCACCTCGGCGCCCGCTGCCCTCGACGGCCTCCATCAGCACAGGTGGAAATGCGGCAACACGGTGCCCTACTCAACACAGTTCACTACCGGTCGACACGGGCATGGGAGGGCGTACACCAGGCTGATCCAGTAAGAGCAGGACTTTGAGCCGGCAAGTTGGGTGATGGACCACGACGGCGAGTGGATGTGCCCTCCTCAGTCCTCCTGGCCCGAGGTGAGCCGTGCGGGCTCGTCACTAGACGTCGTGGCCGCCGCCTTCCTGTCCTGCATCAACGAGCCCCATGACTCCCAGGAGGAGTGTAACGCTATCACTAAGGCCAAGGTATTGTTCTCTTCTCAATACACCCTCATCGTATGTTCTTGGGATGGATTATGGATTTAAATATTTCTTATTTTTTTGAGAAAATTTGGGTTTAAATCTTAGTTGGTTGTTTTCGATGCTTCGTTGTTGTTGGTAGTCTCTTGTGCAGAAGTGAAAGATTAAGGAAAATAGTAGTAAAGTAAAAACAGCGAGTAAGCAATGTGGCATGTGTGGCGGGTACACGGGCATGCCTGCGAGTGACAGGCATAGGCCAGGTTCTTTGCCCATCGCCCTTCACGGGCATGCCCGTGGGCAAAAAATGGGGTGGCGGGCATATGGGTATGGGCGAGCACTACCTGTACCCACCGCGCCCGATTGTCATCCCTACCAAGCTCGGTCCCAGTTTTTTCGGTCGGACCGCTGGTCCGGTCTGGTTTTTTGTACCATGCTTCCTACTGCTTTATTCCTCTAGTTAAAAAAAAAGTAGTTTTAGAATGCAAGAGGTCAAACTTAGAAGCTGTAGCTATTGATATCTTTTTAAATATTTAGATTAGATATATAAAAATCATATACTTAGATTCATCTTGAAAATTAATTTCATATTATTATAATTTTATTGGGTTTTACAAATATATTACAATAGCAATTAACGGTTGAAGCTGTATTAAATAAAAATAATAATCCAATCCTTACGATTTGTTGTGCTTGTACTTATCTACTTTAGCTTTGGTTTGGTTAGATCCTCCTTGGACATGGGGAGACGGAGGGGGAAGAGAATGGTGGGAGGATCCGAGGAGGTTATGGCTTCTTGACTGTGTCCACTCTTCGCCATGCGGTGACTGGTGTGGCTTCTTGACCATCTTGGGGTACGACGTGGGGAGGATGTCAACAAGGTCAACGGGGGTGGTTGCAAAATGCGCTCTAAGTTGTTTTGAGCGGTTTTCACTACGACTTTGTCTTGCATGTTTGAATCATTCGTCTTGCTGATCTGCCCTACACATGAATTTTGCAAAATAATAATAATAATATAATTCTCATAGGATATCTATAGAATTCCCAAATTCTAAACGATATTGGTCCTTCACAAACGAATGAGCACTCGTGATCTATATTTGCAAAGTGCCATGATAAAAAAGAAAGAAAGGACGTGATTAGCGCTTGGATGTACGATCCGAGCACTAGCATCGTATATTGCGCGTTACCGTTCGATCTGGCGATGTCCGATCTCAACATGTTTTTTCTTCCTTCTGAAACAAGCGAAAAGGAATCCAATGCAACATCACGCACCCCCGACACAAACAAAATCCACCCAAAACTCCTTCTCCTCCGCCCGATCTCGTTCGTTGGGCGAGTTCTTCAAACTTGCCCATAGGATTCGAAATTTCTCATCCAAATTCGTCCCAATGGCCCAAACAAACAAATATCAGCATTGCAACATTTGAAAATAATAGTAGAAACATTTGAAAATAATTGTTGTAATATTTTTTGAAGTCACAACATTGCAACATTTGAAAAACAGTGAAAATATCCGAAAATAATTGTTGCAACATTTTTTTGGAAACTTGCAACAAAACCTTTCGATGCAACAAACACGGAATCGACAAAAAATATGCAACAAAATTAAATTATTTAGGCAACAAATACAAGAACCTATTGCAACAAAAATCAAACATTGTTGCAACAACAAAAAATCATCTAAACATCTTCAACTTTTGAGTGTGGCGTATTGTAACGTCCAGAAATTTTAGCCGCAACAATACAACTTACTGATTGTAGCATTTTTTACAGTGGCCAGCTTGAACGCCAGTGGGAACTGCAGCTTGAATGCGTACTTGTTTGACTGGGTCTTCTCCACTGCCGGAGTGAACTCCTCGGTCGCCGAATCTTCAATGAGGTGTAGAATGTGGGTGTTGGGCTCGGCGGTGTTGGGGATGAGGCAGAAGTTGTGGGGACGATGCGAGACGACGGAGTTCTCGAAGTCGTCGGGGAGGGCGAGCTTGCGCCAGACGCGAAAGACGACGTAGAT
The DNA here is from genome assembly GCA_036346255.1 of Ampelocalamus luodianensis. Lineage (NCBI taxonomy): Eukaryota > Viridiplantae > Streptophyta > Magnoliopsida > Poales > Poaceae > Ampelocalamus > Ampelocalamus luodianensis. Next base: position 14,850,020 of record CM070636.1, on the reverse strand, counting down.
CGGGAGGGAGCGAGACTCGGACATCGCGAGGAAGCGGTGGAGGGTTCGTGCAGCGGCGGCCGGGGAGGAAGCAACGACAAGCAAGGAGGCGCCGGGTGCTATGAGCGACAGGGAGAGTGGGAGCGGGGCGTGGAGGTCGAAGACGCGTGGGAAGAGGCAGAGGAACTGCAACTTCTATCGGTGGCGTGGAGCCATGGATGCTTCACGCTCATGATGTATTTGGGGGAGCAACACGAGAGGAGTTTTTGGGATGGGAGTAATGTGGCAGAGGATTGGGAAGCATCCGATGCTATGAGGGCATTATGAACATTAGATTAGTGTGCAGTGGTGGATGACCGTCCGAGACGTAAGATCGGATGTAAGGCCCTATCATTATCCAAAAACAAATCTACTAGATGAGTGAAGTGAAAAATGTGGGAACACAATCCCATATTCCACTTTTCTATAACAAAAGAAGGGTCCACTTCAGTGACAAAATGAGTTGGGTAGGAAGAGGAAGATTGGGGACTGATCTTCTTACGTTCCTTTAGTCTTAACCGTTGTTGGATGACTAAGAGCTATTTTTCGTCGTAATTTCAGAGGGATCATTACCGCAAGGCATAGAGGGGAGGTCATAAGCGCCTATACCGTAAAATCATGGGAAAGACTAGCTCCTCAACATTTCATTAGACACATGGGTTGAAAAAGAACAATCAAAAGCGAAACATATAAAACAAGCATAAAACGTCAAAAAAACAACAGCAACACATAGATGCATCTCCCGCACAGCCGGACAACTAGGATCCAGAAGAGCTAGAAATAAACTACACATAATTAAGCAGATCAAACCATACCCAAACAAATGAACGAACTATATTTCCATTTCCCTCACGCTCTAGAAAGCAATCGTGTTTTTTTTCCTCTCTAAAATAATAATAAAAATTGTAATGTGTTTTCTTCGGCTAGAAGAGCACAAGGAATGGGTCGTAGTCCCGCGTTCAGCGGCCAGAGCAGCCAGTGAGAGCGAAGTCGCGATGCCACCGAGAGAGAAAAGGTTAACAAAGCGTAGTGCTCTGGATCACATTCACAGCGACAGGTTGCTAATCTCACGTAACTGAGGGCTCACATGGGCATTGCCCTGGATAACGGCAAAGAAAATTCACCGCTGCTGCAGTGTTCTAAATATTGGGATCTGTTTGGTATGTTTAACCAAACCAAAATTTTGGTAACATCAATGAAAATTAGCTATCGTTTAGTTTACTATCAATATTTGGTAATGTTAACAAAAATTTGGTAACGTCAATAAAATCTAATGTCACACCTAAGCAATCTGAGAGTGTGGAAATCACTCAACAAAATTTTGGTAACATCAAAATTTGGCTTGACCGCAATCCAAACAACGTTCATTTTACCAAAATTTGACTATGCCAAAATTTGGCTTAGTTCATTAGGACCATGAACCAAACAACCCTCTAGCGTTCATCTCATCGACAAAGAGATGGTTTAGATTGATGGCTACAGTGCCCATGATCCTATCCTATCCCTTGTGTTACCATGAATCTAACACACTAGAAACTTGTGCACCCCTTGGCGTGCAAGGTGTGCGGGGGTGAACGCATGGGATGGTAGTTAGGGGAAAGAGAATTATGGACATACAAGCTATGGAATGCACACGAACATGTGTTTTTTTTTTTTTTTGTAAAAAAGAGGGTTTATATGCACAAGATCAGGTGAATATTCAGTGACCCCTTGTGAATTTATATACACAGTATCATAACTAAAATGAATATTCAACCATGAGTATAACCCTTTCAATTTTGGAGAAAGCACATGTCAAATCACAACTTATATAAAAGTTCAGGGTTGTTAAGTACAACCCTTAACGACCTTCGTGCTATGTTCCTTATCATCATTCTGCAATCATATCTAGGAGTTCCATATCTAGAGGGAGGACGAAGCAGCGGCGATGGCAATAGGCTCCCCTTTGTCTCTGTTCACGACCACTCCAAAAAAAATGAAATTTTATTAACAAAAGGTGTCAAGTATCAATTTTGTTTTGTCACATTCTCAGGGAAAATAAAATGACTAACCCACCCATTGTTGACAAAGAGGCAGGGTCCCACTGGTAAGGAATAATCCACTTAGCGTAAACAATGTGAACCCAATGAACATATTCCTACCCAAACACACAGGGTTCCAAGATTGCCACAAACAGGAAGGAAATATTTATGTTAATTAGCACATAACATAAAGAAATATTTTATGCTAACCTCATGAAGTGGCTTTTCAAACTGTAGATTCACACTTTCAACATGCGCACGCATCACAGGAACTGGAGCAGAATAAAGTTAGGAGGACATTCCTGTTTGCTTAAATGTCAAGTTTAAGAGAAAAGCTTGATGGAGAGTAATGCATAGTCTTTCTAGGATAATGGTTAGGCTTTCACTTACCCAGATTTTTCTGGTCGTCTCCACCATTTTCATCTCCTCCTCGTTATACCTGTTTTGAAGGTTTGGTGCATTATGTGAAAATATATGAAAAACATACTGCAGAAGGAAAAACACATTCAGCGTGAAGGGCTGACGAAAAAATTAATTTGACATGTGTTCAGGATATTACAGAGTTACAACCTGTTGGTTGAAAATATTGCATGTTGGTGGCTTTCCTTCCAAGACCTAAATAAAGTGTAAAACGTGGATCACGTAACTGAATTAGTACCGTAACTGGAAAGAGCAGAATAGTAGGGGGATGTTTACCTCTTTCAATCTGAAGCTTGAGTTCTTCCATAGCCGCAGCACCTGATAAGTGCCGACAAGCATCCTTGACACCTGCCACGTTGACAATCAACAGATTGCTGTCAATTTGTTCGGTCAGTACTTCAGTGCACCCAACAAGCAAACATCTACATATCCAATATGCATCGTAGTAGTCCTCAGGCAGCAGTAAGCAGATTATAAAAACATTCTATCTCACATGCTAAAAATGATGTTAAGAGCTCAAGCTGACCAGGGCACAAAAATAAGAACACTAAGCATGTTTGGCTGCTTCCCAAACTTTGCCGCATATTTGTGCCACAAGTGTGGCAAGCCACAGTTTTGTGACGGCCAAAAAGGTCGCCACAGTTGTGGCAAAATTTTTAGCAGATGAGTCAATAACATGTGGGCAAAGGGCTAAGAAAGTGTGGCATAACACAACTGTGGCTCACCCTCTTACCACAAAAAGCGGCTATCTTGGCTATGGCAAAGTTTGGCACGAACCAAACAGGGCATTGACAGATTCCACAGGTTTATGGTACTCCCTACTGACAAGCTTAGTATGATTCATCACGCACTATTAAGGATTTGACCAAATTCCACAGGTCGGAGCTTAGAGATATCACAATTCAACGAATTGCACTGACAGATGCAATATTTCTTGTCTCTAAAATGTAGAAGGATGACTAAAGCCAATCTTTGTTGGCTCAAATTGCTTTAGTGGAAGATTCACAAAGCCAAACACATGCGAGCTAGAAACGAAGTGTGTGCGATGTTATAGAATTCCATTTCAATCTTTTTCTTTTTCCAATTCTGCAACCTAAATAATTAGCATAGTCAATGGACCGATGAGTTTGAGTAAAATAAGGCCATGTTTGACCAATCAAGAATTGTGCAGGCCAAACCATCAAGTTAGTCTTTAATTAACTTCACAGTGAAAGCGGCACTAAATATAATGTGGCTGCATCAGAATTCAAACACAAATTGTTCTGTTTTTCTATCTGAATTCAAACACACGAAGAGTACAACAACATGTAACAAAAGAACAGCTGATGGTTAATTATGACATTCTGGGCAGTACATAAATGAGTATATATATGACATATTGCAAGAATATTAAGAACAACGCAATAAACAAGATTACAAAAGTATATGGGAAAAGGTTAGTAAAAAGGCGGCACCTTGGCTTGTAGGCAGCAATAAGGGAATTCGGCAACAAAGAAGAATTAAGGAAATTGCAATGTTATTTGAAGGACAGGACAGGAGATATAAATGTCACATGACCGGCAAACATATGGTCACGGCACAATTGAAGCAAAATCCAAAAGAATGGCATAAACACATGAGCCCAAACAAGTCAAAAAGGTAAAGGTGAAAGGGGGAGATGCGAGCAGACGCTGGAATTGGGGGAGGCCAAATCCATGAGAAGGGAGACCGGAGGTGAGGCGGGTACGGTCGGGAAATCACCGGTGCCAAGAAAGGTCATCCCCACCAGCGACACCGAGAGGATTGGGGCTAGGGTTCTGATCGGGGCTGGGCTTCTCGACGCCGCTGTTGAAAATAATCTTGACAAACTTTGTACCTGCATATTTACTTTGGTCTTTTGCATCTAGTGACCGTGTTGTATAGGTCTTTGCATAGTAGTAGTGTGTGGCACCAAAAGAAGCGCACAACAATACATGTGATACGTAGCCGGAGTGCATGCTGAACCGTGAGATGCGGTTAGACAGAGGCACCAATATCTGCAACCGTGAGATGCCGAATGTAGCGGAAGACTGAGTCAATAAGCTGGCCGGGTCTTTTGAATCGTGAAGAGATTCCAGAAGGTCGTGGTGTCAGAATAGGTCCTAGTGGAGAGTTAGTGGGTGCGTGGAGGTCGATCGTGTGACCTTAATTATCTGCATGAGGCTTATTTAAGCCGTGTAATTCCTGTTAAGTTTGAGACAAGCAGTAGAAGCAATAGAGATTGTGTGATTCAATCCAAGGAGTTTCTTCTCTGTGTATTCGTCTCCCTCTGTGTGTGTTTATCCAGAGATCCGAGTGAGACCAGTGATTGGTTTCTAAGAGAGAGAGGATTGAGTGATTCAATCCCAACATTTGGTATCAGAGCCTAAGTTCTTGGTTCGGTGCCTGAATTCTCGGTTCGGTGTATGCCTAAGTACCTTCGCTTCAACATGATGTCCACCACCGAGCAAACGGCGGCAACGGCGGTGCGGTCGACAATTGAGGGAGGCGTCTCTCTCCAGTACCTGATGCTCACCTCCACCAACTACTGCACCTGGGCGATCAAGATGGAGGCTTGCATGGAGGCGCAGGACATCTGGGAGGCGATCGAACTCACGACTGGAGTGGTCGTGGAAAGGAGGAAGGACAAGATGGCACTTGCTTGCATTTTTCAGGCCATTCCTGAAGATGTGCGCCACCAGGTTGCCAAGAAAAAGACAGCCAAGGAGGCGTGGGAGAGCTTGAAGATGAGGTATCTCAGCGCCGATCGAGTGAAGAAGGCACAGTGCAGACCTTGAAAAGTGAATTTGAGGCCCTGCGCATGAAGCAAAGCGACTCCATCGACGAGTTTGCTGGCCAGATCAATGGGCTAGAGAGCAAGTTCAGTGGTCTTGGTGCCACCCTGGAGGATGCAGCACTCGTGAAGAAGTTGCTTGATGAGGTTCCTGACAAGTATCTGCAGGTTGTTGCTGCAATTGAGCAATTCTCCGACATGGATACCATGTCATTCGAGGAGGTGATTGACCGTCTCAAAGCATACAAGGAGCGGATACGCAAGCGTGAGAATGGGGACGAGGAGCATCTGCTTCTCACCAAGGCCGAGTGGGAGACTCGGTCGTCGAAGCGAGAAGGAAAGGGCTCCAGCAGCACTAGTAGTGATGGAGGTCGAAGAAATTTCGACAAAACCAAGATGATGTGCTATAACTGCCAAGAGCTTGGTCACTACGCATACGAGTGTCCTGAGAAAGGAAAGGAGGAGAAAGTGCTACTCTGTGGAGTTCAGAGTGATGATGAGATAGCTCTTATGTGAAGAATCGTGAAGTGTGGTCAGTCAAGATTAGGGGGGATGTTGAAAATAATCTTGACAAACTTTGTATCTGCATATTTACTTTGGTCTTTGCATGTAGTGATTGTGTTGTATAGGTCTTTGCATAATAGTAGTGTGTGGCACCAAAAGAAGCGCACGACAATACATGTGATACGTAGCTAGAGTGCATGCTGAACCGTGAGATGCAGTCGAATGGAGGCGCTAATATCTGCAACGAACAAAGGGCTGCAACATGAGTGTGGTCGCAGCTTCGAGTAGAAGCTGCGGTGGTCGTGGAGCTACAGTACTCAAAGGCGCTACAGTGCTCGTGGCGAGCGTGGTCATAGCAGGCTGCGTGGTCGTAGCGGCTGGAGTGGTCGTAGCAGTTGGAGTGGTCGTAGCGGCTGGAGTAGTCATAGCGGCTGTAGTGGTCGTAGCACTGCAGTGGTCGTAACACCTGAGTGGTCGTAGCGGCTGTGCCCGAATGTAGCGGAAGACTGAGTCGATAAGCTGGCTGGGTCTTTTGGATCGTGGAGAGATTCCAAGAGGTCATGGCGTCAGAATAGGTCCTAGTGGAGAGTTAGTGGGTGCGTGGAGGTCGATCGTGTGACCTTAATTATCTGCATGAGGCTTATTTAAGCTGTGCAATTCCTGTTAAGTTTGAGACAAGCAGTAGAAGCAATAGAGATTGTGTGATTCAATCTAAGGAGTTTCTTCTCTGTGTGTATTCGTCACCCTCTGTGTGTGTTTATCCAGAGATCCGAGTGAGACCAGTGATTGGTTTCTGAGAGTGATTGGTTTCTGAGAGAGAGAGGATTGAATCCCAACAGCCGCTGCCTCGCTTGGAGCTGCCCATGGGCAAGAAGGCGAGAGATTGGAGAAGAGGAGAGGAGAAGGGAGAGGAAGGAAAGAAGAAGAAGAGTGGCGTGGGTTAACGTTAAGCAAGTGCACACACTTGTCTTATGAGGACAGGACGAGCCCAACTCGTGAAATTGTTTTGGTTGGGTTGTATAGCCGGAGACGGGAGGGAGCGAAGCAGAGCGGAGAGCGGTCGTGAGGACGACGACGCACGAGCGACACAAGCAAAGAGAGAAATGGGGGAGGGCAGGAGGCGAAGCGATCATAGTGGGATTGGGGCTACGACGGCGGGGAAGAGTGGGCGACGCGGTGCGGCAAAGCGACGAGGGCACCACCGCGTGCCGGTGGTGGAAGCGGGGGCGGGGGCGGGGGCGGGGGCGGGGGCGGGGGCGGGGAAGGGGCCTGTGGAACCTGTGGAAGAAGGAAGGAGGAGGAGGCGTCGGTTAGGGCGGCGATGAAGAAGAAGGGGAGCGGAAGAAGAAGAGGTGGGGGTGCGACAGTGGAGAAGTAGGAGAGGCGACAAGCGACCACAGTGGGATTGGGACAGTAGGAACGAGTGGGCGACGCGACGAAAGCACCACCGCCTGCCAATGGTGGAAGCGAGCACGGGGAAGGGAGCCTACAGAACACGTGGAGGAAGGAAGGAGGAGGGTGCAATGGTGAAGAAAAAGAAAGGGAGCCGAGTCACCAGGGAGGACAAAGCAGCAGCAACTAGTTGCAATGGCAACATTCGGGGAGCTTCTCTGCACATGCGACCACACGTAGCGACGCAGACGCAACGCATAGCGAGACAGAGCCGGCGCACGCTGACCTAGCAGCGGATCCGATCGGACGGGTGCGAACGAGTCCAACGACATCTGATGGCCAAAAAAATAGAGGCTACATGGCCACCTGAGAGGAGCCCAAACCTACCTCCTTTTATGTAGTACTAGGATGATAGCACACGCTTCGTCGCGCCAGTGTTCGCATTGTGTTTTGAGCGACAATACATTTCGTATCTATTAAACAGTCATATTACATAGCTGAAATATATAATTAACCTAGTGATACATAGTTGAATGGCTTACAATACCACTATTACATTCCATTTCAGACATAGTAATAAGCACGACATGCTGCATTGGTGAAATAGATAATACGTGGTAACCTTATCTAAGCAATACTAAAACTGCGTAAGTTCACGACATTGAAAATACTATTTCAAAAGACCATACTGATCAGACAATTATGGAAAATATGATATTCTAATAGGTAGTAGCCAAAAATAATTAGGCTTGTTCGCTCAAGACGAAGGATGAGGTTATCATGAACGGTACTCATTAAGCTCGCTGCTAGTTTTCCTAGCATTTTCTCTGTGGATGAAGTTGAACGCCAAACCCCAAGCTTGGTCTAGTCTTCCAAACCATATTTATCGAATACACTGTGTAAACACCCCTAGTCCCAGTAGAGGCACTTTGATGTCCAGTTGTCACCCTTCTTCACACAGGTTCTGCGAATTATGTGAACAACAGCTCCCTTGCTTGACATTGGTAATCACCAGAAGCAGTTGTTCATCAGCTTTGCTCCCTATAGTTAAGTGAGCTATTAGCAAATAAGAGCACAAACAACAACAACAAAGCCTTTGGTCCCAAACAAGTTGGCATAAGCATAAAGAGCACAAAGGCATAAAGAGCACAAGAATATAACAAAGGCATCAAGTAAGATGAAAGTATTACAGAACAATAGCTCTAACACAGCCATTCCACTTAAATATTTTTCTTTTGAGGAAACGGAAGGTGAGCCCTGTAGAAATACCTAGAGGTGTAACCGGCAAACACTTTGTAAGAATGGTACAACCACCTTTTACTTGAGAATAGGTAAATATATATGCACTACTGGGATAGCAACAATACTGATCCTTTTGACAAATGTGAAATTCTTCAGCACCAATCAACAGATAGAGAGAAACCTCCATGTGCGCCCCACAGAGGGGAAAAAAAAAACCAAGAGTGGTAAGTTTGCATGTAGGTACCTAATACCACACTAACAATGCAACATAGGTAAAATAGGAAGCGGACAATGATAAAATAGATATATAAACTAATTGCACCACAAAATCTGCACAAGGCAGATTACATGCATGTACATCCCAATAGATTGAAGCATCTTTCAAGAGTTGAATTTCTGACCGTGAATTACAAAATATTATGATAGTCAGAAGCAAAAGATGCAAGCTCCACAGTGCACAATGCATTTGGGCATTAATTAATATGATATCTAAATTGGAAATACTTGTGCTAACCTGAAGTATGCAGCTGAAAGATGCAAACAACTTGGTAATAAGCCTGGAGGAGAGATCAACAGGTATCATCAAGTGAGCAATGAGAGAGAGAGAGAGAGAGAGAGATAGAGAATAAACGGATTTGGTGGTTTATCAAAAGAGCATGGCTGTAGTGGAAAAAAGTCTCTAACTGTTATTACTTACTATATAAATCAAAAGGTATCATATAGTAGTAATGATCTCCCCCGTTTGCCATACAACAATAAATATGAACTGCTCAATATCTTCTAACAGGCATTGCAGCAATAGAAAACTATTGAATTTGTGCATATAGGTTTAGGAGAAGAAAGTGGAGCATAAATCTTTGTATCGATCAGGATAAGACTCCCTGCTCTTGCAACAATGAACTCTTTTATACAAACAGGGAAAAATGTTAAAATCATTTCTCAATTATAAATTTAGATAACAGCCATAAGTCTATCATAATCTATGACACCATAAACGTTGCAATACGACATTTCATTCTACCAAGCTGATAATCCTCAGAAACTCCAATCTAAATTCCGTTATACCAACCTAATGGAGGACAACACTTCATAAATATAGAGCATCCAATAACAGATAACTGTAAGCTATATGAGTGCTGCAAACTCCTGCATAGTGGTTTACTATAGTAAGGCTATATTTCACATTTCTTTATAAACATAAAACACCCAACAGCACAAATTTGATCAATTACATATCTGAAATAAACATGTAACTTGTTCTCCAACATTGTACGTGGAATTGTGTCAACATGAAATCTCCCACTTGTACATGGAATTGAAGTTCTCTCATTCAAACCTTCCATATATGACATGTGTATACATATTTTCGAATACCAATCTACCAAGGACATGTTGGAGTAGCACACGCACTTCTCATTTTAGGGACATAAAATGTACATTTCAGGGATAACTTGCAGGTATCATAAATGGAGCACTAACAAAAAGCCAGATTGGAACAATCGTTAAAAAAACTCGTTGAACCAATCAAGAAGTAAACACAAAGTGAATGGAGAGAAGAACTAACTTGCCTGTGGGAGGACATGACAATTAATGGAAGATCCCTCTCCACTGACACATCCAACCTACACTTCATTTTAAATCTCCATCGTACTAACCATGTATACCCAAAAAACTGAAAAAGAAGGGGTAGAAGCGTAAAGTCAACTAAACCATCGTATGCCTTGATTGAAGTAGCAATAAAAATCATAACTACAAAGCATTGGTTCTTTTCATGAGAATTGAGTACACAAATGGACAAATTGCATATGGTTTTGATGATAATTGAGTACGTAAATGAGCAAACCGCAAGAGCTTTTCATTTTAATTGAGTACATAAACGAGTAAATCATAAGAACAACCTACCTGTACATGAAGGACTTTTTTTTGTAAAAAGTAATGTATCCAAACCATCATAGGAAGCACTCCGGTCTCTTTTCATCTTAGAATTAAAAAGAGCTCTGCTATGGTGTTGATTGTAAGGACCCATTGCCAACCGTTTAATCAAACTGAGAGCATTAGATAAAAAAAGAATACTTTATTTTCTAAAAATACTTTATTTTTCTAAAAAAATAATGGGTTAGCCTTGAGAAGGTTGTGTGCAATAGAAATGGTTAAAATGTACTATGATACAATTAGATAGTAAATGCACAAAATCAAATGGTAAAGCAGCCCAGTACTTGCCATTTTATGCAATATGCATGCATATTATATAAGGGAAATATACCCTGAAAAAGTAAGCAACAAATATGAATCCAAGGTCACTTCACATATATCATACGGAAAATAAATCAGTAGCAACAAGTAGCACCAAGCTGTTAAATAATTATGTATGCGAAACAGTGTTGCAACAAGCTGTAGTAGAGGAGTCTGTTTGCTAGTTTGCATAACATTTTTTCTTTCACAAACATAACCTAAAGTGACAGTAAATAAATACAAATCAAATGCGAAACACAAATGTTACTCAATAGTGCAACCAGACAACGGGTAAAAGAAACAGTAATCAAACAAAGTAATGGTAAATTAACCAATTGTGCTAGTGATCAATGATCTAACATGGAATTTACCTCCAACTCAGCCTTTTGGTAAATGCACTGCCTAGCAGCTCTGAAGCACAGACACGTTGTTTTATTGCCATATCCGTGTGAGCGTGTCAGACACCGTGTCCGACACGGATACGACACGAACACGTGTCGGCGGCGTGTCGGCTGATTTTAAAATGAATTTTAATTTTTGAAATTCCCAACATGTGTCGAACACGGTGTGATCGCAAGTCCGACACGGCCCAGAACACAGCCTACCAAGCCACAGGCACCGCATACCCTAACCCTATTTTCCTCGATCTCGATCGATCCCGAAACCCTCAGCACTTTCTGCCTCCCGCACAGCGCCTCCCCCATCCCCATCACTCTCCTCGCGGGCGTCGGCCTCGCCTAGCCACGCCGCCGGATCGCAACGCTGCCAGCTCCCACACCTCCTCTGGCCCTCCCTCGCGCTGCGCCACCCCTCCCACCTCCCTCGCGCCGCCATCTCCAGCACCACCTCCGGACCACCTTCGCGCCTCCTCCCTCGTGCCACCGGCTCCAGCACCACCTCCGGACCACCGTCACACCTCCTCCCTCGCGCTGCCAGCTCCAGCACCACCTCCGGACCTCCGTCGTGCCTCCTCCCTCGCGTCGCCGGCTCCAGCACCACCTCCGGACCTCCGTCGCGCCTCCTCCCTCTCCCAGTAACGTAAGTGATGCACTGAGCTTTAGTCTACTCTTCAGTCTTCACTCTCATTCTCTCAATAAATGATTCTACCGATGCAATGATGCACTGATGCTCTTCAGCATGATTCAATTAGATGTTCGCAATTGTAAGTTGATGATTGGTTGATTGCTTGTTCTTATGTGCTTGATTGCTTGTTTTTTTATCAATTTAGAAAAATGAAAACCGGTAATTCTAGTGCTAGAGAGGAGCAAACCACCAAATTGGCTACTTGTTAATTTTTATCGCTTATCAATTATCAATTGTTGTTACTCTATTGCTTTGATTGTTCAAGAATCAAGTATATATGTTATCTTTATAGTCTTGCAACTCTTGCTGATCATGTTACTTATTTTCCCAGGTTAATGGAATTCTAATTTCTGCAAATGGTATTCATATGAACAATTGAACATATCAATAGATCATGAATTGGCTGCAAGAAGAATGAAGAGGTGAGGGTAATCTTCGAGAGGTACATATTCCGAGTTTACTTTACACTTTACAATATTTCAGTTCGACAAGCATGGAGAAACATAAAAAATAATACATATGTGTAATTTATTCTTATTATTTAAATATAGATAGCCATGTCGCCGTATCGGTATTTTTGGGAAAATGACGAATTCCCATGTCGGTGTCGTGTCGTGTCGACGTATCCATGTCCGTGCATCATAGCCTAGCAGCATAATCCTGAAGCAAAACAATGTTGCTTTATACTAAAAAAAATTACCAAGCAAAAGTTCGGTATGAGGTCCATGAAATGATGTCAAAGCAAAATCTACAAATGAACAGCTAGACTTGAGGCTGGCAGTAATTGCAATTTAGAGCAGTCACTGGAGAGGCGTCACCAAAATCATAGTCATACAGCCCCAACTAATTGGAAGCTAGATAGTCGTAACTGTTGTTCTTATTTTATGTAGTGGCAGCGCCAAAATAGGATGCATAACCAGGTATCTTGTGCACATAAATGCAGGATATATCTTATATGGATCATAATATGCTCTATCAGCAAGAACAGAAAGAGCATTTTATGAAAGAAAGTGGGACGGCACTTCAGAAAACAGCAAATAGCAATCCTGGTCTGACCATTTTATATTTAATAATCAGATAATGACAAGCCTCAGAAAGGAGGTATCATGTTCGGCAGATAGGAACAATTTCAGGGCTTAGTACTCACAAAAGGATATATTGCAGAATTGTTCATGTCCAAAGTGTAAACCCTTCCTGCAAGTGAAGGAAAAATGTCAGAGAACCATGAAATGGTAGGAAGGAAAAAAAAAGAAGCCCAAGAAAAGAAAAGAGAGCTTACCATCGTCGCCAAAGTCCTTTTCATGACCATTTCGTTGGTGGGCATCTAGATCAATGATCATCACTCTGCAAATATTTTGAAAGATAGGTTGACTCATGGAGCTAAAATAGCTATTTTATCTTGTATCAGTAGTTTTCGTCTAGATTATTATTCCCAGCACATTCACTTTTAGAGTGATTACGAAATTGTTATGTTTAGCACTGTATGTTTATTTCCGCGTAAACTACCCATCTGGTTTGCAATTTTTCCAGGGAAGAAAGAGGTACAGCAGGGTTGGCTGCTTACCAGCACAAACAGCTAGGGTAAGATATATCGTAGATGAAAAGACAAGTACATCCTTTTGTTGGAGCTACACAAATGGTATTATAAATTAAATAAATAGTTTATCTAACTATAGTGGTCATGCCAATGATAGTTATCCTCGTTGAGATACATAAACAGACAAAAGCAAAATGGATGCACTGAGATATACCAGCGTATGCACAAAATCCACCTCCATCTTCCGCCAAACAATTGTGAACCATTCTGATCAGAACCATTTTTGAAGTAATCTTACTCGCAATATGAGAATTCTGGACTGTTTTGGCTCTGTAGCACAAATTAATTCCTAAACTAGCCCCCTTAGCGTCAAAATTCCAGTTTTAGCCCCATCCTAGTACCTGCTGCCGTCGGGGACGGCAGCAACCGAGTTCATGCGGTCCTGTAGCGCAGCACATAGGTGCTGCCGTCCGGTTGAGCAGCAACCGAGATGCTGCGGTTCGGCACAGCAGCACCAAGGTGCTGCCCTTGGGGACGGCAGCACCTTGCCTCCCCTGCCACGCGCCGCGCCGCGGCGCCGCGCTCGCCAGCGCGCCACGCGCGCGCGCCGCCGCCACGCCGCGCGCCAGCCAGCCGCCGCGCGCTGCCGCGTCCGCGCCGCCGCCATTTGCGTCGCTTGCGCACGCGCCGCGCCGAGCCCGGGTTGCTTTGCCTTTGGCTGCCCGTGTTGCATAAATCGAATGAAAAACAAACGGAGTAGCTTAGCGACGGCATTTTGAGTTGCAAGCCAGAGAGGAAGAGAGCCAAAGAGGAAGCGAGTTCGCAGAAGAAAGGCAACCCGAGAAGTTGAAGTTCGCTCAGTTACAGAAGTTGTGCATTGTGTTGTCAGCTCCTAGAAAAGGTAAGTGTCATTCGTATCCGGCTATAGTTTTAGCAATGTGATTAGGATATAATTAGATGGTTTGTAGTTTCTTATTGTAGCAACTGAGTTCGCGATTAGAATATGATCCATAGAGTTTTTGGTCTTGCTGAAATTATTTAACTGTGTCAAACTCACAACCAATGGTACAACTTTGGGAAAAAACAGATAATAGCGTAGCCATAGAAATACCTTCTCTGTTTCCACTTTCCAGCACAATTTGTTGTTTGCATCCAAAGATACGGAGATGCTGTTGTTTTGCTTTTCCATGCATAGATGCTATACTTATCAGTTATCACAGGTGGTAATATTCCAGGAATAAATTCTTACTAATATGTGTTCAGGGAGTTTAAAACTGATCATTGTTGAGATGACTAACTTTTGTATAAATGTTTTTTGAGTTTGATTTTCATGTTCATATTGTTCTTGAATTGCAAGTGTTATTGTCGTGAATCCTGTGTTCTCATTATAGTTATTTTCTGTATTGAACTATGGTCGATGTGATTCAACTGGTATAATGATAAAACAAACCTTAGTCAATACCCATAATATTGTGTTAGCATCGCAATTATGATTGCCTGGAATACTTCTAAAGCAAGTAAAAGTCTCTCTTTTTTCTTTGGAGATGAGAAAAGTCTCTCTTGTCTTGGTATTACACATTGTTAAATTATTTCAATTATATCGAAATCTGCAAGCTCAAGTTTCTCATCTTTCCTTTGACACATAATTGATATGTGCATTGGTCATGGACTTCGAAATGGCAATTGTGTTAATTGATGGTATATAGATTTTAAACATTGTTTTAAATAAAATTTTAGGAGATAAACTTTTAACACTTGCTTTTTGTAGGTCATGAAATTTTTGTGAGCATTGCATATAATTAAGTGGTTTTAATTAGATGATTTGTAGTTTCATATGAGCTCCAATTGAGATGAATCAATTTTTGTAGGTCATGAAATTTTTGCGAGCATTGCATATAATTATGTGGTTTTATATGCACATGTGTTAGGTACTTCATGGCGGAGATTCAAGATCTATTCGTATTCCACAGGAACGCTCTCGTACGCGACGGGCCGTATGGGGCGGACCAGTCGAATTGCGACCGGACAGTGATCCGGGCGCCGGGTCTGAAGGACATGAGCCTCTCGGAGCTAAGGCGGTGTGCGTGCGGTCCGCGTTCGATCGCACCACTGCAAGGATGAAGCTGCGCATAGAGGCGTTGTATGTCTCGGTGGTGGGTGATGGAGGGGAGACCGTTTTGGCAACTTATGAAGGTGACAAGTGACGCTTCATGGGTCAATTACATGGGGGTTGTTTGCAACCCTGCTGCTGCGATCTTTGTGCGGCCGATGGTCTATGTTCAGTTCGTGGAGAGGACGGGGACGTCCGATGTGGGTGGTTCCGGTGAGGCTGCTGGTGAGGAGGAGCCTGCGTTGGTCTTCAGTGTTGGAGGAGACGCTAGCGAGGAAGTGGGCGATGGAGACCTGAGGAGGCGTGCCGACAACTTCGAGCCTAACGAAGGAGTGGAGAGATGGTGGGCAGCCCGTATTGATTGCCACGAGTACTTGGCCGACCAGGTGGAAGAGGTGGAAAGCGAGGAAGAGGAGGACGTGGAAACGACAAGTTCCGAAGACGAGAAAGACGGAGAAGCTTCTACAGGAGGTGTTGTTGGTGGTGTTGTGACCACCGACACTACTTACGTCCCCTCTAGATTGGACGACGTCGCAACGACATTGCTGGTGCTGCCACAGCCGGAAGGGGCCGACTGGGGGTTCAATGAAGACACCCTGGTCCTAGGGCAACGCTTCCCTAACAAGAGCGCCGCCCAGCATGCTATTGCCAGATACGCCATTAACATTGGCCGGACGTATCGGGTGCAGAGGTCCAACCCCGACACCTACATTGTTAGGTGTGTCGAAGAATCTTGTGCTGGCAAGGTCCGTGCGCAGCGGTTCACGGCCGCGACCACGGGCTTCCGGATCACGGTGCTGAAAGACCACACGTGCGAGCTAAGTGAGCCGCTTCATAGGCACCGCAACATAACATCCTCGTATGTTGCCAGCCTGATAAGCCACCTCGTGGCTGAAGATGTTAGCATTTCCCCAAAGCTTCTAATGGCGGAGGTTGCCAATATGGTGGGGTTCCAAGTGAGCTACAAGACAGCATAGCGGGCAAAACGGAAGGTTGTGGAGAGAATGTTCGGCACGTTCGAAGAGGCTTATAACCTAGTCCCAAGAATACTGCATCAAATTGCAGAATCAAATCCCGGGACATACATAAACAAGGTTGACCGGGTGCATCCGAGGGAGGGCCCCAATTGTTTTGTTCTTGAGAAGGTCTTTTGGGCCTTTCGTCAGGCAATCGAAGGGTTCAAGCATTGCCGTCCCGTGCTGACGATGGACGGCACCTTCCTATCCGGGAAGTACAAGGGTACCATCCTCACCGCGGTTGCAGCCGATGCGAACGACCAGTTACTCCCCGTGGCCTTCGCAATTGTTGAGAGCGAGAGCACTGAAAGCTGGCTATGGTTCCTGTCCAACGTGAAGCAGGCAGTGGTCCAAGACCGGCCAAATATGTGTGTCATCTCGGACCGCAATGCTGGGTTGTTGTGTGCGTTGAACACGATGCAAAATGGGACGCAGCCATTGTTCTAGTGGAATGATGTCAGGAGCCGCTGGTACATGAGGCATCTCGCGGCGAACTTCCACACAAGGTTTCGGAGCAAGGACCTGATGAAGATATTCAAGAAGCTCTGTATGCAGAACCAAAGGCGGAAGTTCGATGCGCTGTGGAGACAGCTCGACGAGGAGACCGGGAAGCATCTAAGGAACTCAGCGAACGCCGAGGTAGGTGTAGCGGCAAGAGGGTCCGCGAGAGTTGGGGAGTTCACACAGCGGGTTAACTCGCACGCACCCAACCTGGAGAAATGGTCCCTGCTGCACGACACCGATGGTGCAAGGTACGGGATCATGACGACCAACATGTCGGAGGTGTACAACGGTGTCCTCAAGGGTGTCCGATCCTTGCCGATCACTACAATCGTGGAGGAGAGCTGGAACCGTACTGTCGGCTACTTCGTTAACAGAGCCATGATGGCCAAGAAGCATCTGGAGGATGGCAAGCAATTCCCAGAAGTAATGCACGCCTACATGGAGAAGAAGATAAGCAAGGCTCGTTCGCACGCTGCTCGTACCATGGATGGCGTCAGGCAGAAGTTCGAGATCCGGCTTAGGGAGAAGTACGTCATGGGCCACGCTAGAGGGGATCGGAAGCAGGTCTGCACGATTGGTGACGAAGTGTCGTACACCTGCAACAAGCCGCGACTTCTCCACAAACCATGCTCCCATGTGTACGCAGCGTGCACGGTGTGGCACCAGACCTCGGAGCGTTACATCTCCGAGTACTACGACATCCACCACCTTGTATGGCACTTGGAGTGCCGAGTTCCATTCTTACGGGATGGACATGCACTACAGGGACCTCTGGCCAGGGCAGGTGAAGTGGGTGCCCAATGACGCACTGAAGCACCCCCGCCGTGGAAGACGCCAGTCACGACGCATCCGGAACGACATGGACGACAGCCAGCGCGAGCAACGGGTTCGCTGCCCTAGATGCAGACTATGCAAGACGGTTGGCCACTCCATCAGTCGCTGCCCAAACACACCTAGCACAAGTAGCGCATCGTAGCGCCCAAGATACAATTACTAAGTCGTGATGTTGCATGCTTATTTTAATGCCTAGTATGAGTTGTATCGTTGTCAATCCATGCCTTTGTGTACAGATGTAATGTTATGTTCGGTGGGTCATGTGCTAACTCATTATGGTCATATCTACTGTTATGTTGCACGGTTGTGTATATGGTGTTATTCACTTTGTCTTACATTCTGTTGTCATATGTTTTGATTTCTTTTTCTATGCCATACATTATGTTTTATATGTAGACTAACATGTTGTTTATCTCTCGGCAGGAGATGGCGCAGCCTCCAGTTGACGGCCCGTATGAGTTGCTCGACGCACGCTGGGATGGGCGACATCGATGCCTGGCGTGGTCGTCCGGCGTCGGCCCTCCGAGCCTAGTCCTGAGCACCCCCAGAGAGAGGTGGGCTCTTGACGAGCGATATGTCCCAAGACTGCGGGACACCGGCCTCCCGCCCTTTGCCCACATGTTGGATGTACCGCATGCGTTTCAGTTTGACGCGGTACTCCTATCTGCGCTTGTGGATCGTTGGAGACCAGAGACTCACACCTTCCACTTCCGGTGGGGGGAGATGACCATAACTCTGGAGGACGTAGCTATGCTTACAGTCGCATCGCACGGTCTTCCAGTAGTGCCACCTCCGAGGCGAGTGGACTGGAAGGTGCGTATGGCTGACAGATTCGGTCACCCGATTCCTGACAACATGTCGGGTGTGCCACATTCCTGGCTGCGGGAGTACATGACCTGCCCCGAGCATGCGACTGTGGAGGCAGTTAGGACACACTTCCTTGTGTACCTTTTGTTCCTATTCGGATGGATCTTGTTTCCTACGACTCAGGGTGACTGCGTGTACCCTAGCTACATCCATCTCGCTGAGTCTTTGGTGGACGCCCGACCCGACGAGGTGCCACAATACAGTTGGGCCTCCGCAGTGCTTTGTGGCACTTACCGAGGGTTGTGCGATGCCTCTCAGCGTAGTACGGGCGAGGAGCCAGTCCTCGCTGTATGCTACACACTGCTGCAACTATGGTCATGTGAGCACTTTTCGGTTGGCCGGCCATATTTTCGGAGCACCGTGCACCCTTTCAAGTTGAGCGCCAAGCTTTACGGTAATGCTGCAGGTGACGACCCCGTCAATGGGCCTACAATGGGAACGCGTTGGACACATGGTACCCTAGGTTGGGCCAGAGAGAGACCGAGGCGTGCGTACCCTGAGTTCCATAACCTATTCGAGACTCTGCACGAGGACGAGGTCATCTGGTGGCCATGGACTGCATAGTTCCTTGCAGACACGGCCCCCTATGGATTATCCTCACAGTGCACTCAGGACGAGACACTCTGGTTGACAACCTGCCACCTGGTCTTCTCCCACATGGTCGAGCCGTACAACCCACAGCGGGTTATGAGACAGATTGGCCTTTACCAGGAGGTGCCACCGCTGCCGGGAGGACCTCTCACCGAGAAGGCCCACCGGTATGTCATTTTTCGGTATGAGACAGATTGACATTTTCTGAGATCCGAATTCAATTGCAGGCAAACGAGAAGAGGCCGAAGGAGCGACGACTGGAGGCAGACACAACAGCCATGGACGACGCTGTGGGGCGAGAGGGCGGCGACAGACGTGGTGCACGAGTTATGATGCTACGCCATCCAGACGTATGGTTTCCTTGCAGTACTACCGCCTTGATCGTATCGAGCGTGAGGGTGCTGAAGCTCTATGCCATGGTCGCAATAGCACATTTGATCGCCTCCTACACGCGGTGCGTGCGATGACCGAGGATGCGAGGACTGCAATGAGGACCATAACTTGTGGTCACCACAGTGATGTTCATGTACCGCATCGCAGACACCGAGGGCACCCTCCACCCTCCACCCTCGGCACCTCCCTCCGCACATCCGTCGCACTCTGCGAGTCGTCAGAGCTATGGTCGGTCAGCCTCGACGCGCCTCGGGCCACAGGTATGTCATATGTCTGCCGGTTGTTGTCATCAATACTTGTCCATGCACTCCTTTCGAACATATCTGACATCACCGTTTATTCTTGCAGCACTTGCGAGGAGACAACACTCTGCTTCAGCCGTCGTCGTCACGGAGGGAGGCGCAGCATTTGCGAGGGGACAACACTGCTTCAGCCGTCGTCGTCATGGAGGGAGGCGCAGCATTTGCGAGGGGACAACACTTTGCTTCACCGCCGCCGTCGCGGAGGAGACGCGAGATAGGACTTCGCCGCAACGCGACGTTGTTCCATCAGCGACGACGACTTCGCCGCAGCGCCAAGACGATGGGTTGGGATCATTGGCGCATGGCATTCAGCCGAAGGGCATTCAGTCGCACGTGCAGGAGCGCGACCAGTGGTTTGCCGAGACGTACCAAGGGTACACCGTGCAGCATTACGGCACAGACTGGCCAGGAGGATCCTCGTCCACACAACAACCTACTCAGGTACACTTTAACGTAGTTGTAGCAATTTTCGCAATGCATAAAACCAATGACTAACTCACCAAGTACCCTTCCCTCAGGATGAGCACGTGTGGATCGATAATATGCTTAGCTTTGACCGGGGCACCTACACTAAGATCACCGCAGTGACGCCTCCCACGCAATGCCCCTACTACGGCTTGCGAGATGTACGCCGCTCCCCTGACAGGTTCACCTTCCCTGAGGATCAGCTACGCCGTCCGGGCAATCGACGGGGTGATGTACCATAAGTAATGTCATGGTCGTATAATGCATGTTATGTAATATCATTGTGTATTGTGTGCAGCATGTCATGTTATGTGATTTACGTAGTGTCAGAGTGCAGCATGACCTTGTGATTTATGGACACAACATGTTCTAAGCTCGGGTTTGTATTTCAAACATCCTTGATTTTCAAAATTCAAAGTTCGGGTTGATCTTGGGACTAGCTCGGTTTGCATAGAGGGTCTCGTGGTTGATCTGCTAGGGGATCCGACACTACCTCGCGGACGTGAATTTCCTTCAATGCTGCCACACAATTCCTCCTCGGGTCGCTGCCTCACGGACGCGATTTTCCTTCAACCCAATTGCAATTCAGCCGCATGCTATATATGGATGCTTTTGTTGCCATTCACCTCACTCTTCATTTCCTCTTCTCCTTTCTTCCAGTCTTAGACGGGATGTCTACGGCCTCATCTAAATTTTGAGTGAGTAGACAATTAGAATCACTACGGCAGCAGCTAGTTTGCCCTCGTTGTAGGAATCCGGTGAATGTGTTCACCTCACATACGCCAACGAATCCATCCCGAGTGTTCATGAAGTGTTCAAATCTTACGGTAACTTTTTCCTAATCATCTCGTATGAATTGCATTCGAAACAACATGTTATTTTTTTCACTTCAAGCTGTAATTCTTTTTTAGAGCACAACATGCCGGTTTTGGCAGTGGGCTGACGAAGCTGTCCTAGTGGTTCAAGATATTGCAATGCAAATTGCTGCCTTGCAAGATGACTCTTGTGGTGTTCCTGCATTTTGTCTAGTGGTTCGACCCTCCGATCCACCAACGCAGAATGAAGAGAATAAACTTAAAAGACTGGATGAAAGGATGGAAAGAGTTGAGAAAATGCTTCAGAAATTAGTTAAGCTAGTTAGTTTTGCGGTCTTTCTTCTATTATTTCTTGTTGTTGCCAAGTAGAAGTTCAGTTGTAATGAGATCGTAATCTCCACTCTTTATCTATGCATCGCAGT
The DNA here is from genome assembly GCA_036346255.1 of Ampelocalamus luodianensis. Classification (NCBI taxonomy): domain Eukaryota; kingdom Viridiplantae; phylum Streptophyta; class Magnoliopsida; order Poales; family Poaceae; genus Ampelocalamus; species Ampelocalamus luodianensis. The sequence goes on along the minus strand of CM070636.1, from coordinate 14,828,461 downwards.
CCGTCATGAATGAGAATAAACCAGTAACATTATCTACGAATGGATGAACTGTCGTGTATACCTACATTACTTTGTGTGTGAATTCATGAAATCCTAATTTCTGAAACCTCAAATCCAAATTTTCGAGACCTAAATCTGTAATGTTGGATACAAATTCAGAACACTTAGTTTTCACAACGACAAGACCACACAACTTCTCCCTGCAAAGCAGAACGTGACCATTTTTTGAAAAGTAAGACGTGACAACACTCTGCCTCCCCTGTTTTTCAGACCTGCCTCCCCTGTTTTTCAGACCAAAAAGACGATACTCCGCAAAGAAAGACGTGACAACACTCTGCCTCGTCAGCTTTTCAGACCGAAAAGATAAGACTCTGCAAAGAAAGACGTGACAACAATCTGCCTCGCCAGCTTTTCAGACCGATAAGATAGCACTCTGCAAAGCACAGCATGACTTCTCTGTGCAAAGTAAGACGTGACAACACTATGCCTCGCCAGCTTTTCAGATGGACATGACAACACTCTACCTCCTCAGCTTTTCAGAACTAAAAGACGGGACTCTACATGAAATTAACCACACCATGCCAACCATAGAGCTTATAAAAGGGGGTTGAACCAAACCCAACACTACAGAACACTACACAATAAATACCCAACTATGGACTCTTTGGCAAACTTCTACGCGAGGTTGTTGCAGAAGCAAAAATGGCTTAAGCAGAAGAGGAAACACTTACAATACCCAGATTTTTCAATGAAAGATGCTCCAGTACCACCACGTTCTTCGATCCCACAATTTGTGTGTGGCAAACCAACAGAGATCATTCAGTCCACACACCCAGCCACTGCCGCCCGGGCGTACTACACGTGCGGACACCACCTTGTAAGCGTTTCTTTCGTGCGCATCGATTTTCGTCAACGTTTAATTCCTTAAATTTTTAACTTCATCCCCACGTAATGGCAGCCCGAGATGCGCTGTCACTTCTTCCAGTGGATCGACGGCCTAGAGATGTACGATAGGGCATTCATCCAGCAGAAGTACATACTGAACTACTCGGTGCGGGCTGAGAACTTCGTGTGATGGAAACCTTACGTACCGGACCTTGCTGAGGAGGCACCGAAGGAGCCCAGTAGTCGTCCGGGCGTAATCCATATCGACGACGTGAGTTATGAAGAATTTACATCTTTATTACGTTTTTCACTGTACGGTGTACTTACATCATACAATCGCAGGACATGGACAACTTCGACATACCAGCCCAACGTGGACAGTCCTGCGACAAGGGCAAGGGAAAGGCTCATGCGGCTCAGCCCGGCCGCCACAGCGTATCCGGACGCCCAGGCGTAATCCGTATCCACGACGTGAGTTATGAAGAATTTACATCATTCTTACGATTTTCACTATATGATGCACTTACATCATGGAATCGCAGGACATGGACGACTTCGACATACCAGCCGCACGTGGGCAGTCCCGCGACAAGGGCAAGGGAAAGGCTCATGCAGCTGAGCCCGGCCGCCACAGCGTATCCAGTCGCCCGAGCGTAATCCGTATTGACGACATCAGTTATGAAGAATTTACATCCTTCTTATGATTTTCACTATACGGTGCACTTACATCAATGAATCGCAAGATATGGATGACTTCGATATACCAACCCGACGTGGACACTCTCGCGACAAGGGGAAGGGGAAGGCCGGTGAGGAGTTCAACGCCGAGCTAGCAAGAAAGGGAAAATGGCCCCGGTCCACGCAGTAGGTCAGGTCATTATGTAGTAGTCCGCCGTCCTACCCCCATTACTATCCCCTAAAGGCATATATAGTCCGGATGCTTGTGTCGCAGTGTATCGTAGTAGTAGCGAGGATGACTAAAGCAATTAGCCGAACCATCATGCCATGTCACTACATGTAACGTGCTTCTGTCCGCGGACTCTAATGTAGTTCTGGTTCCGTGTCTCCACTAAGCTATCAAAGCATATATTGCAAGTATGCCTCTTCTAGTGGAATCCCAGAAACAACCATTCGCACCGACATCGAATCGTCCATGTTTTAGGTATCTTCATAATCACAACGCGCTCACAAATTTCTTCAATCATAATTCGTATAAGCTTCATAAAGTACTTCATCGACTGCCTGCCTATATACGTGTATACGTTCAGACGATAAAACCCTAATTTACAAACCTCGGTGCCCATATTACTTAATGAATGTTTTTTTACAAATATCGATTCGTTGAAACCCTAATTGAAATGACTGAAGAAAAATTCATATTCCTATCAGCGCTAACCCAAACTGGAAACCCTACTTTTTTTTCATTTCTGGAAACCCTAATTGAAATGACTGAAGAAAATTGTGTAGTGCATATAGAGTATGGAACCACAACATTTCTGGCCCCCAACTTTTCAATCTACTATTTTAGCCCATCTTCATAATCTGTCGGGACCCAGAATTACGATTCTGGAACCCTCTGTGTATACTGCACTAGTCCAGGATCACGCTAGTGCACACAGGGTTAACATAGGTAAATATCGATCCACACAAACGGTAAATAAAGTAAACGATTAATTTGAATAACAAATAAGGGTTTTGACCTTATGGTCGAGTTTACACTTATTAAGCCACGCAGGGCTAACAAGAAATAAACAGCAGCGGAACGGAAATAACTCCAGCGTAGATCCCACCAATTCACCACAGCAACCGATCGATCCGGACCTTAACGAACGATCAACCTTCGAACTCCTCAAAGCAAAGCGTAGACTCCTCCTCTTCTGTATTTTTGGGCACAAGTTTTACAACAAGCGTGAGTACACAACCGTACTCGCAAATCATACCACAGAATGCAATGTATATATGCAGGCTTATTCCAAAGGAAATGGCTTCTGTGGTTCTTTTGCATAAAAGCAATATTTGCAATTGAATATGAATAATAGATTGAAAGCATAATTTAAAACAAATAAACAATATTAATTTAACAGTTGTTTTCACAAAGACACACAGCTAAACAGATTATTTCACATAGCCATATGATTGAGGTCACACAGCCCCCATTCCCACATTTTATGAAAACTACCCCTCATGTGAAATCCCCGAGCATGTCCATGACCGCGGACGCGGCTATTCGAATAGATTGTTTAACACTCTGCAGAGGTTGTACACTTTACCCACAAGATACAACTAGTGTAGCAAGCACCAATCGTAACAAAACAGTTCGGAAACTTCATCTCAAACATTGACATTCCCAGTGTGCTTACAAACCGCTATACCAGCTCACATAGAATTGGTATAACACACACCGCTGGACAGGGAAGACGAATCGTCCCGCGATGCAACCACTAAATAGTCACACCTCCACCCTGTCACACAGCCTAACCTATCCACCTGAACATCAATACCGAGAATCCATAACTTACTAAGTTAGGCCCGTCCCATACGAGGCATGTGGTCGTACAGTAAGGTTCAGTTCAACGGCGCACAAAGTTAAGTCCTTAATTGACCAAGGCAAGACTTCCATTTTCTAACTAAGTCACAAAGACCATCATTCCCCTCACATAGACCACCATGTCACACAGTCTCCACCACTTGCCTCAGTCTAAATCCTTTACCACCCAGTTGGTTTTAGTGCAACACATGTCATCACAAAGTAATAACACATAGCACACAGTTTTACACAAAGTTCCATAGTCACTTAGTCATAATTAATATTTGCAACCTACATGTGATGATGACTCGTGGCATGGCTAAGCAATTGTACTCGCATCTAACCAACCCACGTTGGTGCTATAATAATACCAACTAGTAACCAATCTAGGGTGACAAGGAAATATGACATACAAGGCCAAGGTGTGATAACAAGTTGGATAATAACTATGCCCAAAGCATTTAAATAAATAATTAAAGTAGAATGCAATAATTTAACACAAAGTAATTTGAAAACTGGGTTCAAGATGATCAAAGGTATGACTTGCCTTGGAAAAGGTCTATGTACTGGTCTTGATCTTGGGGTGCTCCTTCTTCCACAAAATTCCCCGACGAATCGACGTCTACTCGCAAACGAAACAAAAACAAACAAAACAAATAAATAACAGAGGTAAAACAAACTCCAAAAATTAAATAAAAATCTCAGATAAATAGAGCTTGAATTTAGACAAATTTAGGAATTTGAATGGGCTCAATCGGAGTTAGGATGCAAAAGTTATGAGCTTTGGAAGATTGGAAATCTAAAAGAAACCCTAATTTGGATTTTCTGGAATTTCCGAATTATTTCTTAACAGAAAAATCGGATTATTGCGCAAAGCTAGCGTCAGCGAAGGAATTTCGGAATTAAAAGAAATCAAAAACAATTCTGACATGTGGGACCCAAATGTCAGTGAGATGGCTCACGGTAGACCAAGTCTACCGAGCCTCGTGACTCGGGGTCCGGTGGACTGCCGCGTGGGCGCGCACGTGTCTGCTGACACGGCGCCACGCAGGACGACACGCAGGCGTGCGGGCTGAGGTGGATGCTGACCCGGCTGCCACGTCAGACCGACGGCGACACGGCTCGGGAACCAACGGCAATGGCGAACGGCGGCTCCTCGCTGGCGATGAGTGGTACCGACGTGTAGAGGGCGTTATTGCGAACCCATCGTGCAACCCGGGTGGTCGGGGCGATGGAGGTTGTCGGCGCAGCTCGGCGAGGTTGAGGCTCGCTCGACGCGCAACGGCGTTGGAGGGGTCCTCCGGCGAAGATGAGGGCGGTGCCGAGGTTCGGGCGACACGGCGATCCCGAAGGTGGGGTCCGGTGGCGACGAGGAAGGCTGGAGTAATGGCGGTGGTGGCAGGGTTCCTCGGCCGGAGATGAAGACGAAGGCGGCGCCTAGGGTTTCTGGCGGCGCTGAACTCGTGGCGGCTAGGGTTTTCAGAGGCGGCGAGGCTCGGGGTGCGGGATACGAGGGTCCTCGGGGCCTTAAATAGCCCCGAGAGGCAAGTCCACGAAGGACACGGCGCGGCAGCGGAGAAATCGGGCGGAAGGTAGAGTCCGCGTCGGAGACGACGATGACGTGGCGGTCGGGGACCACCTGTCGGTGACGGTGGCTTGGCGCGGGCGCGTGCGAAACGGCACGATCGGAAATGATCAAGATCGATCGTCCGCCCGAGATCGAACGGCCACAATCGATGGGACGTTCGGCGGCCGATCGATCGTGCACATCCAACCGCCCATCCTCGATCGAACGGTGGAGGATGATCGGCGCCCGAAGGAAGAGAGAGGGAAGAGAGGCCGACAGCGGGTCCACTGTCGGCCGAGGCGCGCGCAGAGCTGGGCCTCGCGCGGGATTGGGCCGAAAAGAAAGAAAACGGGCCGGAGGCTTGGGAATTCGGCCCTAGAGGATTTCTGAGATTTTAAATAGGTTTTCTATTTTATAAATTACCAGAAATTCAAAAGGGCAATAGAAAATAGCAAATGAACTTTAAAAATTCTAGAAAAATCTAGAAAATATATCTGAGCACATAGAACCCAAATAAAATAGTTTTGGCTAATGTTCATGTTGGGATTATTCACATTAAATGTTTTGATTGTAAAGTCCAATATTAAGCTTTTGAAATTAAATTCAAATAAAATTCAAATGGTGAATTTTCTCCTACTAACTATTTAAAAGATTTTTAAGCTCTAAAAATTGGGATGTTACAAACCTCCCCCCTTAAAGGGATCTCGACCCCGAGATTCAAGCTAGCTAGAGAAAAGGCTAGGGAACTCGGCTTTCAGCTCTTCTTCACGTTCCCACTTTGCTTCTCCTTCTGAGTGGTTGCTCCATTGACCTTGCAAAACGAGCAGCCTTGCTTCGGTGAGGCGCTGCGACATCCAAAATCTTGATTGGCCGCTCCTTGTAGGTAAGATCCTCCTTCAAGTCAATTGATTCCAACGGGGCTTGCTCTTCTCGCACACGAAGACACTTCTTCAATTGCGAGACATGAAAGACATCATGCACTCGCTAACGCATCGCGGCGGCCCAAGCGATAAGCAACTTCTTCACGACGTTCCAAAATCTTGAACGGACCAACATACCTAGGGCAAGCTTCCTTTGGCATGAAACCTTTGACACCTCTCGAGCGGGTCACCAAGATAAACGAAATCCTCGTTCAAAGTCGAGGTCACGACGACGATTATCGCGATAGCTCTTTCGCTGGGTCGAGCTATCTTCAATCTTTCTCGATCATGGCCACTTGCTCTTCTCGCTTCGAATAATGTCCGACCGAAACCGATCGCTCAATTGTTTCACCAATTCAACGGGTTCGGCAGCACGGCCATACAAGGCTTCAAATGATGACATTTGCAGACTAGCCTGGTAACTATTGTTGTACGAAAATTCTGCATACGGTAAACTCTTATCCCATCGGGCAGCATTAGCTAGAGCACAAGCTCTAAGCATATCCTCCAATATCTGATTAACTCTTTCAGTCTGTCCATCTGTCTATGGATGATACGCGGTACTGAAATTCAGATGGGTACCCAATGCTTCATGCAAGCTCGCCAAAAGCGAGGTGAACCGATCCTCGACCGACACTATCTTCTTGGGCACACCGTGCAAACTGATAATCCTGGCCATGTACAACTCCGCAAGGCGGTCTCCTAAGTACGTGGTTTTGACCAGCAGAAAATGGGCAACCTTGGTCAAACGATCAACTATTACCCAGATTGAATCGTTACCCGATTGAGTCTTGGGTAAACCGGTAATGAAATCCATACCGATCTCTTCCCACTTCTATTTCGAATCTTGGGTTGCAAAGAAACTCATTGGCCTCTCGTGTTCGCCTTTACTTTTCGGCAGTGTCGCACAAGGCAACGAACTCGCAACTTCGCTTCAAATTTGGCCACCAAAATTTATTCTTAACATCTGGTACATCTTGGTACTTCCAGGTGGATCGAATACTTTGAGTCATGGGCTTCCTTTAAGATTAATCGCCTCGGACCATCGATATCGGTACACGATCGACCATTAATCCAGTATGTCTTGATCATCCTTTGTAAAATCCTTGAATTTCCCTTCTGCCATTTTGATCTTGATTTCTGACAACACGGAATCCTTTGGTTGTGCTTCGCGAATCTGCTTTTCTAGGATAGACTGTACTTCCAAATTGGCTACAAATCCTTCTGACACAACTTCTAGCCTTAGTTCTTTGGAATTCTTTCGCGATGCCGGGCAACTCTCCTTTACTTCCAAAGCATTGCAAAGAACTCTTACGACTTAGAGCATCTACAACTACGTTGGCTTTTCCCGGATGGTAGTGGATTCCAAGATTATAATCCTTGATCAATTCTAACCATCTTCTCTGTCTCATGTTCAAATCTGACTAGGTGAAGATATACTTTAGACTCTTATGATCCGTATAGACTTCACGATTCTGGATGAGGTAGTGACGCTAAAATTTTAAAGCATGCACTACGGCTAATTCCGGATCATGAGTAGGGTAATTCTCCTCGTGAGGTCTCAAGCGCTTGACGCATAGGCGATCGCTCTTCCTTCTTGCATCGACGCATCCTAATCCTTGACGAAGCATCACAAGAGATATCGAAATCCTTTCGAATATCCGCGAATCAACATCGGGTGAAGTCAAACGCTTCTTCAACTCTTGAAAACTTTCCTCACAGGTGAGTCCAAGTGAACTTTTCTCCTTGTTCAACAATTGCGTAAGAGGCTTAGCAATCGATGAGAATCCTTCGATGAAACGGCGGTAATAACCTGCCATTCCCAAGAAATCGCGAACTGAAGTTACGCTTTGGGCCGCTCCCAATGTAACATCGCTTTAACTTTACCGGTCAATCGCTACTCCCTATTTGTCATCACATGACCAAGGAAATCAACTTTCTTCTTCCAAAAATCACACTTACTGAACTTGGCATATAACTGATGCTTTGGAGTTTTTCCAATATTATCCTTAAATGCTCGGCGTGTTCTTTCTCCGACTTGGAGTACACCAAAATATCATCAATGAACACAACTACGAACTTGTCCAAATATTCCATGAATACTTTATTCATCATGTTCATGAAATAGGCAGGGGCATTAGTCAGACCAAAGGACATGACTAAGAATTCATAATGTCCATACCGCGTTGAGAAAGCGGTCTTCGGTATATCCTTAGGACAAATCTTTAGCTGGTGGTAACCTGATCGCAGGTTGATCTTTGAGAATAATCCGGCTCCTTTCATCTGATCAAACAGATCATCAATCCGGGGTAGTGGGTACTTGTTCTTGATGGTAACTTCGTTGAGAGAACGGTAATCAATACACATCCTCATACTTCCATCCTTCTTCTTGACAAACAACACTGGTGCTCCCCATGGCGACGAACTAGGTCTCACGAAACCTTTCTCAAGAAGTTCTTCTATCTGCTTCTTCATCTCTACCAATTCATCGGCTGGCATCCGATAAGGTCTCTTTGAAATCGGTGTTGTCCCTGGCACTAGGTCGATGACAAACTCGATGTCACGATCCGGTGGCATTCTTGGTAACTCCTCTGGAAACACATCCGGATAATCACTGACGACTGGCACTTCTTCTAAGGAAAGGGTCTTCAAGCTGTTTACTAGCAGATGTCCATCACGAACTGAGGTGGCTAGAAACTCTACCTTGTTTCCTTTGGCGTCCTCGACTGTTACGGCTCTTCGGCCACAATCTAGCACGGCTTTGTGCTTGGATAACCAATCTATGCCAAGAATGACATCTAGGGTTTGGGTATCTAGGACAATTAGGTTGGCTAGAAACTCAACTCCAGCTATGAGTAACTTAGCTCCTAAACATCCCACTCTAGTACTTAGCTCTGCTCCAGGCGACTGGACTAACAGAGTATGCTTAAGTTGCATAACTTCTAATTTATTCTTGGTTGCAAACATTCCAGAAACAAATGAATGCGAAGCTCGTAATCAAACAAAGCGATGCAGTATCGAGTTAACGAAACTTACCCAAGACGACGTCCGTGATTCTGGGCTCCTTCGAGTGGCGTGGTTGACACGGCCTCGATCACGATCGCGGTGCTCCCCGCTTGACCGCAACTTGCAAGCTCCTTGGTTGATGTCCGTGTCTGGCGTCTTGGATGAAGTAGCTCCAAGGTTGAAGCGCATCGAGTAATTGTTCCCCTTTGCGGACACCGTTGGCAAAATGTCTGGCCGACGACAGCGTAATAGACCTTTGTGCGTTCTCGCTGGTTGCTTCTCGGATTGGGGTTGACAGTGCGGGGTTGCGGAAGTTACGGCGGCACCGGGTCTTGAAGTTGGTGCAGTGCTCAACGAAGTCCGGAGTGGAAACTCGCTGAACCGCGGCCGCTTGTTCTTGCTCTCTCGCCGTGATTGATGGTTCCCTTGTTGAGCCATCCGGCGCTTCTGATTATCCTCCGATTCCTTGCGCTTGTCCTCTAGAACAAAGACTTTGTTGACCACTCTTGGAAATCGTGAAAAGTATGGGCGATCAAACTAACTTGTAGTCCAAAGTGTTTAGTCCTTCAAAAGCGACTCGACGAGCCTTGTCCGTGGCTACATCTTCCGCCGCATAGCGAGCTAGTTGAGAAAACTTGTTGAGGTAGTCGACATCGACATAGCTCCTGCTTGAGAGCGCGAACTCATCCTTCTTGGATCGATAATGCCTTACGCACGTGATATCGCGGAATGCGCAGAAAATTCCTCCCATGTGATATCCTATGGCGCCTCATGGGCGGCACAAGTTCTCCCACCATTCAGCCAGAATGGTGCCTTCCATCCGTGAGTGGCATACGTAACCTTTTCACGATCGCCTTGGGTGATCGCAGACTTCCTTCGATAACTCGAGCCAATCATCCGCTTCCACCGAGAGACGTGTTCGAAAATGTTGGTGGACGAGTCCTCATAAATTCTGCAAGTTTGGATGGTCCATGGTGACCATGAGCACCGGGCTCCATATCGTTGATTGTTGTTATTGTTGTTGGCCCGGTTGTTCATAGCTTGCATCCGAGTCATCATAGTGTTCATCACCGAGTCCGTGCACGCCATGAAAGCTCCAAAGTTACGCAAGTCAATTGGGGGTGCTTGTGGCGGAACCGCTCTCGCGGATGGTTGCTCATTGCCTCTCGCGGGTGCCAAACCACTAGCGCGATCTGCGAGTTTGAACCATCCGCGAAGCTCGGGGTTAGATAAGGTAGCAAGCACAAGGTAAGTTGAGAACTAAGCAGGGGGTAGGTTAAACCCAACAAAACACAGACTCAAGAAACTCCAATGAAATACCTTTATTACTTGGGGTCTTAGCATGGCTGCAACAAATGCCTAAGGGCCTTTGCAGCTCATGCTCGCACACAAAAAGAAACAACGACCTAAGCACACAAAACTACCGCCTAAAGGGCGACTCGCTAAACCAAATCGCTAAGCTCGAAAATCAAGCCTAAAACGAACTACTCAAGAAAGCCTCCACAACCGCGGCGGCGCTCTCGGTACAGCCAGACTCGGAGTGAGCCGGCATCTTGGCAACCGATCTCGATGCCCTCGAATCGTGCAGCGAGCAGGCGCTCCGGTGCAAGCCGCTCGGTGGCTCCTCCGCTCTGCATCCTCCTCTCGCTCAGCGGGCCTTCCTCCGGATCTTCTTGTAATCCTCCTCGGGTCTTCCTCTTCTTCGGGAACTTGGTCGTAGAGGATCTCTTACTGAGTGGCGACCTTCTCTTGACTCTCGCAGGCTTCATAGACATGATCCAACTCCGTGATGGTCCTCTCCAAAGCTTCCTCCCTGGCGGCCACGAATCGGGCAAGGTGCACGATCGTAGCATTGCTCTCTCCTTCGTGGACGGGTAGCGTCTTTGGCAAGTCCACAGTGCGCTACGGGGTGGTGCGGAAAGCGGTGTCTGAAGCTCCGTGCGTAGATGTTACGAATCGCAGCATGGCCAAGCGTGACGACTCTGGATACCTTCCACCAAGTGATCTTCCTCACAGACGCGTGCGAAGGTTGGCTCGCCTTGTCGTTCCTTCCGCCAGATCGTCGGCGACAAATCACTCCACGTTCGTCCATTCACAATTCGGCTTGTTGCCGACGCATGGGACGATCAAAACCTCCAAGAACACGGAGCAACTTCCAAAGCTCGGCATACCCTCGGGCGCTCACCATAGCTCAAGGCGAGGCATCTGTCAAGACAGACGAGCAGGTAAGAGCAACTTTAAAATAGCAGGAGAGAAGAGATTATAGCAAAAGTTGAGGCGAGAGAGACATGATAAGAGTTAAGCAATCAATTAACTTTGCAAGTTAATTTTTCTTTTAGAAAATAATTTGGACACTCTAAAGACGGCCAATCTAACTAAGGTCAAGACCTACAGTAAGTATGGCTCTGATACCACCTCTGTCGGGACCTGCATTACGATTCGGAACCTCTATGTATCTTGCACTAGTCCAGATCACGCTAGTGCACGGGGTTAACATAGGTAAATATCGATCCACACAAACGGTAAATAAAGTAAATGATTAATTTGAATAACAAATAAGGGTTTTGACCTTATGGTCGAGTTTACACTTATTAAGCCACGCAGGGCTAACAAGAAATAAACAAAGAATGAACGGAAATAACTCCAGCAGAGATCCCACCAATTCACCACAGCAACCGATTGGGATCCGGACCTTAACGAACGATCGGCCTTGACGAACTCCTCCTCAAAGCGGCGTAGACTCCTCCTCTTCAGAGGTTTGGGCGCAAGTTTTACAACAAGCGTGAGTACACAACCATACTCGCAAATCATACCACGAATGCAATGTATAGATGCGAGCTTATTCCAAAGGAAATGACTTCGTGGTTCTTTTGCATAAAAGCAACATTTGTAATTGAATATGAATAATAGATTGAAAGCATAATTTAAAACAAATAAACAATATTAATTTAATGATTGTTTTCACAAAGACACACAACTAAGCAGATTATTTCACATAGCCATATGATTGAGGTCACACAATTTCATTCCCACATTTTATGAAAACTACCCCTCATGTGAAATCCCGAGCATGTCCATGACCATGACGCGTTATTCGAATAGATTGTTTAACACTCTGCAGAGGTTGTACACTTTACCCACAAGATACAACTAGTGTAGCAAGCACCAATCGTAACAAAACAGTTCGGAAACTTCATCTCAAACATTGACATTCCCAGTGTGCTTACAAACCGCTATACCAGCTCACATAGAATTGGTATAACACACACCGCTGGACAGGGAAGACGAATCGTCCCGCGATGCAACCACTAAATAGTTACACCTCCACCCTGTCACACAGCCTAACCTATCCACTTGAACATCAATGCCGAGAATCCATGTCACACAGTCTCCACCACTTGCCTCAGTCTAAATCCTTTACCACCCAGTTGGTTTTAGTGCAACACATGCCATCACAAAGTAATAACACATAGCACACAGTTTTACACAAAGTTCCATAGTCGCTTAGTCATAATTAATATTTGCAACCTACATGTGATGATGACTCGTGGCATGGCTAAGCAATTTTACTCGCATCTAACCAACCCACGTTGGTGCTATAATAATACCAACTAGTAACCAATCTAGGGTGACAAGGAAATATGACATACAAGGACAAGGTGTGATAACAAGTTGGATAATAACTATGCCCAAAGCATTTAAATAAATAATTAAAGTAGAATGCAATAATTTAACACAAAGTAATTTGAAAACTGGGTTCAAGATGATCAAAGGTATGACTTACCTTGGAAAAGGTCTATGTACTGGTCTTGATCTTGGGGTGCTCCTTCTTCCACAAAATTCCCCGACGAATCGACGTCTACTCGCAAACGAAACAAAAACAAACAAAACAAATACATAACAGAGGCAAAACAAACTCCAAAAATTAAATAAAAATTTCAGATAAATAGAGCTTGAATTTAGACAAATTTAGGAATTTGAATGGGCTCAATCGGAGTTAGGATGCAAAAGTTATGAGCTTTGGAAGATTGGAAATCTAAAAGAAACCTAATTTGATTTTTCGAATTTCCGAATTATTTCTTAATGAGAAAAATCGGATTATTGCGCAAAGTGGCGTCGTGAAGGAATTTCGGAATTAAAAGAAATCGAATACAATTCGACATGTGGGACCCACATGTCGGTGATATGGCTCACGGTAGACCAAGTCTACCGAGCCTCGGACTCGGTCCGGTGGATCGCCGTGTGGCGCGCGCGTGTCTCGCGACACGGCGCCACGCAGACGACACGCAGCGCCGCTGGCCGAGGTGGATCTCGACCGGCCGCCACGTCGGGCCGACGGCGACACACGCTCGAAACCAACGGCAACGGCGAACGGCGGCTCGCCGACGGTGAGTGGTACCGACGCGTGTAGAGGCGTTATGCGAACCTCACGGTGCAACTCCGTGGTCGGGGCGATGGAGGTGGTCGGCGAGCTCGGCGGAGGTTGAGGCTCGGGCTCGACGGCAACGGCGTTGGAGGGGTCCTCCGGCAAAGATGAGGGCGGTGCCGAGGTGCGGGCGACACGGCGATCCCGAAGGTGGGGTCCGGTGGCGACGAGGAAGGCTCGAGCAATCGCGGTGGCGGCAGGGTTCCTCGGCGGAGATGAAGATGAAGGCGGCGCCTAGGGTTTCTGGCGGCGCTGAACTCGTGGCGGCTAGGGTTTTCAGAGGCGGCGAGGCTCGGGGTGCGGGATACGAGGGTCCTCGGGGCCTTAAATAGCCCCGGGAGGCGAGTCCACGCAGGACACGGTGCGGCGGCGGAGAAATCAGGCGGAAGGTAGAGTCCGCGTCGGAGACGACGATGACGTGGCGGTCGGGGCCCACCTGTCGGTGACGGTGGCTCGGCGCGGGCGCGTGCGCGTGCGAAACGGTACGACCGTGAAACGGACTCCGAAGATCTGATTGTCCGTCCGAGATCGAACGGCTCACAATCAGTGGGACGTTCGGGCAGCCCGAATCGATCGTGCACATCCAACCGTCCATCCCTGATCGAACGGTGGAGGATGATCGGGGCACTCCGAAGGAAAGAGAGAGGGAAACAGAGAGGCTGACAGCGGGTCCACTGCCACGGAGAGGCGTGCGCGGAGCGGGCCTCGCGCGGATTGGGCCTGAAGAAAGAAAACGGGCCGGAGGCTTGGGAATTCGGCCCTAGAGGATTTCTGAGATTTTAAATAGGTTTTCTATTTTATAAATTACCAGAAATTCAAAAGGGCAATAGAAAATAGCAAATGAACTCAGAAAAATTCTAGAAAAATCTAGAAAATATATCTGAGCACATAGAACCCAAATAAAATAGTTTTGGCTAATGTTCATGTTGGGATTATTCACATTAAATGTTTTTGATTGTAAAGTCCAATATTAAGCTTTTGAAATTAAATTCAAATAAAATTCAAATGGTGAATTTTCTCCTACTAACTATTTAAAAGATTTTTAAGCTCTGAAAATTGGGATGTTACATAATCACAACGAGCGTTCTCAGTGTAACATCCCAAGTGCTGTTACCAATTTAAAGTTAATTAAAGTTACTACTTTGTTGGACTTCTTGAAATTTTATTGAGTTTTATGGCTTTTCTTTGGATTTAAAGTTAAAAAGGAAAATTTAGTTAATTTCTGGAATTTTAAAAGCTTTTTCCTAAATATTTTAAAGCCAAAGTAATTTATTTGCAAAATTAAAAGCCAACTTTAAGTTGGAAATATTTTATTTAAATCCTAAATGTCTTTGGGAATTTCTGTGAATTTTTCCATCATTTTTGGACTTGATTTGCTATTTTCTAAAAGCTATTTTGAATTATCTCGATTATTTTAATTGCTAAATCATTAGAAAATCCCAAAACTCAGTTGGACCTAAACCCTAGCTCAGCCCATCCTCTTTCGCGCGCACGTGGCCCATTTGGCCCACTCACCCGCACGCTCCCACCCTCTTCTCACTGACAGCAGGGTCCGCTGTCAGCCTTTCGCGCGCCGCGCTTCTCCCTCTTTCTCTCTCTGACGCGACAGGGCCACCCGCAGCACCTCGTTCTCATACGCGCCCACGCGTTTACATCTCCATTCATTCTCAACCGTTGGATTTACAACGAACGGATAGATTTTGAAAGCACGTTCGGACCTTCCAAAAGACTTAATCGGCGTGGACCATTGGATTAAAAGTGGACGGTTTGATCTTGAGAGGACTTTCGCACGTCCGAATGACACCGCAGCATGGACCGTCCGATCTACATCGGATGGTCGACACGCGCCCCTCTTTTTCCCTTTCATTTCTTTTCTTTTCTCTCACCGTCGGATCAAAATCCAACGGTCTCGCACCTTCTTCTCCCCCACCTTCTTCCTCCTCCGGCCACGCCCAAAACAACCGCCATGGATGCACACAGGAGCTCCGTCAACGCCGCCATTTACGCCTCCTATCCCCACACGATTTCACGTATTCAAACCGCCCTTCTTTACCGCGCCCATTTCCGTCCATGTTCCCCTTTTTCTCCGCGGGGTTCCGACAACGCCCGAACCATCTCCGCCGCTTCAAGCTCGTCGCTGGCCAATTCAGTTGTCCTCGACCTCCCGGGAGTGCACCCTCAGGTTCACAATAACCCCAGCTACCTACTGATACCACTCGCCGCCGGTGAATCGCCGCCGTTCGCCGTTGTCGGCCACGCCCGAAAATGTCACCGGAAAAATGACGTCATCAACTGACGTGGCGAGCCACCTCACCAGCCACATCAGCCCCTAGTCCTACGTGGCGCACACGTGTCGATCTAGTCCTCGCCGCGTCAGCGTCTACGTGGCACAGTCCAGCCCAACCCAGAACCAAAAACCCGTAGACCCAATCCACCATACACCGTGTCACTGACTTGTGGGTCCCACATGTCAGGTTTTCCTTTTAATTCTTTTAAACCCGAAATTCTCAGGGCTGACTTCATGCTTGCGTCATAAAACCCTTTTCCTTTAGAAAGATAAATCCAGAAAATCCGACAATACCTTTTTAGGGTTATTTCATGGATTTCAAACTTCCACAGATCATATCTTTTGCATCCTAACTCCGATGAAGCTCATTCAAATTCCTAAATTTGTGTAAATCCAACATCTAGCTATCTAAACCAAAATTATTTAATTTGGAGTTCATTTGAATTATATTTTGAATTTTGTTTGAATTTGGCTTATTTTCACGTATAGATTTCGACGACTTCAGAGAGTTAGATTTCGACGACTTCAGAGAGTTAGATTTCGACGCTGTTTGAAGAGCATATAAGAGGATTGATTCTGACTGTATGATCATCATGATTGTACATTGAGACTACCTGGAGAAAGTGCTTGTGAGTACTAGGTGACCTGTTAAGGAAAACAACATCACCTCATCAAGCAAGGCAAGTTATACCCTTGATCATATTGACCCCATTATTTCAAATTATTTATATTCTGTTTTAAATTATTACTGCATGCTTATTTATATTCAATTATTTAAACTCATGTTTTAAATTTATAGTTATGCCTAAAATCCTTTGTATGGCCAATTTTGATAATTAGAGCAAGCATATTGTCACCCTAGACAAAACCTAGTTGATACAATAGTATGAACTAGGATCATTTGGGAAAAGTTGTGCTTAGCCATACTTATAGACCAAACATGTTTCATTTGGAGAATTTCAGCCAAAAATCAACTATTGTTTAATTTGTACCTTTGGCATTGGTGTGTCATGGGAGTTTTACCAATTCTTTGAAAAAAAAGAAATAAAATTAAATGATGGTTTGGACTTGGGCTATCTTGTAATCAACCCCGTTGTTTATTAATAAATTTTTACGTTTATGGTTGTGTTATCACATTTGTTTAGTGTGTGAGCTAGCCACTGATCATGGGACTAGTTCAGTTATGCACAGAAGATCTGGGATGTTAATCTCGGGTCTGACACTCAGCCCTTTAATTGCATTTTGTAGAAACTCCATAAAGTAATATGCTTTAACTCCGCCATTTTTAACAGGTGCATCGTAATATCACTTACCTTTCTACTTACGACTCATTACTATCTTAATCATCCTCGTAAAATTTCTCAGAAATTTAGCGCACTACAACAATATACGATGATCACAAAATATTATTGCGAGTCTGACAAATTTTGTGCCCTTGATATTCTACGAAAATAACAAACAGACCAACCAACGTTGTCACTACACTTTTATTTTCAAAAAAAAAATCATCATACAATAGATTATTTATAAAAAAAATCCAGAAGTAATGTGATCAACAACCGCACCAATCAAGATATTATTTCTCTTCAGTTTTCTTTTTTCCAGAGTCTTTTGAAAGCTTCAAAAAATTAAAATAAACCATTTCTATTTTAGTGTATCAATTAGAGCTTAATTGAAAATTTTAGAAAATTAAAAATAATTTAAATGAGTAAAATAATCTTTTATTAAATTCAATCTTTTTTAACAATTTTTGTTTTTTCCTGTTTTTTTCTCTAT
This sequence comes from Ampelocalamus luodianensis, assembly GCA_036346255.1. Lineage (NCBI taxonomy): Eukaryota > Viridiplantae > Streptophyta > Magnoliopsida > Poales > Poaceae > Ampelocalamus > Ampelocalamus luodianensis. The sequence continues at coordinate 14,811,067 of CM070636.1, read as the reverse complement.
TTTTCCTTTTTTTCCCAATCTTCTTCTTTCTCTCTCCCTATTTCCTCTCTCCTTGTCGCCACGTGGCAAGGGGCAAGGTGCTGCCAAACCCCACGGCAACACCTTGCTCATCTTTGTCGACCACGGCAAAGAACTTGCTCGCCGCCGGTCCTCACACGCTGCGGTCAACGGCGGCAGTACGTCACTTGTTGCCGTCCCCGACGACAGCACGTGCTAGGAGGGGGCCAAAAATGGAATTCTAGAGCTAACGGGGCTACTTTAGGAATTACAGAGCGCTATGGGGCCAATTGAGTCCAAAATTCGCAATATAAATATTAATATTTTTTGAAACTTTGTCGAATGATCAAACATGCAGAGCAGAAAGCCACTAACAACATATAAATAGCGCAAAATCAGTCACACCTACAAATTTCTACTCTTGTCCCACTTCCCATAGAAGGTAAAGCTGAAGGGCGCCCAATTAGGAGTAGATTAGATAGGTGTGTAACATCACCTTACATTTAATCCTTTGTTCATGGAGTCCTCCAAGCGAATAGATGCACTACAAATCAAAGTCAGAAGAAAAGAACGATGGATTGTCAGAAGCCTACGTGATTTGCAAATATATCTCGCACCTAAAATATTGAAATAAGTACAAATTTGCTGCCGTATAACTTCCAGGTTGTTAGAGATCTCCTCATCAATCTCGCAGTCGAACCCAAAGTATTGCCGACAGGACACCTTGTAGATCCTCTTATTCGCCTCCTGCTCGCTGCACACCACGACCCACCACACAACAAAAAATAGTTTGATTCCGCGAAGCACGTATGCTTTGGATAGCTCGATTGAGTTAGATGCGTATGAATTACCTCCCAATGACCTTGGCGACGGTCTGGATGTAGCAATGGGTCATCTGTTGGTTGGTGGCGCCGTTGCCGCTTGTCTTGTCCACGACGATGAGGCGGTGCTCGTAGTCGCAGCCAGGGAAGAGCGGAGACATCTTCGTCGGTGCGTATTCACTGGACTGCGTCGTCCGGCTCAGTAGAGGAGGTGGCCACGAGCGCGAGGACGACGGCGACGCGGGGCTCGTGACAACCACGACAATAGCGACGACAAGATAGAAAGGGAGACGGGGGCGATGCGAGGGCGAGAGCAAGGGGATGAGACAGCGACCTCTGCAAGGGGATCGGGAGAGAAGGAGAACACGGCTAGGGGAGGCAAGGTTGGAGAGGGCGTCGCAGGTGAATGGAAGGAGGCGGGCGGCAAGGGAGGGCGGCGCGGGCGAAGGTGAGGAGGGGGCAGCAGAGGCGACACGGGCGAAGGGGAGGAGGCGAGCGTCGAGGGAGGGCGACGTGGGCGAAGGTGAGGAGGGGGCACCGGAGGCGATGCAGGCGAAGGAGAGGAGGCAGGTGTCGGGGGCGATGCGAGTGGAGCCCCCTGGCGGCGTGACCGGGAGGAAAGGAGACATCAAGCTGGGACCAGAAGAAGGGAAGGGAAGGTCGGCGGAGGCGTCGCAAGCGAATGGGAGGAGGGGAGCGGCGAGGGTGGCGCGGGCAAAGGCGAGGAGGAGGGCGGCGAGGGCGGCTGGGGCTAAGGGGAGGAGCGGTGCACAAGGAAGAGGGCGCCGCGGGACTGGAGCGGAGGCTGGGACGGATAGGGTTTTCGCGCGGTGGAGCGTGTGCGGCTGATCTGGGCCGCCTGTTAAGATCGCTGACATCCAACGGACCTGGGCGGCTGTGGATTGGGCTGCACGTGTCGCTGCCTCATTGGCCTAAAATCGGTTTGGAACGCTGAGAGACCAGCGACTCTATGCGCTATAAGAAGTTTGTAGTAATGTGGAAAGAGAATGAAACTTCACTCTGTTTATAAAAACGAAATCTCTGCGAGTATTCCGTCAAAAATCTTGAATGTTTTATTCCGATGCAGAATGATCAGTATGCAGAATCCGAACAAGTAATTGCGACAGAAACAAGTCCACACTGCATTTTAAAAAGAAAGTGTGCCCGAACAAACCTTGTATGCTCCGTTACAATCCAATAGCTCAATAAAAAGTGTTGGTTGCAAAGCACCGTAAATCCTCTTCAGTAATGTAGATGATCCATTATCATATGGAGATCATTGTATGGATATCTTGCCTTGAGCCTTTCACATGGTAGAACCCAACGTTAGACTGACTGACGGCCTGTTTGGCACGACTGTAGCTTTTCTCAAAAGCAGCTTCCGGCTCGGCTAGGCTGTAGAACTGAACGGCTGAGCCGAAGAGATTTGGTGTTTAGTTATCTGGTTTTTAGGTAGGCTAGCTGCAACTTTTGAGATGATAAATATCTGAAATACCCCTAAAGCAAGTAATAGTTTGTTTGATGTCGTTTAACTGCAATTAACGACAATTAAAGATATTTAACAATAATTAATGATAATTAACGACAATTGATGATAATTAACGACAACTAACTCAATTGACGACAATTAACGCAATTGACAACAACTCCCACAATTAACGATAATTAATTGCAATTAACGACAACAACCACAATTAATGATGATTAAAACAATTGAATGTAATTAATGACGACTACTGCAATTAACGTAATTGATCGCATTTAACGACAATTAGCTCAATATACCCAACTAACAATAATTAACGCAATTAACCGCAATTAACGATAATTATTACAATAAACGATTATTACATAAATAAATACAATAAATAATTATTAAAAACTATTATTACAATAAATAATTAAAATAAACAATTATTACAAAAATAATTAATTTACAACAAAAAAAGAAAAAAACAGAGGCAGTGGCGACGGGGAGGAGGAGGGCAGCGTTGGGTGGGGAGGAGGAGGAAGGAGGACGGGAGCGGACGACAGCTCGGGGGGAGCCGAGGGAGAAAGCATGACCGAGCGAAGGCGCCGAGGGAGGAGAACACGGCGACGCAGCCTGGTGAAGGTGTTGTAACATCCCAAAAATTTGGTCTGTTTTGAAGTTTTAAAAGAAAAAGGAACCATTTGGATTTTTCTGCTAAAGTTAAAAGCTTAATATGAATTTTCAGAGTTCAAAAATAATTTAAAATGAATAATGTCAACATCAACTATAGTCAAAATTATTTTATTTGGGTTCTATGTGCTTGGATATATTTTCTAGAATTTTCTAGAATTGTTCCGAGTGCATTTGCTATTTTCTATTTGCTATTTGGATTTTCACTATTTTCTAAAAAGAAAAACCTATCAAAATCTCAGAATCTTCCTCAATTTGAATCTCCGATCCGCCCAACTCTCCCGCTCCGCCCATCTTTCCTTCGCTCCTCCGCCCACCGCTTGGCCTTTCCTCCCGCTCGCAGCCACCGCTTCTCTCGGTTTCAACGCGCGTGGGCCCGCCGTGCCACCTCACGTCGTCTTCCGAGGACTCCGAGTCCGTGGTCTTCACGCGAGCAGCGCCGGCTCCTGTCGGACTCCTTCCCCTCGGCACTACTTAAAGCCTCCCATCTGCGTCAATCTCTTCGCCTCGTCGACCTCTTCCAAAACCCTAACTTGCCCTTGAAGATTGCGCCGCCTCCTCGTCGAATCGTGCCCTAGAAGATTCCGGCCGCCGCAGCCTTCTCCGCCGTCTTGCTCCACCGTCGGACCTCCTCAACCTGCGCCGTCACCGGAGTTGGGATCGCCTCGTCGCAAGATTCTCCATGCTTCCACCATCTTCGGCCGAGAGTCGTCACCGCGCCGTTTTCGTCTTCGTCCGACAAACTGACCGCCGGCCATCTCATCGATCTACTCTCCGGTGAGCTTCTTTGTTTATCTTTGCGCGTCACCTTGTGCTCCAGGCTATTCTCATCTAATCTACACCTTTCATTTGATCTCTTTGCCGCCAAATCGCCGCCGCCGTGGTTCTTCCCCGTCTCCGGTCACCACCGTCGCGCAGCCGCCCCAGTCCTCCTCCGGTCATCCCGAGGTGTCCCTGGTGTTCCTCGTCACCTTGCCGTCCCGGTGCTCGCCTTCGTTTGCTTCGGGCATCATCTCATCGCCAAAGCCGCCACACCCGTGAGCTTCACCGCCGCCAAAGTCGCGCCACGGCGAGCCTTTGTCGCCCTTGCCGCAGAACCTCCTCCCACAACATCGTCATCTTCTCGCTTCCGTTTTGGTACTTGGCGGAGCTACCTCGCTTGCGCCGACGTCAAGCCCAAGCCGCCGGCCATGGCTTTCCTCCGGAGCTTCCTCCCTCTTGTTTGCTTTGGTGCCACCGTGGCCTCCAACTCACCCTTCCACCTCAGCACCCATCTCACCTCTCTGGTCCATGTGGCATCCGGTCGCTCACGTCGGCCGCCGTGGCACGCCAAAATTTCCACCCGAGCCTAAACCTGGTCCATGGTGCACCCAGTCACTGTCCAGTGGGTCCCACCTGTCAGATGATTTTCATCCCATCCGAACATCCACTGCTGATGTCAGCTGACATCATAATCATCTTTTCCTTCAGAAAAATAATTCAGTAAATCCATAAATTCTGATTTTCAGTATTTTATGAGGTTTCAATCTTCCATAGCTCATATCTTTTGCATCCGAACTCCGATTGAGTCCATTCAAATTCCTAAATTTATCTAAATTCAAGATCTATTTATCTGATATTTTTATTTAATTTTTGGAGTTTGTTTTCTCTCTGTTATTTATTTATTTGTGTTATTTGATTGTTTTGCGAATAGACGTCGATACTTCGGGAAGCTTCGAGCAAGGAGTAGCATACCAAGATCAAGATCAATCACTGGATTTATTCCAAGGCAAGTCGTGGTCCTTTGATCATATTGAACCCATGATTTCAAAAGTATATTGTTTTATACAATTGCATACTATATTTATATAAACTGCTTTGGGATTAGATATTACCTATTGTCATTATGCCTCCATTGAATACTTGAATGCCATGAATCCTTTGTCACCTTAGCATGGGTAATTTTAGTTGGACATATTTATATTGCCAACATGGGTATCGTACATATGCTTAGTCTTGCTTAGTTACGATGGGTTTGTCATCACATGTGTCATAATGATCAATGTTGACTTAATGAAATATGGAATCGTGGTGGTGAGCCACTCTTGTTAAAATTTGGGTACCAAGACAGGGTATGTCATTGGTGTTGGTTAAACAAAATGGTTTTCGCTCGGGCGAGTGGTTGGTGGATAGTGGGGATGTGGATTGAACATGTTGTGGGTTTGTGGTGGTCTCGCCTGAGTAACTTGTCAAGAACTTAATCTTGTGCGCCATTGAACTGGGCCTTAACCGTACAACCACATGTCTGGTATGTGACGGACTTGGCTGATTAATTAGCAATGTCTTAATTTCGGTTCTGTCATGTGAAGTGTGAGTCGTGGAAAACGTATTCTCACGGTGGCGCAAGAGGGGGGCCCTGTCTGGTCGGAAAGACATTCAGTGTTGAAACCTTAGCGGGCAGAACTAGGTTAAGAAGGAGCTTTGTAAAAGCCTTGTGATGATCACTTAGTCACACGCCTACGGAAGCGTGAAATGCCTGACATTATAAGTTGATCTATCTCTTGTGGGTCAAGCTGTACAACCTCTGCAGAGTGTAAAACTATTCGAATAGCCGTATCCGCGGTTATGGACGTGCCTGGGGATTTCACACGGGAGATAGAGTTTTCTTCAAAAATGTGTCGGAGTGTGAATGGAAAGTTCACTTGATGAATATAATGTTCGTTTGGTGAATAGGTCATTCACTTGGTGGGTTGTGTCGATTGGTGAATGGGGAATTCACTTATCTTTGGTTTGGTTGGGAGTGAATGGGAAGTTCACTAGTTGTTTCAAAGAAAGTGTTTAATTACTTATTATTGTTTTCAATTACGCATTTCAATCTATTTATTGTATTTATCGTAAATGTTGTTTTCTGCAAAAGAGCCATACAGCTAATCTTTATTCAAGCCCTGCATGAATACTATTTGCATACATTTCCCCACGGCTTGTTGAGTACATTCAAAGTACTCATGGCTTTGCGCCCTCTGTTTAATCAGCAGTAGAGGGAGAATATCAAGCTGCTCAAGAGTTCTTCGCCCAGGAGGACCATGAAGGTTTTGCGGATTAGGATGTGTTTCTCCACTCGATTGCCTGTGGGCATGTTGATTGGCCATTTGAAGAGTTTCGTTCCGCTGCAAGAGTTCATTTGTTTCTTTAGCCCTGCGTGGCGAGTTAAGTAAACGTTGACCATAAGTTCCAGTTATTATTATTATGTGTTACTCTGAGATCTTTTTAGTTAAATTGAATAAGTGGATGGTATTTCATCACTGTTTTCCTGTGTGAGCTAGCTACTGATCTGGGACTAGTTCAGAATACACAGAGGGTTCCTGAGATGTATTTTCGGGTCCCGACAGGTGTCTAGGGAGGAGGACACGGTAGGGAGAGAGGAGGATGCGGTGGTGCGGGAGAAGGAGAGGAGGATGGGGGCGTGTGGGCGGGAGCTATGGTTAGAGTTTGGGCAGGGGGGTGGGGAGGGGGGTTTTGTTTAGTGGCACAAAGCGAGTAAATAACCTGCAAGTGGAGGGGCAAAGTCGGAACGGGGTTACGGGAAGCTCCCCGCGGGCGGCTTCCGGCTTTGGGAAAAGCCGATGCTAAAAGCCTCCCATTTGGAACGATTCCCAAACACACCTTGATTGGCACGCGACAACAAATAGGAAGAAAAAAACACGGTAGTTGCCCTGTCTTAGTATGCAAAGCTAATTTCATCATTTATCTTTGGAAGAAGTTCACTTTTGTCCCCTAAACTTATGCCCCGAATCCAAATAGCACCATCAACTACGAAATTGTTCGATTTGCCTCTCTGAACTAGCCAAATCGGGTCACTTAACCCCCTCGTCCTAAACCACCATGTTTTTAGCTGATGTGGCACCTAAGTGTTCCGTTTTTACTGACTTGGATGCCACGTAGACACCACCTATGCCCTTATCCAAGCCTCTGCTCCTTCTAGCTTATTGCCACTGCTGGCCATGCCCTACTCCTCTCCTTGTCCTCCTCGTTCCCCTTACTCTCCCGCATCTGGCCGACTCCTCTTCACCTCAAATTAGTGTGCATAAACATCATCTTTCCTCACCATGTTCCCCAATTCACTCTCGAGAAGACTACCAGCACTCACCACCGGCCACCTCAGTCTTCTTCTCTAGTTTCGGTTCACCGTCACTATAAACATCGTTGATGGTCTTCGCTCGGGAGCATGCGCACGAGCTAGAACACGATGGCGTGCACCCAATGGTTGTGGTGGTTTGCGCCAGGAAGAACTAGAGCAGTAGGGAGAGCACAACAACAACGGCGGTGGACCGTGACGCCCGAAACAAGGCACCCCCGGCAGTGAGCTCTGATGGTGTCCTCCACTATCGAGCGTTCTCACAGGATGGCGAGGCAAGGCGAAGCCAGTGGTGTGGTTGCTCGGCGAAGGAGATGAGGTCGCTGGTGACAAACTTTGACAACCCCCGGCCCGGTTGACGGGCGCACGACCACAGAGTGACCCGTGCGACCCGTCCTATGGCAGCATCTTGGTTCGAGGCAACACGAATGAGGCCCGCCATGGTGTGGTGGTGGAGCTCTATGGCGGCGAGGTGCAAAGGCGATGCGATGCGAGGGCGACACGGTGAGGATCTAGAGGGTGAGGTCATTGTGATGACACACTTTGTGTGAACGAAGATGACCTGGAGCAGCAGATTGCCTACAGTGGCGAGGATGTAGGGCGAGCACAGGAGCAAAAGCGAGGAACACCACTGCGAGGGGATCCGATGTCGTCGTAGAGAGAGGGTAGCTGCGGCATCTACGTGGCATCCAAGTCAACAAAAAATTGAACACATAGGTGCCATGTCAACTAAAACCATGATGGTTTTGGACGAGGGGCGTTAAGTGACCCAATTTGGCTAGTTTAGGAGGGCAAAGCGAACGGTTTCGTAGTTAATAGTGTTATTCGGACTCAGGACATAAGTTCAGAGGGCAAAAGTGGACTTCTTCATTTATCTTTCATGGTCTTTCATGATGCCATTTACATCCTTAATTAGTTACTTTCGATCTACAACACAAGACAGTCATAACCAAAAGAAAGTTCCTAATCCAGCTAGGATACAACTTGGCCACTCATCCACCCGTCCTACTACAACTAGAACCTTAAAATCAAAAGTTCACCAATTCACCTCAAATTCTATTTCAATTAGAGAGCTACACTCCCCTCGACTAGAGCATGACTCAATTTCATATAAGATGCTGTCGTCGGATAAAATAAAGCTTCTCTTTCCTTGCACACAAAACAATAGTTGCAGATCTAGGAGCAAATTCTGAAATGGAAAATGAACATTTTCGCAGCTGCTATGAACACGGAGTTTTTGTTCCAACAAAACCGAACCCCATTAAGATGAATGCAAAGGCCTGGAGGTAGATGTACATGTAGTATGTATGGCTTCCAAGCACGAAATCGTAAGAGGCACATATCAGGAGGTAGAATGCCAGCAAGAGCTCAGGAATGTAAATCCTGCAAAGGCAAAGGTTGAAATCTGAAAAACATTCTTTGACATATATTTCATTCTTTCATCACTGAATGCATATTGTTATGGTACGAGCTTCTTCACGTACCTCTCAACACATTCGGTGGGCTTCACTGGCTCAAGGAGTGGGACATCAAGATCGTCCTTCACCTGATCTCCTACCTTTTCAGTAACCACCCAATCATTTGCACGCGCAGTCTCGAGTAAACCGGATAGAGCTGCGCGCATACGGTGCAGGGACATGACATTCTCAAACAGAATCCAGAATGGCATCAGATGGATAGATCTGAGGTATTACATAAGATCGTATGAAGATGTCAACATTAACAAGCACATATGAAGCTGTACTTTGGAGGGACGAATCGAACATACCCAGGATTTCGGATGGCATTCATAATCGTAATGGCGGTGGGAATATAGACCAACCCCCATACAGGAATGCTGACCTCAGGAACCATGGCAGACAATGGGATGACAACACAGTAGAACAAGAATGTCAGGATGGGAGCAATGGCCCTCCGCACGAAGAAAAAGCTGTATAAAAGGTGATGTTTCTTCCATATTGACACCCCCTGCATCATGTGTAGATGACAATTATTACATGACGTCCTTATATTGCCTTTTGGGGGCGAGGTTCGAGAAGGCACACCTTGTTTGTAATGATTTCCCATGCCATTTTTCTGAAGAGATTGGCGGCACCACAAGTCCACCTATGCTGTTGATGGCGGTATGCCTTGAAGGTACTTGGGAGTTCACTCTTCACCTGTGTGAGATTTGTAATTGTAATGATGTGGGGCACAATATACCACATGCTCACATGTTCATTCAAAAACAATTATTTGAAGTTCGCAAAGAGTGTGAGATACCCTTATATCACCGACATACAAGAACTCCCATCCCTTGAGGCTTGCCCGTACAGCCAAGTCCATGTCTTCCACAGTGGTACGATCTTTCCATCCCCCAGATTGATCAATAGCAGATATACGCCAAACGCCAGCTGTACCTGAACAGGGTAAAATTGATATTATTTTCACACAGATTAGATCAAAATATCCAACTTCAAGAAACCAGCAATATCAGGCAAGATTGAATCCTCAATTAAATGGCTATGCCATTGGCTCTTAGCCTCTTACCGTTGAAACCAAAGAATGCATGCATAAATGAGCCTGATTCCTGCTCGACTTTGAAATGATAGTCCAGTGACATCTTCTGTATCCTTGTCATCAGACAAACATCGTAGTTCACTGCAAAATCGCCCGGCAAAGGCTAGGTCAGGAACATCCTGTAATCAGAATGAACAAAACTCCTCACTTCAAATTATCAATGTTACCACTGTCATAGAGAAGGGGAAGAAACTGCATCAAAACATCATTAGTAATCAGAAAAAAAATACAGCTTAAAATTGTCACCCTAAATATTATCAAGTTCCTAAACTGAAGTGTGCATGAAAATTGTTGGTCCTCTGTACATGTCATAAATTTCTCAACCTTTTGTTACTGAAATCACCATATTGTTGAGGGTCAATGGAATCATAATGAGACAACCTAGAATTTAATGGTACCACGACTTATGTCACCACTATGTAGTAAAAAGACTACATGATATTTCTCTGTTATAGGACAAAAGAATCATAAATTTCGAAATACTTTACCCAAAACTGTTAGCATTTTAAACCAGTATCACTTCACATGCTGTCTGTCCTTTTCTTTACGCAAGGCATAAACATTCTGAATGTCAAATGGTTAACATCATAAAATCTTGAAGATATTGGTCTGACTTTGAGCACGAATGCCCATTTTAGTAAAGCATGGGAGCTTTGAGGTGAAACGTACGTTCCAAACATCTCAAGAACAGGAGTCGCATATTTTATCAAGACAGGTGAACACAAATGCCCATTTTGTGGCAAGTCCAGTACTTTGTTAGTAATCACTCCTTATGTTAAATACTTCTTGGGGCAGGAATCTCATGCAAACCCATCTCTAGGTACTATCATGCAAACTCACGCATAAGCCAGGATGAGATTTGGATGAACTAGATTTACTTGAGTGCCACATGAATGCACATTTTGCAAATGACCCCCTAGGTTAAGAAATCATAATGATGGATCCCATCAAGCCAAGATACTTTAAGACCAACCTATCCAAATTTCACCTTGACATCCCACTTGTGAGTTTGCCTGGTAACATCTAGACATGTGGTGCTTGCATTAGATATGTCCAGTACTAAATATTAAGCACGCAACAAAGAAGAGGAACCACAAAAGTTGACAATACATTTTCCATTGCTCACTCTTGATGTTCCAAAATTCCACTCAGTCACTTACATTGACAGTTGGACTATGCATTTGACAATTCAGATTCTGTTTGCTTCAATTTTCAATATATCAGTTGCAAGTGAGAGTGAGAACTGCATCAATAAAACAATAAAATATTACTAACTACATGCACAAACTAAAAATGGTGTCTTTAAGCTTACCAAACTCCCAACGTGTTTGCACGAGTGCAATCTTTGGGTTATGCATAAGAAATGGTATAGTTTTTACAAGGAAGTCAGATTCAGGTTGGAAATCTGCATCGAAGATAGCAACGAAGTCACACTGCTGCGCATATATATGTTCCATGCCTTTCTTCAAGGCTCCTGCTTTGTATCCCTTCCTATTATTTCTAACCTCATACTTTATGTTAATTTTTTTGCTGGCCCAGTCCTGGCATTCAAGCTCCACTAATTCCTGCACTGAAGGAAAATTGATTAAAAAGATATCCAGTGGCATAATAATCTGAAGACAACCATAAAATGAACGTTGTTGACTTCATATACTCCTATATCACTTTTAGCATGCGGGATTCAAGCTGTCCTTAGTAATACCCTTTCTGCAGAAAAACAGAACCACCTTGGCTACTTCAAAGACAACTGACCATATTTTTTCTCTTATGCATTACACCATGGTCAACATAAACTTATTTAATACCTTGGCATCAGTGGATTACTAAATTCTTGAATAGCATATAGAACTATGCATGCTTATTAATCACCTTGTTCTTAATATTCTAGTACATTGATTGATTTTGTCAAGAATTTGTGTTTCCTTATTCAGCAAGTGCCTAAATGATTGTATTCATATAAATAATGTACGAAAAGAAAGTTAGTACGTGACCAGCAAATAAGTCATAAAGTACTTCAATAAGGGAGTATACGTTTTACATATACCAATTATTCCACTACATAGGTCATAGTGATATGGTTCTGTCTCTATGGGGCTAAAATCAAGCATATATCCACAATATGATTAATCATTTAATATGCCTGGTCAGTTCACAGCATCATGATGTGGAATGTACGTGGCCTATTAACTGAAGGATGTGCATTCTTCTAGCTCCATGCTTCTGGCACCTCTATCCTATACCTTCAAATGATATTGACTATTTTCTTTTAAAAAAAATGAGTCAAGTACCACATGATAATTTTTTGCTGGAGCTAGGACTAGAAAATTGCTCATATGCATATGTTCCATTTGGGAACGCAGATATATTGAGAAATTATTTATGACAAGCATTGCAACCTACAAACCATTTCACACGAGCATCAAGCCAACCACCTTTTGATCCAAATTTAATACAAAAACATTTATTTTAGTCAATCAAGATAAACCACATCGCTGCAATCTAGGCTTACTTTAATAATCGGATCAGTGGAGTCATCCAAGACTTGGATTATAATACGCTCTGGTGGCCATGTGAGGGCACACGCAGCTCCAATGGAGAGCTTATACACCTGCAAAAGAACAAGATATGCACCAATTCTGGTGTCAAATGCTATGAATCAACAAGACACACAAGAACAGTGTTCAGCCACCTATCAAACTAAGCAAAAACTATTGCCATTCAACATCTGGCATTGCTAGTCAATTGCCAAGCAATGTAAACAAAATGCTAGACTTATATTGGCGACAGCTTCGATATAGCAACAAAAATAAGAATACCACTTATCAATCTTACTTGGTACCTCCTATTGTGTAGAACAATTCTACTGTAATTGACACAAGGAAGGCAATGCAGACACGGCACTATTCAAGAACCCCCGCCTCAATTCCTCGGAAACTAATAATAAATTTCTTATTCTCAAGCGTGATCTTTTGGCGATGTTTCTTTCATGGACGAGAGTAGTTTAGTTCCGACAACATCACGACCAGAAGTCGTTATCTTTCAAAAAAGGAAATGCCATAAGTCGTAGTATTACAAATCCACTGATCAAAACCAATGTGCTACTAAACACTTAGCCATGTCTGAAACAAATACGACCTTCAGAGAGTAGTATGCTACTAGCCCGAGCATCCGGCAGTTTTAACTTACAATTCCCCAAGTCGTCACCCCCGCTTGATTCAGACTCCCAATAACTCAACCAGACTGCGCCCACAAAAGCCACGCAAACCAACAGAAATTAACAGCACGAAGCATTCAAGTACAGGTGGCGAAACTCCACATCCGAAACCTCCTAAATTCCTAAGGCCGCACAAGTCTAGAATATTCCGATCACAATCTCGCGGCAAGACTATTAGCAAATGGAGAGAAGAGGCGCTTCATGAACTACAAGTGAGAGAGATTCCAGACGCCTCACCTCCTTCTCGTTGTACATGGGGATCTGCACGAGCACCATCGGGAACTCCCCGGCATCCGCCGCGGGCGCCGGCGGATCCTCCACGTCGCCCCCCGCGGCCCCGGCCATGGGCTCCCACCGGTACCTCCGCTCGGGCCGCCGCCACGGCAGCCCGACGGCGACGAGGCTGACGAGGCTCATGAAGGCGGCCTCGACGACGAGCATGGCCGACATGGCGAGGCACGCCCACACCGCCGCCCGCAGCGCCGGCGCCACCGCGCGCGCCCGCACCGCCGCTGCCCACGCCGCGGCGGCCCCGTCGGCGGCGAGCCGGGCGCCCCACGACGGCGCCATGGGCGGGTCGCTGGCGGGATGCGGATGCGAGGGAGAGGGGGCGCGGCTTGCTTGGAGAGGAAGGAAGGGATCGAGGCGAGGGAGGACGACGAGGAGGGGAGATGGGCCTGTCTGCGTGCAGCTTTTCGGCTTTTCGGGTTGGGTTTTGAAATGGAGTGTGTGGTAGCTTTGGATTGCGGTTGGTGGTAAGAGCGGATGCGATGCGACGACGAGGAAGAGGAGGAATGCTCATTTGGATGTGGAGATTTTGCGGAGGACCCCTTGGATTTATGTGGTATTACATGAGACATACTTTTGAACGCCCTAAACTAGTAAACTGCATAAGCGAAATAAATATGTATTTGTTAGGTCGCTAGAAGCTGGTGCTCTAGAAGGTACCTGACCTGGGTTGCGATGGCCGTAATCCCAAGCAACCCCATAATGCGTATGCCCCGCCTAAAAGTTAGGTTGAAGCTGCTGAGAACTTACATGACTCAAGACTTATTCGTATGGTTGCGTAAGTGCAATCGTCGTTTAGGATGAAGTTATGCATCGGCCCACCAGTCACTCGATGGCCATCGAATAATAGAGATTAATGTGGGATCCTACCTCTCTATTTAACAGGTATTAAAAAAAAACAACACGAGTGATACCAAATTGCAAACACAAACATGAATTGACCACCCCACACACCCACTCTCCCCCTCTCCCTCTCTCTCCACACATGTGCCTTCACCGTCAATGGACGATCTCGACACTAGCCACTCTCAATCGCCTCCTCATGCTACCCCTGACTCTTCTCCACCCCTCTTTTTCACCCGATTCTGCTTCCTCTTCTCACGAACTGAAAACCCTAGCTCAACTAGATTGTTCCATTTTGTGTTCGGCTCTCATGACCACTTCATCGTGGAGAGAGGGGCATTGCCCCCCAACTTCTGTGTCCCATGCAACGATTAGCGGCGGCGGCGACTGTTGCTCCGGCGGGTGCTCAACCATAGTTGTCAGTAAGGTTGGGGCTGTTGTGTGCAGATGAGTGGTTCTCTTTTTTGGTTGCAAAATGCAAAATGCATAAAGCGATTGGGGTAATCCTGTCTTGATCTTGCTTGTTGATTCCAATGGGGTTGCCTACATTGTTCAGTTTCATGATTGCAACTTAAAAGAGTGATGGTAATTCTACATATAAGGAGATGTACAAGATTGCTTAGTTGATGGTGGTTTTTTTTCCGTCTTTTTAAGGGTCCGAACAACTACTATTGTAATCATCTCAAGGCTCACGACCACATGTTTCAAAGTTAAATCCTGAAAAACAACAGTGCAAAAATCCAAACAAATAACTCACGTAGCCTGTGGTTAGTGAGAATCATACTTAGCCAAAAACAGGGGCGGATCTACAGTACGCTACAGGGGTGCACAGGACACCGGGTCAAAAAATCATTTTTCTTTATATATAGGATCAAAAAATCATTTTTCTTTATATATAGGGTCAAAAAATTATTTTTCTTTATATATAGTTGTGTATATATAGTATGAACACCCCTAACCCAAGATAAAAGGACACCCTAAGCCACAACCTAACATAACCTAAGATATATATAGGAAGTGGGGACATCCGATCATTTTCGTTCTGGATCCGTCACTGGCCAAAAAGATGAGTTGCTTCATGAAAATGACTTCTAATATGTAAGAAAATAGACTTAGATTTGCAATTTACTAAAATTGAAAAAGGATTTCTATAATCGCATTTTCATTCCTCACACATATAAAGATCGTACCAACCCGTGCCTCAAGCATGTTCGAGATGAGCAACTGCGCAGGGCCTCCACCAAGTTATGGGCCTAATTTTTTTTAGGTAAGTACGTGGTTTTGTTCGTTAATTGGTACAAAGTGCTCTTATCTGTTGTTAAGATTTGCGAGAGAATCCACACAAAACAACTTTGGGAGGGAACAAATCGCTACCACATTTGCAAGTTGTCAAGTCATATGATCATTGCTAATTCATATGTATCTATTTAAATTATCCTCCATATTTTTTTCACCTCTTCACTCTTCCTATCCACTGCATCTAAAAGGATGTTGTTTATTTATATTCTTTACCCTTTAACATTTCTCGAGGGTTAAGAACAAGGTGATCAACAAAAAAACATTATAGCTCTGGTTCGATTGGATTTTATTTTCCTTCATTGTGTCGAAGTAACTGACCAATATATAGTTAATCACTTTATGTACTTTGAAGTCATAATATGCCACATGAATAAACAACGCGATGCAAGGCCTACTTTTAGTTTTCGCAGGGGCTCCAAAACCTTA
Source organism: Ampelocalamus luodianensis (assembly GCA_036346255.1). Lineage (NCBI taxonomy): Eukaryota > Viridiplantae > Streptophyta > Magnoliopsida > Poales > Poaceae > Ampelocalamus > Ampelocalamus luodianensis. The sequence goes on along the minus strand of CM070636.1, from coordinate 14,795,345 downwards.
GGTACAGCTCTGCATCATACATCTAGATTTCAGTCAGTTTGAATAGTGACTGTACTAGTAGGAAGACATGGTAATGTCACCATCTCAAAAAGTGATGATGTCGCATTTGAACACATCTCAATCAACTGGATTTTGGAAGATATCCTATGATAGAACTGTTGTCTTCATCTGCAAAAAATGTGAAGCTTACTCGAAGACTCTTGCTCTAGAAGTTCAATCAAGGAGTGATCATCACGACATTAGCCACTCGTGTGTGGGAAAGCTCGGGATTAGCTGTGGGTTACAAATTGACAAGTCATCAAAGGTTTCGGCAAGAAATACAGCAGCGGTTGTTTCACAAAAATAAAATAAAATAAAATAAAATACAGTAGTGATTTGGGCTGAAACTAAATTATAAACTGTTTCCGGGGTTTCTACGAGAATTATTCGAAACTCACAAGTGGGTCCCAGGCCCTCAGGTTCCAATAGGACATGGACACGTGTGCGTGTGCCTTGACCTCGCGCAGACTACGGGCCTACGGCTGCTCGCCGCCGTGCTGCCCCTCTCGCTCTCGCTCTCTCCCCTTGTGTTTGCTCTTTGCCTGCCACGTGTGGTTTGGCTGTATCTATTTACGCAATGTGAGGAATACGTGTTCATGTTTGGTTCGCGTAAAGTGTGTCTCGTCGGATTCGTCGCGCCGTCGCCGGCTTAGAAAATTTTGGGGGAAACCGGAAAAACCCAAGAAAAAGGAAGCTAAACCTTCGCCGCCGCCGCCGCCATGGCCGACGAGCTCGACGAACTCCTCGAGTTCCTCTCCAGTGACTCCCCTCAGGTGTGTGCTACCCTCCTAGACCCCAGCCCGCCCCAAACCCTAACCCCCACTACTGACCTTAACCCACGCTTCCTTCCTCTCTTCCTTGCTTCCAGGTGCGTGGCGCCGCGGTGGACATCGTGCGGGGGCTCACCGGCGACGGAGACGGCCTGTGCGCCCTGACGGCGCGCGCCGACCGCGCGCTGCCGGCGCTGCTCCGGCTGCTCGCCTCCGCCGGGGGCGGCGCGGGCGAGGCGGCGGCGGACTCTCTCGTCAACCTCAGCCAGGACGACGCGCTCGCCACCCGCCTCGTCGCGCTTGGCGCCGTCCCGGCCGCCATGGACGTGATGGCCAAGCGCGGCGGCGAGCAGCCGGGCCTCGTGCGCAGTCTCGTCATGCTGCTCGTCAATCTCACTCAGGTCGAGTCCGGCATTGCAGCCCTCCTCCAGGTCCGCCCCCGCCTCTCGTCTCTCTGTCTCTAATATTAGCTGCAAAGTTCCTGCCCTTTTTTTTAAAAGAAAAAAAATCGAGTGTTTGGTATGTATGTCGATTCTTATCACTCATTTGGGGGCAATTTGATCTATTAATGGCGCTAGAATCACTTTCTTTTTTAGCTCTAGTGTACTCCTGTTTTTTTTTTTGTTGATGGATGCTGTTCAAATCTTTTTGTTTGGAGAAAGAGTGTTAAAGTTGTGATCATCCTATGATTTATGTTGTGTTGGAGCACTGATTTTCTCAAAAGAAAGAGAAGAATAAAAGTTTTAGCTCTGACGGCTAAATATCCAGTAAAGTTGCATCACCTTGAATTAATGATTTCACATGCGTCAGCGTCAGCTGGTGTGAGTCACTTTGATGATTCGATCCTTTTGGTTAAAATCAATCCTTGGTGCTGTTCAACAATTCACGTCTTTACATTAGGCAACTCATGAAGTTATTATCAATTTTATGATCCATGCTATTCCTAATGAATCCGAAGCATTGCAAATTTGCTGTCTATGACTCTATTCAGTTAATTCGATTTGCTGGTGATGACCTGACTCCTGACAACTGATGAAGTTACAAGCGTCATTGTTTCGGATAATTAAGTTTCGGTCATACCTGTGATCGTTCCTAAGAATGCAACAAAACTCCCTTTCATCCACACCTTAAGTTTCGAGTTTTATCAAATGAAAGATATTGTTGTTTCATTGGTTTTGATAAATCATGTTCTTTTTGTTGATTTGAGTGATTTCTGGTGTTCAGATCAGTAAATCCTGGCAAGACTAATGTACAGGAAAACATGTGGAATATAAATACTGTTTTATATTATTTCTGCTTTGTAACTAAAGCATGTAGATTACTGAATAGCTCTCTTCTTTTTGAAAGGTTGGGGATGAAAAGGTGCAAGGGTTGTATGTTGCAAAGCTTGTGCGGTCATTCTGTAGGTCATCCAGTGAGTCTGAAGGTGAATTTCTTCTATTCTTATGTTCCTTATTTTCATTGGTTGTGTTCCTTTTCTTTTAGTTGTTACTTGTTAGTTATTTCTCTTGCTTTATCTTATTGTTGGCCAGCTGTCAAATTCTGCAATTGTGTACTTTGTAGAGGTTGAAACTCCTGAAATTGTCTCAGACCAGCACCACACAATGTAGAAATAATGCCAGTGACAATGTGCTATTATATGGGACTGGTCTTCTGACGTTTTCCACATGTTATTGGATATCATTTTATTGACAAGAAGATGTCTAGATTTTCCTTTTCTTTGTGCACTGATCCATTTTTAACTTCGCAATCCCTTTTGTGATTGTTTGGATTGACTGAGGAAGTCATCATTCAATTCACCATTAAATTGACCTTTTCCATTTATACGCAGATGAAGATATTTTTGAACATGTTGCATCTATACTTGTGAACATCTCAAAGGTTGAAGCTGGAAGGAGAATACTGATGGAACCTAAGAGAGGTCTTCTTAAGCAGACTATACGTCAATTTGATTCAACAAACCAACTTAGAAAGAAAGGGGTACGTGCAGCTCATTTCTGGTGTTAATGTGACATGATCTGTACATTACATGTTCTCTCCTGATTTATATATTTGACATACTTTGACAAGATATGTTATTATGTTTTCTCAGTTACTTAGCACATACCATTAAATATTATCATATTTTAATGAGGAGCTGCTACATAGTGTCCAAGAGTACACAGAGAGGGGATCTTAGCAAATAAGTAGTAGTGACAATTTAATTTGTAAATTGGAATATTGCATTATTTCATATCTCTTCACAATCTTATTTTTTATGCATTCTCCATTTCCAGACTTATCGCATTAGAAGTAATGGTTGCCTTAACTTTTAATGTTTTTAAGTTCTTTGCAAATATCGAGTGTCACATAGGTATCTTGAATTATATTGTATGCTGACTACTGAGTGTATTCTGTCAGTCTATCTGCCTGGTATTGCTAACATATTGGTATTTCATATAGTGTAAGTTCTGTTGGATTATTGTGCTTCCACTAATGTTCCTGCTTCTCAATTCCTTTTGTGATTTTTTGCAGGTTGCTGGCACCATCCGCAACTGTTGCTTTGAAGCTGATACCCAAATACAAAATTTGCTTTCTATAGCAGAGTATCTTTGGCCAGCTCTACTTTTACCTGTAGCTGGAAAGAAGGTACAATTCTTTTAACATGTGTGGAATTGTATTGTTTACAACTTTATGTGAAATTTGTTTGAGCACATTTTCTATTTTTTTGGCGACTGTCATTTCTTTTTATTTTTATTGTGGTAATTTATATTGCACCGGCTGTGATGACCACTTTCTTTGTGCCCATGATTAGTTGGTAACTGTTGACAAATGAATGATAACCGTATGTTTTCCTGCTTTAAGAAATTCTGTGTTCCATTTTTTAAAATATTATAAGGTATATTCCTGTTTGTTACTTTTGCACTGCCCCTTTTTCGGTTTTTCCCCAAAGCTGTGTACAGGAGTTAATTTCTCCCGACAACAAATCTTTTAGAAATTTGTATCTAGAAATGCACTGGCGTTTTGCATCATTCCCTTACTCATTCAATTCCCGCATGCGCTTGCAAAAGCGTAAACGTATCAATCCATGATGACAAGGCTCATCTGTTTTCCCCCCTGTAAAATAATTCATGAAAATACCTTGCTTTTATCTTGTTTTGTGTTCAATCATGAATGTTCACGTGTTAGCCTACCACTTACACAGTTTTTGGCCGATATTGCAGATCTATAACGAAGATGATAGATCGAAAATGCCTCTTGAGCTTGCAAATGCACTGTCACATGAACGAGAAGCTGTTGAGGATTCTGAAATTCGGCAACGGGCACTGGAGGCTATTTACATGATTGTGTTGCAGGTGAGCCTGACATTCCAAGGCAATCGCTTTTGTTTTATTTTGCATGCTTGTTTCCAACTATTCAAATTCCCATACATTAAAGTCTCTCAAAACTGAATAAACTTCTTTCTCCCCCCTAGCTATTTCAAAATACAACAGAGCTACTGTATAGTATATACAGTCACTTAACGGTGCAAAATACTCTTAACGGTGCTGTTTATTACTGTGACTTAAACTGAAGTAAATGAAAACCACAGATTTGCTTCCCATTTACCATTTGGAAATAAAATTCTCAGCATGATCATCTGCATGTTTCGAAGGAAATTATTTACTAACTAATCTAGAACTGTTGCTGTACTTTTCTTTTGCCAGGATGATGGACGAAGGGCCTTTTGGTCAGTCAATGGTACACGAATACTGCAGGTTGGTTATGAAGACGAAGAGGACCTGAAAGTGATGGAAGCATATGAGTTGATTGGTTCTCTGGTATTACCACTGAACTTTTAGTATGTCCATGGTTAATGCTACTGTGCCTGAATGCCGAACACCTTACGTGCAGAATAAAAAAATATGCTTTCTTGCTCCTTCAGTCTTCCCAAAGTTCAATTTCAGCATTTGGTAGACTTTTTGTTATGACAAAGTATGAACTAGACTTGAGGTGTTCTTTACAGGATTCTGTTCCAAGCTAGTCCTAATTTTTTGGGGAAATGTGATATTTTTGTGGAAGTCCCTTATCTAAAAAAAGTGGTATTTATGAAAGGGAATACTAGTGTAAACCTGTGTAAAAATTCTCAAAATATTTGTGAATGTAGAGGAAGGGTTGTTCTAACTTCTAAGAACCTGCAAAATTTCGTTGATCAAACACGTTTTTTTTGGAGGAGGGGGGGGGGGGGAAGCGAAAAGAGAAACAACTCAAAGAACTAGTGATGAAACAGTGAATCACTATTGTTTTGTTTCTCCCAAATGCAATCATGTTTGACCATGAAATTTTGCAGTCACAGAACCCCCTTTCCCCTACATCCACCAATATTCGGAGAATTTTTTGAAGCTTACAAACAAAGTTCAGACATATTTATACAAAGTTATATGTAGTTTCTGATGCAACAAAACCATATGGAAATTTCTTGCAACTGTATATCCTAGGCATCTAATCTCCCAGAGTTCATCATGTGATGTTGGGCTTACAGCGTGATGGTTTTTACCTTGTGCTACTTTTGTTCATCATGGTCTTCTACATGAGGCTGTGACCATGCTGATTTTTGGAACTATTATAGCTATTTAGTGAGAGTTATTTGTTTCTGCCTCCCATTTGTGCTCTAGCTCTTTATGTCCCATTCATAGTTTGATTGAATTGTTTGAAACCCATGACATGTATGTAACAATTTGACATGGTTAGGAAATATGCCTTTTAATGATTAGCCATCACAGCTGAAGCGTTGACGTTCTGCTGTTGTGTTTGAGAGCAAACTTATGATTTGTTGCTTGATTGAATGTTAACAGCTTGTTGACAAGGGTGGAGTTGAACAAGAACAAGAGCAAGGAGGAGAGAAGCCTTAATGATCCCACACTAAAGAAAATCTAAAGTTGTACTTTTAATCTGTTGTTGCAAAAACTGGGCTATATTGCTTCCGTAATCAATAGTAGTATACATTAAAAATGTATTTAATTTTGCACTAGCTGCCCCCATACAATTATTTAAGAACATGGAGAAGTATGCATGAACAGGGCCATTTGCGCAGGTTTTGCGGAAAGCTGGATGGGAATTGATTGATTTACACCATGTTGACTGTGGATAGACCTGTTCAAAAGATGGGCTGGGCTTAAGCCCGAGAAAAATGGCTAGGCCCGAGCCAGACACAACCCAACATAAGCAAGCATGAAGCTCGAAAAAAAGCCTGGGAAACCCCTTTTCATGAATAAAGAAATAATTTTAAATTATTATTCTGGAATAAAAATGTTATTTAGTTCATTTCCGGAATAAAAATTTATTATTTTATTACAGTTTTGGGATTTTCTGGCTTTGGGTGGGGTTTATGGGCTGAAAATGGGGGACTTGAGCCCGAGCCTGAAAAAATCGGACGACCGAGCTGTCCATAAACAGGTCTAAATGTGGGGACTAGCCAGGGGGATATCCAGCCAAGTGGGCAAACGCCTGGATTCCCTAGTAGAATGCATCTGCTGTTGGCTTGTCATGTGAGATGAAGGGTGTAATTATCAAGTCCAAATCAAGTTGTTATTCCGTTGATATAAGCAAATTCGTCCGTGGTGGCAATGTTCATGCGTTAATCTATGACCTACGTGTTAATAATATCTTGATCAATGTCATCATCATCATCGTCTCACATCTCCAGGATTCAAGATGCTGGACTACGAAAAGAAGAAGAAAAAGGCAAGAACTTTATTGTTTTTAGTTTCAAGGAGAGCCACGAATAATGTTGGGTTATCGGTCAAACGACTTGATCTGACCTGCTCGATGATTGAACTTCGTAATCACTGAATAACATTTTGAGATTTCTGAAGAATATTTCGCAATTCTTTTCATATATAGTAATGTAGTAGGGTCCATAATTGAACTTTTATAAGATAGAACATATATAGACATGATGCGGTCCACAAGTTTATACGTGTGTGCTTTTGTTGCCTGAAATATTGCATGAAACATCATAGGTGATATTTTACAGTTTTTTTAATAATGCTAGATTAATATATCATAGTACCACCATTTTGTGTGGTTCTTACAGTTTGATCAGTAGAGCCCGCATGTCAAACACAAACAGTATATAATCCTAATCATCAGAGAAAGAGAACTTTTCTAGGTTAAGTGTTGCGGGCAAGGGCCTGTTGTTTGGAAGGCAGGAATTTCAACGCAGTTCAAGTTCCGGCAGAAAGCTAAAAAAATTTCTTATGTTTCATACAAGGTGAAATGCTTTTTTTCAACCAAATTTTAGGGACTGCCTGCCTAACATATATGTCCTACTAGTGCTAGAGTCGATCCACGTGTCAGCATAAATTTATAAAGATTTTTTTAATAAAGCAAAATGTTCGCAAAATTTTGGGTTTCTTATGAAATTCTTGTAGGAATTTTGTGTTTCTGAATGGGACCTTACTTTGCCTATGGAGCTAGAGCCCTGCAACTAACATTCACTTGATTGCAAGCAAAAGAAGAAGAAGAAAAAGGGTCGCTAAAACGTCATTGAGATTTGAGACGCACACAATCTGATTGGCGCGACATACAAAGACACCTCCAAAATACAGGTCAAAAGAGAGAAGGGAAGAACTCGATTTTGTCTCGGCCCAAGAGGCTAGGGAGCAAATGCCGCACTTCCCGTGGAGAGGATTAAGAGTGTTGGGTGTTGAGCGCTCGCGTGAATCCTTAGCTGATCGTTCCTTTTGTTCTAAGAGAATCCAAATCGTCCATTTGACTCTCAGTTTCATCTTTGAAATTGTGTGCAGCCAAATGATCAATCTGCTAGCTAGACAAGTTTCAGACTTTCAGTGTCTCAAACTTACTTGCCACTATATAATGTCCTGGTAATATTATGCTCCTTTTGTTCGTTAGTAATTAGTGGCTCTGCTAATCAGAATAATCTATGCATGATGCAATTATATTATAGTTGTGCTAGCTTATCATATTGTGAATTGTAAATTTTCAGCCCATAAACACATACCCCCTTTTGCATCTCACTCATGTCCTTAATTCCCTCTCCATCGATGCCATCTTTCATCATTCCTTGCAAAAATCCTAAAACTGAGATGTTACTGTGGAAATCATAGGTAGATGATCAAAATCTTAGTGTATCGAACAATTAGCAATAGTATCGAGGTGTTTGAAGAAACCCTCATTTTCGGAAAGTTTAGCTGACTATTAGGTGCGGTCTGACCGGCCCTGTGGGAGGTTGGACCGGTCAGTGACCAGCGGTCTGACCAGCCTTGAGATGACGGTCAAACCGGCCACATGTGGCAGTCTGACCGACCAAAAGTGGAAAGTTGAGTTTTTGGAATCGGCAAAAAATCACTTTGTAGTAAGGTGAGAGGATGTGTTTGCACTTTGTCTCATTGAAAACAAAGTTTCGAGAAAAAACTAGATAAAGTTTCAAATTTCCAGAAAGAGTACAAGTCTGAGTTCCTAAGTCTCAGGCAGTTTGACCGTCCATTAGTTGACGATTAGACCGGTGGAGCGGTCTGACCAGCCAGAGGTGTATCATGAGCGGGGAAGACGGTGAATTTTGTGGGTTAAGTCAAACTCATGGGTTTCAGTGCATAAATGTTGCATGATGCATGTTTTGACTAACGTGGATCAAGTTAAAAAGAATTTATGCCCAAAAATGGTTGCTTGGTTTATTATTATGTAGGTGGCTTTGAGTCAACTATGGTCAGCGGCGATGAGGCCGGGACTTGGTTATGAGAACGCTGGTCTAGAATAGTCATGGATGCTAGGTGAGATGGTTGGACTAAACGGGGTAGTGACAAGCCGAGAAGATAAGGAACTAGAGCGGGAGCTATCGGTGATGGACATGACGGGCAACGGCAAGGTGGACCGGGACTAGGCTAAGGGAGGACCTGAGGTCCAGAACGATCAAAGAAGTCAGGTATGGTCATGGTGCACGATGAGGCATGTGGTGCACTACATGACTTGGGTCTGTTTGCAAGCGAGGACAGCTCGGTGGGATCCCGACACGTGAGAGGCTTGGCGGGAAATCATTGAGGCCATATGGATGATGATGAAACATGAGCGATGCTTCAATGTGAAAGAATCAGGAAAGGTCAGTAAAGGGGCATTTTGGTAAATTGCTCAATACCGGAGAAGCAGTGGTGTACGAAACCAAGACGATAGCCTAAATGGATTAGGTCAAGGATATTCTATGGAAGGCAAAGCATGATGGATTTGACCTAATAGAGCTAAAGATGAAGGTGGTGCTTTGAGAAGCGTACGTGAGTGAGACCCCGTTTGTGTGTGGGCTTAACGGGTGCCCGTTAGGGTTTTCTATCTAGATCTATCCTCTACTATACCCAAGGGTGGTGTAGGATTTACACACCCACCCACACAAAGGAACCCTAATGTGAAATTTGAGGAAAGTGGAGAGTGGAGAAGGCTAGGGTTTGGGAGATGTATTGAGACTTGAGAGAGATAGGAGCACTTGTGTGTGTACTGTCCTAGTGGCTTTGTCCTCCCAGGGGAGTGGTTGTAAATATTTATCTCCAAGAACAAATCAAATCTCTAAATTCGTCCAAGAATTCCTCTCAAATGATCAAGTATTGATTCTTGATTTGGTTTGGTTTTTGGTGTTCCCTCCTTCCCTCTTGATCTTTCTTTGTACCTAGGACGTGTAAGTGGTGGATATATCTCTTGTGGACCGGATCTCATCCATATAGGTACTTTTTATTGTAAGTTCTTGAGTTTGCTCGGTTTTTGTGGAAGAAAATGTGATTTTGGGGGTTTTGCTCTTAAGGGCTTTTGGTTTGATTCTTGCTGTGATTGTGAGTTCTAGTAGCTCCTGTCAATCATAGTTTTCGTATTTGGCCCAGTTTTGGTGGAATATTCACTCAAACGGAAAAAGGTTGGAGCTTTGCTAATGGTCTTCAATATCTTTGATTGGAATAGGTTCTTGACATCTTCGAGAAGGTGTGTTTCAAGTTTCATAAAGTTTAGAGTTGTAGATCAATTTGTGATTTCGAAATCATGCTGAAATTCTATTTCTGTGCTGATTCTACTACTCACCGGTCTGGTTATTACTGTTCATCGGTTTGACCGGTCCAGTGAGGATTTGATGAGTTTTGATTTTCAGTCTTGTTCTTATTTGAACGATTCTCTTGCTATTGGAGTGAAAGAACATTGAACTCTTTAAGACAAAAGAATCCAAAAGGACCATCAATTGTGCGGCGCCTATTCAACCTCCTCTTCTAATCACCTCCTCGGTCTAACAGTTACATACATGAAACAACAAAAGGTCTAATTCTCCCTGAAACAAAGAAACAAATTTCAGATAGTACCTTGTGTTTCCTTCTCGTTACCTGTCATTTGGCGCGAAAATGCGACGTTTTCTTAATTTCGTTCCAGCGGATTATTCATGCATCTAAAATTGCCAAATCTCGCATGTGCACAACAAACCTTATCATCTCAATGCATGTCTTGCTCTTACCAGGAGACAAGCATCGTTTTTCCTCAAATTTCCCTTGTGTCTTGCATGCCCTAATGGACAAGAAACGACCAATGTCCTACCAGGAGACATGCACGTCACTGTCTGCCTTGCACTGCACAACAGCTTGAGATGGTAAGAGTTTTAGCAATAAGCGCATCGAAATTGCATCAACTCCTGTGACTTGTGGATGGTAAGGCACCAACCACCACCTCTATTGCAAAATTGCACAGAGTGATTTTTTTCAAGAAATGCTGCCAAAAAAACACATGGCCCTCGGTGCTCCAACAACTCTCTCTCTGAATCACTTCACAGCCTCATTAATTCATTATCTCCTCCCTGTTGCCTTCACGGTTGCTTCACAGAGACAAATTGGCATTAAACGTTTTTAATTGAATAAATAAGTTAGGATTGTTTTATTTATTTATTAGAAGTTGATGAGATTAATGTGTGTTATCTTTTTTTTTATGCCTATATAAGTGTGGATATCCACACCATTTCTTTGTGGCGCATACTTGGTAGAGTACTACCGGTGCTAGTGTTTGATTGCACCAGCAATGGAGAACTCAAGAAATGGTGATGTCAAGGTGACATACGAGCAGGTGCTGTTTGGCCGGCGCCGGAACTGTGCCTTCCCCACCTACCTCGACCACGTCCAGGAGGCGGTCGAGGCCGGGCCGGCGCGGCCATTGCCTTCAAGCACGGCGAGCAGGAGGCGCACGTACGCCGATGGCGAGCTCGACGTGTTCGCCGCCGAGAGGTACTTCAAGGGCGCAATAGATGGCGACTACAAGGAGGCCGCCGCCGCGGTGGTGGTGCCCGTGGAGACGGCCGCCGCGGCAGCGAGGCCGGCCGTGGCGGTGAGCAAGCCGGCGTGGACGCGCGCGTCGGCGGCGAGCACCGGCTCGGGGACCAGCGCCAACAGCCAGACCGTGCTCCTCCGGGACGCTCGCCGCCGCTTGCCGGGATACCGCGGCAAGAAGTGCTGCCTGCAGATCGGTGTTCTCCTGCGCTCGTGCTCCGGGAAGCGGGCCGTGGGCGTCGACAGCGGCGCGGCGACGGAAGCCGCCGGCTCGGGCGAGCCGGCGGCGAGTAGGATCGAATGGTACAGAGACCTTAGGATGGACAAGGCTGGCCTCGGGCTAGCCGGAGACGGCAACCACGGCGTGGTCGCTGGTCTCCCGCCAAATTTGGATCTTGGCACGGCAAGAGTAGCAGCCATTGGGAGGGAGGTGATAAGGGAGGAGAAGGCGGCCGAGTACACGAGCGCAAGCTTTAGGGGAAGCTTCACCCTCCTGGCTCCGGTCAAAGCCAGTGTGCCGGCGAACGGCGGCGGTGTCGACGCCAGCGTCGGCAGAGGTGGAGGCAACGGCGATGACAACGACAACGACGTCGGGAGCGAGTCGAGCTCGGACCTGTTCGAGATCAAGAGCCTCATGATCGACGACAGCCCCTACGAGCCCAGCGAGGCGAGCATCCAGTGGAGTGTGGTGACCGCGAGCGCCGGGGACGTGTCCGTCGCGTCGGAGCGCGGCGGCCGTGTCGGCAGCGGCAGGGGTAGCGTCGGGAGGGGCCCGGTGGCCGTGAGGCAGCACCGGGACCGCCCTGTCGGGTTGCTGACGGGGTGCGTCAGCCACAGGGCCGTGGACGTGTCGGCGATGGCCGCCGTGCGCAGGTTACCCGACGCGCCGGCCGCCGTGGCGATGCGGCGGCGTGTCGATGAATTCCAGAAGGCGCATAATGGCCCCTCGTAATATGTTGCTTTGTATTCTTGTGTCCATTCATTCCATCTTGTTCACTACTGTATCAGGTGTACGAGCGACAGACTATGATGAAATCTCTCTAACAAAAGGGCCTAGAGTACAGTGGATTTTTTTTAAAATAATATATTTTTTCAATATAATTATATAAATAAGTGTTCGTTTAATAAAATTCCAAGAACAGACTTCTGTTGCCGTTTCAATTGGCGATATACCTCTGTCACCAGTTGAATTGACGATAAAAGTCATGTTGCCCACCAAACAATATTAAATGTCTCTGTCACCATTTGGAGTGACGATTGGCTTCGAAATAGAAGCAAATCACCATTCCAGATGGTGACAAAGAGCGCACAACTCCCGTCGCCATTAGGAAGGGCGACAAAAGCTGCCATATAAAAGGTCCAAAGATTCGGCCGAAATTCGCTTTTAATCTAGAAAAAAAGAAAGAAGGAAGAGGAGGGAGAGGGTGAGAAGGGAGGAGAGGAGCTAGTGAAGCGTTGTCCGTTCGTCGCGGAGGAGATGAGATAGGGAGAAGCAGATCTGGTCGTACACCTTGCAGATAATTTTTTTTTGTAACTTTATATTTAATTTTGAAATCTTGATAGGTTAACAAATAAAACTAGTATATACGTAATTGAATAGATTAGATAGTTTTAGATGTATGGTTATGTAGTGTAGTTAGTTGTAGTACATCTTTTTAGGTGTGTGTAATTTAGTTATAGATAGGTGGTTGATCGTATAGATTTTTTTTATGGTGCGGTAATTGAATGGATTAGATAATTTTAGATATATGGTTATGTAGTATAGTTTGTTGTAGTACATCTTTTTAGATATGTGTAGTTTAGTTTTAGATAGGTGATTAATCGTATAGATCTTTTTTATGGTACAATAATTGAATGGATTAGATAGTTTTAGATGTATAACTATGTAGTGTTGATGAAGACATCCCTTGGGAATACACAAGCATAACATCACCTACAATTGAGCAATGACAAGGGTAATCCATTGAATGAGAGCTCATTACTTGATGTAAGAACTTTGATGCTGCCTCATGGTTTCGATTATAATTGTAGGTATGCTGTACAAGGAACCACAAGGGAGAAAAGCATGCTCAAGCCAAGGGAAACCATGAAGGAGGTGATTTCCATTCGACTACTAAAGAAGAAGGCATGGCCAAGAGAAGAAGGTGCTCCATGTGCCAACTAGGGAAGGAGCAAGCCAAGGGAAGGAGATCCATGTGGCCAACAACTCAAGAGGGGAAGGAGTCCATGCGACCAAGCCAAGGAGGCCCATGCAGCAGCAACATCAAGGAGAGGGGAAGCCCATGCGGCCAAGCCAAGGAGGAGAGAGGCTCATGCGGCCACCTAAGCCCAACTCCACATCCACTACGACCAAGGGAAGTCCAAGACAAGCCCAACAGCTAGAATTGAGGGAATCCAAGTCCAACTACTCAATTTAGGCCGAGTTTAAAAGGTTGAATTGAGCATTCTAGCCCAATTAAGGAGTTCACATGGATTTAATTGATGGACTTGCATGCCATGAGACATGAGAGGTCCTAATTGAGTTATGTATCTATTTTAGAACTCTTTTACATGTTTTAAACAATATAGCTTCAAATTGGGCCGAAAAGCCAATTCGGTCACTTGGGCCGATTAGAGTGTGACTTGGGCTTAGCCCATGTGTGGGGGAGAGTATCCCACACATTCTTAATACCATAGGGAGGGGTGCCACCACGAAATTTGATCAATAAAAAACTTGCATGGCATGTTCTAGGGTTTTGAGCAAGCCGTCGGCTGCCAACCTTGGGATTGTGTGATTCCTTTACTGATTTCTTGCTTGCTCTTGGGGTGGATTGCAAGGAGATCATTGTAAGATCGAGGAGGCCGACTAGAGGGGGTGAATAGGCGTTTTAAAACTTCTATGCGCTAAAACCGATTTCTAGTGCGGAAGCTTATAACAATACGGTTTTGCACAATTAAAGCCTAAATCAACTAGGTTCAACTAAGTGCACCAACAATACAAGTCTATTGATAATAATCAATCAAGTATAGACTTGTAAGCAATTCAATTTAAGCAATGTAAAGCAAGCATTCATACACAATGAATGTAAATGCAATAGTAAAGCAATAGAGATCACACCACAAAGACACGTCGATGTTTTACCGTGGTGTTCGGAGACTTGCTTGGTCTCCCTAGTCCATGTTGAGAAACCCAAACCAATTGGGCGGCTCCACAATTAAGCCTTCCTCCGAGGTATCAACACCTCGCTCCACTAGGGTTGCTCTTACTCCACTCCGGAGATGGCGAGCACCAAGCCACTCACAAACACCAGGCCTTCTCACAAGCTTCACTTGAGAAGATCACTGGATCACGACGCCTCCACGCCGTCTAGGTGTCGGCAAACACCAAGAGTAATAAGCCAAGCCCCTTGCTTGACTCTAACCGAGTGCAACACATGCACAATTGGATGCTCAATCCAATTCTAGTTGCAACACATGCGACTAGAACCTCTCCCTTTTGCTCACAAGGTGCAACACATGCACAATTGAATGGAGAAGCTCACACTAGCTCAAGAGAGTGAAATGGAATGCCAAGGATGTCTCTCAACCGGCCAAGGGGGTATTTATAGCCCCCACAACAAAAACTAGTCGTTTGGAGTCGAAACAGCCAAAAACTAGCCGTTACAGCATTGGTGCGGTACTACCGCATGATTATCACGGCGGTACTACGCTCTGCAGTACTACCACTGTTATAAGGGCGGTACTACCGCAGCCTAATTTTCAGCACAGACGACACTTGGTAAAAAGGTCATAACTTTTGACTCCGATGTAAGAATTGAGTGATTTTGGACTCTATTGAAAGCTTATTCAAAGGGCTACACAACCCACCTATTTGATTTATCACAAACACATTTGATCAAATCAAAAAGCATAACTCAAAAGAGCCACTACCATGGTCTAAGTCCAAAGAATTAGCGACAAGCAATCTTAGACCATGTCAAGGGAATACACATGAATCTTAACCATTTGCAAAACACATTTGAAAACTTAGATCATGCCACAAGGAGTAGGTACATGAACTTCAATCATTTGCAAAACACATTTGCAAAGTATAGTCACATGTTACAAGGATTAAATGCATGAGCCTCGACTATTTGCAAAACACATTTGCAAATAATAGCATCATGCCACGGTGAGCTAGAGCAAGCAAGATTGACCTATCAACACATGATGAGACTCAAGCTACTAGACAAGACCCCTCTTAATAGTACGGCAACCTATACTAGCAATCCGGTCTTCCAACTAAACACCAAGACCGGTAAAAGACTAGGAATACATCCTTAGCCCTAGCTAGTCATACCTTTGTCTTGATCATCCACTTGAAGCTTGATGACTCACATCCTTGCTTCATGTCCGGGTCATCGTCTTGATATGCATCAAACCATGATGCATCTTTTACTTGACCTCAATCAACACATGATGAGTCTTCTCTTGACTCGATGATCAACTCATGATCATCTCTTATTCAAGATCTTGATATGCATCAACACATGATGCATCATCTTCTTGAACCTTGACTTGATGACAATTAACTCATGATGCCATCCAAAGTCTTCATCACCCTGGAACATAACCTATTCATCCAACTCATGGAAAATATCAGTCTCACAATGTCATTAACATTAATTAACAAGATATACCTGCATAAATGCTTCTAAACAAGCCATTACTGACAGATGCGGTATTACCGCCAACTAGCATCCAGTAATACCTCTCTCCGGTAGTACCGTTTCTCGATGCGGTACTACGATTTCGAGGCTCGAAATACGAGAAAAACACCTTCTCGGAATTTACATACCGCCACATAACAAGCGGAACAACCGGGTTGCGGTAGTTCCGCCAACATATTTGCGGTCATACTGTTCTGTGTAGTTCCGCCACATGAACTCGGTACTACGCACATCGGTAGTACCGCTACCAAATGCGGTCATACCGATTTTCACCGAACTTCTTCGAAGCTTTTGAAATGCAATGCATGACTCCTTTGTCTTGAACCATGTCAATCTTTTATCACCTTTGCATTTCCTTTTCATGTCATCATTCAAACTTGAGGACTAAGCCTTGAACACATCTTAGCACACGCATTAGTCCCACAACACAATTGCAAATAATTGAATATAAAGTAACATGAGTATATATGAACTACACAAGTTATATATACCGTGAGTATATACGAACTACAAGTTGTATATACTAAATATGAGTGCATACGAACTACACAAGTTGTATATACTCATATGAATATATTAACTACACAAGTTAAATATATTCAAAGATATATTTCAAAGTAAAGATTCTTAATATATGTGGAAAGAGAATATGGATCAATACTAATGAAACCACAAAATATAGAATGAACTCTCCTTAAATGTGTGCATACACAAATGTGTAGTGGAAACATATGCACATTTCCAAGTTAACCTTTTTGGTGGAGTTTAACCTATATTTTGGATCCGAGGAATGCAACAAGATATAATAAGAAGTAAAATGCATACCTCTTGTATTTTCATCTTTATATCCAAACAAGACTAAGCAATAGATAATCAATAGAATTGTTAGTATTACAAATAGATTTGTCATTAATGAATACATACCTGTTTGGATTTTTGCTTTTATATCCAAGCTGAGACTAAACATGATATAACAATAAGAGTGCATTTGTCATTAATCACTAAAATACTTCATTAACACATAATGGCGGGTCTAGGTCCTTCAATCTCCCCCTTTTTGGTGATTGATGACAAATCCATCATTAATAGCAACATTTGGGCATAGGTCAACATATGATAAGAAAGAAAGTTTATTTGACTTTATGCATGCATAAAGCTTAGAGAATTCTCCCCTTTTTGCACTAAGCAAGAAAAAAGAATTCTCCCCCTTTTGGCAACACAAGAGAGAATATGAAATAAAACAATCATAAGAACATCCAAATGTAGCTCACACAAATTCTCCCCCTTTTGGCATTAAGCACCAAAAATTCAAAACAAATCTAAGCCAAAAGAGAGTCTTTGCAAAACCATGAGCTTGGCAATAGAATTCATTTTATTTTGGTCATAAAGAGAAGAAAATAGATACATAAGACCAATTTGGGGGTTTGGTTTCAAGAATTTTGAAGGAAACATAAGAAGTCACAAACTCCCCCTTTATGGCCGAAAAGAGCAAATCAACTTGAAATAAGGCCATATTTTGAGTTTTCTAAAGCAAATGATATTTGGAACATATTCAAATAAGCTCACTCTTGAAGTCTTTTCAAAGTACTTTTTCAATTTGCAAAAAGAGCTCAAAAGCCAACACTTAAAATTTGTGGAAACAAGATCCAAAAAATATGACATAAATCATGGAGCTAGTCCTTACAAATACACACAATTTTCATTTTGGGAGGCACAGCCAAATATCAACCATTTTAAAGATATGAAAATCACAATGTTTCAGAAAGCTGAAAATTTCAGGTTTTTCAGATTTGACAATTCCATTTAAGCTCCAAAAGACAATTGAAAACCTGGTTACATGAGCTCCAATAAATTTGAGAAAATTTGGAATAAGTGATCAACTATAGAGGATAAAATTTCATCATTATATCTTCCTCAAATTATAAAGACATTTGGAGATACAAAAATCACAAATCAGCTAAAAACATGCACAAATCTGAATTTTCATCAAGTTGATCAAAGTGAGAAAAAGTCAAAACTTTTTCACATCAAGTCAAAATACATTAAAATTTTACAAAAACAAACTTTGGACTCCTAAGAATCTTTTCCAACAAGAATTTTCGAAAAAGAAGTCTCCATTCAAAAGATATGCCAAAATGCGCTTTCTTTGCAAGATTTTTGCTTAAAGTGAAGAAAAAGGCAAAACCTTTTTAAATAAATTCCAAAAGCTTTGAAATTTTCCAGAATTAAACTTTGACTATTTTAAGTGTTTTCCAAGAAGAATTTTTGAAAAAGGATTTTTCTTTCAAAAGATATGTCAAAAAGCGCTTTGTAGGCAAGAAAAGAGAATGATTTTGCATTAAAGGTTCAAAATGCAAACCAAATTGAATTTCATGGAGTTTTTCGCTTTCTTGGCTTTGTATGAGTTAGAAATACTATTTTAGGCCAAGATACATAAAGAAATCCGGCTCAAATAACGAAACTCACTATATGCAAGAATAGGTCATTTTGGGTAAAAGCTTGTTTTTCGGCGAACTTCAAATGGATACAACTTTTCAACGGTTGATATTTTGTAAAAACTTTGAACTAGATAAATGTTTGAAATGACCATCCCTTCGAGTTTGGTATTGACAACTTTTTCAAAAACTCAATAGATTTTGATTTAGGGAAATATGTCGTTTAATTCAAAATCAAGATCACACAAGATCATTTTGAGGCCAAATTTGATATTTTGTTTCTAAAATAGGAATTTTTACTCTAAAAGCATTGAAAAACATTTAAAATACATATTTAAGTACTTTTATCTAGTTTTTCACAAATTTGAACCTTTTAAGCAAGATTTTTGACTTTTGACCAAAGAGGATCTTTAAAAAGCTAAACTTGCATATTATTAATAATGTCACTCCAAGAATACCAAATGAAGCAAATGAGAATGAAAAACATGTATTCACAAGATCCATAAATCATTTTGGGCAAATAGGTAAAATAGTTTTCTCAATATTAATACTTTACCCCCTATTAAGTAAGAACAAAAATTTTAATAAGTTTTTCATAAATAACTCCCACTTACACAAAGGTTTTACTTCTTTAACACATAAAGGCTCTCTTAGTCCAATCAATCTCCCTTATTGACGTTAAGCACTACAAGATGTCTTGTTTGTGGATCACACTTGAAAGAAAGTCGTGAAACACTTGTAGATACTACATGTAAATGCTACATGTCAACAAGACATGAAATTTGCAAGGTGCTTGAAACTTCTCTCGCAAAGATTCTTCAAGGAAGACATCCAAAGATAAGAGAGAATCCACTTGTATACTATGGAGAGTACACGAGCTTGGTCAAGAGAGGCATGATCGGCAAGGAATGAAGTTTGATACCATTTTTAAAAAAATATCACTTGAAGGAATAAGATGATATCATTTGTAAGGAATGAGTCATGCCGATGTCAAGATGATTTTGAGAAGCTACTATTAGAAAGAATACCACTTGAATAATTGCAATTTGCAATCAAGGAGAAATAGTAGTGAGTAGTTTGGATTTTTGCTTTTATATCCAAGCTGAGACTAAACATGATATAACAATAAGAGTGCATTTGTCATTAATCACCAAAATACTTCATTAACAGATAATGGCGGGTCTAGATCCTTCAATCATCTCTACTTGTTCATGGTCAAATGGAATCATTCAAGCATTTGGTTCAGCGAGTTCGTTCATCGTAGGTCGTTGCATTGACATCGATTGGCTTCGTCAAATTCGATGGGTTACTCGAGTATATCAGATTCTAAGTCGTGAAGATCGGCACCCCGTGTCAAGTGTAGTGTGTTGTAGTACATCTTTTCCGGTGTGTGTAGTTTAGTTTTAAATACATGGTTAATTGTATAGATCTTTTTTATGGTGCAGTAATTGAATGGATCATATAGTTTTAGATGTATGGTTATGTAGTGTAGTTCATTGTAGTACGTCTTTTTAGGTGTGTGTAGTTTAATTTTAGATACATGGTTAATTATTTTTAATAATATATTTTGTTAATAGAATTACACAAATAAATGCCATTTAATAAAATTTAAAAAATGGGCTTTTATCACCATTTCAAATGGTGACATGCCCTTGTCGCCATTTGGAATGGCGCTTTGCTTCGAAATAGGCTTAATATTTGCTTCCAAACAGTAGTAAACTTTCTGTTTCTGTTGTTATTCTAAACAATGTAAGCACTTACCTTTTGTTTTTCTTTACAATATTCTTAATATTGTCCTTTTTATTTTCTATTTATGTTTCTTATTATCAATAATGTAAGCACTGACTTTTCTGTTTCATATTATTTTAGGTATGGTGTCCGTAGGAGGTTCTGCCCAGTGGCCCTTCGAATTACTGGACCCGGCCATTGACGCGGGCCATCGTAGTCGTCTTAGTACCGTCCAGCCCCAACTTGGCGAGGAACCCACAGAGCTTGGAGCGTTGCGTCTACGCATGCCCATGAAGGCATGGAGGGTCAACCCATGTTGGGTTCTTAGGTACGCGCAGTTGTGACCTTTACATACTCAATTTCATTCCAACTTGTGTGGTTGTACTAAAGTATCATGTTACTCCTTTCAACGTAGGTTAAGAGCATTTGGCCTCCTTTCGCTTGCGAGAATGACAGAGGCTGCAACACCCTGTTTTTCCAAGATTTTGAAAAATTTTAAAATAAAAATAACCATTCGGTTTTGTTGAATTTCTAAAGCTTAACTTGAAATTTTAGAAATTAAAATCAATTTAATATGAATTAATCAAACTTTAATTAATTCAATTCTGGTTTATTCTGAGTTATTAGAGTTGTCCGATATTTGGATTCCCTTTCCCTATCTGTTCTGTTTTCTCCGTCAGCCCGTTCCTTCTCCCCTCGACCCAGCTCTTTTCCTTTTGGACCACCCTCTTGGTTGTGGGTAGTACCACCTACTACCGGGTAGTCAGGACCTCCTCCTGACCTCCTCCTCAGGGCCTCCCCCTTGGTCACGACCTCCCTGTGGTCATGACACCCTCTCAGCCACGACCATCCTTTTGGTTATGATCACCCTTTTGGTCACCGCCACCCTTCAGTCACGACCACCCTTTTAGTTACAACCACCCTTTTGGTCACGACCACCCTTTCGGTTTCGATCAGCCTCTCTGTTTTGACCAGCCCCACCCTGGTCATCTTCCACCTCCACACGCGTCAGTGTCGTGCGCGCGTTTCGCGCTGACTCACCTGCCCCCGTCGCGCGCATTAAATGTGACGAGGATCTAAATAATCCTCATTTATTAATCAGGAAATATGACGTCACAAAACATACCCCTTGAATATTATCAGGGAAGGACGAGTCAGGAAGTCGTAGGTTATTCTACGACTACCCCCTAGTCGTAAGCTCTCCTACGACTATGGTATAATCGTTACGACTACCCCCTAGTCGTAAGTTCTCTTACGACTATGGTATAATCATTACGACTACGTCTGGTCGTAAGTCTTTCTACGACTAGCTCGCATGCATCCATCATGATTTCATCGGACCCACCGTCGGAAGATTCAATAAATAGTGAGGATCCAAACAGTCAAAATACACATAACTGCTGATAAATCCCCACTATCTCTGACTGGAAACCGTTTGACAGCATGGGGAGGTTACTACTCCGGCAATTACTCTCATTATTACGCAATAATGAGCGACTAATTAGCCTGGAACGACGACGTCCACCACTGTTTAGTATAAATAGGTGTTTCTTAGAGATAGTGAGGGGAGGGCTTCCTTTTGGAGGACAGAGAGAGCTTTTCCTAGAAGACAGTTAGGAAAACCTCCAATCGATTGTAATCCAGAGAGCAAATACAAGATACACAGGAGTAGGGTTATTATTCTCACCCGAGAAGGCCCGAACCTGTATAAAAATCCCCGTGTCTCCTTCGTCTGCGTGATCAATTGTGGAGACCCCCCGAATCAAACAATCTTTACGTAAGATCGGTTCTAAAACACCGACAGTTGGCGCCGACCGTGGGGATCTTCTGGTAATTCCTTGTCAACAGTTCTTTCTTTTCTCTTTTATGCTACCATGGCAGGAGAATGGAACGAGGAGAATTGGTTCGACTTGGCCGATTACGCAGACATCGACATGGATGCCGGTCTCGAATACGAACCGAGTATCGAATCTTCTGACGGTATTGCCGCCTCTGGAGATCTTCTATCAGATCTCGGAGACTGCATTATCACCGGAGTCGAGGAGGGATCCTTATCCCCCACGACAGTACGCCCAGCCGAGGGATCAATTTCCTCGGGAGGCAAGAGTCAACTCGACTAGCAACAGGCCTATCTCGGGGCAGACTCGCAACACGACGAGAGTTTTTCCTCCAAGTGTTCGAGTCCCCCCAAGGCAGTACAACTTGGCAAGACAAGTTCTGGAGGCCATCATTCCGGAGCTCCATCGACATCTGATGGTCCTCTCTCTCCGAGTGCTTCCGCAGGGAAGAGGATCGAACATGTTGTTCATCCAAATACAACCGTCCCGACGCAGGACCTACCTGCAGACGGAGACGGTTATAACCCGGAGTTCCCCCACCTGGAGGGGTTTACTCCAAGTCGCCAGATGGTGTCGCTCGACTGCTCCTCAAGTGAGGAGGTCTCGAGCGCAAGTGGAGGTCATCCATGGGAGGTCTTTGTCCTTCCCTCTGATAAGGATCGTTCTCCCAGAAGAGGGATTGAATATGCTTCCCGCCGAGCATACTCTACACCGCCTCGTCGTAACGGCAAGGACACCACAGCTGGCGAACGAAACAAACACTTTAATGAACGTGCGGGACATCCTCAACGTTCTCGCACTCCATTAAAGCAAGCTCAGGGGTATGGAACAGACCAATCTGAGGCAACCCGACGGAAAAGAATAGTAGCTCAGAAGAACCTTCCCGAGCGCGCTTATTCCCAGTCGGAGGAAGCTCAAGAGCTCCAGCACATCAACGATTTGCTGGAAAACCCGACCCAAGAACTCACTCGAGCACCAGGTTATGATCTCTTTGCAGAGGAGATCACACAAAGGCTTCGTAACACGATGGCCAAACTCGAGCGAATGCGTCGACCACAACCAAGAAGTCGTAATAGTACGGCTACTTCTTCTGCCAGTCGTTCAGAAAACTCGTCGCATAGAAGGCGGCATGACTCTCCCTCACGTCGTGTTCTCGACATGAGGAAAATGCCTCAAGCCCACGGGAGAGGTGATCTTTCACCACTTCAGCGACAAGAAACACGGCGGCAAGTGGGGTACGAGGAGTATTTCCCTCGTAAGACTGAGACCTATCGTAGGCCTAGTCCCCCCATGGCTGGGTATCGACGAGTTCGATCACCCGGCGACATTAACCCCTCGTCTTTACAAAGAATAAGACAAGAGGTTATCTCGGGATGTCGGGCGTTCTCACCGACCTTCGAGTCGTTCGTTGGCGCCTCGATTTCGACCAACGAATATGGAGAAATTCGATGGAACTCAAAACCCCATCGAGTTCCTCCAAATCTATACTCTGACTATCCGAGCCTGCGGGAGGAGGAGAGCATGTCATGGCAAATTACCTTCCGATCGACTCGAAGGATCGGCGCGATCGTGGCTTTTAAACCACCATTCGAATCGATCTACTCGTGGCAACACCTCTGTGATCTATTGTTGGCGAATTTTCGTGGCACTTACAATCGCCAGAAAGGAAGATGACTGCACGGATAAGGCAAAACAACCATGAAACGCTATGCCAATTCATCAGCGCTTGATCAGTTTGAAATTTATTCGGAAGTTTCTGACTCATCTATGATCAGAGCTTTCAAGCAGGGAGTCCGTAGCAGAAGAATAACAGAGGACATCGCTTTACATCCACCTACCACCGTCGCTGAGCTCTTTGAGATGGCTGATAGATATGCGATCGCCGCCAAGCGGTCGAATGGAACAATACTATCGATCTCACGACGACATCCCTAAGGAAGCAAAGAAAGTGGCAAGAAAAAGACAAAAGGCTAAGAAATCTAAGAACAAGGTAAAAAGGCAAAAATCTCCAGTTGCCGGTTCTAAAGAGGTCCTAGCCGTAGGCGATAAGGAGCCACGCAACCCCAAGCAAAATCCCGATCGGGGTAAAGGTAAACGCCGGATCGGAGAAACGACAAACCAAGGTGGTGTCCTTTTCATAAAAAGAAGGGCATGATCTTCGAAGCTGAGTTTTCTTACGAAACTCGAGGACTATTATTCTGGCAAAGGGCCACTTCCTACTCTTGAACAGGTAGGTCAAACCAGTGGACAAAAGGAGTCGGATGGTGAGGAGATGCCGTTCCAGGACCCACAACACACCATTGATCACATCTATGGGGGATCTTCGGCATACGAATCACGGAGACAAACAAAGCGATTGAGCGTGAGGTAAATACAATCGACTCCCTTGTCAATAAATTACGAAGTGGTGGAAGTCACCCTTGCTTTTGAGAAAGGTGATTATCCGATCCTTCGACTAGACCAGTCGATTTCGATAGTGGTCGAACCTACCATCAACAATTGTCGAGTCAATCGAGTTTTAGTTGATGGTGGAAGCTCGCTAAACATATTGTTTACGAGTACCCTGGACGAGATGCAGGTACCCAGGACAAAGGTAAGGCCGGTACGATATTCATTTCATGGAATCGTACCGGGGTCTTCGGCCAAACCCATTGGCCAAGTTTCTCTTCCTTTAACGTTTGGATCACCAAGCAATTTCAGGACAGAGAAGGTCTCCTTTGATGTGGTCGATTTCGACACGGCATATAACGCCATACTCGGACGACCTACTTTGGCAAAATTCTTAATACCTAATCACTATGGGTACCAATGTCTTAAGATGCCAGGTCCCAAAGGGGTGATCACGATACATTGTGACAAGAAGATGGCACACTCCTGCGACCGTCGTTCCCTTGAGATGGTTGGACAACTACCAACTCGAGATGAAAGTCAGCCTTCGACTAGCAAGTCGAAGCCTAAAGCTGCACCTAAGCCGAACGACCAAGTCAAAGAGGTTCCTCCGACGCAGGGAGCCCTCAAGACTGCTCGATCGGGATTCTTCCGACCCCAAATAGGAAGACGACCTCATCACCTTCCTCCAGGCAAATGCTGATGTCTTCGCGTGGCAAGCATCCGACATGCCCGGAGTCCCCAGGAATGTGATCGAGCACAGGCTAGCTCTACGGCCTGATAAGCTACCCGTAAAACAAAAGTTACGGAGATTTGCCCCTGATCGACGAGATGCTATTAGGTCAGAATTGGACAAGTTGCTTAAAGCAGGCTTTATAAGAGAAGTCAACCACCCAGAGTGGTTGGCCAACCCTGTAATGGTTAGAAAGTCTAATGGCAAATGGCGTATGTGCGTAGACTTCACTGATCTCAATAAAGCTTGTCCAAAGGATGATTTCCCTTTACCTCGCATCGATCAGCTGGTTGACTCTACTGCAGGATGTGAGATGTTGAGTTTTCTAGATGCATACTCTGGTTATCATCAGATTAGCATGCATCAAGAAGATGAAGAAAAGACCGCATTTATTACACCATTTGGGATATTTTGCTACATCAAAATGCCATTTGGTCTAAAAAATGCTGGAGCTTCTTTTCAACGTTTGATGCAAACGACTTTCGCTCTTCAACTAGGCCGAAACTTGGAAGCCTATGTTGACGATCTAGTCGTAAAAATCACCAAACGACTCAACAATATCATGGACTTGCAGGAGACTTTCGACAACCTCAGAAAACACTAATTGGCGAATCCCAGAAGTGTGTGTTCGGGTCTCTTCAGAAAATTACTTGGGTTCTGGTTTCGAACGAAATTGAAGCAAATCGAAAGATCAAAGCCATCACTCGATCGCCCCCACTACTAAAAAGAAGTCCGAAACTCACGGGATGCATGGCGGCGTTAAGTCGTTTCATAGCACGATCGGGAGAAAAGGACCGCCTTTCTTCAAACTTCTACGAAACATGAAGGTTTCGAGTGGTGGAAGAGGCTAACCTAGCCTTTGAGGAAGTCAAGAGGTATCTTACGAGTGCTCTATTCTAGTTTCCCGAAGCTAGAGAGACGCTCTTAGTTTACCTAGCTGCCACGCCACAGCAAGAAGCGCAGATTACGGTCGTAGAACGTGAAAACATACAACGACCAGTATACTACGTAAGTGAGGTTTTGCACGGACCTAAGGAGCGTTACCCTCAAGTTCAAAAACATCTATATGCCCTCCTCATGTCTTCGAGGAAACTTCGGCATTATTTTCAGACGCACAAACTAGTGCATGCTGCCCGAGTTTCCCTGGGAGCGATCCTCCGAATAGGAAACGGCGGGGACGCATGGCAAAATGGTCAGTCGAACTTGGGGCGTTCGACATCCATTTCGTGTCCCGAACGGCCGTTAAATCCCAGATCTTGGCAGACTTTGTCGCCGAATGGACAAATCATGAACCTGTTCAGGATCCCCAGTATGATTCCCACGACCAGTGGACGATGTAATTTGACGGGTCGCTTACGATAAGTGGCTCGGGGGTTGGGGTGGTCCTAGAATCTCCTACCGGAGAAACCTTAAAGTATGTCATACAATTAAACTTTCAGGCCACTAACAACGTGGCAGAATACGAAGGTTTACTAGCTGGTATATGAGCTGCGAGAGCGCTCTCGATTCGATGACTACTCGTGAGGGGAGACTCTCAACTAGTCGTGAATCAAGTCGAAAAGGAGTACCAGTGCTCCAATCCAACCATGTCCCGGTATCTATCGGAAGTAAGAAAGTTAGAAAAGCACTTTTTGGGCTTTGAGGTGCAATTTATCCTCGAAAGGATAATTTCCTCGCATGAACCTGCCTGCCTAGCTTCCTCCGATCTTTGTATGAAAGGGTGTTTTTGGAACAGCTTTAGAAACCGTCCATAGTCGACGAACTCAAGACACCTTCTATAGAAACAGCCTCTCTAGAGTACGAAGATACATGGATGACGCCCATCTACGAGTATCTTCGATTGTGTTCTTTACGATGACGATCTAGAATCAGATCGATTATCCCGAAAGGCCAAAATGTATACTTTGGTCGAAGGTGTCCTTTATAAAAGAGGAACCCAAGGGGTGCTCATGCGATGTATTCCGCAGAGCGAAGGATTAAAACTCCTTCATGACATACATGGAGGAATCTGTGGAACTCATGTTTCCTACAGAACGCTAGTCGGTAAAGCTTTTCGACAAGGTTTTTATTGGCCAACAGCCCTCTACGATGCCAAGGAGATGGTTAAAAAGTGTATCTGATGCTAGTTTCATAGCAGCAAATACATCAACTGGCTCAGCGTTGCAAACAATCCCTTTGTCGTGGCCTTTGCAACCGGGTCTTGATATCCTAGGACCGTTACCCAGAGCTCCAGGAGGTTTCGAGTTCCTTTTTGTGGCCATTGATACGTTCACAAAATGGATAGAAGCCGAACCTGTCACTGGGATAACAACGGAAGCAGCAAAATGGTTCATGATGAAATGCGTGATCAATCGATTTGGAATACCAAGTCGAATTATCACAGACAACGGTAAACAGTTTACAAGCGCAAAATTTCAGGAATTTTGTGACGAGTTGGGAACTCGTTTGTGTTACGCTTCTGTAGCCCACCCCCAAAGCAATGGGGCAGTTGAGAGAGCGAATGGCCGATCATGAAGGGAATCAAACCCGAGTCTTGATCGCTTGTCAAGCGCTCGGGGCTTGGGTACAGAATTACCCAGATTATGGGCCATTCGCATGCGACAAACTAGCCGAGCTACAGGAGAAACACCTTTCTTTCTAGTTTTTGGTGTCGAAGCCATGCTTCCGCCAGAGCTAAAGATCAGGTCGTTGCGCAAATTTTATGTGTAACAAGCTTCAGCGACAATAAAGTGTCAGGTTATCACTATCCTTTTTTGTCTAATTTTGAATCTCTCTTTTATTTTTTACCATTTTCTTTACGCTCCTCATTCTTGTACGATGGTTAGCACAAGGACAACACATTTAGTCGAAATCTCTCCCCTCTGCATGTGGTCCTGCGCGCTAGAAGGAGTTTTCTAATGTTACTTCGTTCTTAAACAACCTGTACAATGCTCATTGGGCTCAGGAAAATGGTCGAAAGTTGTCAAGCGAATTCATGTCACCTTAGCTTATTTTGAAAAATAAACTAAGAAGAGTGAACTTTTTGAGATGCATCCGACTACTTTTCAAATGACCTGATTAGGTTTTACTGGTCCAAGGAAGAAACACACCTAGTCGAAGCCTCTCCTCTCTGCACGTGGTCTTGCCCACTAGAAGGAACTTCCTAGCGTCGTTCTGTTTCCTACTTTTGCTACCAGGACAACTTTGTCAGGAACAATGAATGTAGCCGAATGAATTCTTAAGGTGCTCTAGAAGGTTGTTTCACTCTAGTTGTCATTATCGAGTTGATTACTCTGGTCGGAGATGGTCACATCACCTAGTCGAAGCCTATTTTCTCTGCACGTGGTCCTGCCCACTAGCGAAAACTTCCTAGCGTCGATCTGTTTCCGCTCTTTCGACTAGTTCAAACAAGTCGATACTCGACAACTACAAGTCCGAACAAACCTCACTATTTTCAGAACCCTTTCTTTACTACTTCCTTAGTTTATTCCTAATAAACTAAGTAAGCAGTCGGGGGCTAGGATAAAGTTATAAACATGACTTCATTTCTTAGTCTTATTTTTTTCCTCCCGAGTTATCATCTTACGAAGTACTAACTACTTTATGAGATAATGCGCAGGGAAAATGAAGGAGAAAGGAGGAATCGCTCATATCTGGTCTAAATTATTTTCTTCCCTTTTTATCTTACGAGTTACTAACTACTCTACGAGATAATTTGCAGGAAAATGGCCATATATTTATTCATCACCACCAAAAAAGACTTGTTTTTACAAGATTATATTACAAGACTATTCTATCAAGGGAGATTCTATTTGCATCTCCTCTGCGACCTTCTCGCCAACCGACTGCATCTCTTCGATTAGCTTCGCCTTTGGTGCAGTCGAAATCGGCTTCAACAGAATGAAGATTAAGGTTAGGATCACGGGCCTTGAGTTTTGCTAAAACAAAACTCACAGCTCCTTTGACCGCTTCCCTTATCGAATCATTCTGATTGGTCTTCAGAGTAGATACCAACTCGTTCAAAGTACCGACTTGTTCTCCAATGGCACTCGTATGAGCGGCCATCGTGTCGTCGCGAGGAGCAACCCTCCCGGCACGAAGCCCATCGAGTACATTGTTCAGAAGTGAGATATTATCTTGAAGATTGATCTTCATTGATTTTGTCTCCTCCTGGAATAAGTCGAATCCTCGTGGAGTCGTTTTATTTCAATCAATCGATCTGGAAAGAGCAAAGATTGAATAAGTAAAACGATTCTATGAGAAGATAAAATAAATAAATAGCAGGTAAAAGTTCTACTTACCAGCTAATTGAGAACCCAAGTTCTCAATTTCTCGATCTTTCTCCTTCGCAATACGGGAGATTTCACGGACAACGGAGGTTTTCTCATGAACCTCGACCCGGAGAGCCCCCACATCGGCCTAAAGGGCCTTATTTTTGACTTCTTTTTCTGCAAAAAAAAAATGAGAGGTAAAAAAGGGGGAAAGTAGAAACCAAGACTAGAAGCAGTCGTAATTACACGCACTGTTTATTTCTTCCTGCAACTGTTTAGTTGCAGAGTTAGCCTCCTGAAGCTTCTTCAGGAGGTCGGTGACGTTATCCCTTAGTTTCTTCGACTCGGCTTTTTCGAAGTCGAGTGAATCAGCTAAGGTCTTTTCGTCGCTCTTAAACCTGAAAGAGTAAAGAGCAGACATGAACACAATCAACCAAACGGTTGTAAGTTTTTCTATGACCGATGGGTAGTCGTAAGTTATTCTACGACCACCCCCTAGTCGTAAGTCTTTCTACGACTAGTACAAGTCGTAAGTTTTCTACGACAATCTGATTGCAAGTACTGAATAAGTAATCAGAACGATTATGACAATCAGTCACTCACCACCTCTCTGCTTGCTCGCAGAGTGTTGCCTTTTCTTGTCGAAGCTTGATAAGTTGCCGATTATATTCGCAAATCGTAACGACTTGCTCCACGGCTCTCTGAAAAAGAGAAAAACGATAAGATAAAGAGATAAAACCCCAAGTAAGTATCGATGAATACTTACGTTCATGTTTGACCAAGCAAACATGGAGACTATTCGTGACGGATCCTTCAGCCCATCCATCTCCTCGACTCATTTCCACCAAACCCCTTCGAGTCATTCATTGTCAAACACATCTCCGCAATTGACAATGCTGCTGGGGTGGGGAACTCGATCGCGGGAGCGGTAGGCAGAAGATCCTACGATGGAGTCAGGGCCAAAGAAATCGAGCAAAGTTAAAATACTCCTCTTCCTTTGACTCAGAATGGGGACACCACCGAGGACCGGAAGGAGCATCCTCGACAACCTCCTTACCGGCACGGTGATCAGCACTAACGCTGCCACCTACTTCCGGTATCACCCTCGAGGCTTCTGTCGCCTCCTCTACAGTCTCTACGACAGCTCCGGTTGTCGTAGCAACTTCAACATCCTTAGCCGCGGCGACTTCAAGAACCGCAGCTTCCCTCGCCACGGGATAGTAGCTAGATCTTGGCTACTATCGCCGCACTTTGTCGATTGAGGGGAGACAATGGGATTCTCCATGGAATATCCCTAGGGACCAAGACGGGCTAAAATCACAAAACACAGAAGTAAGTCAAAAAACAAAACAGTAAGTAGTTACTACACTTATGACTTTTGTTTTACATACCTCTGCGTGCTGGAGCTAACTCGAAACTTTGGAGCAACCTTCCCGACGGAAGATTTCTTCGACTTCTTCTCGACCACCGCTGGTCGAGATGCACTCGGGACACCAGGAGTCACCTCCTCCCGACTTCCCGGGTGGACGAGATCAATCTCGACCATCCTGAGAATGCTGCTTCCCTCGGCTTCAGATCCCACCGGAGCAGCAGTTTCCTTCACAAAAAACATGAATTCCTTCCAGTTCTCCTTTTCTAGCTGTCTTATGAAGCCACGAGAAGTCGAAATCGAAGGACTTGTCGTCGTAATAGAAAGGTACCTTAACCTTGGGGACGTTACGCTTAAGGGCAATGGCCTCTTCTTCTGCTCTTTTCTCTGCCGCGGCTAGGTCTGCGGCAAACTTAGCGAAAGGAGCAGGAGGAGCCGAGATCGAACCCCCCTTGTCGCCGACTTTCACCAGTCGATGCTTCTTGGATGGAGGGGACTTCGCTGACTCCGCATGCGCAGCCTCCCCAACAACCACCAACTCGACTTTTTCGTCATCTTGGCGGTTCTCCATGCCAACTTTCTGATTAAGGAAGAGGAAGAGTGGTCGTAAAGATTTCTTTTTTATGATCACTAAACCGGTCATCTATACGATCAGCTCAAAAGTCGTAAGTTTTTCTACGACATTCCCTAATCGTAAGTTTTTCTACGATTACGTTAAGTCGTAAGTATTTCTACGACATTCCCTAATCGTAAGTTTTTCTACGATTACGTTAAGTCGTAGGTTTTTCTACGACATTGTCTAGTCGTAAGTTTTTTCTACGACGTTGTCTAATCATAAGTTATTCTACGATTACGTTCGATCGCAAGGTTTTCTACGATCAGTATCCAGTCGCAAGTTTTCCTGCGACAAACTAGTTAGTCGTATAGCATTCTACGACAACAAATTACCTAAAGGCAGAATCTTTCGATTACCTTTAGGCGCCTTTCTTTCTCCTCTGTGGTCAAAACCACGAGGATTTGAGGAGCCACCGTGTTCGCCGGATGCTTCTTGCAGATGAGCCTAACACGCGCGTCAACCTCCGCCTGCGAAAGATCTGGGTGTATGGACAACACGATTAAGCGGACTAAAATCAGGATTAAACAAGGATAAAAGTCAAGAGAGTACGTTTTTCTACTCACCGTCCTTGTAGTCCCTGGTTGGGTCGTCCTTTCCTGAGTACCTCCACATGGGAGGGACCCTTGTCTTCAAAGGACTGATCCGCGTAATGAAGTCCTTCACCATGTGCCAACCGGTGAGCCCCTCCGACTTCAAGTCTTTGACAGCTTGAATATAGGGGGCTATCCGGTCGAGATTACTGGGAGTCGAGTCCCAGGAAGAAGACCGCTCGGCGGCCTTTCCGACGAACGAGAGGCTATCTTCCTTGGTAACCTCCCAGTAGAACCACTTCTTCTTCCAACCCGGCCATGACGACCGGGTAAACATCTGAATGTACTCCCTCGACTTACCGTCGTGGAGCTTCAGACCACAGCTACCGGTGATCCTAGCTTGACGAGTCATTCCATAATAATACTAGAAAAGCTCTAAGTCCGCCGGAATCCCCAGGTAGGCCTCACACAAGTACACAAACACGCTTAGCATCGTGATGGAATTAGGACCAAGGTTCACTAATTCCACCCCGAAGTGCTCAAGCACGAGTGTGAGGAAGGGGTGAGCAGGCAATCGAAGGCCACACTCACAGTAAGCCTGGAAAACGGGGATTTGGTCTGCCTCTCCCGACGGCCAATGCTGCCCGTTCTCCGCAATCCACTTCACGAGAAGACCCTCGGGGATCTTCTCGGCGGCGACCAAAGCAGTCATCTTCGCATCGTCCATCTCCGACTCAGCCCACTCAGAGACAACCCTAGCCATTTCTTCCTTCTCGGAAGTAAGAAGATTTGAGGTTGGGAAAATTCCAAGACAATGTACGGAATCACCGGCGGCGGAGGAGACGAGAAAGCAACCGACTGTTGGGTAAAAAGGTAAGAACCCTAAGTTCTTCCCTCGTGGCCCGTTTTATAACCGCACGATTGAGATGAAACATCGCGAAATCCCAACGATCGCCACCGCCGGAATTGCTTCAACTGACGGACTTTTAACTTTGCCGTTGGAAAGTCCCAAGACACCTTTTCACACCTCAAGTGAAATTACCATCTTGACCCGGGTCTAAGGAAAGGCCAATCGAAAGGTTTTGCTTCCGATCGTAAGGCCACAATCGCTTCAAGTCGTAAGAAATTCTACAACATCTTGCAATCGTGGTGGTCTTAACAATTTACCTCGATCAAGCGTATTCTTAGTCGAGAAAGCGAATGTTGAAGAGTCTTTCCTTCAATGTTCTCCTCACAACCCTTATCGATCGAGGGCCATCTATGACCCTTCATCAAGTAAGTTATTTTCACTTGAAGTCAGGGGCTAGATGACGAGGATCTAAATAATCCTCATTTATTAATCAGAAATATGACGTCACAAAGCATACCCTTGAATATTATCGGGAAGGACGAGTCGAAGTCGAGGTTATCCTACGACTACCCCTAGTCGTAAGCTCTTCTACGACTATGGTATAATCGTTACGACTACCCCTAGTCGTAAGTTCTCCTACGACTATGGTATAATCGTTACGACTACGTCTGGTCGTAAGTCTTTCTACGACTAGCTCTATTACAGATCCATCACGATTTATTGGACCCACCCGTCAGAAGATTCAATAAATAGTGAGGATCCAAACGGTCAAAATACACATAATCTGGCGATAAATCCCACTATCTCTCGATCGAAACCGCTTGACAAATAGGAGGTTACTACTCCGGCAATTACTCTCATTATTACGCAATAATGAGCGACTAATTAGCCTGGAACGACGACGTCCACCACTGTTTAGTATAAATAGGTGTCTCTTAGAGATAGTGAGGGGAGGGCTTCCTTTTGGAGGACAGAGAGAGCTTTTCCTGGAAGACAGTTAGGAAAACCTCCAATCGATTGTAATCCAGAGAGCACATACAAGATACACAGGAGTAGGGTTATTATTCTCACCTGAGAAGGCCCGAACCTGTATAAAAATCCCCGTGTCTCCTTCGTCTGCGTGATCAATTGTGGAGACCCCCCGAATCAAACAATCTTTACGTAAGATCGGTTCTAAAACACCGACAAAATGCGCTTATCACCATCGCTCTATGCCATGCCTCTGCTTCGTCCCGTCACCTCGGCTCACCTGCTCCCATCTCGTCGCTCTGCGTTGGCCAGAGCTCCTGTCGCGTTGCCGCAAATCCTGCCACTCCATCCTGTCGTCCTGTCCCCCTCCTTCCGCTATAAATAGCGCACCAGGGAGCCCTTTTGCCTTTTTTCACTCCTTTTGTTTTCCCTCAACTTTCCCTTCTTTCTCACCTTCGCTCCGCAGCATTCCGCCGTTGAACCTCGTCGCTCGAAGCTCGGTTCTTCCTCGTGTCCGGCATTGACGTTCGGCGCTCGCCATCCTTCCCCAACCTCCTCCTCTAGCCTCTCTCTCTGTCCTGGTGAGTTTCTCTGTGCCCTGTTACATTTCTTGTATTCTTCCCATGGCCACATTGAGTAGTCATATCCTTCTTTGGACCTGGTAGTCAAAGCCTTCTTTTGACTTCCTTTTGACCTGTCGAACATGTTCGACCAGGTCATTCGACCACCTTCCGACCCGTCGAACCTCTTTCGACCAGGTCATTCGACCTCCTTCCAACCCGTCGAACTCCTTCCGACCTTGTAATTCTCAAACTTCCAAGAGCTCGTTCTCCTTCGCTCGAGCTTCGATTCGAGCGACTCAAATTCCTAAAACCATCTTAATTCAAGATCTAGCTTTCTGCTCTAAAGTTGTTTGAGTTGGTTTTCATTTGGACCTTATTTGGGCTTTATTTGAACTTGCTTTGTTCTCACGTATAGATTTCGACTACTCCGGGGAACCCAAGTACTCCGAAGAAGTAGATCCTCAAGCATTCGAGCAAGGCAAGTTATACCTTTGATCATGTTGAATCCCAATACTTTAAATTATCTAAATTTTGTTTTAAACTAGTACTGCATGCGTATTTGAATTCAAGTAATTCAAATCCCTGTTTTAACTTTATAGTTATTACTAACTCCTTTGCACACCCGAACTTGAACGTTGTTTGCACTATCCTTGATACCCTAGTAAAAGCTAGTTGGTACATCAGTATGAACTAGAATATGTTGCGAAACTCTATGCTTAGTCAAAGTTTAGCTAAAAAATCTTTAATTTGGGAAAGTTGGCCAAAAGTTCAACTATGATTTAAAACGTTGCTATGGTATGGTCTATACCATAGGGATTTATGAAATGTTTTGATGTGGTAAATAAAATGAAAATTTGGTTTGGACTTGGGCGAAATGGATGTTTGGTTGGGTGCATGTTCATGCACAGGATCGATTCATTTCTATGATCGAAGCCTATGGTTCTTTTGGAAAGTCGTTCAAGTCAGTTAAGAACCGGTCTTCGAGTGTTCCTTTGCTACACCCTATCGTACTACCACATGTTCTGAATGGGCAGGACCTGACTAACTAATTTGTAATGTTTCACCGTGGTCATTCCATCCAGTTGTGTGGGTGTCTGTACAACCTACTTTTATGTATTCCCAACTGGCGCAAGAGGGGGCCTGAACCCTACGGGCTTCTATCCAAAGGGGTGAAACCTAGTGAGGGGGACTGCGGTGGAATGGCGCTTTGTAAAGGCTTTGTCACGTGCTCTAGACTGCTCACCTAAGGTAGTGAGCGGTGGTATCGACGGATGCCAAACAAACTATAGAGGTCGTGTTGTGTGGGTTTGTACAACCTCTGCAGAGTATAAAACTATTCAAATAGTTGTGTCCACGGTCATAGACATGCTGGCAAAGCCAAGTTAGATTTTGGATTTTGTCTTCAAAAAACTTTATCAAATGGTTTTGGATTTCTATCCAATCGGGAAACTGGGCAGGTAGCCTTGTGATAGGAAGGTATCCTTCACTACTTGTTGATTAATGTTATCTGACTATAAAACTTGAGATTTAGAAAATAAATTTTAAGTTATGGAATAGACTGTCTTGGAACTTAGTACAAGTATTTGGAAAGAAACATAACTTTATACAAATCAACCCTATAAGCCTTCTATTGAGATATCCTTGCATGTATTATAATCTGTTACTTGCTGGGTGCAACTTGCGAGCACGGAAGTTGTGCTCATCTTGCTTAATGTATGTTGAGCAGGAGAAGAGTTCTATGAAGAGAATGAGGTCCAGGACGAATAGGCTGCGCCTTCGGATGATTGCTTGTGGTGAATCATGTGGTCCACTAGCTACTTTTGCTTTCATTTTAATTTGCTCTTAGCTTTATGCCCCTTTTGTAATCAACTCTAATCATTTCAATAAATGCGTGGTATGGTTATGTTATCCACTCTTGTTAACTGTGTACACTAGCTACTGATCATAGGACTAGTGTGGAATACACGGAGGACCTGGGATCCTTCACTCCTAGGCCCGACAGAGGCCACGTGGGAGGATGACCAGGACGTCCGTACGTCAAGACGTTTTCCGTACGACTGGTGTCTGCTGACGGCGTTGGTGGACCGTTGGAGGTCGGAGATGCACATGTTCCACTTTTCGTGCGGGGAGATGGATCCTATACTACAGGATGTTGCATACCTCGTCGGTTTGCCTTGTTACCTCGTCCTCTGGTGCGCACGATGTCGCTCCGACGTGGCACATAGACTTCCTTGCTAGGTTCCAGGGGGTGTTGCGACAAGACGACGGGTACAGGGAGTTCACCAGTACGCACAAACCTTCGTCGAAGTGGCTCTGTTAGTTCGACGTAAGTTCCCCTATCTCTGGTGTTCGTGCTTCAATTTTTTTGTTAAACTTTCTAATGAGTCCTTGGCATTTGGCAACCAGAGCGTATGATCCCTGACGCTCCTGACTAGATAGTGAGGAGGTATTTGAGACCTACTTGTTGTGGCTCTTTGAGTAGGTCATATTCTACAGATCCCACGGTGACAATGTCGACAAGCACATGATCTGGTACGCATAGGAGTTGGCGGGCATGGAGTTGGAGAATATCCAGTAATACGCCTGGGGCCCGTAGTGCTATACGCGACGTACCGTGCCCTCTACGACGCTTGCCGAAGGGTTGGGGTAGCTCTATACTATCTGGATGCCCACTCCTACTACAGCTGTGGTCGTTTGAGCGCTTTCATATCAGACAACCACAAGTTGACCTCGCAGCGTACTCCATCGCCTTCTATGCCGACGACGATGTGGATGGCCTGACCATGGGTATAGTGTGGTGTCACCAACAGGTAAGTTTTTTTGTATCGTTCGTCCATTTTCAACTTTGTTTGCACTACATGTTCTGAGGTGTGCGTTATTTTCTTCCATAGGTCACGTTCACACCAGTCACTATGCACGCATCGTACCCAGACTACTTGGCGATGTTCGACTAGCTGATGGACGACCATGTCATCTATACACCGTACACTGCTAAGAGGGTATATGAGCGCGCACCCCGCAGCTTGTCCAGCCAATGCATGCGAGACTCCGTCTGTTTGGACTTCGACAGGAGGTCCCAGACTCTCAGTCCCCTGGGGAGAGCTATTGTCACTGAACGTCCACAGGTACGTTCATGTTGAATAGAGTATCTTCATCGTGTTACATGAGTACTAATATTTTCGTCGTGTTGCTTTCCTCAGGCACACAAGGAAAGGTGTCATAGGCACCACATCCTAGATAGTATACATGGAGCCATGGGTGGTGAAGTGGCTCCATGCCCTTGACGATGTGATCTAGAGGACTACCCCGTACGGCCATCGGATGTACTACGAGTACATCGAGTGGTAAGTTCGTTGCATTCGGGTTGTGGACGACCCATCGCCACACGTCGCCGCAACGATCGACACATACCCCATGAAGCTGAACTCTGCGTTCCATCGTGCGGTATGTAATGAATGGTCCATAATGTTTATTTACTTCTCCTGTTTCTGCATTCTAACTTGTTCTTCGTCCCTAACAGAGCGATATATCAAGGGAGGTTTAGTCGGAGGCAACCTCCATTCTATCCCGGATCGGGGATCACATCGAGATGATGACGCAAGACCTCATACATGCCAGGCTCTGGGTTTACTACACGTGCTCGAATATCCGCGTTCACATTGTATGTTGTATTTTACGTATCGCTAATTTTATCCGTGCAACATTGTAGCTAGAGGAGCGTCATTTTTTTCTTTTAATAGATCGACATCCCGGACAAGTAGGATAGGGTATTCATCGAGTAGAAGTACATGCTGTACTACTCCGCCACGAGATCTTCCACCATTGGAAACATTACGTACCTGATAGTGGGGAAGACAAGGGAAAGGTACCGATGGAGCCCAAGAAACCAGTGTGGTGGTGGAAGAGCCCCCAACATCATGCTGAGGTGCAGGTGGTTAGCTGAGCTCCCGATGCTTCTCCAAAGCGGGTGGTTACTCTCGATGAGCTTCTGGAAGCCCAGTATAGGGCTGCTTTCGGGACTTGCTATGCCCGCAGGTCTACAGTACACAAGCGGAAGGCACTGATAGGCCCTCAAGATTGACTTCTTTTCAAGCCACCAATTTTTCCGATTCCAAAACGCACATATGCATCCTACGTGTAGATCGGGTTGATGATTCGTGCATATTGTCGTTTTGACTGTAAGAGTAGCGGGAGAAATAAATGCATGTAACCAAACCCTCCATGCCATATAATTCACAATTAGATTACAAAGTCTTATTTTCACAGTTGGAATATCGTCTTTTAAATTTACTTCCTAATTGTTCTCTACTTAATATTTCGTTATCTTTTTGAAAATAATTGGTTGTGCAAACAATGCAATTGGTAACAACTCGAGTGCAATTATCATATAAGGGGTTTATCCACGTAGTCAACAAACTCCAGCTTCTTTAAGTACTACAAGATATTACCAAATAATTAGTAAAATCCTATAAATTTTGAAACTGCATTATCTCAAATATAAATATAAATTTATTTCAATTATTTCTGCCAAAAAAATTCAAGTCATGTCACCATTTGGTTTGGCAACAGGGATGTGTCGCCAATTCAAATAACGATTCCGTCTCTATTGCCATTCCAATGGCTACAAAGACATTTACTACTATATGGTTGGCCACATGGATCTTGTTGTCAATCCAACCGGTGACACGACCATGTCGCCATTTGAAACGACAACAAAAGACTATTTTTGTAATTTTATTAAACGGATATTTATTTTTGTAATTCTATTGAAAAATTATATTATTTAAAAAAAGTCAAGTAAATTGCACCGTTTCTAAAACCTGTATGAAGTATAAAACGCATGTCTTACTTAGACCTATTGATTTGAGAACTCGAATTAAGCCTCTAAACTTGCACAATTAATCCAATATTGTACTGCATATATAGAGAATTCTTAACATTGCGCCTATGAACCTAAATCAATCACCTACATAAAGTTCCAGGACTCAATTATCATATTCTTGAGTCCCGTGGCTTCATTATCATATTCTTGCATGCACGAGGCGAGAAAAGAAAAATCGAGTTGTCAACGCTCATGAACCCAAGTGAAAATATCCATGCGAATGTAACAATAACCCGCCGCCCGCGATGCAATTTAGGGGTTGTTTGGTTGCTAGCCCTAAAAAATCATTCCAAAGTTCGGTAATGCCAAAAAAAATTTGGCTAGCATTGGATTGTTGCCAACATTTGACATACCAACGAAATTTTGGTAGCACCGAGTGCATAAGTCTTCGACAAGCTGGGAATGCTAAGGGCGAGGGAATCTCTCCAAAGTTTGGAAGAGATGATGGGCATGCTTGCATGACGTGTCATGAGTTTGTTGGTGACATTAAATATAGAATTTGCTTGATCATCAATCTTCGAATGATCATATGTCTTAATCCGAACATTCGATTTATAATCTGTTTAAATCAATAAATCAAACATATATGGCAATAAATCAAGACTCATATTGCATATATTTTGGCGCTACAAAAATAGGTGTCATTTAAGGCCCACATGTAAGTCATAATCTGGAAATTTTGGCTGTCTGTTAGCTTGAAACCAAACACGTGCCCAGCTATTTTGCCAAATATTTGGCAACTAATATGATTGCAATCCAAGCACCCTCTATGTTATTTGGTCTTGCTCTAGTTTTGGTAGCGCCGAATTTTGGAAGAATTTGCATATGTTATGAAGCAAACAGCTGCTCTGCCCTCGAATGGACAATGGAATCCATCCCATCCAGCCGTACGTACTCCTGCACATGGAATCTAGCAAAAAACCAAAGCTAAGACGTTAACAATTCCAACGGAAGCGACACGGGAGTCGTTGCCAAGACGTTCCATCACCACGGCCGGATTGGATCAGGGCCGTTCCTCAGAGCTAAGGGCATTCGATCATGATACATCATACTATATATATATATATATAATTATATATCCTCTGTATATGCTCTATTGCTCTGCATGACTGCATAACTACTAACTAGATTGAGACATTGAGCTAGGCTGAAGCCCAGGACATGGGACTAAATCATTTAATCGACAACTAAGGCCTACCCAACTAGTCAATTATCGAAGCACCAACAGGCAACTCCCAGACCCAATCTCATATCCTATTGCTGATTGCTTCATGCCTGATGCCTCATCCTCCTGCAATGAAACCAACGCCACCGCCCCCTCGCGCCCTCACGAGTCACACCTCACGGTCTCCGTTTTGAAGCTAATTACTTTTTAGTCACGGTGGATGTGGCTATTGCTTCAATAAAAAATATATTTGAGGAACTTAAAGTATTTAAAGGTATTTTTGGGTTTTTACTTAGCTCAAAAAACATGAAGTCATTGGATGATATCGAGCTAAGAAAATATTGTACTAAATTTGCAGAAACTTTTCTCAAAATGATTCATCTGATGTTGAATTAGATGATCTTTTGTCTGAATTAAGAGTGTTGCAAATGATTTTGCCAGATGTGACAATGTCTGCTATTAAGATTTTTGCGTTTATTAGAGATGTAGATTGTTATCCAAATGTTTCAATTGCTTATCGAATCTTATTTACTGTACATGTGACTGTAGCATCAGCTGAAAGAAGCTTTTCAAAGTTGAAGTTATTGAAAAACTATTTGAGGTCATCCATGTCACAAGAAAGGTTGAATGGTTTGGCCACTTTATGCATTGAAAAGGATATGTTAGATCACATTGACGTTGATACTATTATAAATGACTTTGAATTAATAAATGTTAGAAGAAACTACTTTCTATGAGTAGTTTGTATCTTTTTGATATATTGAATAGCTTTGAAGTCGATATAAAAAATAGCATTATATATTGATGTTAGAATAAAAGTCCTCCCATTTTGTCTCGCTCCAGGGCCTCCGAAATGCCAGGAACGGTCCTGATTGGATCTTATGGCGACACGAGTAGATAGATTGCAGGTATGGCTGGTGTCTAGTCTTGGGAGTTGGGCTTTGTCGTACGGGCACAACGGGTCTCGGGCCGCAGCGGGCTGCGGTGGCACGACACAACGAGTTTGTTAGGCTATGCCACAGTGGCATAACACAATGAGTTTGTGCCGCTGGCACGTATAGTAACCTTGAGTCTCAGCACGACACGATTGCACGCCTGATGACGATACGAGTAGATAGCAAATATAACCCCTTTTTAAATTGATACCGGAT
Organism: Ampelocalamus luodianensis; assembly: GCA_036346255.1. NCBI lineage: Eukaryota > Viridiplantae > Streptophyta > Magnoliopsida > Poales > Poaceae > Ampelocalamus > Ampelocalamus luodianensis. Next base: position 14,754,128 of record CM070636.1, on the reverse strand, counting down.
GGCGATACGAGTAGATTGTAGATATGGCTGGTGTCACACGCCAAACGAGATGGATCAAGGATGTAGCAACAGCCAGGCAGCACCATTGCCAATTGCCATGCCCTAAGTTAGGCTGGTGTAGTTTTCCATTTCCTGCAAAAAAATATTGAAGAAAACGAAATGTCAAAGAGTTTGGTGTGTGAGACGTGATGGTGTTGCCTTGCTGGTGTTAATCAAAGGCGTTATTATCGGTGGTTTGGTGCTTGCAAACTCTCCTTTCTATTAATGGAACAAGGCAGAGGTACTGCCATTGTTCAAAAAAGAAATTGAAAAGAAAGTTATCCTCTTATCTGAAATCTGTCTCTAATGTGTAAATGCAAGTCATAGTCTTATCTGTTATGACTTGCAAGGAACCTTTGGTGTTCGTTCAAGAATGGGCGTAACGTCCTTGTTCCCTATCTAACAGCTTTTCGTCAATGTCTATAAGAGATTAGATAGGCATTCACTAGCGACTAGTTATGACCTTAAAAAAAATTACACTAGGTCCCTAAACTCGATTGTACTGCTTAGCTCACTGAATTTATATTTTACTTTTTCTGTCCCTGAACTTGCGAGGTTATACCACTTAGCTCCCTGAACTTACATTTTACTTTCTCAGCCTCCTAAACTTGTGAGGTTGTGTCACTTAGCATCTTGAACTTGTGTTGAAACGAAGTTCGTCGGGTGCGATACCGGCGACTTTGTCCCTCCGAGTCCGTTGGACTCGTCGTCACCCTATTCCGGTCGTATTCATCATCCCCGTCACATCACACCGACAAAAACGGATTCTTCGGGCCCGGGAATGTACCGTGCTCGCATTTTCGCCGGAGCTCCACTGTCGCAGCTTGCCGCCGCCCTCGCCCTTACCCCCTCTGAGTCGATCGTGAGAGAGAGAAGTACATTCTAAGTGCCAGAGCAGAAGTTACTCACATTGCACAAAGTCCATTTGGCCGCTTGCTAACAGAAAAGGCTGAGCTGGCGAATCACCGTGAGAGAGAGAAGTACTGTGCCCTGCTCTAGCACTGGGAATGTACATCTCTCTCTCACGGCCGACTCAGATGTAAAATCCTAATTTTTTGAGTCTTAAAAATCTTTTGATTAGTTTAGCCTTTGGAAGATTCACCCAAGAGATTTTATTTGAATTTTAATAAAGCTTAATATGGACTTTCAGTATCAAAGCAATTTAATGTGATTAATATCAACATCAATTATTGTCAAAACTATTTTATTTGGATTCTATATGCTTAGAAATATTTTTTATGATTTTTCTAGAATTTTTTCGAGTGCATTTTCTATTTTCTATTTGTATTTTATGTATTTTCTAAATTGGAAAACCTATTTAAAATATCTAAATTCCAATCGGGCCGAATCTCTTCAGCCCAGTCCTGTTTTTCCACACGTGGCCCAATTCTCTGGCCCAGCCCGTGTGGCCTTTCTCCTCTGCACCAGCCTGCTTGCGCGTGTTCCTCGCTCTCGCTAACCGGAGGGACCCGCCTGTCAGGTCGTCATCATCCTCGCCGCTTTCTTCCTTGCAAATGCTCGTCCGAAAATGTCATTGACGCCCTTCTCGAAGCTTCGTCCGACAATGGCGTTTCCAACCCAAAAATCCCTCGGCGATACGATGTCCAAATCCGTAGATCTCTCCGCATCCGTTTTGGCTCCTTATCTTCTCTGAATCCTGTTCCAATCTCCTTACCTCCTCTCGGGTCAGAGATGAACTCTGCCGCCAATACACCACCTTAGCCTCGCCCTCACCCTATGAAAGGCACCCCTGGGATCGCATCTCTTCCCTCATCCCGAACCCCTAATCCATCTCACCTCCAAAGCCCTAGCATCGCCGCAATTTGAGTTCTAGGGTTTTTACCGAAGCTCTTCGTTTTGCGAATTCCACCGCCGCTGTTGACACCCCGTCGACTTTATCTTCGCCATCGTCACCACTGTCGCACGGGCTACCTCGAGCACCCTTCCGCGTCGCCGGAGTGTCATTGGAGCTCATTGCCGACAACAGCCGAACCTCCTTGCCACCGGCCATCCCCGTTGTCCTCGTCCACCTGTGAGTGGATCATCGGGTTCACAATAGCCCCCTCTACCCATTGCGCGCCTTCGCCGCCAGTGAAACAATGTTGTTCGCCGGAGACCATCGGGTCCTGAGCCTTGCCGCCGTCGAGCTAACGTGTTGTGCCACGTGGCTAGCCACATCAGCAGATGCGCCCACGCGTCGCCCACGTGTCCGCTGAGTCAGCACCAGATAAGCACAAGCGTGTCAACCAGATCCAAACCTAGATCCAATCCCGCATGAACCCAATCAACCATAAGCCATCTCTATGCCATGTGGGCCCCCTTGTCAGTGTTACTATTTCGTAGACGTGTGAACCCATAGACTTGTGAACCAAGTCCGTGGACCGTGTCCATAGATCCTGGGCCTACATGTCAGTCTCTAAGCCTTTTTCTCGGATTTATTTTAAATCCAAAACCCAGGGCTGATGTCATGCTGACATCATAAACTGGTTTTCCAGTAGAGAAATAATTCGTGAAATCCAGAAAATCCAATTTTGGTATTTCTTTAGGGTTAGATCTTCCAGAAGCCCGTTCTTCCTCATTCAACTTTGTTTGAGCCCATTCAAATTTCTAAATTCATCTAAATTCGAGCTATATTTTACTGAGATTTTTATTTAATTTTTGGTATTTGTTTTATCTCTATTTTATATTTATTTTGTTTATTTGCTTCGTTTACGAGTAGATGTTGCTACTTCGGGAGATTTCGAGGAAGGAGTTCACCAAGACCAAGACTAGTACCAAGATCTACTCCAAGATAAGTTGTACCTTTGATCATGTTGAACCCAGTTTTCTAAAATTATTTTGATTCAATTATTGCATTTACTTTAAGTAATTATTTAAATGCTTTGGGATTAGTTATTTATACAAATTGTTTATATCTACCTTGCCTATTGTAATGCCATGGTCTTTTGTCACCCTAGCTTGATTAATCATTAGTTGGTTTAATCATAGTACCAACGTGGATTGGTTAGATATGAGTAGTTTGTTTAGTCATGCAACGAGTCATTCGTATCACTGAGTTGCAATTATGAACTTAACTAAGTGAATATGAAACCTTGTGTAAAACTGTGTGTTGTGTGTCATTACTCGTTGATGACATGTGTTGCACTTAGTCAACAGGGTGGGAAAAGATTTAGACCGAGGCAAGTGGTGGAAACTGTGTGATATGGTGGAGCTTTGTGATTGAGAATGATAATCTTCGTAGCATAGCTAGAATTTGGAGGTCTTGGCTTGATCAATTAAGGATTTCACCTTGTGCGTCGCTGAACTGAGTCTTGCTGTACGACCACATGCCTGATATGGGACGGCCTAACTTAGTAAGTTACAAATTCTCGACATTGACTACTTAGCTTGTAGATTAGGAGCACAGTGATAGCGTACCAAAGCGAAGTGTTAGGGTTGGTATGACAGTAAAATACATCGGGAGTATTAATTGTTGAGATAAAGTTTCAGGAAAAGTTTTGTTATGATTAGTGCTAGCTATACTGATTATATCGTGTGGGTAAAGTATACAACCTCTACAGAGTATTTAATAATCTATTCGAATAGCCGCGTCCACGGTCATGGACATGCTCGGGGATTTCACACGAGGGTAAATTTCATAAAATAATTGAAAAGGGACAACTGTGTGATCTAATTCATATGGCTGTGTGAAATAACTGATTAGGCTTTGTGTCCTTTGTGAAGATAACTGTTAAATTATTATTGTTTGTTTGTTTTGAATTATATTTTCAATCTATTATTTCTATTCAATTACAAATATTGCTTTATTGTAAAATAACCACAGAAGCCATTTTACTTGTAATAAACCATCATCTATATTTGCATTTTGTGGTACAACTTATTGAGTACTCGGAGTACTCATTCTTGCTGCAATCATTCAGCTGAAGTGGAGAAATCATCACCTGCCTTCGAGGAGGAGTTCTACGACGATGCTGATCGTTAGGTCTTGATTCCAGTCGGTTGCCTGTGGCGAATCGATGGATTCCTGTTGAAGTTTATTTTGTTCCGCTGCTGTTTATTTAATTATTGTCAGCCATGCGTGGCTTAATAAGTATAAACTCGACTATAAAGTCAAAATTATTATTTGCTATTAAAATTAATCGTTTACTCTATTATTTGTCTTGTGTTGATCGATATTCATCTATGTTGACACTGTGTGCACCAGCGTGATCCTGGACTAGTTCATTATACATAGAGGTTCCAGAGTTCCATTTTTGGGTCCCGACATCAGAGGAGGCAAGAGCGAGGGCGATGACAAGCTACGACGGTGGAGTTCCGACGAAGACGCGAGCACGATGCGTTCCCGGACCCGAATAATCTGTTTTTGTTGCCGTAAGGTGACGGGGACGATGAACAAGGCCGGAATGGGATGGCAATGAGTTCACCAGACTTAGAGGGGGACGAAGTTGCCGGTGTTGCATCCGACGAACTTCATTTCAACACAAGTTCAGTGAGTTAAGTGGCACAATCTCGCAAGTTCAGGAGACTGAGAGAGTAAAGTATAAGTTTAGAGAGCTAAATGACACAACCTCACCAGTTCAAGAACATACAGTGGAATTTTCTCATAAAAAAAAAGGCATAGCACGTAATCGTGACCAAAATTGTTCCTTCAAATCTTTTTTAAAGGAGTCTCCTGAAGGGCACAGCTGCATCTCCGGCGTTGAATACGAAGGGATGAGATCATCCAAATTCCACCCGGTGGAGTTGGGACTAAAATGTCGGAAGAGCTTTATATTTTTTTTACTTTTTTTTTTTGAGCTGCGACTCAAGAGTATGAATTTCACGGGAATCGTGAAGGATACCTGTTTAGGTTGGAGAATTTTCAATGGAATTCTGAATGCTTTGTGCTACTTCCTGCAAGATTGGTGTGACAGAAAAACAGCTTTCAAAGGATCTTGCGTGCCTCATCATTGAATCATCCAACTTCTTCCAAGTTTGATCAAATTTGCTCCACTGATTTCGTAGACAACTTTCTGAAAGAATATGTCTACTGGTCGTAGATGAGCTGCATCCAGATTCCAGAAGTTAGCTGCAAACCTGCAACATGCATGTATCATGCAAGATTACCATTACACATTCGAAAAAATAAAGGTCAAAAGGATTGTGGCATTTCGGTTATGTCAATGCATTTTCAGAGGAAAAAAAGAGACATGACTCATGAGAGCGTAAATAATATGCTTTTCGTATTTCAGAGTAGTCCTCAAATCAGTCATAGGCTCACAGCTCACAACAAAATATTTCTCTCTTCTCAATATGATTAACATGGGTACTTACTGACCAAATGTTACAAACTTATAATACATCCTCCAAATTTATTTATTAGATAAGACTAGGAAGGAGGCATGACTTAGGATCCTAGGATCAGACTATGCTGAGGCTGGTATTCTTATCGCCATCATCTGGTGGAGCCAAGGCCTATCAAGGTCTGGATCAATGAAAGTGTGTGCAAGGAACTGCTCTGCTTCGATCTCAAGCAATTGTCTACACCAAGCCACTCGGTTTGATGGGCGGGAGCCTGGCCCAGAGCACCTGCGGAAAAATAAAGATAGATGTGTTAAAACTGTAGCACTGAATATGGTAGGTTCATAGCAACATATGCCATGTATAATAATATAGTAGCCAGTGAGTCCTGACTCCTGAGTCCTGACTCTGGAAGAACATCAGAATTCAGAACAACTCCAGAAGTAAGTTTATATTTACTCATGAGGGATCAATCTATTTTGGGCAAAGACAGTATGAAACTTCCTTTTTAATGTAACATCATGCGAGGTTGATATTGATAAGTCAGATGAGAGAAGTCACTGAATTCTGATGATTCCAGTACCTGAACTCATAGAAGCAAGCAGTTCGTTCATTCTCAGATTTGTCCCAATTATGCCACCCAGCAGGCTTAATGCAGCGATCCATAAAAGTGTGTGCAAAGACAACCCTCCCAAAAGGTCCCCATGGTCGACCCAGGAACATATATCCAGCTTCTCCATTTCCAGTAATAATACACCTGAGAAGGTTCATTCGTCCAAGTGTCACAACAAGCAGGGATAAAACTGGCACATTAAAAATGCTCAAACTACATATCAAGCCGATTATACAAGCAATGAAGCAACTCAAGATTCAGCAGTTATGACAACATGGTTTAAGTGACTTATTAAACAAACTACATAGCATGGATTAACAGTGAATAAGAACGATCGTGAGACAACTCACCTCAAGAATACATAGCCAGTAGATTCTGAAGAGGATTTCCGGCTATGAGCAGTAATAAATCCCGCTGATTTGCAATGGATATGGCAATGTTCCAGAAGGGCAATAGAGTTACCGAAAATGAAGTCACAGTTACCTTCGATGTAACAGTCTCTTAAGTATTGTTTTCCATAATGTAGATATAATGTGTCCTGAATTATTTTTGGTGAAAGGTTCGAATCTCATAAGTAAACAAAAATAATGCTGATTATCATCCTGATTTAACCATGAGGTGAAGAAATAGACGTACTTGCCAACCAAGGAACCGGCAATTGTAGAAGGCGCACCTATCTGCTGTAACCCGGACTGCAACTGCCTGCCCAGATCCCTGCATCACAACCAGTACACATCAACTTCCCGCACCCCACACATGCATGATCACCTCTTTCTGCAAGGAGAACAAGTGAACAACAAGTACCTGGGGAGCTGAGTTCTCAAACGTGATATTCTCAGCAATGAAATCCTCCCCCTCCACAATAACCGTTCCACAGCCAAATGTTCCCGTCCCAATAACCCTGGATGACTTTATAAGAGAAAATGCAGTTGGTCAAGAGATATTAGAATTGTTCAAATTACACAAAAGGAACACCTTAAACATTCATCAGAGCTCCTGCAGTCAAACTTAGGGGGTCGCTAACCCTTTCTGCACCTACCTCTCCACTCTCCCAACCATAGACATATAATTGTCTAGATGTATAAAAAATATTATCGTGTAGCTTACAGTTTGCTTAAATCACCCATTTGTTCATCTTTAACGCATTATAAGATCATAGATGTATCAACATGGGGGGCATCACCACGAAACTAGTCACGAAAGGGTGATGCACAGAATAAAACTAAACTTCCATCAAACATATAAATAGGCTCGTAACTACTATCCTATTCCTATTCAACAACGCCTTGTCGCACTACTCCTCGTGTCGATGGGGAAGGCATGAAAGCAACCGTCCTTGAACCTGAACTCCCCCAAGTGCCATATGCAAATCTGATGCAACTATACTATGTGGGATTAAACTCAGCACTAGCAGCCCAAATTGGGCCAGGTGTGTTACAGTGTTACAGCGCGCGCTTGCCATCCCGAACCTGGCAGTGTGAAACACCTAATCGCAGTGCAGACCCATGTGCTTAGCACAGCATTTGGTATCATCAGCATGTGACATGGAAGCAGTTCTTTAAAGTAGTACTCCAATTGGGACTCCGAGCGAGCAATGATTCCTCGCGGGGGTAACATGCACGCGCACGAAGCACCGCCATGGTGAATCATAATATCATATCATCCGTTTCGGGTTTCCGATCGAGCCCGCATTTCGTCGAGCAGGGGGAGGGCGTACGGGGCCGACCGACGGCCAGGGCACGTACCTGGGCATGCCTGATGCGGGTGGCGGTGTTGTCCCAGCAGATGACGGTGGCCTCGGGGGAGGCGCCGGCGAGGGTGATGAAGTTCCTGGTCTTGGCGACGTAGACGGGCTCCCGGTACACCCCCGGCGCGAGGCGGATGACGGTGCGCGCCCGGTTGCCCAGCGGCACCGAGTCCACCGCGGCCTGCACCGTCGGGAACGCCTCCCCGTCCCCTCCCCCTACCCCTCCACCCGGCGGCGCCACGAAGACCACGCGCCTCTGCTGTTGCGCCATGGATGGGCCGTACAGTCGCGCGGCTTCTTGGACTGGTTCTCTGGTCAGTCTGGTGTTTGGTTGGCGTAACAGTTCGGCAGTAGTGCCGTGTGGACTTGTGTGCGTCTGAGGAAGAAACGAGACAACACGGAGCGGTTCTTATAGCCGGCGAAGCGAACGCGAATCGGAGCGGTTTGAACGCGGGAGGCTGACGATTCTTCGTGTTCCTCTGTGTCTGTGGGCACACGCACCGGCAGCCCGTGCTGTGCCTCCTCCCAGCCGCCAGGTGGGTACGCATGAACAATCGACTACTCCCGATACGGATCTGATCTGGATCCTCTGCGATTAGAACAGAGAACGCAGCATGAACAGTGCTTCGAGTATGCATGATTAGTAGTTTAGTACTGCAGTAATACTGTAGCAGAGTATGGGCGAAAGAGTGCATATTTAATGTAGCATTTACTGTTCCCTTTGTGCTGTCGCGCCCGATCTTGACTGATTGTTTTGAATCGTATGGTGGAGATTGTGCCATAATGTTGATCATTGTAGACTCTGCATTTTTCTCTTCAATGCAGAGGATTTGTTTCCTGACGATCGTGCTTGACGGACGACTAGATTTGAGGCCTGCACCACGTAGGGTGCATCTATTGGCGAGTTTATATCTTTCATTTACCGGTGTTGTAGTGGATCTTCGAACAGGATCGAAGGTGCTCTATTATGAGCTAAACGGGTCTATTTTGAGTTGAATAAATCCATATGCTCACTATTTGACACTGATGCCTTATTGACATATGTGTCGTGTGCCCACACACCACCATCACAATGAATGACATATTTCAAATTTCCTCTTTGAAAAAGGCGCTGCTGACTAACACACTAGTGTGTACATATATCCCTATTCCACAACTGATGGGCACATGGCATGGTACCCATCAAAGAATCAAAACATTTGTGGAAGACCAGGACAGAAGGGCAAACCTGCTGACCGAGCGGCTTACCCGAATGCCGCGTCCCCAAGAGCAAAACCACGGTAGCAGTGTACACAGCGGCGGTTCGATGAGCGAACGAATGAGGAGGGCGTGCACGTACGATGGGATAAGGTGCGTGCGTGCGTGCAGTGCAGGCAGCGAATATGCCTTGCTTTAGGATCACGCTGTGCGTGCCTACCTTCCTTTTGCGATCGATCGATCGATGGATGATTGCAATGGTGCCCATCGAAAGCGGGATGCCCAACGGGAGGGAATCTACGCCGAAAACGAGGCCAGATTCGTTCGGAGGTGACACGCCGAAAGATGGCCTTGGGAATCAATAAAAAGCGAAATCTTCGTACAGGTGCGAGTGTGAGCCGCAGCCGGAATCACGATTTCAGTGACCGAAAACATGTGACCAAACGTAGTGATGAAAACCCATTTTGTCGCTATTAACCAGATTTATACTGACTAAAAACATTCTCCTCACTGCCTTATCAATTATCAGTGACCAAATACTAAATCGCTACGAGATATTGTAGGCGTGACGATCTATCATGTTGTCACTACTTCATTAAAAAAAGTAGTGACTACATGTTATATCGCCATAGAATATCTTAGTAGTAATGACTTTTTAGTGTTGAACTACAATGTTATCACCACTTCATTAGCAAATAGTGACAAAATGTTAGGTCATCACAATTCGCCCTAGTAGCGACGACTTAATAGTGACGACATATCACGGTGCCACACCCTTATTTCTAACTAGTGGCAAACTAATGTCTTCATAAGAAACTTTAGTAGTGACGACTTAACAGGGACGAACTATCATGTTTTCACAATTTCATTTATATTTAGTGGCAAATTACTATGTCGTCACAAGAAACCTTTCGGGTTGAGCCCACAACCGTTCGATGCACAACTGGGTGAGTAGATCTGTCCAAACACTAGGCCGACTCTAAAGACCACTTATTTACTTTTACGGAGATTTAAGTTGGAACCCTTTCTTTCTGTGGAATTAATGGTAGTACACTTCTAGGTCCATTGGGGATGGGAAAAAATCCTATGAGACAAGGTCTATTGGCCCATCAAAGTAGACCCTCTCCAAACCATGACACATGGCAACACAGATCTTAAAGTGTCCATCCCACTAACTACCCCATTAGCAAGGGATTCTGTTCCAATAACCCACCACACTCATTCCGATTCACTTGTCAAAATATATCTCATTCAAGAATCGGCAATCACGTTGTCTTCTCCATTATTCGCGCCGCCACCTCCATCACTCGCGTCGACCTCGACTCTCACCACATGCAACTGCACAAGCCAAGTGGATACAAAATCCACCTCGCATGCAACACCTCCTTGCTCGGTGCAACACACCAACGCTTGATTCCATCGCATCGAAACACCACATTTTTGCGGCGGCGCGCGTCATACCGCCATTGTCCTCTAAAAGGCTTTTGACCCATCACTATTGAAAGCTTATTCAGCATTTGATCTCAAACACATTTTATCAAATCGCAAAGAGTCACTACCCATCCTCCACCTCCTCAGAGAAGATACATGAATCCCAACAATTTGCAAAACACATTTGCAAACTTAGTTCATGGTGCGCGCATTTGCTTCAAGGTCGCCTCAACGAGGTGCTACCGATCCAACCCTAGCAATCCGGTCTTCCAACCAAACACCAAGACGGTAAAAGACGTCGCATCAACCCATGATGCGCCTTGATGACGATCTCTCCCGATCCCAACCGACGCGTCGCGCATCCATCCCTTGATCCAAAACCATGCTATCAAGCTATTAGTCATGATCCTCTATTGTCATGCACGTATACGAACTACACAAGTTGTATATACTCATATGAATATATTAACTACGCAAGTTAAATATATTCAAGGATATACGAGCATCTATGAACTACACAAGTTATATATATACTCACATATAAGTATATGCTACACGCAAAGTAAAGATCCTCGATCCTCGACTAAGCAATAGATAACCTCCATCCCAACGCGCCGCATCGTTGCCTCCTTGATCCTCCACCCCGACGCCATGAAGCAGTTTGGTCGACATGGTGCGGCAACCGAGCACAAGCAGCGAGAGAGAAAGAGAGTGGCGGCCGAAGGTGGGGGTGATTTCGAAGGTGAGAGCGAGGAGGAGAGTGGTGGTGGGGGCGAGATCCAGATTCAAGAAGGGCGGCAAGGCTCTTCTTCTTCATCGCCGGTAGCAAGGGATTCGGTGGTGATGTCTCCGGCGACAAGACTCCCTACCATGACGAGGTCCCCGGGGACACCGATTGCCCTTTTTAGTACCCCTAATGGTGAGATCATCATTTTGCTTCATTTTTTACAAGAAAAATGTTTTTCTACTTTGGTGAAACATGTCAATTTGATTGGTAGAAACCACTTAAGCTACGTGGTCACATCTACATGATTAGTTTGGTCTTGTTGATTTTGGGATGAGATTGCCATTGCTATTGCCATTGCTTTCTTGTGGGCACTAGAAATCGGCTCCATCTCTTTGCATTAGATATTTATATGCTGGCCTGTTTTGCTTGATTTAGCCAATGAGTAGGAACTGGACTTTTCTCTAGACAAGATTTTTTGCAACCATGACTTGTATACTGATTATGAGAGATTGGAGGAAAATAGCAGTTAAAAGGGTTGCTTCTTTTCAGTTTTCATAGCCATGCTCTTAGCCCGATTGCACTAGGAGCTATCTCCTTCAAGGATTTCAATCTTAAAACTAGTTTGTGTGTGTTCCCCGTTTTTATTAGGTTGCTTAGTACTAGTTTGTGTGTGTTCCCCATTTTTATTAGATTTAGGAATTGGTCGGTCCAAGTAATTCATGAGGTCTGTGCCATTAGTCATTTTTATTAGGTTGAGGAATTGGTCAGTCCAAATAATTCATGAGGTGTGTGCCATTAGTCATTTTTATTAGGTTTATGAATTGGTCAGTCCAAGGATTTCAATGCATGGCTGTATGAAGCAAGGCTATTTCATTAGTTTAATGTTAATGTTAGATTTTTTCTTACAAAGTTCTAATCTTTTTTCATTATCCTTTTCCCCAATGTTCCTTGGTAGTCATTGCTATTGATACCGAAATACATGAGAACGAAGAAAGTGATGAAGAGGATGGTGAAGATTATGTCGATGTTGGAACCTCACTTGTTGAAGATGGAAGAAAGTTCAAGTCTAAGGCTTGGAGAGAATATGTCCATGCCAATTTCGATAGAGTAGTTATAAAGGGGCAATGCAAGTATTGCAATGCAATGATTGGTGCTAAACGCGGGGCGGGAACAAGTACTTTGTGTAATCATTTAAGGATATGCAAAGAAAGGAAAAAACTCTTAGAGTTGTGGATCAATTGAATACCATTGTTATGTCATCAGATGGAGTGACTATGAGGGATTGGACTTCTGACCTTGAGGTAACACGAAGAGAGTTGGTGAGAATGGTTGTATTGCACGAGTTACCATTTTCAATTGTGGAGTATGATGTGTTTCGGAAGTTTATCTCTAGTCTACATCCACTCTTCAAGGTAGTATCAAGGACATTGAAGAATGATTGCCTCAAAGCATTTGAGGAGCAGAAACAATCTCTTAAGGAGGTACTCAATAATTCAAACTCAAGGATTTCCTTGACGATGGACGTCCAATCATACCTTGGGCTATATGTGCATCACCGTCCAGTACATCAATGATGATTGGAAGTTACATAAAAGAATCATAAAATTCTCTGCGTTTGAGACACCTCACACTGGTGTAGCTATGTTCAACACAGTCCCAAAGGGCATCCAAGAGTGGAACTATGAAAATAAGTTATTTGCAATCACTTTGGACAATACAAGCAACAATGGTGCAATGGCTAGGTTGTTGAAGGATAACTTGTTAACTAAGCATGTGTTACTTGGCGACAACAGGTTTTTGCATTAGCATTGCACAACACATATCCTAAATTTGATATGCCAAGCAGATCTATCATTTATCAACCCCATTGTCAACAAGATTCGGGAGAGTGAAATACATTGGGGTTGCCAATCTCGGAAGGAAAGATTCGAAGAGATAGTTACACAACAGGGCATTTCTCGAGTCTTGCTCCTTGCCTTGATGTTCCGACGAGATGGAACTCAAACCTATCATATGTTCACTTGTGAATCCTAAGTTTGCCTTTTTGGGTGGTGGTTGTAACATACCAAAATTTATAAACCAGTTTATTAATTTCAAAATCATCATTTCTGTATTTTTGGGCATTTTCAAAAAATTCAGTATTTATTTAAAAATGTTTTCTATATTTCCAGCTGCTGAAAATAATTTTCGAAATTAACTAAAATCTGAACGGAACCTAAAAATAATTTATTCGAGTTCCTAATAATCTAGAGAGATACTCCAAATTTTTTTATAATTGTTGGAGCTGTTTTGCTATTTCTAAAAAATTAAACATTATTTATGGAGTTAATTAATTCAGAAAACAATTAAAATTGAAAATATCTTCTTGGGTCGAATCCAGTCTCGACCCATCTTCCTTCGCCCGTGCCCGATGTCGTTCGGCCTAGCAGCGGCCCGCTTCGTCCCCACCCTCTCGCTCACGCTGACACGTGGGGCCCGCTGGTAGGTGTCGTACTGTCGTCTTCCACCTCCGGTGTGCCGGCCGCGACACTGTGGCGAGCCTCCCAGTTGCGACCGCATCGCCCACCGTTTCTCCTACCTGGCGAGCCGTCGCCTCAACCTCGACCAGTCCCATCGCTGCAACCACCTATTCCCTTCGTTTTGTCACCACCGCTTGTCTCGGGAGGGGGAGAGCGAGAGCACCCACAAGTTCTCACCGCGACCACCTCCATCTCGTCGTCTTCTCGTGCTTTTCTCCTATGTTCTTAAGCCTCTTGTGCGCTTCATCTCTCTCTCTCTCTCTCTCTCTCTCTCTCTCTCTCTCAGGTCGCCACCCGTTCCATTTTCGCAAGAACCAGAGCTCCTTGTTCTTTGGTTTGGTTGGAACGTGAATGCCATTTTCGATGCGGGTGAGCATGCCCCGGAGCGGCCATTGCCATCGGTGAGCTTCTCTTGCCCGACATCCGCGTCCAAGCTCGCCTCTTGTGTCCCTAATACTTTCTCGTCAATTGTTGTTGCAGTTGGAGTCACAGGGAAGCGAGAACACATCGTCTTCCTCAAGTCCGGTGAGCGCCGCCATTCTAGGACGTCGCACCTTCCGCTTTCCGGTGAGCCTTCCCCTACCTCTCTCGCGTCACTTTGCATTCCATCCTTCACTTGTGCAAACCCCTCAAACTATTGCATGTTTGCTGCAGTAGGTACTCGGGTTTGAGCCGTCGTCTTCACTTCTGGCCACCGCTGCCATTCTCGTCGATACTTTCTGTCTGGTGAGTCACCGTTCAACCCCGTAGTTATACACCGTCTCTGGCCCTTCTAGATGCTTATGCCTCACTTCTTATGGCCTAGCCTCGCTCCAAGCTTGTTGTCACCGTGGAAGCCATGGTCGCCGCCGCTGTTCTCCGACGACCCACCGTTCCATAGCCTCTCCGCCATCATTGACCTCACAGTCACACTCCTAGTGAGATGCTGGTGATGGTGCACTGCTTATTTTCCCTCCTCATCGCCTCTTTTGCCTTCGTCACCAACGCCGTCCATGCCGCTGCCGCGGTAATCCATCGCGATTCCTGTGCTGATGGCCATTGGTCTCCGCGTCCGTTCCTTTAGCACCGCGATAACCTTCTCTAGCTCCCCTTGTGCTCGAGTCCTGCTTCCTTCACTCCTCTAATGATGCCATCACACAGCCGAGACTACCTCGCTGCCACGCCGCCGTCTCTATCCATCCCTCCAGCTGCCTCCGCCACCAATCGACTCGCCGTGGTCTCCCCTCTCCATTCCCAAGCATGCTCGTGCTCCTCCCGTCCTCCGTGCCTCCCTAGTCCCCGAAGAGCTCGTCGAGCTCTCGGCCATGGCCACCTTTGCTCCCTCTTTGTTTTCTATCACCGATGAGTGGGTCCCGGTCGTTAGCCAGATAGACCGCCATTAGGATTAGATTAGCACTAATGAATGTGTTTAATACTAATAAGTCACTTGCGAGTGGGACTGACCGATTAATTATTAATTTTTTTTAATGTAACAAAGAATTAAAATATGAGTTACTGACATACAGGTCCCACTGCCTTGTAAACTAGTCTGCGAACCTGGTGCGCCGTAGACCCGACCCCACCTGTTAGTGTAATGACGCAAAAAATCATGATTTTCCTTTATAAAGAAAAATGGTAATTAAAAAGAAAATCCATGCACAATGTTTTTCTTTTATTTTCAAATGCTAATAACTTTTGCATATAAACTTCAAATCGAGTGAAATTGATTTCTAAATTTTTCTAAAATCATGATCTTCCAGAATATGCAAAAAATATATTTGAATTCCATCTCTATTTGAATTTATTTGTGTTTTTGGCTTTATTCGATAGATATCGACGTTTAGAAAAATTCAAAGGTGAACTAGAGCAAAAATCAATGTTCTACGGGCAAGGCAAGCACCATCTTTGACCATGTTGCTCCTATATTTTACTGTTATGTACTTTGTTTTACAAACTATTATCATGTGTGTATTTTCGGTAAAAATTGCTATGTTGTTAGGTTGATAGCTATTAGAAATGATATCCACAACTCATATGCTTAAAGGTTATATGTGGTATAGATGCTTAATGTTTTTTTTTTTTGTGTGTGCCTCTTTTATCGTTATTTTCGCTGCAAATCTTATGTTGTTTGAATCATTTGTCCGGTTGGCCTGTATATTGTAAAATTTGGTTATCTATGACTTAATTTTAGTTGTTTATCGATATAGCGGTACTCTATTTTATTTAAACGTGTATGGATGTGACATAAATGTTGTTGAATATATGTTAGCCACTAACCATGGGACTAGCAAAGTAAACACGTGGATTTGAAATTTAACAATTCTGGATCCCGACATCCGTGTCTACTGCGAACATTGGTTTTAATTTCTACCTACTGCCGACTTGCATCCTATTTGCTGCAGTATTTTCGATATGTTCACTCATGTCGATGCTGTGTGCTTCTCTTTTTATTTTGCCCGCTTCTTTTTTCGCTGCCCTATCCACATATGCATTGAACTAACTTCAAACCCACTTGTACTGTCTCCATTTTCTGCAGTTTAGGAACCCAAAGAACACATGTTTTTATGTTGGTAGAAACACTCCAAGCCTCCATGATGCAAATATGCCAAGCAGCAACGTCCCAAGCATGCCGACTAGACGTGGTACAAGACCACCAGGCAGCGGCAACATTTATTGTTTTATTTTTTCTTTGTAACCTTTTTTTTTTTGTACGTCTCCTTCTCCTTAATGCAATAGCGGCATTTCCGCTGTTTCCTCAGAAAAAAAAAGACCATCAGGCACATTCCGAGCAGTCGCACTCCTGTCTAGTATGCACAGTGGAAACACTGGATAGGGCATGCCTTCACATATGAGTGTGTATTCGGAGCTTAAGCCAAATAAGAAGCAAGAAACCTAAGGTCCCTCACATATATCTTTTGGGGGATTATATTGAAATGCTTAGATGGCATGCATTTTGCAACACCTTATAAAGGGCATGGTGCACATACGCTACAATACTACTACAGATCCCCACCCGCATCATACATCGCAATGAGAAAACTGTAGCTTAGTGAATAGAACATCCGACCAGATGATTTCATTGAGATGGGAGAGGAGGGCGGACCTTCTTCTTGGGGACGGCCATGAGCTCCGTGGCGGCGCCGTGGGAGGGGAGCGCGAGGGCAGGTGCCTCGGATATTGGAGCGGGTGGAGGGGTCGGGAGCAGGGGAGAAAAAAAAACCTGCCAGGTCCGGGATCCAAAATTCCAGACAGTTTTTTCCGATTCAGCCAGTTTAAATTCTAATTTTTGAATTTTCGATGGTTTTCAATCAAATTCGAGCGAATTTCATCCGAAAAAATGGGAATTCCGGTAACCAACTGGTCCCGGTACCGATTATGTGATCCCTGGTCGGGAGGGCGCGGAGTACACATGGGATGCGCGGCAAAGTAGAAGCCACTCGCCAGAGCCAGCCCGTCGTCGCCGCCATGGACGGGGTAGATGAGATGAGAGTCCCACCTTGGTTAGATTTGGAGCTAGGGGTCTTGGTCGAGGAAGGCTGATCTCACGGTTCGGTCTTGATCGGACAGCCACGATGGACTAGCGGCGGAGTCTAAACACAGATACGCAAGTGGTTTTGGGGTTGCCATGGGTCTGATTAAGCGTCTCTTTGTCGCTAGCGGAGGAATACTAGTGTGCGTGCATATTTAGTGAGAAAGTGTCCGATAATTTTTGTATAGTGTGTATGTAGAAGATGTAAGTATGGTGTGCAGAGATGGAGCTGAGACTCAAGGTCAAAATATGGTGTGCAGAGGCGGAGCTGAGCCGACGATGCCAAGGTCAAAATGCTACCTAAATATTGATGTAGTTGCATAATTTCAGCACGTGAATGTTGATGTAGTTTACCTCCACAGCTACGCCACTAATATTGTGTGTTGATTCTGTGTGTTTGTGTTGTACTCTTAAGAAAAGTATAATACTAAACTGGAATCTGAGTGTCTACATTTGCGCTGTACTCTTAAGAAAAGTATGATCCTAAATTAGAATCTGCAGCTAGCTGAACCGATCTCTGCATGCAAGTGGCTCCGCCACGAGAGCATTGGAAACATTAGGACACCAACGTGTTGTGGCCACAATAGATGCGCCTGAATCATCCCGAGCAATCAATCCAGAGCCCCCGTGCAGTTCATCAACACAAAAATGCCGCTTCAACATTAACCATATTTGCTCTGTTCACATTACGAGATTGTATAACTAAAACTAATTTACATAAACTAAAATCTTAACATATCATGAAAACATCGAATCTTTACTAATACATATATCTGGCTTAAAAGAGAAAAAAAGCTAAAACCTAAACAAAAGGGTGGATTTTTTAACTGAGTTATAAAAAGCTTAAACCATTTTAGCCTATAAGCCAAAAGTCATCGTAGAGATGTTTTTTTTAGCTTTTACGAGATGAAATAACCTTTTACCATTAAATTCAACTGAAATTACCTACCAAATACCATTCGCATGTAAGTTCAAATTCTTTCTTTTTTTTCTCCTCCCTCCTCCCCACCCGTTTTTTTCTTTTCACCTTCAGTTCCTCTAGATGCACGCATGTCCACGCATGATGTCGTGGCCCTGTTGGCTATGGTCTCATTGTCAATGGTGTTTAGCCACACACACATGTTGGGCGATGTGTCTCAATGTCTGCGTTGAAGGTGTCCGTCCGGACTCCGGAGTGCATAGCCTACGGGAGGAAAGCTGCAAGCGATCTAAACCAAACGGCGATGCGGTTTAGGATGTGATGATCTCGGAGCTTAGATCGACCTTGTTGATGATGTGGTCCAACCAAAAGTCTCTGCTTGTAGTCGATAAATAGAGAGAAGAAAAGGGATGCCATTGGTTTCGAATTTCACGCAGCACCAACTCGCCCATCCAAGAATTACTTAGAGCATCTACAATAGTTTGTTTCTTAACTTGTTACTAAGAGGAGAGAGAGTATTCAATCTAATAAAAAAACTACTCTTCCAATAGATTATTACTTGATCTTGTATCTAACTTTAATTGCTACAAGTGTGTATGATGATTCTTGATATCAACAAAACGCGTTTTTAAGTAACAACCAAGTCTCCAATAGCTATTTTGTTATTTCTTGTGTCTTGGTATCAACAACTTGATTGTTTCTTCATCTAGAAACAACTTCACTCTCTCTCCTCACCCTCTCTCCTCCACATCACCTAAATGCTGATGTGGCTACTTTTTAGTAACAGCTGACGTGTATTATTGTAGATGCTCTTATGTCACATCATGAATGGCCAACCAAAATCGATAAGAAAACAAGCAAGTTCTTGTGTGCAGAGGGGCTAGCCTTTGGCATTTGCGTCGAACTTGATTGAAAAACATGCGGAAATGCTTCGCGTATCACGCCACCCAAGAGCACCGCAATGAGCCATTGTCCGTGGCAGCTGCGTACACGTGTGGCTTTGCACTGTCTTTTGCCGGACACGTGCATCGCAGCACGTGCGACGAAAAATTCGTCGTGTGTATAGCGCAACTCAAAAATACAGTCATGATTCATGAGCCAGCAGCAGCTCATCCATATATATAGATTAGCTGTTAAAATCTCATGCATACATGAAGAAACAACGGCTACAACAAACAAATGCCTGCCTGGCCAGGTATCTGAATGATCACTCCCACTGCTCTTCACTTTTCCAAATTTTGCAGCGCAGTCTCAGTGAATAATTCTATTCTATTTTGATTACGTACACAAATCCACACACACAGCAGCAGAATCATCAGGGCGAGACAAACCACAGCAACAGCAGCTGCCCACAGGTCCTTCTTCCCCTGACAACCACAACCACGGCTCGACGGATGGCCGGACCAAACGCGAGCTCCAGGGTCTCTCATCACCACCTTGCTCCCAACCAGCACGGAGTTGGTCACCGCCTGCACGTTGCTGTTCACATAGATGTTGATGCGGCGGCTGCTTGCCGCCGCTCCTCGGCGCGCCGCCACCGACATCGTCGCCCCCGTGCTCCTGCACCCCTCCGTGCCCAAACACCCATGCCCGGTCTTCCAAGTTGACGACGATGACCCACCTCCAACACCCATCCTGAAACAACTGAAACCAACTCCAACACAACATATCAGGTTATATTCTCAACCACACATAGCAAGCATCACATGGTAGCTTTTGCCCTAGCACCAAGAAAAGCATAGGGAATGATCACTTTGCCTTGCAGTTGGAGTACACTACAGGAATAGTTCTGCCCAGTGATGCACAGACGGCCAGCAAAAGCTCTCAAACTGATGACATACCACACATGCTTTACCTTGGAAGCATGACCAAATCTAAGGTTACATAATGGCAAGTTTGTTGTTGTGCCAACAGGATCATACAAAGCTCAGGTTTGAAACAAAACAAGTCTCCGACGCATGTAAGCATTAAGCACATGGGTGAGTTCTCTACTTCTCACCAATGAACTGCTAGTCACCAATAAGATTGCAGTAGTCTTGTTTACAAACAACGGTGAATTGCAGTAGTCTTTGCTCACCTTGACACAAGGGCGCTACAGGCTTTGACATGCCCACCTAATGTGAATCCGCAATTATCTTTCACTGGAACACGAAATGGCATAGGTATTGTCAGTTCTTAAAATCCTTACTCTACTCCGGGCAGGAAAAGAACTAACTAAAATGAACCAAATAAAGTAAATGTGTGCAGATTAAACAGGCAGACATCTTGTTCTTTCATTTTGATCTTGCAGAGCATATAAGCTATCCAATTCCAACATCAGTCAAAGCAGACACTTTCAACTCACGTGTACACATCTATGTTCCAGGACAAACACGAGTTTCGTGACTCACATAAACAAAATTGAAACGACCAACAAGCTGAACGAAACATGAACTGAAATATTGACTATTTTGCAGGAGTTTGTAAGAATGGTAACAACTAAACAAAATTTACCAAATGAAATGAAATAATTGGCACAGCCACAGCAGACATCAGATGAGCCACATTGTTTCGGTCGATTAATGCAATGCACAGAAAACTCCAATTCCTATAGTGGTTGTAGTGGAAGCGAAGTGTGTGCATCTACGTACCGAACTATGAAGGATGGATCTATCAAGATTAAAAATCACAAAAGGATTGAGAGCAGTGAAACGACCCCATTTTTCGAACAGGGTATACCCGGTTTGCGCAATCGCCCAGAATTTCGATTGCAGACCGAAATGACACCAAACCTACTTACGAACATTTAAAAAGCATTAATTTGATTAAATTATGGTATAACGGCTATTTTGTAGCAACAAAATAGGCATCTCAAGCCCAAAGTTTTAACTTACATTTAGAAAAACCAAATAGCCTCCACAGGAAAGCTTGAGTACAGTTGCAACCCTAATACATTCTCCAAGGTGTCCTTCAATCTTCTGATATACCTTTTGATGAAAATTTAGCAAGATTGAGTACACAATGTACTCAACAAGCCACATGGTAAAGCTATTTAACTATATGCCAGGAGTTCAATTGATTGTTAAAGGTTTACCATATCAGGTATATGTGGATGCATCATTTGAGTTAAAGCAATTTATTTTTAAAACAATAAAACCATACTAATATAACATCAAGGGTTTCCTCAATTTTGTAATTACTATCTTAACATATCAAAACTCTACTTATGCCTCATATATTGGAATCACCTATAAACACAGATTCTTTAACAAGAAGCACGTCGTATCCGAATACCATTGATTATATTGTGCAGAGTTGCCCAACTTTACCCACAAGATACCTCAAACTCATTTTGTCAAGCTGTGTACACGCAATACGATAACGTGCGACTGAGTTGAGATAACAAAGCATTTTCACTACTCAACCCTTCTAGCCTCTACCTGGTAGGTTCTTGGATAATATAGCCATCGGAAAACCACCGACCAACAGTGGAATGCGTAGTCCAATGCTAACTGTACCTACCATTGTGTAGATCAGCGAGTGTCCCTTCGGGCCCACTCGTATCCCCATCTCCAATCCGCAGCTGCTCTATACAATAAGAGCAGATGATATCCTGTAGATATTCAATCAGAAGAGTAGTGTACTAAGGCAAGTTAGATATACCAAACCCGTGGTTGAGCGAGTTCCGCGTCTGTTATTTGGCACAAGGTTCTAATCCTTACCTGTCTCCAGTGAGGAAATGGACCAACACCAACCCGTGGCTATCCACTTGCTTGGTCTCACCTTCGACTCACTTTTCTCAAGTCTATTGGGTTGTCCATCCTGTTGGTCTCAACTCTTAACTCTCCACCAAAACCATTGGCGGTTAGCCAATACTCTTTTTCAGTCTTTGTAAACACATTGTGTGACAATGCCAAACATTTATAAATATTTTATGTATCTTAAACTTGTCAAGGTAAATATAGCCTACAAATGAACAGATGGGCTTGTATGTGGGGTGATAGGATATATCTATTCATCATGATATTTAAAAATATTATTTCAATAAAGAAGTAATTAGAATAAATATGATAATAAAAGTAATAATATAAGTACATGAAATATAGGCTCAAAAATGATCAAAGAATGCAACTTGCCTCCACATCTGCAATCCTTGACTGGATTTACCTTCCCTGCGTCTTGATCAACTCCCTCTGTAGCTTGATCAACAAACCCGACTTCTAACATGAAAGAAAATCCAACAAATAAGTCCGGGCTCAACAGGTGACAAGCTAGGAACTAAATGAAATAAATAAATTCAAAAAGAATTAAAAAGAAAGGTGGTGTGGGCGATTAGGTTTTATTGGGTGCTTGATTTGGCTAAACGGGGTTGAAAATGGACATATTATGTCTAAACAGGTTTGGAGTGAACAATGATGGATTCAGGTGAACAGTGACATGTCTAGTACTATTCATAGAGGATCGGGTTGAATGAACAGTAATGGATTTAGGGCTTTGGCTAATGGGTTTGAACAGTTGTGGGCTTTCGGGTGGGCTGTGAACAGTAATGGTCTGCACAATGTTGCATAGTACTGGGTTGTTTTGGTTGCTGGGCCTACTTGGCGGCCCATTTGGTCACTGGCTCGTTTTGGCTTTCAGCCGAAGGAAGCCCAGCTCCCTTCTCTCTTGATGGCTCTGTTTCCCTTCCCTCCTCTCTAGCCAACGGCGGCGAGGGAAGGTGTGGGGAGTATCTTCACAGCTTGGGGTTCCATTTTTGGGCATAGGTACAGCTACAGGTGGCTCAGGGTGGGCTCGCGGCGGCGGTGGCACACAACCAAAGCAGAGCAACGACGCTGATGGTCTTCGACGGTGCAGCGACCAAAATTGGTTCGCGCAAAAGCTGCTAGAGGCTTCGGGGAGCACGATGGTGGTGATGGCTTGGCTCAGGGAGGTTGGAGGAGGGCTAGTGATGGTGACCGTGGGCGGCATAGCGGGGAGGCATGGTGTCGGCGAACTGGTGGTCGGGAGGGGGTGCTTGGTAGGGGGATGTCCATGGGAGGTCGAGGCAGTGCTGGTGGTGATGGGGTTGGAGGGGCAAGGGCATGAAGGTGGCGGCGGATTGGTGTCGGGCTCGCCGAGGAAGAAGATGGGGGCGACGGTAATTGAAGGTGGCTACCGGCGTTGGGGAAGAAGGAGGGCGTTGGCGAGGTTGGGTTGGAGTTGAAGATGAAGATGGGGCAGCGACATGGGCTTTTATAGCCGGTGGAGGGTGGTGGTTCCAATGGCCGAGTGGGGCGAGTGCGGCTCGTGGCAGCGACGTGGGTGGCGTGGGCAACTTCGGCTCTGTGTAGGAGCGCACTGGCGGCGGGTGGCACGACGGGAGGGGTGGCATCTCACTAGTGCAGACGTGTGAGCTGGCGAGGGTGGCAGCGGCGATGGCGGTTAGTTGAGCACCTAGCATGGGCGGTGCAAGGTGTGGTGCAGGCGAAGGCGAGAGGCCGGCGGTGTTGGCGCGACCATTTAATGGCGCAGAGAGGTGGCGTAGGAGGTGGCAGCTACTAGCACGGGTTGGCGTGACTTGGTGCATCACGTTGGCGAGGTGGTGTGCGGGCAACGAGCGGCGGGGTGACGCACAGGCAAGAAGAACATGAGAGAAGGCGCTCGAGAGAAAGACGCCTTCGGGCATGCGAAAACAGGAAAGCAAGAGGGAAAGCGGGAAAGGCTAGGGACTTTACGAATTTGGCAAGAAATATGAATTTGAACCAATCTTTAAACAAGTTTAAATTCTTTTGAAATTTTTTGGGTTTTTTCAAGCAATACCAGCAGAGGAACTTCCGGTCAGGAAAGTAGTAGTAAATCAAACATAGCAAGGGTGTTGTATCAGTGTAATGGACCGCCCTCCCTAAGAACTTCATGGTTAATTTGTCCACCATTTCATCAAAAACTCCGTAGTCAAGGCTCAGCTCAGTCATCAGTGGAATTTTCACCTCACGCCAACAAAAATGGATTCTTTGGACCCGGGAACGCACCATGCTCGTGTCTTCGCCAGAGGTCCACCGTTGGAGCTTGTTGCCGCCCTCGCCCTGGCCTCCTTTGAGCTGGTCGTGAGAGAGAAGTACATTCCAGTGTCAGAGCAGGGCACAATACTTCTCTCTCTCTCACGGTGATTCGCTAGCTCAACCTTTTGTGTTAGCAAATGACCAAATGGACTTCGTGCACGGTGAGTAGCTTTGCTCTGGCATTGGAAATGTACTTATCTCTATCTTACGACCGACTTAGAGGAGACAAGGGCAAGGGCGACGGCAAGCTGCGATGGTGGAGCTCTGGCAAAGATGAGGGTATAGTGCATTCCTGAGCCTGAAGAATCTGTTTTGTCGGTGTGAGATGACGGGGACGATGAACACGGCCGAAATGGGGTGGCGACGATTCCACTGGATTCGGAGGGTACGAAGTCGCTGGTATCGCATTCGATGAACTTCGCTTGAACGCAAGTTCATGGAGCTAAGTAGCACAACCTCGCAAGTTCAGGAGGTTGAGAATGTAAAATGCAAGTTCAAAGAGCTAACTACCACAACCTCATAAGTGCAGGAACCTACAGTGCAATTTTCTCTGTGTGTGTGTATATATATATATATATATATATATATATATATATATATATATATATATATATATATATATATATATATATATAGATAGATAGATATACTATTCTCTAGGTAAGTGTAGAATAGTTATTCTACACCTAGCTAGCCCACCGCGAGCGACCAACCCAGGTGGAACGCGCGCACAATCCTCATACGATCGGCCCATTGAATTCAATAGACGGGTTAGAAACGTTCGCTCCCCCCGTGCAAACACGATTCGACGATAATTGATAGAGGGCGTGACAGTAATTTGTGTATATGTTTTACTGCCTGTTTTTGAGATGCGACATTCGAGTTCATACATCTGACAATAAAACACAACAGCTAGCATAGTAATCGTGTCCCCCTTTTTACCACCGTACAATACATGTGGACAAGTTATCTTTTTTTGATAGCAAAAGTCTGTGATAAGATCAATAAACCCTTGCTATCTGTAAGGTAATTATGTTAGTGTGTTTCACTGAGTAGTTCTAATGCAGTAAATGGTTATCCACAGGACAGTAAAAGTGAATGTATTTCATAAGTAAATATGCATGTATTGTTTTACCGAATGTGTACTAGTGAATGTGTTTATAACGTCTGTGATAAGTCTGGCGGACAGTAAAAGTGAATGTTGTATTGAGACTGTATATATTGAAGGTAGTCAATAACATTTTACTAAGACTGTATATATCGAAGGCAGTAATCATAAACATGTCATCCAGTAAACTTGTTCATCATAAATAGTAAATACAACTCCAAAATAGATCTTCATTTGTATTTATATATGGCCAAATAACATGGCCAGTCACTTCTTACAAAAGATTAAAAAAAGTAGAAACATAAAGAAGAAGTTTCTAGCGGTGGAGGTAGGATGCTATCTCGATCTTCAGAACTTCGTAAGCGATGTCGTCAGCATCGGAGGGTTTGGGATCAGTGTAGGTAGCCCAAAACATGTCCACTCATTGACGTGCTCGTTCAAGAGTCGCCAAAGACGCTCTGACTCAAGAACCAAGTTGAATTACGCTCAGAGGCTCTCTTCCCTTACTCGAGGGGTCTCAGCTTGGTAGATCTACTCGCCCTACGCCTTGATGTAGCCATTGAAGTGATGGTAAGCCTTCTGGAGACGTTCAACGTCATACAGGAGGACTACATCGATGGTGAGGTTAGCTCATTAGAAGCTGGAGACCACCGCAAAGATGCGGCAGAGGAGATGTCCAGACGGTGGAACGTGGCCATCATGTTCCCCGCCATAACCTCGAGCGAAGGAGGGAGGACACCGTTTGCACAATGTTCTTTTGCAGCATCCGTCAACGTACGGGTGGAGAGGTGCTCATACAAAATAGCTAGATAGGCCATCACGACTGGCGACAGGGAAGAAGTGTGGGGAGCCATTTTTTAATTTCTATTTTCATATGTGTTGGAAGGTGAAGAGAGTAGAGTGGTGTGAGAATTCATCTTCGGTGGAGGATGGTCATTTTGATAAAACAAGGAGTAATATCAGCGCGTGAGACAAAGAGACGCATCGAGAGCCAAAGCGATATTGATGTACTTCAGAGATCATTTTGGGTGACACTTAATAGAACTTCCAGTGTAGTAAAACCAATTTGTACATACAATAATCACGCAAGCTTAGCAGTAAAGACGTACTCATAGTGTAGTAAAACCAATTTGTACATACAATAATTACGGAATCAACAAGTGACGGTAAAGTTACTAGTACCTTATGGTAAACGCACACGAGAAATCCAGTAAAAGTTATAATACAGTAATACTGCATGTAACGTGAAGTAATTATGTATGCAAGTTTACTGTGAGTAACTATTAGAGGTTTTCATTTTCCTTTTTGAACGCTCGCGGAAGTTGCGTATATTACGTGCATGAGGGCTGCACCATCCGGGTGCTTCCTCGCACTACAACAAATCATATTTTCTCTTTCTAGCGGTGCGCTCAACCCTCAATAAAACGAAAAACCCAAGTTCTCTAACGAGCTCTACCATCCGGCATTCCCGGCAGGAGCAGAGGCAATCTTTGTTTTCAACACCCTCTCACCCCCACACTTCTCAAGGTCAGAGAAAAAATAGAATCCCGCTGCTTTTTGTTTGTACTTTTTCTTCTTTCGAAGTAGAAATTTATAGGGTTCCACACAATAATTTTACCCCAAAGTCCATAATCTTTCTACCCTGGAAATTTTTCCTCCCAAATTTGAGCACAAGTTAGAATTTGTGAGCATATTTTCTCTCTCC
This sequence comes from Ampelocalamus luodianensis, assembly GCA_036346255.1. Classification (NCBI taxonomy): domain Eukaryota; kingdom Viridiplantae; phylum Streptophyta; class Magnoliopsida; order Poales; family Poaceae; genus Ampelocalamus; species Ampelocalamus luodianensis. The sequence goes on along the minus strand of CM070636.1, from coordinate 14,727,318 downwards.
AGATTATAAACAAATCATGTTTGCACATGCAGTAAATCACACAATCCCCTTTTGGTTTTCTTTTTTCTTTTGTATCCTAGCTCTGGCAGTAAATGAGGACATCCAGTGACGCACCCTCGAAGGCTAGGAAGGTCACCATCGATGACAGCCAGATAGTGCGAGATTTACTTAGAACCATCCCAAGCCCAACCTATCGCCGCAAGAACATCGGATGCACCTACCGTAGACGCTCGCGCTAGTGTTTCTCAGAAGAAACAACCGAGCAAGAAGAAGAAGGTAGTGGAGCCAGAGGATGCCGTCGTCTTGACGCCTTGGGATGAGTTCGTGCCCAAGTCCGCCTTGGTAAAGATGTGTACATATAACAGTAAATTCTTATTCACATTGTAGTAATTCGATCATATCCCCGACATGTTATTTCTTTTACTTTAGCAGTAAACACGAGATATGTTTACAATAATTATGTAGCTACAACGACAGTAAATCATGTTACGTCGAATGCAGGCTCCAGGTGATAGGAAGTGTGAACCCTGGACGATGTGCATCAGGTGCGCTCCTGCCCTCGTCATCACCACCATTGGTGAGCTGACAATAGGGTAGATGAACGAGGTTACAAGGCTGGGATTCGACGGCATTCCGAAGTTCAACCTCAAGGGACTAAAGAGGTGGGATCTTCTGTGTTTCCTAATGGACAGGATAGACCCGGTCGAGATGGTTATCCGTACCGATGGCAGAAGGAGCATCGCAATCATGCCCCACACCAGGGAGTGCATTCTCGGGGATCCCGTGCGGCAATAATGACACACCGTTGGTGACCTAGGGCGCGGGGACTGCCAAGCTGGCCAAGCTGAAGTGTCTCCTCGCGGTGTAGCAGAACACCAATGTAAAGAACATGATGCTGATCGAGCGGATATGTAATAACCCGAATATCAAATAGACTATTCGAGAGAGAAATTATGTAATACCCTGAAAAGCATGACAAGCTAGTAGTCGGGAAGATTATTTATTCGAGAGAGAAATTATGTAATACCTGAAAAGCATGACAAGCTAGTAGTCGGGAAGATTATTTATTCGGGAGAGAATTAAATGGAAATTTGGGAAGGACCTTCTAGTAAATACTCAAAATTCAACAGTTGTGAGGGGGTTTTTCGCAGAGTTAACCCAACCTGGGCCTTGGGCCTGGCCCATGAGGGGAAAGGGGGGTGGCCGGCCAAGGGGGGCGCCACTTCCTCCCCCCAAACCCTAGCCGCACCCCACCCCCTCCACTCCCCACTCCTCCTCCTCCTCCTCCCCCTTTGGTGGCCGAAATTCTCCCCCCCCCTTGCGCAACCTCCTCCACCAGCCCTCCTCCACGGCTTCACCCCTAGTCCTCCATTATTGCCGCCAAGAGAAGAAGGAGGAGAAGGAGAACTGCATTGGGGTGGTCGGCCAAGAAGGAAGAGAAGAGGGAAAGAAGAGGGGAGAAGAGAAGGAAGATGGATCCCATCCGGAGTCGTGATCTTCAGCGGAAACTAGGGTAACGAAGACCCTTCCCCCGCTGAATCTTTTGTATTAGAAGCGTTTTAATTCGTTTTGTGGATCGGTCACCGATTTCTTTTAGATTGCATTCTGTCCAGAATGTTGCGCGGCCAGTTTCTTGTCTTTATAGGCCGAATCAGGGGTTTTGGTCTCCTGGAGAGTTGTAGGTTATGTTCTTAGCTTTCAGTGGCCACCAAGATCACCCAAATCCGATTAACGGTCAGGAAGTTATGATTTATTTAGTATCGCTGCCCGGCAAATCTGTCAGTTTCTGGCAGTCTGTAGGAATCTGGTTAAAACTGATATTTAAAGGGAGAATCAGGGGATCTTAATATAACGAAAAATGTAGGTAATTTCCATACCTTTTCAGAGAGATAAATAACGCAAGATTTGGACTTTCGTAGCAAAAGTTATGATGGTTTTAGTGATCTGTCCAGAGAACCCGACGTGATAATTGTTGCTCTGTAGGTTGGCTTGGTAGAGGTAGTAATTGGCAGAATCAAAAGGGCTCCCCAACTAAGTTTATTTAGCTAATTAAATTAACTTTCCAAAAAGTCTGAGAACACCTTATTTGGACCCCTGAGCAGAAAGTTATGAATTTTAGAAGTTGACTGTCCGCAGTGATCACCAAAGCGATCGCTAGGAATTGGAAGATTGGAAAAACGTTTGGGAGTTTAGCGAGTTCGTTTGTGTTGTTTTTATGCTTTTGGGTCCAGTATGTTGGTCTTAGATTGGGATGTCTTTATGTTCAGGTGGGAGCGTGATTCCAGGGGCAGCGCCCTCTTCGCGTCCGCTGTACTCGCACGGTTGAGGTAAGTATTCGGGCTATTATATATGTATGCTTGCATGATGTGATTGTGATGTATCTTGAAAGTATAGCCATGCTTGCCTGTTTATGAGATGAGTTACTGTTTTATCTTGATGACTGTTAGTTATGGTTAAATGGTTCTACCGCATGTTGCTATTGCTCACATGATAATGAGAAATGATTAAATGTTATTCATGAAGGAATGTTCATGTTTGCTAGTTTAATGAATATATGTGCTATTCATGGATGCTGGAATGCTACAAATGTCAATGGTGATGAATGCTAGAAGTATGAATGAGTTTATTCATGCATGTCGTTGTTGTGAATCCATATGTATGATGGTTTAAAGTTTGTTCATGTGCATCATGCAATCATGTTGGAGGATTGGTCACGTGGTGACTATGCATGTTCGAGGTCCCCGTCATGTAGATGACGGGCTTGAGGTCCCCACATTCGTGGAATGTGGGCAATGAGAAAAGAGGTCCCCATCATTATGATGATGGGCAAAGGTCCCTATACGTGTGGTGTATAGGCTCTTGGTCCACGTGCTGAGGGCACGCAGTGCAAGGGTATACAATGACGGTTGTATACCCCCGCATTACTGGTAAAATGCGAAAGAGATAAAGTTGAAAAGGTACATTGCATTGGTTGCATTCACATGAGCATGAAGGCTATACTTTGGTGCATTGTTTATCTTGGATTGTTGATGCTATGAACGATAACTTGCTTAGCCTTGTTGGTACTTGCTGAGTCTTTGGGCTCACTCTTGCTTTGATGTGTTTTAGGTACAACTGGCAAGACCCGCATGCATGGGAGGGAGTAGATGTTTGGATGCACGCACTACCACTCAATCTTAAGAATTACTTATGGATGGTTTGGGTTTCAGATTAACTGTAATAATGAGAATAGCAATTTTTGGTTATGTTTATGAGATTATCCTGCATGCTTAAATGAACCTGATTATGAAGATATTGATAAATGCCATGATTAATTGTTGGAACCTCGGTACAGCTGACTATACAAAGGAGGTTTTGCCGAAAAATTTGTAATTGGTCTTAGTTTAGTTTAGTTTAATTTAATTTTAGTAGCATTCCAGGCTCAATGCTGAGCTGAGGTGTTACAGGATAAAATCGATGAGGTGTTTCTTCCACGTCGTCTTCAGGAAGCTCCTGTTTTTGACCACCAACTTCAACATAACAAGAAAGGATGTACTGCCCACGAAGGACCTGGACAACTTTGTTGGCATCAATTGGTGCAACATTGTGGTAGATGACCTTAGAGAGTTCATGCGCAACTAGAACAAGAAGAAGGACAACACCACCAAGTCCATCAGCGGATGCGCCGCCTTCATGCTTGTAACTCCATAGTAAATCTATACGCTGCTTTCAGCAATTTGTACATTGACAAGCAGTAAACTATGTAGGTCAGGAACACAGTGATAGTTGTATTACAACCCAGTAAACCAGAGCACACATACCAATAAAAGGGCTAACACAAAAAACGTAGCTTACTACATGTAGTAAATACATGATTCAACTTTAGTAATACGAGCACTAACAAGTAGTAAAATATGTAGGTCATGAACCCAGTAAATAGAAGTCTTACAACCTAGTAAAACAGAGTGCACACACCAGTAAAAGGGACTGTATAAAGCATAGCTTACTACATCCAGTAAATACACGCTTCAACTTTAGTAACACAAACACTAACAAGCAGAAATTTTATATCACAGATTTACTACCTCGACAACCTGAGGTGCATCCACAGCATCGACGCTGTCGAGACCCCACGTGCCACACACTTCACGGACTGCCCACATCGACAAGATTGTTGCGACCAATAGGGCGAAGGCCACGGACGGGAGTGACACATTTGGCAAGCTCAGAGTGAGTGGTCTTCTCTACTTTGCCCGTTTAGCAGTAAAACAAGATATTCATTACAGTAATGTGCAGCATACCCCACAGTAATTCACTCGATATCGTTTGAAATAAAAAAAATAGCGAGTTTAGGAGCAAGGAAGGGACCTGCTACAGGCACGCGCGCGGCGACATAGGTGCACCTGTCGGATGAACCCATACAACCCACCGTGAGGTAGTTCTTGAGCTTGCGTGCATTGCTCGGCGACGCGGTGGGATCGATGGGCAAGGGGAAGCGGCGCCTGGCGATGGAGGCGCTGGAGAAGTTCGACGACGAGGCCGAGAGGGCGATAAGGAAGACGAAGAAGGCCATGGTGCAAATACAGAGGGCGCAACAGAAAATCGAGACGGCAGAGACGAAGGTCATCAGCATCATTAGGAAGTTGCTCGGGACGGCATATGCGTCTGGATCTGTGTTTCATGCAGGTGTGGTAAAAAAGGCGAAATGCAGCAAGAAGGCGCATGCGTCGGAGCGCGTGACCTCAACCCCCCCCCCCGGCCGATAAACACAGTGTTCCCGGACACTTCGACGCAGCTGGTGTAGGAGGAGATCGCAATCTGGCCACAGCCACGTTGTCGTCATCGGCTGTGGCACGATCACCCCACACCCATCGTCATCGTCATCCGTGAGCGACGATCGCCACCGCCTAGTCGTTGGGAAGGTAGCCCAAGCGCCAGTGGCTGCAGTCATCCCGTAGCAGTATCACTGGCTCCCGTTGTCGTGCCAGCACTGCAACAGCTGGGTGAGTCTGCCACCCCAGCTGCATCGGCACCGACATCATCATCGCCACCTCCCGATGCAGCAAGAAGACACAGTGTACGTCCGAGCGTCGATGTTGTTCCCTCTAACTCCAGATGAGGTGGAGGACGATAGAGCCCAAGGTATGTTGCCGCATCACAGTAAAACAATATACTATCAGCAGTCAATATACATATTACATATAGTAAACGACAACAACACAGTAAACTGATAAAACAAACACACCAGAGCGAGAAATGTGCATACAACAATTGTGTTCTCTCAACACAGTAAACAATAAATCAACACAATTAATTTACATGCATAAGTTTTGTTGTTGTTGTGTAGGCCAGGTGCGCGGTGGCGACGTCTAGTCAAACGTCAAAAACATAATAGACTCGATTGAAGCCAACACGATTTTGGGAATACATCTCGTCGCATTCGCTACACAGGCTCCAATCGAGCCAGCGGCTGCGGCGGGCCATGGGTTACTGCCCACCATCCCAGAGCAAACTGAGGTACTGAATACTGTAAAACACATACGTATGATCAAGTAAGGTTGTTCGTTTTTACAGTAATTCATATTTATTTCATTTTATCACAAGAGACAGTAAACAAGGGCTCCAACGATGTTCTGTTAGGCCCCTGACAGTAAAGGAGCATTCGGAGGTAATGACACATCAAAACATGAGAGAAAAACAAGTAATTTTACTGACTTTTAACAGTAACTCGGTTCATTTTCTTTATTGCAAGGGCCAGTAAAAGGGGATGCAACGGACGCGACGGAGGTGCCTCTGCCAGTAAAGGAGGTAGAGGAGGCTACCACCGACGCGAGCAAAGTCAAGGAGGCACACGTGGCAAGCGTCAGCGCGTCAAAGGTACATACTGGGGACCACTGGCCGTAATATGTGACGACACATACAGTAATGTTTTGAATACATGACAGTAAAACAATGCTATTTTTTATAGTAGGGACCAGTAAAAGAGGGTGTAACGGGCACCCCGAGGGGTCTCTCATAGTAAAGGAGTCAGAGAAGGTGCCTTCCGACCCGCGCAAAGACCCACCTAGTAGACCCAATGTGGCAAAAGTACAGTGTATATAGCAGTAATGACAAGTATCTAATAATCCTCAATTAATTAAATTATTTATTTATAATTGTTATTATAGATAACAATATCTCTATGTTATTCGTAAGAACACTCCTTATCATTAATAAGGGAGAAGCTTAGTTGAGTGATCGTAAATCATTTTACGACTACCCTATATAGCCGTAAGTACTTTTACGACTACATAGTGGTCGTAAGATTTCCTACGATTACCTTATGATCATAAGCCTTACTACGTTCACTTCATGATTATAAAGCTTTACCACGATCAGGTCAACTATGACCACCTTATGATCAACAAAGCCTACAGATATGTAAGCCTAATCGACTAGGGACACTTATGCGCCGCGTTTAATACACACAATAATTAATATACGTTGTTATTCTCCGAATAACTGCATGTATTAAGCTTATGTCTCTGACATAACTGCAAGACGGTGTAGAAGGATTAGTCTATGACAATAACCATCACTGAATGTGCGTATTTCATCAAACGGTGGTATGCCTCCTAATACGGGACATTTGCCACCCATTCACACGCTACATAAGGAATAAAGCCGGTGGATAGAAGACATGAATAATGAAAACGAACACATGACAAGATCAACAAACAGAAGTCAATAAGCTCTAGTTCTAGTGATTTCTTTCCTGTTGTAAAGTATAGTCAATACAGTAAAACAGGAGTAGGGTTATTATCCTCCCAGGAGAAGGCAAGAACCTGTATAAAATCCCTGTATCTTTTTCTGTGTGGTTTAACTTAAGGAGAGTCCCCAACATTCATTCGTAAGATCGATACTAAACCATCGACAAGTAATTTATCATGCTATTTACAGTAAAGACAATATAATACATTAGTAAAACAAGAGACCATTTTTACTGCAGGACGCCTCTGTTGTACCAAAGCTTAAAATAAAACTTGTCCCTCCCAGGCAGGCAAAGAAGACGGGCACAACGGTGACCACGTATCCACACCATGAATCTTGCATGTGGATGCGTGTAGTGGAGAGAGAAAAAAATATAATGAGAGTTAAAGGTTGCTATGCCCATGCTATTTGTGGTATTAGAGTTCCATGGAATGCCAAAACCCCATGTGTGTGTATTAGGTCAATATAACTATATAAGGCTTGTCATTAAATAATACATGTATTTCACGGTATTATGTGACTATTATACGCCTGGTCATCGACCGGACTAGCTAAGTAGCGTCCAGAAGAGCATCTCTTCGAACCACAATTTTAGCCACCGGCGAGGGTGGGCTTTTCTGCCTTATTAACACCGTGTGCGAGGTGATGTTAGTGCGCGCGTCTACGTGTGACTGTGAGCGGTGGCATGAGATTCAGCTGCGTCTCGCAAGTGGTTTTCTTGGCCTGGGCACGTAAATGGTGGAGCAAAACAGCGGGCGCGACTCGCGAGTACTGGAGCTGACGGAAACTGCTGCGAGTGCGGTCATTGTATTTGGCTCACGACTGTATGCACGGCGTAACAGCCTAACATTGGCGTGGGTGGGACTTGCCTACTTGCGGTCGATGTTGAAAATTATATAAGACCACTTAAATAGTATTTACATATTTTTAGAGGTGGTATATACACTTTTTAGACATACTCTTTTTTATGTATGAATATAAAGGTATTTACAAAATATGCTAAAAACTATGGACTCTCTTGTAAATTTTTCGTGTAGTTCATATTAGAGTATCTTATAATTAGTATATGAGTATACCCAAAATGATAAAGGAGTATGCCAAATTATTTTAGGTGGTATATCAGAGATGGAAGTAACTACACCCGAGAGTAGAAAATATTATATATATATATATATATATATATATATATATATATATATATATATATATATCTGACTGAGTTTTTCAAAAAGAAGAAGAGAAAATCACGTTCTATACCCTTCGGTCACAAATACATATCGTTTTGCACGTTGACATGGTCCTCAAAACACAACTTTGACAACTAATTTATATTGCAATATAGTTATAGTACTCAATAAAATTATAATATTATGAAAATACTTTTGAGATAAATCTATACATATGATTTTCATTTATATAATCTAAATATTTAAAAAGATGTTGATTGCAAAAAATTTTGAAAGTTTAACCACACGTATCTCAAAACAACATGTATTTATGACTAGAGAGAGTATGATTCATGAGCAATTGAGCACGCAACAGCCCATCCAGCAACACATTTTGAACTACAATCAATTTTGGAACATGTAGAAAATCAAATTCAGAAATATATTTGAATTCGGCATAAAATTAATTTAGGAACATATGTAGACTGAAAATTAGGAATAAATTTAAACTTGGAACAATTTTTTTCTTTACCACAAGAAGCTCCGACTTTAATCTAGGAGGGAACAAAGGGTAAAAGTTCCTATATTAATAAAAATGGAAAAAATGATAGAAATCCTCACAAGAGGAAGAGAGAGAGAAAAAAGCCTAACATGTGTGTATATATGGTCCTGGACCGAAGAGATGATAAAAATGCAGAAGATTAACACATACATGACTTTGAGTTGTGTTGTTGTGAATGTAAGAATCCAAGTCCAACCATGCAACTCATGCGTGGGCTTGTAAGAGCATGTATAATGCAGGTAGGGGTGAGAAAAAAGCTCGTTAGTGGGGCTCGTTGGTTCGGTTCAAAATTGCTCAAATTATACTCGTTAATTGGTTGAAATGAGTCAATTTCGAATGAAATTAGATTTCGCTCTAGCTCGGCTCGGCTCGTTAGTTCGGATCTAAAAATACTTTCAAACTATAAATAAAATGATAATAAATCAAATTATATCAATTTTGGGAAAAGCTCAGTAAAACGAGTACCTAGCTCGATATCCACCCCTAAATGCAGGCGCTTAAAGAGATGCTTAGTAAATAAAAACTGATGTTTCTTGCTACGTAGGACAGATAAGATGTTTATTTTGTAGCATCGATGTTTAAGTAGGCACCAGTGATTAATGAGTGTTTATGTATATAACTATATCTAATTAATAGATTACACGATATCTAAGTACATATAAAAAGATACTTATATTGGAGGAAATGAATTTTACATGTGTGCTTGACAACGTGACTATATTCTCTCTCTTAAACACTCATGTATGAGTATTTTGTATTATACACGCCCTTAATGGAGTTCAAATCGGAGGATTTTTTTATTAGTTCAAATCGCAGACATGAAGAGTCAAGTTTGAGTTAAACTAGGAGCCATTTAAATTTTTTTGCAATACAGCCCCCCAAAAAAGTACATTTTTGAATGTAAAATATAAAACATTCAAAATATAACTAAACATAAGAAACAGTGATAACAAACATTATATGGATTCAAAGTGAACATTTATGTAAATTATTGACACTCATACCGGTTGATGACTAGTATACATTAGTTGCACTGAATTAAATTCGGTACGTACACACTTTTTCTTATTGCAACGACAACTCACTAGTCACTGGAGTAGAGCAGAGAGAACATGAAACAAGGACCGCGCGCGCGCCCTACAAATCCTTCTTGGCGCTCTCCTCCTGCGCCGCCTTGTTCGCCCGCTCCTCCTCCTCCGCCTCCGGCGCCGGCGCCGGCGCCTTCTGGAGCTCCGCGACCCTCGCCCGGACGCGCGCGTAGAAGCCCGGGGTCGGCTCGTACCCGCTGGCCTTGTGCAACACCTGCAAAAGCAAAACGATGAATACATGCATACGCATGCTGGCTACGACGTCTTCTCCATGGTGGATCATGCCATGGAATTCCTACCGTACGTACCTCGAGGAAGACGAAGAAGGGCGCCATCACCAGCGCCTGCACGGGGCTGTCGACAAGCACCGGCCGCCGCTTCTGCACCACGCGCGAATCAAACTCCATGAATCGACCACAAGATTCATGCATGCACATATACACACAAGGAACTGGTGTTACCTCGAAGAGCGCGTGGCCGAGGAACTGGGCGGACCAGAGGAGGAGCTGAGCCGGGAGGACGACCCAGCACGCGGCGGCGAGCGACCCGAGGCGGGCGGCGAGGCTGTCGCCGGCGGCCCAGCAGGCGAGGCAGAGCGCGGCGGCGGCGGTCCCGGCGCGCCGGTCCATGAGCGCGTAGAAGCCGCCAAAGGCGCAGGCGGCGGCGAGGCCGAGGCTGAACGCGACGTCCTCCCCGCAGAGCGGGCAGTGGAACCGGAAGAGCGGCGGCGCGAAGCGGAGCGGCAGGAGCGCCGTGAGGAGGATGGGCCAGACGCAGAGCGTGTGGACGAGGACGTTGGCCGGGTGGCCGTGGTACGCCGCGTAGAAGGCGTAGTGTCGCTCCAGGTCGAACAACTCCGCCATTGGCATCGACTGAGACTCGAGTGCTTCTTCTTCTTGGTTGCTCTCCGCTAGATTTGCTCCTGCGGTTCTGATTTTGCTTTGAAGGCGAAGGATTCAATTCGCATTCGACGCTGGCGGTGGCATGTGATTCAGCTGCGTCTCGCAAGTGGTTTTTGGTGTTGGAGTCACAGCCCCGATTTCTTGGGACTGTTAAACCCTTCGCAACCGCCCAGGATGTACAGTTGCGAAGCAAATAGTATCTCAAGCAAGCTTTCGATTGCAACAGGAACCAGACTTTTATTAAAAAAAAACTAAGGTTTAACAACCTGTTTTGACCTGACACGGGCATCCAAGCCCAAAGTTAACTATAATACAAGGCAAAAGAACAACAAACCACAGGTACGCTTGAGCGCAGTCGAGACCTAATAACAGTAGTCGCTGCCTTCTTGGGGTCCACCAAAATCTTGTTCACAAAGATCTTCTTCTGTAGATGTTTTGTAAATTGCAAGAATGAGTACTACCACTGTACTCAACAAGCCACATGGAAATACTAAATAATTACATGCAAGGAGTTCGATGGATGGTTAAGGTTTACCATACCTGGCATATGTGGATGCACTTTGCATTTAAAACAATTTATAAAACAATTAAACAATAATAAGTAATAGCATCAGGGGTTATCAACAACCTTGATTACCAACTTAACATCTCAAAACTCTACTTATGCCTCTGTACTGGAATCACCCATTGACACAGCTTCATTAACCGGAAGCACGGCGTATTCGAATACCTTTAATTATTCACTCTGCAGAGTTGCCCAACTTTACCCACAAGATATCTCATGCTCGTACTGTCAGATCATAGACACGCAACACGTTAGCGTGCGACTGAGCTGAGATAACAAAGCCTTTTCACTGCTCAACCTTTCTAGTCTCTACACAGTAGGTCTTAATTCATACAGCTCGGGAGACCACCGGCCATTCGTGGAATTCGTACTCCGACGCTGATGGGCCCATCTGGCGGAAACCAGAGTGACCATTTCGGCCATTCGTCCCACACCAAGTTCATCGTCCTGTCGAACAAGCAGCAGATGATACTTGTAGGTATTCAATCGGAAGAGCGGTGTACTAAGCTGGGAGTAATGACCACGCTTGTGGTTGGCGGATTCTATGTGCATTACTTTGGCACAAGGTTCTTGTCCTTACTTGTCATCCAGTGAGGCGATGACCCAACACTAACTCGTGGCTGTCCACCTCCAGATCTCACTGATGACTCACTTTTAACCCGAGTCTATTGGGTTGTCCAACTTCCTGGATCCAACCCTCAACTCACCACCAGAACCATTGGCCTAGAGCCAATACTTGCTTTTGATTGATGAACACAGTTTTGGTGACAAAGCTACCTTGTATAGATAATATTTTATGTGGACTAACCTTGTCAAGGTGAATATGGCCTACAAAAGTTGGGTGGGCTTGTTTGTGGGGTATCTAAGATTTAACTAATTGTCATGGCATTCAAAAGTATTATTTTAATATTTAAAGTAATTGGCACAAATACAGTAATGAAAATAATAATACATAAATGAAATGTAGGTTCAAAATGATCAAAGAATGCGACTTGCCTTCTTGCACCAAGTCTTCTTGATCTTGATCTTGTCCTGCGTCTTCTGGAGCTTGGTCGTCGAAGTCGTGACCTAGCGCGAAACAGTACAATAAAACAAATTCAAATAAAGTCCGGCTCGACAAGGAATGAGCTGGGAACAACATGCAAGTAAATAAAACAAGAAAAGAAACACAAAGGAAGGTAGATGGTGTAGTGGAGATTATTTGGTGTTTGGTTGATCTGTACGGATTTGAGATTCGGATTCAAGTACAACAAAAATATTGTAAATGGGTAAATAATCACAAAGAAAGGTGGTGCGTGATGACATGTATTTATCTGGAGTTTCATATGGTTGAACAGAGCTGAGATTTGGGCTCACGGGTTCGAAACGGTCAAATTTGACATATAATGTCAAATTAGGGTTTCGGGCGAAAAGGTGTCGGATAATGAATAGTACTTGTTTTTACTATTCATATACGACAATGGATCAGTGAATAATGACTAGAATCAGTGTTTCTGGTTTAAAGTGAACAGTAGATATGGTTTACGGTTTTGGATAGAAATGAATAGCACAATTCATTTTGGGTAATGAAACGATAATTAGGGTTTATTGTGCGGTGACTAGTGTTTGGACCGATTTGAAAGAATAGATAGCGAAAGTGGTTTTCTGGTTCGAGCGATCAAATTTGACATGTAATGTCAAATTAGGGTTCGGCGAAAAGGTCGATCGATGAATAGTATTATTTTACTATTCATGCCCGAAAATGAGTCAGTGGACACTAATAGGATTTATTGTTTTTGGTTAATGAACAGCAAATGATCTGAACATTAAGGGGTTGTAGTGTTTTTGGGTGAAAATAAATAGTAAAAGAATTTACTGTGTATTTTTCGGATTTGTGACAATACTTCGAATTTTGTCGGATGAACAGTAAATATTTCACTGTGCAAATGAACAGTAATGGGCTGAAATGAGTGAACAGTAAAGATCCCACTGTTCACGGGCTGTGAATAGTGTTGGGTTAAACCCAACACTCAAATGGGCTTCGGCCCAAAGTGGCCAGGCCTTTAAGGCCCGACTCGGGTGGCCTTGAGCTGCGCTCGGCGAAGGCGCGCGCTTCGGCTGCCGGCCGGCGGCAGCGCGTCACGGCAGCGGTGGTGGTCGGCGGCGGGAGCGGGTGGTGCGGGGAGCACCAGGGAAGCAAGGGGAACCCATTTTTGGCTTTGCCGGGACTGAGGAGGTTCGGAAATGGGGCGGCGGCGGAGGTGGTGCACGGCCGGAGCGAGGGGCGATGCTGCGCGGCGCTCGGTCTTGCCGGCCAAAGGAGATGTAGGTGAGCCGGTGAGTGGAGAGGAGCTCGGGGTGGTGGTTTGAGTGCATAAGGAGGTCCGAGGTGGTGTGGCGGCGTGAGCCGTGGGGAGGCGGTGGAGCATGGCGCGGCGAGCTCCGATGGGTTTGGGAGGTGAGTAAGGTGGGAAAAGGAGCGGAGAGGGGAGGCGGAGCTCACCGTGGGCTTGATTCGAAGCTTGGGTGGACGGAGGCGGTGAATTGGTGACGGGTCCGACGAAGAAGAGGAAAAGTGGCGGCGGTGATTCTTCGAAATTCGCCGGTTCGGAGAAGATGAAGCGGAGGAGGTGTCGGAGGAGAAAGGGAGGTTGGAGGCTTGCCCGGTGGCTTTATAGGTTAGTGAGCGGCTGCGCTTGGGAGGCGGCGGGAGCAGGAGGGCGGCGTGGTTGGCGGGAGGAAGAACGGCGTCGGGAAAGGAGGGGGGGGTGAGGTGGGGCGGCGGTGAAGGTTGAAGAGAGTTCTAGGCGTAGCGAGGTGGCACTGCGATCGTCGGTCAAGAATGGCGCGCGCAACACGCAGCAGCTGCGCGAGAGGAGGCGACGGGAGGAAGAAGAAGAAGGCGCCGGAGAAGGCGTTTTGAGAAGAGGAAAGCAGGTTGGCCCAAAATGGAAGGCGGAAAAGAGAGGAAGATTGCCAAATTGGGAAAGAATTCGAAAATCCAACAAAAATTTCAAAAACTTTTTTTTGAAATTCGGATTTTTGGGTTATTTCAGAAACACGAAAAGCGTTGCGCAAACAGCGTGCGCGAGCGCTGGAATTGATGGAAACCGCTGCGAGTGCGAGTGCGATCGCGATCGTTTGTGTGGCCGGCGTGCGACGTGCCGTCCTCGCGGTCAGCTCCCGTGGGCCGCGACCGTGCTAACGTGCTGCGTAACATTGGCGCGGGGACTTTGCCTGCTAGCAAAGTTGCGGTCGGCGTTGAAAACCGAGGCTTAGAAGTTTGAAGCAAGTAAATCGAGCTGCATGTTTCATATCCCTCTTCGACTTTGCATAGATGATGGGACTGTCAATGGTTTGAGGCCTCGTTTCAAACACAGATTTTTTTCTCTCTCAATTCTGCAAGGAAAAGAACTGTTTCCTGTGATGTTCTTATGTTTCAAGCAGGCATCGACTGATTTTGTGGAACCAAAATAGTACAACTGGTCTGTTTGGTTTGGTGAGAAATTTGCCCCACCAAACTTTACAAAAATTTGGTTACCAAATTGGTTACCAATTTTTTGACTAAGGATGGGTAAGAAAATGAATTAGGGTACCAAGGAAAAGGAATCCTGCCAAATTTTGGTAGCAAACCAAATACTTTCCAAATTCAGTCAATGCTACCAAATTTTGGTAAGACAAGCATTGGCAAGAATTGACAGCAAAATAAAAAAAAATGCCATTGTTAGAAAAAAAAAATGCCGTAGTCGTAGTGTCATAAACCTTCGGTTTGGCATTTCCTAAGTAGTACCCTGTGCAGAAGAAGTATGGACCGCGACTCGAGAGCTTGCTTTTTGTTGCTCTGCTTCTGCAGTTCTGCTTTGCTTTGGAGGTGAAGGATTTTTTTTTCCGTTCTTGTAGTGGTTGTTTGGATACCGTGGATTAGAAATGAGTTTTCAGAAAAAGAACAAGTCAATTTTACCCACAAGAAGTTTTCAAAAAGTCCACTTAACCCCCTTAACTACAAAACCAATTTTTACCCCATAATCTTTCAAAACCGGTGACATAACACCTTGAGGTGGTTTAGCTGGCCGGTTTTGCATAGAATAATTTCATTTTACCCTTAAACTTTTCAAAAAGCCCACTTAACCCATTGAACTACAAAACCAATTATTTTACCCGTAGTATTTCAAAGGAAAAAAAAAATCTATTTTGGCCCTTGAACTCTGCTAGAGTTCATTTTCACCCTAAACTCAAAAACTAGTTATTCTGCACCCCCAATTTCAAAACATGGTCAAATGACCCCCTCCCCCAATCCCACCTGGTTTTCTTCCACGTTGGCGTTGACTCAATCCCGGTTTGCAAATAATGCCCTGTGGCTCAACCAAACACGTCATACCTAGGCCCTCTCTCTCTCTCTCTCTCCCCCCCCAAATCCCTAGCTCCATTGCAAAGGAGAAATCGATTGCGAGGAGGCTGCTCTATATCTCCCCCAAATCCCTTGGTCTGGATTGATGGCAAGCTCGAGCAGCTCAAGGTCCGGTTTGTCAGCGGCGAGAACACATGCAGGTAGTGCGGCTACCTCGTTTTCATCCCCGATTCCGTACAGGGAGCGCCCTTTGGAGTACGTGCCAGTGGTCTTCTGCCGTTGCGGTGAGAAGGCAGCCAGATAGGTTTCCTGGAGTGATTTGAACTCCACAAGGAGGTACTTCACCTACTAGAGAGCTTAGGTAAGCATTTTTGTGTGTGCAAGATTTGGTTTATTTGCCTCTAAGTTGTTCTTTGTGGTTTGAAGTCGGAAGGTTGCAATTATTGGTGGTGGGATGACGGTGAGACTACTCCATTCCTGAAACTGGTCCTAGTTGATTTGCGTGATGCTGTGAGAACCTTTAGGAAGGAAAACGCAGAATTCAGAGTTTCGGTTGATGATGCCAAAGCAAGTGCTGTAAAGATGAAGGTTTCGAAGCGAGCAAAATTAGAAATGCTAAGAGCAGGTCTGCTCGAGAAGGATGCTTGTATAGCTGAACTTGGTCAGAAAGCATTTAAGTTAGAGAGTGATAGACTTATGCTTAAGTATTTGTTTGCAATTTGCATGGTAGTTGTACTAGGTTTGTTGTTTTGTTGATGAACATATAGTCCGATGTGCTATGTACTCTTTTACTGTGAAATGTAGTATTACAGAGTGTAATGTGGTTGATGAGCAAGTAATGAACATGTTTTGTGTTTGTGTGCTCATTGCAACCAAAGCAAATGACTGGCTTATGACTAAAATGTATCTCATTAGGTTCTGAAATGACTAAAATGTAATGTGGTTCTCATTAGTCTTCCATTGACCCTAGCATCACAAATCAAATAAACCAAGCCTCGAGATATGTATACTTCCCAGGAATGCAGTATACACACCCCGTTACAAAATCATGCATCAATTCCATACATCACAATATAACAAGTCTAGCAAAAGACATACATAATATAAAGTTATTACAAAAGAGCCGACTGGCCAAAAGACATCAAAGTATCAATAACAGCGGAAGCAAAAGGTGCCATAAGATGGCTTTAACCAAAATACGACCGGTTAGCCATAACCCACAAGGCAACCGACCAGACCGCCAAGCTAGTCGTCCATACCGCAGCAAAACTCACCAAAGTTGATCCCTTGGGGCTCAACCTTCTTCCTCTGCAACAATTAAGCAAAGCAAATGAGTACAAAAATGTACTCGCAAGACTGGGGATCAACCTTCTTCCTCTGCAACAATTAAGCAAAGCAAATGAGTACAAAAATATACTCGCAAGACTTACGGGTAACAAACCTAGTTACTACTACATGCAGGCTTTAATCAAAGGAGAAGACTCAAGGTTAATTTTCAGCATAAAGCAAGTTTTATTTGCAATAGATAATAATTTGAAGACAATTTTGACAATCTGAATTTTAACTGCATAAATAACAGCGATACAATAAGTAATATCATAAAGACATCCTGGAGATGACTAACCCAATAGCCATCATAACCATAGCACGAATTACCCATTCGTACCACCCATGTCAAGTTTTAATTCAAAAGGTTGTAGTCTAGTTCTTACGGGGCGTATCTGAGCGTGTCCATAACCTAGGACGAGGCTATTCGAATAGTTCAAAACCCTGTAGGGGTGTACCAATGTACCCACACTTCAGACCGCCTTTTTGCCAAGCTATTAAGCACACTTTCTTTGGTATGCCGACACGGCTAAGTCCTACGAGATATTTCCAATGAATGATGCTAATTAAGAGTCGTGACAACCAGAAGAGTAGGATACATCCGCCCATGGCTCAAGCCGCTGCGGATGCTCCCCCTTTATAAAAAACAGTTTTAACCACCTGTGACTCGTAATTAACACCTCCCAAAGTACCTCCCAATTAACACCTACGGCTATTTTGTTTTTATTTTTAGTTTTCACAAATAAACATAGCACAAAGATTGAAACATAGAGTCATAATAAGTTTGTGTGATCAAGGTTATCGACTATGTCGATAACCGCCCAATTCTACCAGTAACTAAGCATTGCTAAGCATCATATCGTAAAGACAAATAAGAGACCATAAATCATTCACTGGGCTCTAATTCACCAGTGAGGATAATAACCTATGGCAGTGGCAGGGGTGAACAATTTCAAGGCAACAATGCAATAGGCTTAGCTACCTCTAATCGACAAAATTAACTTTGACACAAGAAGCATGCATACTTAGTTTTTGCAAACAAGATATTAGAATTTAAAAGTAGTAGGAGCAATATGATCAAATGATGTTACACTGCTTGCCTTGCTGGACATCACTTTCTTGCTGCAGAGGATCACTCACGTAATCAATAATTTCTTCGAAACCTAACGCAAAAATACGATAAACCAATAAGGACGAAGAACACCAAAAGAAGCCCAACAGCAAAAGTTATCCAAATATCATGAAATTTACACATCAGCAAAGGTATGATTTTAAATGAATTTAGAAACAAGAATCAAGTCATTTGGATTTAGTATGAAAAAGTTATAGCTAAAAAAATTTCCCTCACCCTATTAATTCAACTAAATTAATTACTGGTACTGTTCATAGCATAAATTTCCAGAATGATCTAAGGTCTTAAATTTTTATGCTAGGTAGATAATGGCATCCTAAGGTCAGCAAAGTTGGGTTTACTCAATTTGGAGTTAAAATGATTTACTTATGATTTTTCTAAGTTGTAAATCTAGCACATATCACTTTTCAGAAATGAAATCATGATCAAAACCTATTTCATATTAAAGTATGCTAACAGAGGAATTTTACAAGCTTGAGTTTGCACATTTTGGAGTTATTTAGAAAAAGATATGTATTTTACAAGTTTTAATTCAATTTCTGGAATATTCACAAAAGACTGAAGCAAGTCAATAATGTTTACAAAATTTTCTGATAAAGAAACATGTCTAAATACATTTTTAGATTAAACTCTAGTCAAACATGAATTTAATACAGTAGGAATCATCTAAAAAGGACTTAAAACGAATTAGATATGAATTTCTAAAGTTTTAATACAATTTTCAGTTGATAATTAAAGATTTACCGAAATAAAACAAAACTTAACAAAAAGGAATCGACGTGGGCAAATGTGGGCCCTTGATTCGGAATCTAACGGCCCACGCGCATGGAGAATAGCGCACGCGTGCGACCCTAAAGAGACTCACCGTTGGATCTAAATCCAACGGTCCACGTGGATTGGGCCGTTTGGGCGACGCGAACGCTTAAACCAACCACGACCGTAGATCTTGAGATGGAGGGCTCAGAGCACAGTGCACTTCGAGTGGTCCGAACGTCTCCGCGATCTGAGCCATAGATCTAAAGATGGGCGGCCTAGGTCCATGTGCGGTCCGGGTGACCCGAACGGCACATTGATCTCGGCGTTGATCGCGAGATCGACGGTTCCTGTTGACGTGGAGTGTTCGGAGGCGCGAAAATCCCAGAAGATCTGGGCGCAGATCTTGAAATCGACGGTCTACGACACGCGCATAAAACACGTGTGAGTTTTAAGTGCGCGGGGTGTTTTAAACGCGCGGCCCACATGTCAGTGATACAGAGGGCGTTTTAGGACAGCTATTAAATACTAATTCCAATGATTAGTGATGATTAGCATTAATTATTTCTTAATATTTTCGCACAGAGGGGGGTTTAAGTGGGCGGGGGCCCACCTAGCAGTGACACATTAGGATGATTTAGGACACATTAATTGCTGCCTATGATTTGCAATTAATTAAACCCAATCTTTGTCTTAATGGCCTTGTTATTGCGGTTTTTGGCCTACAGGCCCACATGTCAGTGACTCATGGAGTCATTCCCGACAGCCTTTTAATTCTATGCATTAATTATCAATGATTAAGCATTAATGATGTCCTAAGGCGTTGATTAGGTCCGACGGGGGTTCTTAAGTGGCTGGGACCTCTGGTTAGTGGCACAGTGGGCCAGTTTAAGACATATTAATTGCCTCCAATGATTAACAATGATTAGGCCATTAATGATGTCCTAACCGGCAACGACACAAAGGGGCTTCCGTCCGGCAAAAACCGAGCGGCAAAGAACGGCTTGCCGCCGGCGGCTCTGGCCACGGCGGCGCCCACAAAGTGCCAAAATGGGTTCGCAATAGCCTTGCGGTCCCGATGGTGATGACCTCGCCAGCGGCGACGGCCTAGAACGTCGTCTAGCCGGAAAAAGGGCACGGTGACACTAAGGCCGAAAACGAAAATAGCTCAAAAGCTCCGCAGCAGTCCAAAGAAGTGGGTGCCACAGCATCTAAAGACTAATTAGAAGCTACCTTAAGCAAGATGAGCATCAAAGATGGCCGGAGGAGCTTGGACAGCAGAGAATCCCGCCGGAGTTGGAGAAGACAAAGTGAAAATGATGTTCTGAGCAAAATGAGTGAGAATAGATCATCACTAAAGCTTCATTATAGCTCAGAGAAGCTCCAAGAACAATTAATTGAGAAAAGAAGCCCTTACCGGAGCTAGAGGAGAAAGGGGGTAAAATCGGTCGAGATGATTCAAACTCAAAATTGGTCAATTCCTATGAATGAAACCCAAAATTGAGTTAGGGGAAATGCATAGGGGAATAAGGAGTTCAAAAGGGTACAATAAGAATTGAAGATGAATCACTGGAGCACCAAGATCCACAATTGAGCTCCACGGATCAACAATGGTGGTTTTGGTATTTTTGGTGTTTTGAGCTCCACAAACAAAGAAGGAGCTAGGGATGGTGTAAAGGAATATCAGGAGGGGTTTTGGGGACCTTATAAAGCTAGAAGATTAGGGTTTGGGCAAAAACGAGCTCCTCGGGTGAGCTTGGTCTATGGAGCTGCCGTAGACCAAAAGAGAAATGATGGTGGTGCAGGAGTAGGGCGAGGCTACGGCCGAAAGCAAGCCGCACACACTAAATGCCCGACCAGAGAGAGTTGACGAGGGAACTCGCAGTGACTCGGCCATGCCGCCCCCTGTTCACGCACGGCTCGAGGAAGAAGATGACCAGAAAAGGCTAGGGCTGTTGGAGGCGGTTTGATTTAAGATGGACGGCTAGGATTGCTTCAAGCTCTTGAGGTTTAAACCAACAGGGGAGATTACGAGCGTTGAATCTTAATCCAACGGTTGAGATTGAATCTTCAAGTGCGGCGTCTCCAAACGCTCCCACTCGATCGTAGCCATCCGATAGGATTTCAACGGCTGAGATTGATTGAGCCACTCGGGCGACCCGAACGGTCCAACGAATCAGGACGGTTGGATCATGATCCAACGGTCTAAATGAGTTGGCGCTACCGCGAGGTCTGAACGGCCCAATCAACGCGGGCTGTTCGATAGCAATCCAACGGCGGAAATGCCACGTGCCCATTGGGTGGCCCGCTGGTGCAATTAGGCGGTTGGGTTCAACCCAGTCAATTAGGTCGGGCTCGGGTCTCACTTGAGCCCAACACCCTTTGACTTAGGATTTTAAAATAACAGCTGGACTTTGGGGATTTATTTGGGGGTAGCAAAACAACTCTAAAAATTCTGAAAGTTTTACAGAAGCTTGCTAACTTAGATACTAACCTTGTATAAAATTTTCAGAGGTTTTCATGCAGTGCATGTTTCTCCAAAAATTCTGCAAGGTTCTGGTTTAGGGTTTTGACTAAAAGTCAAACAAGTTTGACTGACCTCCAAAAGCATTCAAACAATTTCTAAAAATTATGAAATTTTTCAGAGGGGTCACACACTAACCCTAGAACTTAGGAAAAATATTTCTAGGAGATGATCATAAGGTTTGACAAGATTATTTTTGGAAGACAAGGTTTTGGATCAAAAGACTTGTGACTTTGTATTTCCATAATTCTTGTACAAGAATTATTTAGAACATACAGGAAATACATGATGTAAGAATTTTTTTTAAATTCTACTCATTTTCTTACATTTGAAACACAAGTCCAAAATTGGGATGTTACAGTGCAGGATAAGGCAAGTTTGGCATTAGGTTTTGACAAGTATCTCATTACCACCAAAGAAATAACTAAAATGTAATATAAGCTAGAATGTTATGCATTGTACATAAGCCAGAATTGAACATAAACCATCAATAAGTATAACTAGAAGGAATTACTGAAATGTAACATAAACTAGAATGTACATAAGCCAACAAGTATCTCATTGCCACCAAAGCAAATGACTGAAATGTAACATAAGCCATAAGTTTAGCATAACTGGAAGGAATTAGGAACTAACATCCCAATAGCCACAAGTTTGGCATACATGGCAATTACAACACAATAACCACAAGTTTGGCATACATGGAAATTACAGCACATTTCCAATCCCGAATGAGTGCATCAGATTCTTATGGAGGCTCAAGAAGTTGTGGAACATGGCTTGTGCTTTTCTTTTGAGTTGGTCCTTTTGATTTCCTTGGAGGCTCCTCAGCATGAACAATAACACTTGCAGAAGCTTGTGAAGTGAGACTTATGGTCACCCTTAAACTTGCTTGAGAAGTTAGAACTCTAGCATCCAAGGTGCATAAAGCTGAACCTCCTTCCTTTGTTGTCACCTTGGCCTTAGCAGAAGCCCTGATGATCCTTTGGTTTGGCATTCTAGGCTACAAAATTTAGAAATAAGTATTTTTGTGAGACCCTGGTTTATTTAGCTTGTAATACTTAGCCTTCCCTTGGCTCTAGCATCATAAATAAAATACACCGTGCCTCGATGGACATGTGCTTCCCAGAATTGCAACACACATACATCTTTACAAAAGCATGCATCAATTCCAAACATCACAATATAACAAGTCTAGCAAAAGACATACATAATATAAAGTTATTACAAAAGAGTCGACTGGCCAAACGACATCAAAGTATCAATAACAGCGGAAGCAAAAGGTGCCATAAGATGGCTTTAACTAAAATACGACCGGTTAGCCATAACCCACAAGGCAACCGACCGGGCCGCCAAGCTAGTCGTCCACACCGCAGCAAAACTCACCAAAGTTGATCCCTTGGGAATCAACCTTCTTCCTCTGCAACAATTAAGCAAAGCAAATGAGTACAAAAATGTACTCGCAAGACTTACGGGTAACAAACCTAGTTACTACTACATGCAGGCTTTAATCAAAGGAGAAGCCTCAAGGTTAATTTTCAGCATAAAGCAAGTTTTATTTGCAATAGATAATAATTTCAAGGCAATTTTGACAATCTGAATTTTAGTTGCATAAATAACAGCGAGACAATAATGTAATAACATAAAGACAACCTGGAGATGACTAACCCAATAGCCATCAAAACAATAGTACGAATTACCCATTCGTACCACCCATGTCAAGTTTTAATTTAAAAGGTTGTAGTCTAGTTCTTACGGGGCGTATCCGAGCGTGTTCATAACCTAGGACGAGGCTATTCGAATAATTTTAACCCTGCAGGGGTGTACCAATGTACCCACACTTCAGACCGCCTTTTTGCCAAGCTATTAAGCACACTTCCTTTGGTATGCCGACACGGCTAAGTCCTACGAGACGCTTTCCAATGGACTGCGCTAATCAAGAGCCGCACGTATGGGGGTTAACCCTTAGTGACCTGCCGACGAAATATGGATCACAAGGACCCATACGTGGAGTAGGAGACACCGACCTCGCGGTACTCCTCCCCACAAACATGTCCATGTTGCATATAGTTAAATATACAACCCACCACGCGACTCATTAATTAACACCCTCCAAAGTACTTAGTCAAGAGAGGTCCCATATCCCTCTAGTGTGGTTAGCACGCAAATTGCTCAGTACGGTGGTGCAAGTAACTCGGTCCTTCATAACTCGAGCACCATTCCAGTCACACCAAAAAGCACACCATCTTACCATTGTGCCCAAGTCCAAATTATTTTATTTTTATTTTTAGTTTTCACAAATAAACATAGCACAAAGGTTGAAACATAGAGTCATAATAAGTTTGTGTGATCAAGGTTATCGACTATGTCGATAACCGCCCAATTCTACCGGTAACTAAGTATTGCTAAGCATCATATCGTAAAGACAAATAAGAGACCATAAATCATTCACTGGGCTCTAATTCACCAATGAGGATAATAACCTATGGCAGTGGTAGGGGTGAACAATTTCAAGGCAACAATGTAATAGACTTAACTACCTCTAATCGACAAAATTAACTTTGACACAAGAAGCATGCATACTTAGTTTTTGCAAACAAGATATTAGAATTTAAAAGTAGTAGGAGCAATATGATCAAATGATGTTACACTACTTGCCTTGCTGGAGATCACTTTCTTGTTGCAGAGGATCACTTACGTAATCAATAATTTCTTCGGAACCTAATGCGAAAATGCGATAAAACCAATAAGGACGAAGAACACCAAAAGAAACCCAAAAGCAAAAGTTATCCAAATCTTATGAAATTTACACAACAGTAAGGGTATGATTTTAAATGAATTTAGAAACAAGAATCAAGTCATTTGGACTAAGTATGAAAAAGTTATAGGTAAAATAATTTCCCTCAGCCTATTAATTCAACTAAATTAATTACTGGTACTGTTCATAGCATAAATTTCTAGAATAATCTAAAGTCTAAAATTTTTATGGTAGGTAGGTTATGACATCCTAAGATCAGCAAAGTTGGGTTTACTCAATTTGGAGTTAAAATGAATTAATGATGATTTTTCTAAGTTGTAAAACTAGCACATATCATTTTTCAGAATTAAAACCATGATCAAAACCTATTTCATATTAAAGTATGCTAACAGAGGAATTTTACAAGCTTGAGTTTGCTCAAATTGGAGTTATACAGAAAAAGATATGCATTTTACAAGGTTTAAATTAATTTCTGGAATATTCTAAAATGGCTGAAAACAAGTTAATATTGTTTATAAAACTTTCTGTTATAGAAACATGTCTAAAAGCATTTTTAGATTAAACTCTAGTTAAACATGAATTTATCCCAGTTGGAATCACCTAAAAAGGTTTTAAAATGAATTAGTTATGAGTTTTCAAAGTTTAATATAATTTTCAGTTGATAAATAAAGATTTACCGAAACATAATCAGACTTATCAGAAATAAAACGACGTGGACGAACGTGGGCCTTCGATTTGGAATCTAACGGCCCACGCGCACGAAAAATAGCGCACGTGCGCGAGCCTAAGGAGGTTCACCGTTGGATCTAGATCCAACGGTCCACGTGGATTGGGCCGTTCGGGCGACGTGAACGCCACGATCAACCACGGCCGTAGATCTCAAGATGGAGGCCTCAGGGCGCTGCGCACTTCGGGTGGTCCGAACGTCTCCGCGATCTGAGCAGTAGATCTAAAGATGGGTGGCCCAGGTCCATGTGCGGTCCGGGTGACCCGAACGACACATTGATCTCGGCCGTTGATTGCGAAATCGACGGTTCCCGGTGACGTGGAGTGTTCGGAGGCGCGAAAATCCCAGAAGATCTGGACCGCAGATCTTGAAATCGACAGTCCACGATGCGTGCGAATAACACATGTGGGTTAAAGTGCGCGGAGAGGTTTTAAATGTGCGAGCCCACCTAACAGTGACTGTAAATGTCGGCTTAAGACACATTAAGTGCTAACCAATGATTAGCATTTAATGAACTCAAATTTATCCTAATGAACCCGTGACTGTGGTTTAAAGCCAACGGGCCCACATGGCAGTGACACACGAAACACTTTCGGACACAATTAAATGCCAACTAATCATTAACAGTGATTAACAATCACTAGCCATTAATGATTGTCTTAACAACAACGGCACAGAGGGAGTTCTCCCGTGTGGCAAAACCCGAGCGGCAAAGAACGGCTTGTCGCCGGCGGCTCCGGCCACGGCGGTGCCCACAAAGTCCCAAAATGGGTTCGCAATAGCCTTACGGTCCCGATGGTGATGGCCTCGTCGGCGGCGATGGTCCACAACGCCGGCTAGCCAGAAAACAATGACGGTGACAATAATCAACCGAAAGCGAAAATGATCAAAAGCTCCGCAACAGTCCAAAGAAGCGTGTGCCACAGCATTTAGGGACTAATAAGAAGCTACCTTAAGCAAGATGAGCTTCAAAGATGGCCGGAGGAGCTTAGACCTCAGAGCCGAGGAAGAAGATGTGAAAATAGAGACCTGAGCCAAAATGAACACCAGTGGTGGTCAAAATAGCTTCATTATAGCTCATAGAAGCTTCATGAGCAAATAATTGAGAAATGAAGCACTCACCGGAGTTGAGGAAGAAAAGGGGTAAATTCGGTCGAATTTGAACAAACCCCAAATTTGATAAATCCTGTGAATGAAACCCAAAATTGAGTTAGGGAAAATGCAAAGGGGGTTAAGGAGTTCAGAAGGGTACAAGAAGAATTGAAGATGAACCACTGGAGCACCAAGATCCACAATTGAGCTCCACAGGTCAACAATGGTGGTTTTGGTATTTTTGGTGTTTTGAGCTCCACAAACAAAGAAGGAGCTAGGGGTGCTGTAAAGGAACACCAAGAGGGGTTTTGGGGACCTTATATAGCTAGAAAGTTAGGGTTTGGGCAAAAACAAGCTCCTCGGGTGAGCTTGGTTCACAGCATAACCATGGACCGAAAAAGAAATGATGGGGGGCAGGAGTAGGGCATGGCTATGGCCGAAAGCAAGCCGGCACGCACTAATTGTCGACCAGGGAGACGTTGACGAGGGAACTCGAAATGACCTGGCCATGCCGCTCCCTGTTCACGCACGGCTCGAGGAAGAAGAAGAGCAGAAAAAGGCTAGGGTGCTCGTGAGCCGTTAGATTGAAAATGGACGGCTCAGATCACACCGGAGCTCTAGAGGTTAAAAGAGTAGGGGAGATCGTGAGCCCTAGGATTAGATTCGGACGGCTGAGATTGCTCAAAGCTTCCGAGGTTCAAAACAAAAGAGGAGATCGTGAGCGTTGGATCTAAAACGGATGGTCACGATTGAATGTGACAACCGGGTGACCCGAACAGCCCAATTCATCTGGATGGTTGGATCTTGATCTAACAGTCCAAATGAGTTGGCACGATCGCGAGATCCGAACGTCTCCGACGAACGTGGACGGCCCGATTGAAATCTAACGGCTGATAGCGCCTGCGCGCTTTAAAACGGGCTCGAGTATGGCTAGTCGACTGAGCCAAGTCAAGTGGCTCGAGCCCGAGACTGGCCCACACCTGAGGAACAGTGAAACCAGAATTAGGGTTTTTAATTTGAGCTGAGACTTTGGGGATTTATTTTAGGTAGCAAAACAACTTCAAAAATTCTGAAATTTTTACAGGAGCTTTCTAACTTAGATATTAACCTTGTGTAGAATTTTCAGAGGTTTTTATGCAGTGCATTTTGCTCCAAAAATTCTGCAAGGTTCTGGTTTAGGGTTTGACTGAAAGTCAAACAGGTTTGACTGCCCTCTAAAAATATTCAAACAATTTCTAAAAATTGTGAAATTTTTCAGAGGGGTCACATACACTCCTTAGAACTTGGGAAAAATATTTTCAAAGAATGATCACAAGATCTGACAAGAATATTTTTGAAAGCCAAGATTTGGATCAAATGACTTATGACTTTGTATTTCCATAATTCTTGTGCAAGAATTGTTTGGAAAATACAGGAAATACATGATGTAAGAAAAAGTTTTAATTTCTACTCATTTTCTTACATTTGAAACACAAGTCCAAACTTGGGATGTTACAATTTTACCCTCATTCTCTAGTAAAAGTGCATAACTATTTTAGTAGTGTTTATAGTCCTATACTCACATTCTGTATGGTAGT
Organism: Ampelocalamus luodianensis; assembly: GCA_036346255.1. Lineage (NCBI taxonomy): Eukaryota > Viridiplantae > Streptophyta > Magnoliopsida > Poales > Poaceae > Ampelocalamus > Ampelocalamus luodianensis. Next base: position 14,700,090 of record CM070636.1, on the reverse strand, counting down.
TCCAGTCCTCTCAGAGAAGAGTACTCCTACTCCACTACACTTTCTCTTGTTATTAGAAGCATTTGTTGTTCCTGCAAGAGTCTTCCTCTTTCCAAGATTGGTTGACCATTGCAGTGAACCTCTAGTAACCATGCCGTATGTGGAAGATAGGTTGTCAGCTAGAGCAAGGAAGAAGGGTAATGGTAAAAAGGTTGAGATTTTACTATAGGTGGTCCAACAGGTACACCAACTGAAGCTGCAGCTCCTTGGGTGTTTCCATGTCCTACAGATGAGGTAGAAGTCCTTCCATTCCTTTTATCACAACTTGATCTGTTGTGTCCAGTCCCTTTACATTTTCTCACCTGATGATTGTGCCAACCCTTGATATTTTGGTGGCCTTAGGCTTTTCACTGGCTTCTCTTTTTCCTCTCCTTTCTGGGTCTACCTGGCATCTTAACATAGCCAGGTGCTTTAGGCTTAGGTCTGTTCGACATTAGCCAAGCACTCATCTCCTCAACTGGTTGAAGGCAGTGCTCATATGTTTTGTTGAACTCTTCAACAACATAACAATTGTCGATGAAATCTTCAACTGACTTAGAAGCAAAGAAGATGTAGGACAATGCATGGCAACAAGGCAAACCAGATAGCTGCCAATACCTACAAGAGCAAGCCTTTTTCAACAAGCAAACAATGAATGTATTATTGAGGTGCTTAACTTCAAATGCATCCTTACCATTAGAAATTGCATTGCACAAGCCAGATTCGGTAATGTATGTCTTCAGTTTCTAGAATATGTTTGGACAAATATGCCCTAACCATCTATAAGACTTTGCCCTATTCTCTTGGATTCTAATCATTACTTTCCTTCTAATAGCCTCAAGCATGCTTATTATAGGAAGGTAGCTTGTACTATCCAGTTGTTAAAGGACTTACACACGTTGTTATCAACTAAATTATAGTTGATTCCCAGGTTGAACCATGCCCTACTCCAATGATGTTGGTCAGTATTCATCATAGGTTTAGCTCATTCGGGTGTGTCTAGTGCTAATTTTGCTCTGTGATAGTTGAACAGTCTCTAGCAGGGTGCTTTTATACATCTCTAAAATTTCTTCTGATACTCCTTCTTGAGCTTCTTCCTCCAGTTTGCATAAATATGTCTAGCACACATTTTGTGTTCTGCTTTTGGAACCCAATGTGCTATAGCATTGAGAAGTCCCTGCAAGGAAATAACAATGTGAGTATATCACAATTATAACTGATTTGAAGGACACTCTCCTATCTTAACAATGTTAGTAAGGAAATAACAATGTGAGTATATCACAATTATAATTGATTTGAAAGATAGTCTTCTATCTAAACAATGTTACTACCACACATTGCATGCCTTCTGTTGGTCTGAGATTATCACCCAACCATCACCATCTCCTATTTGAATATCCTTGAATAGCAGTGCATAGAACCAACCCTAGGAATCATTGATTTCTTTGTCCACAACAACCCAAGCATTGGGATACATATGGTTGTTTGCAACCCTCCCAAGAGTACAAAGCAATTCATCATTTGTAGCACCTTTGAAGAAGCATCCATCCAATCCTACCACTTTTCTGCAACTAGTAAGAAATCCTCTCTTGCATGCTTCAAAGCAAACATAGAACCTCTTGAAGATAGGTTGCACCATGTCTGTATCAAGGTTCACATACTTCCTGGGTTACTCCTCAATAACTCAAGTTGATAGTTAAATAATCTTGAATACTCTCCCTTAGTGGCATCCAATAACCTTTGCATCATAGTTGCTTTTGCTCTCTTCACCTTTGAAATGTTGAGATCTGCAAACATTTCCTCTTGAAATGTGGATTTCAAGCTTTGAATGCTCCATGTAGGATTATCCCTAATTAACTTTTCATACTTCTCAGCTATTTTCTTTGCTATCACAAGGCTGATATCTCTTCTAGGTGGGCAAGTGTGCTCATCTACCGGACTGGCCACTTGCCAACTATCTGTTCTACTGTTAGTAGACAGAAGCATGACCCATGGACACTTTGGACAATCACACTTTGCTCTCAACCTTTCCTTTTCATTCTTGGGAAACTTTATCACCTTCCTCTGGGCCAGGGCATACTTGATCACAGTTCTCTTGAATTGCTTCTTGCTTCTAAACTTCATACTCAAGCTGAAGTTAGGTACTTTAGCCTTGCTACCAAACCTGGGGTTTATGGACTTCTTCCTGACAATGTCACCATCGCTACCCTCTTCTGAAAATGAATCTTCATTGTCACTGCTTGGAAAGTGGGGAGTGTCAGTGCCCTCATCTAAGTTTTCTCCATCAACATGCTTCCTCTCTTGTAATGGTGCTCCACCAATCACATCATCATCGTCACCTTGTGGAATAGCATTGCCTTCCTTCACTTGCTTATTATATTCCTTTAATTTGGCCCTTATTTCTGTAGCCTCCTCCTCATCCTCAGATGTGTCACAATCTCCAGGGACAAACTCACTATCAGAACTGGAGTATTCTTCTCGGGGTTTCTCAACCTGCATAACTTCTTGTAAAACATCCATCCTCTATGATTGGCTCTTCTCTGTAAAGGTATAACCATATATCTTTCTCAATGAAGCTATGTCCTTCTGCGTGTCAACTAAGGAAGATGGGATAATTTGCACCTCCTTTGGTCCTTGTTGCTGCAACTGATCGTTCTTGGATTCCTTATCTGGAGTCAATGCATCCATCTCTTCCTTAAAGTCACTATCTTGTCGGCCATTGCCATCATCTTCCTCTGATTCCCCTTCAACTGGTATTGTCTCCACATATATGTCAGCAACCTCTCCTTCAGAAACATAGTTGGACATTACCTGGCAAGCCTTGTCATCTACTAGCGCCCTTAAACCATTCGCAAGCTTTTTATCGGGAAATAACCAATGCAACAACATTCCATGCAATACCTCGCAGTGGTTCCAAGGTGCCTACTAATCTCAAGTAAAGATACTTTATCTCGTTCAGTGTAAGACATACGCTCAGAACCCCCATAATAATGCAATACCTTCCCATCATTAATAAACTCTCCATTCAAGTGGAATCTCACAACAAGCTTATCCAAAACATTCATCCCTATAGTGCAAGGATATCCTACATGTGTTCTAACAAAAAAACATCAAGATCCAACAATATCTGAGCACAACAATCCTGTTTGGATCGAACCAAAACCCAACAGATCCTACAAGCACTAACCTTTACGAATGTCACTTCAGAGTCTCTCCTCCTTCAGCCCTCTATTCTCCCCAAATGCACATGGTCCTCGTGGATTTGGTCGTCGCAAGCTCTGCTACAGCTGGCCGCTAGGGATTTGGGGATAGAGAGAGAAAGGGCGAGAGAGGCAAGAGAGAGAGAGAGAGGTAACGACTCGAGGTTTGTTAAGGGAATTCTGTTGCCCACGTGAATGAGTCAACGGCCAGTGTGGATTGAGTTAGCGCCAGCGTGGTTTGAGTCAGCGCCAGTGTGGAAGAAAACCAGGTGGGATTGGGTCAGGAGGGGGGTATTTGACCAGATTTCGAAGTTCATCTGTGAAAAACAACTAGTTTTCTAGTTTAGGGTGAAAAATGAACTCTGGGTAGAGTTCAAGGGCCAAAAATAGACTTTTTGCTATTTCTAGATGAATGTGTTCACCTCCTATTTGTCCTTCTCCCTCACCACTGCTGTCGCCACCCCCCTCTTCTTCCCTAGCACTGCCACCGCTCGGCCTTGCATCCCTACTGCCATGGGCCATCTCTAGGAGCACCACTAGCACCCCTTGATTCCCCTATGGTCCCAGGGATCCATTTTGGCCGTTGTCACCACCTTCTAGGCCGCCGCTCGCCGCCACTATGTAATACCCCAAAATATATCCGAAAGGATTTATCCGGGAGAGAATAAGTAGTCGGGAGAAGGGTTCTTTTAGAAAATCACCAAATCAGGAAACGAGAGGGGGTTTTTCGCATTTAGTTGGCAACTCGGGCCCTGGGCCTTGGCCCATGTGGGCAGGCCGGCCATAGGGGGGAGGCGCCACCCCCTCCCCCAAACCCTAGCCACTCCCCCACTCTCCCACCCCTCCCCCTTAGTGGCCGCCAACTCCCTCCCTCCCCTCCTCCTTCATGCCCCCAACCCCTCCTGCACACCTCCCCTTGCATCTCCCTAGGCCTCCCTTGCTGCCAATGAAGATCAACCATCTCCATTGCCGGTCAAGTGGTTTGGAGAGGGAGATCGCACTCGTGGTGACCAACCAAGCAAGGAGAAGAAGGTGAAGGAAGGAGCTCTTCTTTGCGGGGCAAGTTCTTCATCTCGCTGCGATTTTACAAGGGTATCAAATGCCGTTTTTGTTGTTGGGTTAATCGCAGAGGTGAATTTGATTAGGGTTGATCGGATCAAGTTCTGTCTGTTGAAAAGTCAATTCTGTCTAGTTTCTTGCGTGGCTTGTTTCGTGTGCTTAGAGGCATAATTAGGAGTTTTGATCTCCTAGAGTTATGTATATTATGTCATTAGCTTTCAGTGTCCGCCAAGAACGCCCAGATCCGATTAACAGTTAGAAAGTTATGAATTTTTTAGTATCGCTGCCCTGCTGATCTGTCAGCATTGGGACAGTTTGTAGAAAATTGGATAAAACTGTTAGTTAAAGGGAAAATCAGGGGATCTCAGTATAACGAAAAATGTGGGTAATTTCTATACCTTTTCATAGAGATAAAGAACTCACGATTTGGACTTTCGTAGCAAAAGTTATAGATGTTTTAGTGTACTGTCCAGAGAACCCGACGTGAATTCCGATGTCTGATAGTTTGGCTTGCTAGGGGCAGTAAATGGCAGTATCAAAAGGGCTCCCCAACTAAGTTTATTTAGGTAATTTAATTACCTTTTCAGAAAGTCCAAGAACATCTTATTTGGACTCCTGAGAAGGACGTTATGTATTTTAGAAGTTGACTATCCATAGCGGGCACCAAATCGATCGCTAGAAATTAGAAGTTGGAAAACACTTGGGGTTTAGTAAGTTCAATTGTGTTGTTATTTATGCTTTTGGTCCAGTATGTTGGTCTTAGATTGGGTTATCTTTATGTTCAGGTGGGAGCATGATCCCAGGGGTAGCGCCCTCTTCGCGTCCACCGTTCTCACACGGTTGAGGCAGGTATTCGGGTTATCATATAATTATGCTTGTATGCTGAGACTGTTTGTGTTTGGCTCATAATAGCCATGCGTGGATGATATGGTGATGAGTTCCAATTTATCTTGGTGAATGTAAGTACTCTGATTGATAGAATAATTATGAATGTTTGATAGAGGGTGCTAGTACTTTGATGCGTATTAACTATGCAGGGTTGATAGTGTGATATGTATGATTAAGGATGGTGAATACTTGAGAAATGATTAATTGATATTCATGAGTGATTGTTCAAGTTTTCTAGTATTATGAATAAATGTGCTATTCATGGGTGCTAGAATGCTATGAATATCAATGATGAGGAATGCTAGAAGTATGAATAAGTTATTCATGTATGACGTTGTTGTGAATACATATGTATGATGGTTTAACGTTTTGTTCATGTACATCATGCTATCATATTGGAGGCTCGGTCACGTGGTGACAGAGCATATTTGAGGTCCCCATTATGTAGATGACGGGCTTGAGGTCCCCACATTCGTGGAATGTGGGCTATGAGCAAAGAGGTCCCCATCATTAAGATGATGGGCAAAGGTCGCTATACATGTGGTGTATAGGCTCTTGGTCATCATGTGCGAGGGCACGTGCAAGGGTATCTGGCGACGGTTGTATACCCGCATTACGGTAATATGCGAAAAGAGATAAAGATCAAAGGAGTATTGCATTGGTCGCATTTCATAAGTTAAAAAGGCTATGTTTAGTGTAACGTTATTGTGGTTCATTGATGCTATGCTTGTGTTCTTGTTTATAGCATTGTTCATACTTGTTGAGTCTTTGGGCTCACTCGTGCTTTAATGTGTTTTAGGTACCAAAGGCAGGAACGACACGCATGGGGGGGGAATAGATGTTGGATACACTCACTACCTCGCACTCTTAAGGCGTTTACCACTTAGCTTCAATTTGGAAATAAATAAACTGCTTGGTTATCACCCATAGATGGTTTTGGTTTGAGAACTGTTTATTTGTAATAATGAGATTGCCAGGTCTTGGTTTGTTCATTTGATTATCATACATGATAATGAGAATTTTGTTAAATGTTAATATTTATTATTGAACTCTTGGTATAGCTGATTAAACAAAGGAGACTCATCGAAAATTTGTAGATTGTGCTAGATTAGTTTAATTCAGTAGCATTCGGGCTCTTTGAGAGTTGGGGTGTTACACGCTACCTCCTCCTCTATTTCCACTACTCTGCTGCTCTCTCTCTCTCTCTCTCTCTCTCTCTCTCTCTCTCTATATATATATATATATATATATATATATATATATATATATATATATATATATATATATATATATATATATATATATATGACAGTGGGCTATAGGAACCACATCAGTCAAACCACCTTAGGATGTTATTTGACACCGATTTGAAATATTAAGGGGTGAAAATTGGTTTTGTAGTTTAATGGATTAAGTGGACTTTTTAGAAAGTTTGAGGGGGGGGGGGTTAAAATAGACTTATTCCTGCCACGTATGCAAAACCGTTTGGCCAAACCACCTCAAGGTGTTATTTATTCCGGTTTTAAAAGATTTGGAGGGGGGTGGGTAAAAAACCGGTTTTGTAGTTGAGGGGGTTAAGTGGACTTTTTGGAAAGTTCGATCGGGTAAAATGGAATTCCTTCAAAAGACAAGCTTTAGTAGGTTTTTTTTTTAAGAAAATGGGTTTTAAGTTGTTATTGTGTTAGAATGGGTTTATAGATTACTTAGTTTGGATTAGAAAAACTATAACGAGTTTTGACCAGTACAATGGTTGAGATATACGACACAATGCATTTTAGTATGTTGCCAGTTCCTGTTCTAATAGTATAGCTTTTGACCACTCGATCAACACCCCATCATCTGCATACAGTTCGATGTAGCACCTTTCGAGGCAACCAACGAGGTGCGACGGCGTGCTGGAGTGAGCCCCAATCCCCCCTCCTCCTCGCTCTCCCCCCACGTCGAGCACACCTGTTCACTCTCCTCATCTTACCACTACTCGTCGGAGAGAGAGTTGAGGTCGATCCCATTGGACTGGAGGTGGCGCGGTCAGAGAATGAGGCGAGCTCATCCTGGACCCCGCGCTTGCGGTCGGCACAACCCTTAGCGAATGGCGGATCGACGCGGCAGCGACAATGAGCTTCTTAGGTGCTTCATTGACAGATAGAAGAAGGATGTGCGGCCATGCGGGATGGGAGCTTGATTCCTTCTCATTGCTCAGGTGCAACATATTTTTTTCGGTTTTTGAATCGCTGGATTCGGCGAAAGAGCCATATAAACTGGACAAAGCATGCCTTTCTTGGCTTTTTGGCTTAGATCAAGTATAGGTACTAGGTAGCATATGAACCTTAGAGGTTTAGTATATCCGATATGTGTGCTACCACCCAGGGTTCACATTACTGGTTAAAAAAAATTCGAAGGGTAGCGATAACCCCGGTTATCATCGGTAACCAGAAATTTCATTCAATTTTGGTCAGAATTTTTATCTTTTTTAAAAAATTTGAATTGTAAATTTTAAAAAAGCAATTTCAGACAAATTTCAAGCAAATTCGATTTTTTGGACAAAATTCATCCAAACCAAAAATTTCAGGGCTGGTTTGTAGTTCTATCGGCCCCCACCGATAAGGCTGATTACCGCTGGTAACCGACCAAATTTCACCAAAATTTGTTTCTCTGCTCCCAACTCACCTTAGATAGTTGGGCTTGGCACACCCCAACCAACCTTATAATAGGGGAAAAGCTCTCAACTCTTGATCTGGCTTTGCCTCTTACGAAACGCGAATAGAAGGTGATGGCCGGTAGGTCATGGGTTAAAGTGTGATCACATCTTTCTCCTGGATTGATGGTCTACTAGTGACCGTTTGTGTCACAGCATGGGTGAAAAGTAGATTTTTAAAATGTTTTATAAATAAAAAACTTTTTCAATCAAAATTTTGAAACTTGAATGGTGATGACCATGATAGAAGATGTAGTACATACTATAGATGACTAAGCATGCATTGAACTTTTGTACTATCCACTTGTTGGGCTTGAAAGTACTTACTCTTGCTATTAATCCCTTTTTTAGAAGCGGTGAACTGGATACGATATAACAAGACAAAATGACAACTATGGTGGGACTACTACGTCAAGGACTTCATACCACTTCATTCATATCAAAATCCCCATTGTAAGACTGACAGATGCGAAGGTGAAGGTAGTCCTAACTATTTCTATGTTAGGAATGACAATCTTGCCTGATAACCCGATTACCTGTGAGTAAAAACACTAATAGAGGTGTGTATCTTCTTTTTTTTTTTTTTGCTCGTGGACACATTCGTGGGCATAAAGTTCTGCCCGATGGGTAAATGGGCATGGGCATGGGGACCTTTGCCCATGGCCGCTTCGCCCGGTAACCCGCCATCTGGCGCGAGATGGGCCCATCTGAGAGAAATCCTAGACCCCACTAGTCCACCATTGCCCACCCTCTACTCTAGGGTGAAAGCGGGTGGATATTGCTATTCTCGTATCTGGCCCATATTGTTTTCCGGATTCGGGCTGGATCGTATACAAATTTGGGATATGGGTGCGGGACGGATTCGAGTTGGAAATGAATAAAAATAGACGGATAGTACATGCATACATAGAGTGATATATGTTGGATCAAACCGCATTAGTACATGACCATAATACCAAGTTATCAACCAAACCACTGTCCACACATAATAACATAAGTAGCATGATATGACTTCATCTTTGTTTATGTATACATGTATTATGTATAGTACCTAAAACCAATGTAACAACAAAAGAAAGAAAGATCAAGCTACAAGGCTACCACCAAGAAACCAAGGGCATTTAGATCGCCGCTACTAACACATTTAAATTTGTAATATTCCTTCCCTAATTACGTTTCCTAATTCTCCTCTCATTAAATCATTTAGAAAAAAGAGGGAAAAGAAGAGGTTAGTGCAGAAGGCCTGCCTGTCCCATTTGGCCCAACATGTTAGCATAAGAGGGGAGGAACGCTTGGTTTCCTTTGTGCTCAAGATGCTAGCACTGCCGCCTCCATGTGGTTGCTACCACGGCTACCACCTTGCGGTTACTGTAATGTTGCTGAAAATCAAACAGGGTTGGTTGCATTTTTAGCTGCTTCATTGCTTGATGTGTTGTCTTCTTGTTTAATGCCCTTTGAAACAATAGTTGGCGGGGCACCCGTGGGCGATAGGTATGGGCGAGGTTATCTGCCTGTCGCTCTTCACCAGCATACCTGTGAATGAAGAAATGGCTGGCTGGCATGGGTATAGGCGAGCACTACCCTTGATCGCCACGTCTGATTGCTATCACTATTCTCTTTTGCAACACTCTGATTAGGGTCATCACTCTAGAAAACGTGGCATTGTCGGGTAATAATCCTTAAGTTTCATTACCAAAGTGGTGATGACACGATGCGTCAGAGGTCTTCGATACTTCAAAGCTTTTGCATCAGATTTCATGGTTGAATTCAACTTTGAATCAAAATGCGCGCAATGTTATTGTTTTTCTCTAGTGGACAAGGGCTAGTTTGAGTGGCCCAAGAGCAAGCCAATGACATTGCGGCCCAATCAAGGAGTAGTCACGACAAGCGTAATACGATGATGTCACTAGATAAGCACTTACTTGTTGCTTCTAATAATCGGCTTTAATCATGGCCAGGAGCGTACTAGTTAGCAAATAGTGGCACTATATGGTCAAGATAAGTTCCCAATCTCTGGACAACAAAATCGAGGGTAAATTAATATATGTATGATTAAGGTTGAAATTCCTGAATTGAACATTATTTTGAAAATATATAAGAATTTTGAGGTCACCGGATGAGCACTTGCTTCCTATGGAGAAGGAATATATGGTACCACAAATTAGAGTTTTTGGCTAAAATGGTACTGTTGACGTCCTGAATAGCAAAAGTAGATCCTCTCTCTATGTCAAATGCAAAATAGTATCTTGCCCAGGCCCCTAGAGGACCGGAGTCATCGTGTGGGCGACACGTCAGTAAATCTGGCCTCTAGGAGCATGGACAGGGCGAGTCTGGCCCTCAAGGGAACAGACCAGGTTAAGTCTGGCCCCAAGGGCACGGACCAGGCTGAGTCCGGCCCCCCGAGGCACAGTGCTCTATCGGTCGGTCGATTCAAAATGGTCAAATAGTGTTTCCTTTCCTTTGGAACATGTACAATGTGCTATTTTTGAATTTGACGTGCAGAAAGGGCTGCTTTTGCTATTTATGACATCAACAGTGTCATTTTAGAAGGAAAAAAAACTCTCGCAGATTATTCCAACCCTCTATTGCGCAATCATAAGAATCCAGCTCAAGCAACCCGAGATCGGTAGGAACTCAGGTTCCAGCCCATTAAAAACCCAAAATTCATCCAAGTGCATTCGCGTTCCTTTCATCTTTTGTCCTTCAAAAATAGTACCATCTGGGACCTCTGAGTAGGTGGGGAAGGAGAGGATCATCTGTATTACTGTCAATGTAGAGATACTACGATTATGCACGTACATTAAGAGCAATCTCTACCTTCCGATCCAAAAGTGAAGGTCGAAATCGATTACTATAGTATTTTTGTTGCTCTGATGGTCTCTATAGTAAAATCCTAGAGTGCTTTCCTCCACTGTTCTTTGCACTATTTTTGCTCTGATACTACAGAACACCGTTCGCATGCCACAAACACCTTTGCTCATGCAATGTCCTCTGCATTCTTTGCAGAGGATCCGAATCCGTGGGGAAGCACCAAAATGAGCCCCATAGCAACGAAGCGAGGATAACCTTTCTCGGCCTTTTGACTAAGATCAAGCGGAGTATTGTTCTTTTTAGTTTAATATCTGATACATGGCTATGTGCCTACTTTGATATCAAATGGGGTCGACTATGCTGCAGGCGAATGAAAACAACAGAAAACCCAATCACTTTTTCAGTCCATAGGATCACCATCTGATGGCTCCTATTTTTTCTCTCTAATTTACACTTTAATTCTTTTCTAAGTTCACTTGTGGGCTAATGTTTATGGGCTGTTTATTTTGCTTATCGAATCTATGCGGCCGTGGGCTTGACCTGTTACGAGCCTATTTGCCCTTGGGTCGGCCCATTAAACGTGTGCATTGTGTGTGATCTGGGCAATTACATGCAACCTTCTGAACCAAGAAAAAAACTAGACAAAAAAACAAAAAATATGCAATAGCCCATAAGATATACCACACAGTACCCACATCACAAAAGATTGCACACAGTAGATCCAAAAATAAAAACATACGAAAGAATAACACAAGATTGAATAAAAAAGAATCAAGGCTGAGAAAGAAGAAGAAATAAAGAAGAACACGACAGAGAGGGTTGAAGGAAGGAGATTACTAACTTTACAAATTTACATATAATAAATGTACAGAGCATGCCTTAGCTCTTGGGCATCCACCTTGTATGGTGTATGTATTTCTAGTGATTGTCTAGCCGTAGGAAAATATGGGGCAAAAACATAAGTCTTTTTGCTTAGCTAATTGTCTAAAAACCCACAAAAAGAATTGATATTACTTAACACGCAAGTGTCAAAAGAATAGGTTTCAAACCACTAGGCATCACTGCCTAGTTCCTACCACTTGAAATAACGGTTACCTTTTAGCTAATAGCATTAGCAGTTACAAAAATTAAAAAGGAAAGGGACTATTTGACAACATGGAGAAATTGAAAATCTCCAGCTCTACGCATAAGTCTTTCTGGTTAGCTGGGCCAAAACATGTAAAAAGGTACATAATATTTCACCTTTGTGGTGCCGAATATCAACTTGGAATACGAACTCTACCTCTAGATAAAGCATTGGAGCTTAGAACATATAAAAAGGGTAAGCTCTACTCAACTACAGGATGAATTCCTTTAAATCAATGTTATCTAGAACATGGAAAATCGGGGAAGCGTATTAGTGAGATAGGGAACAATAGGGCAATGCTGAAGTGGTGGTTGCCAACGAATGAAGTACTAGCATTTTTTTTTTGCTTTTGAACCATTTAACTCAAGTGATTAGTACTAAGGTAATCAAGCACCATATAAAGAATGTCACAAAAATGACTCACTACTCAAAATTCCTACTATATAGTTCTTGATGTCTAGCTTCCAGCTAAACAAAGCAAACTAGAGTACAAGAGAAAGTAAAGGAATGTCAACATGGATCCATATTTTATTCTATGGACCAGATTACCATACCACAAAATTAAGCAAATTTCAAGAAAGTCAAAAGTTAAATTACAGTAAATATCCACAAAATTGCAGTTCTTATTTGTATAAATCGTAGAAAGTCAAAAGTGTAACATGTGTACAAATTTGTTGCAAGTCTAAAGCTGTCAATTATTTTTCAATGATACTTAGCTTGAAATACATCTTATTTATTAGCTGTTCAAAATCACATTTTTCTAGTATATATGAACATAGCAGCATCTAGCAAAAAATGTAGTGGTGAACAAGTAATAAGAAATGTGAGTATGCAAAACATAGATAAAAAGGATGCATACCAACTGAGATAACAACATTAAAAATTTCCCAATGTAGACAACAAAAAATATGTTAGCCTTTGTGAACCCATACAAAAAAAAGATTTTTTTTCATAATCTAGAAAAACCATAGTAGGCTTGACAAACCAAAATAAAAGAAAATAAATTCTATGCTAGAAAAAACTATTTTAGGCTTGATAAACCCTTATAGAAACAAGAAAAAAATCTAAGCTAGACAAAATGTCTAGCTTGTCAAACCCTTACAAAAACAAAAATATACAAAATTCTTAGCTACAAAAATATTGTACACTTTGCACATCCCTACCAAAAAAATTATTAGCTAGAAAAATGTCGTCAAATACAAACAAAAACAAAAACACCTTTTTTTCTAAGCTAGAATTGATCAGAATAATTTCCTAGGGATGATTGACGGACCCAACTATACTTGAAATATAATATGAGTAGTAATGAATATCTTAGCTTACCACTTGTTTTCAGTGAGAATCAATGGACCCCACTAATGAATATCTTAGCTCAAATAGGAAATATACTAAGTAGAAAAATAAATACAAATTTCTGAGTAAAATATATATAAATTGCGATTTGAGTGACATTTGCAAAATTCATGTAAGTTTGTTGTAATATTTTACCAAGCAGATGGATACTATTAATCTTAGAGAAGCAACAACTGTACGTCAAGGATTGCAAGAGAACATAAAGTTAAGTACAATTTTTCATAGCTTTTGTTGAAAATAAATTGTGAAAGGTCAAAAAAGTTATATCAAAACCGGTGGATTTGAAATCATTGTTCTTAGGAAATAAATGAGCAAACCAGATCTGCACTAATAAAGCGAAATCATTGCTCAAACCACTAAATCTGGAAGCACACGGACCTAGAAATATAAGGACTACAAAACTTGGCAAGCAGTGGTTTAGCATTGCTACACCCAAAATATAAATATACTTGTACAAAAGCAGTTCATAGCAGTGTAAAAATTCTTGGACAAGCTGTTCTAAATTGCACATTTCGTAGCACTGCAATTTTAGCTAAAATATTGTGTATCTTTTTATATGGCAGTATTTCCATAGGATGAAGTAGCACCACAAAAAAGTATGATAGATAACAAGAAATAAGAAAGGCGAGTTTGAAAATGATTCCATTGCATAAATAGTCATATTTCTATTGACATTGGTATCTTATAAAAAATCGTTTTAATTGTCACATATGAACATTGAGGCCAAACTCATTTTGATGCTTATACCTCAAAAGAAAAATCAGAACCAATGTTAGAACATGAAAGTTGCATAAAAAGATATTATAAAATTGCACGTTGCGTAGTACTGCAATTTTAAGTAAGTTACTATGAAATTTTTTATATTACAGGCATTTCCGAGGGATATTGCAGCACCAATGAAAATGCAAGATGGAGAATAGCATAAATATAAGAAAGGTGAGTACAAAAATGTCAACATTGAAAACTTCAATGCATATTTCAACTACCACTGATAACTTACAAATATCAGTTGTTTCCCATAGAACTGAGGCAACTCAGTTAAATGAAGGCACCATTTTAAGGGACTAAGACAAGGAAACAACAAATTGGAGGCTGCCACGTGCTAGGACTGCTCAGATTGTTATGTCATGAAATGCATGGTGACTAAAAATAACAAAATTCAGGCAACAGGGAATTAGCAATACCATAAATAATAATACAAATACACATATAGGTAGCATAAAAATTTGTACATCATATACAACTACAATGGGGCTTAAACCCAAAGTTTTGAAGAGGGTAACTAAAGTTGAGTTGCTGCCTACTGCTATTAGTACTACATCTATAATCTACAACTGGACAACAAAGTCAATGCAACAAAAAAAGGATTTTACAAACATAAACAACGATAAGATTTTCAAAAGAAGAAACACTCACAAAAATGGCATTAAGCCGGACTCGATTTAGAAATAGCATGCATAAACCTAATATTCTTACCACAAATAAGTAAATATATAATCTAAAATATAGTCTATCAAATGGTATACATATTTGGTTAAAATAGCCTAAAGATTATTCTTGACACATATCAGTATGTTAAATCGCATTAAAAAAAAGCTAAAGGACACCAGATTGGACATCTACTTCAAAAGAAGGAAGTAAGGATTTATGCTTGCAAATATCATACATCTTGTTACCACAAGTAGATAGAAATGGATGACAAGTGAAAGACAAGCATGGGCTTGGGAGTTTTACTTCCCAACAAATTCATGGGGAAATGTTGTGCACATTACATGATAAGAAATATCACACAAGGGATTCTGGAAATTTAAACCCCTAAATGCTGCCAACCAATGCATTGACACAATATTCACACACTAACTGAAGAATCTAGACCGCCATTATATGTTAATGGAGTATTTTGGTGATTAATGACAAATCTACATATGAGACTAATACTCTTATTGATATACCTAGTTGAGTCTCAGCTTGGATATAAAAGAAAAAATCCAAACAGGTATGTATTCATTAATGACAAATATATTTGTGAGACTAGCAATTCTATTGATTATCTATTGCTTAGTCTCGTTTGGATATAAAGATGAAAATTAATGAGGTATGCATTCTTAATGATAAATCCTCATATGAGACTAGCACTTCTATTGTTATACAAATTGTATTAGTCTCAGCTTGCATACAAATGAAAAAAAATCCAAACAGGTATATTCATATTGATAAATCTATTTATGAGACTAACTCTTCTATATTGCTATATCTCATTATTAGTCTCAATTGGATTTAAAGATCAAAGAGGTATGCATTCAACTTTATATTCTTATATTGTTGCTTTCCTCGGATCCAAAATATAGGTTAAACTCCACCAAAAGGTTAACTTGGATATGTGCATATGTTTCCATTACACATTTGTGTATGCACACATTTAGGGGGAGTTCACTCTATATCTTGTGGTTTCATTAGTATTGATCCATATTCCCTTTCCACATATATTTGGGATCCTTACTTTGAAACATATCCTTGAATATATTTAACTTGTGTAGTTAATATATTCATATGAGTATATGAGAGTATATGAGACTTGTGTAGCTCATATATGCTCATATATCCTTGAGTATATCTAACTTGTGTAGTTAATATATTCATATGAGTATATACAACTTGTGCAGTTGTATACACTCATATTTAGTATATATAACTTGTATAGTTCATATATACTCCAAGTATATACAACTTGTGTAGTTCGTATATACTCATGGTATATATAACTTGTATAGTTCATATATACTTATACGTGAGTGTATATATATATATATATATATATATATATATATATATATATATATATAACTTGTGTAGTTGATATATACTCATGTTTATCCCCATTCAATTACTTGCTATTGAAGTGGTTATCATCAATTACCAAAGAGAGAAAGATTGTGGTATCTTGTCCCAACCATTATGAGTTAATGGTATAATGTGGTAATTAATGATAATCATATTGTGAAACTAACGTTTCTCCTTGAGTTGGATGAGTAGGTTGAGTTCCATGTGATTGAAGACTTTGGATGACATCATGTGTTGATTGTCATCAAGTCAAGGATCGGGATAATGGAAATCATCATGTGTTGATGATGTTCAAGACAAGATCCCAAAGTGACGAAGATCATCATGTGTTGATGATATTGAAGAAAAGGAAATCATCGTGTGTCGATGAGGTTCAAGAAAAGGAGATGATCATGTGTTGATCATCAAGTCAAGTGAAGACCCATCATGTGTTGATGGAGGTCAAGTGAAGACTCATCATGTGTTGAAGGTCAAGTGAAGGGTGCATCATGTGTTGATGCATATCAAGTCAAGAACCCGTACTTGAAGCAAGGATGTGCGTCATCAAGCTTCAAGTGGTTGCTCAAGGCAAAGGTATGACTAGCTAGAGCTAAGGATGTGTTCCTAGTATTTTACCGGTCTCGGTGTTTGGTTGGGAGACTGGATTGCTAGTATAGGTTACCGTACTATTAAAAGGGGTCTTGACCAGTAACTTGAGTTAGTCATGTGTTGATAGCTCGTTGTGTTTGCTCTAGCTCAACTTAACATGTTGCCAATATTTGCGAATGTATTTTGCAAATAGTTATGGCTCATGGATAATCCTTGTAGCATGTGACTTGAGTTTGAAAATGTGTTTTGCAAATGGTTTAAGTCCATGTACCTTATTCCTTGAGGCGTTGATTCTAAAAATTGGCAAATGTGTTTTACAACTTGTTGAGAATCTCGCTTTTATCGTTGTTTGCTTAGCGCGTCAATTTGGCAAATGTGTTTTTCAAATTGAGTTGAAGCGAAGTGCATTTTGTGGTTTGATTCTAAAGGTTGGCAAATGTGTTTTGCAACTTGTTGAGAATCTCACCTATATGCCTTGTTTGCATTTCATATCTTTTGCAAATGTGTTTTGCAAATTTGAGTTAAAAAGAAATGCAAAAATTTGTCTTTGTTTCTGGACTGGACTGACCAGCATTCTATGACCGGACTGACCAGCCTCCCGGACCAAAGGTGCGGTCAGCTTTTTCCAGAGAGGTATGTTTTCTGGATTTTGGTTGGCCGGATGGCCAAGCGGTGTAAGCGGACCGACCGGACTTGCGGGTCAAGTGGCGGTCGGCTTTTTCCGAAGGTGGTTTTTCGGTTTTGGAGGTGCGGTCGGCCGGCGTGTCGGGCGATCGGACTCTTTGGTCGGTCGACCGACCATTGGTTGGCGGTCAGACCGGAGGCCCTCCAACGGCTAGTTTTCTGACCGTTGGAGGGGGTGCGGTCTGACCGACCGAGTGCCTGCGGTCTGACCAGCCCTGCTGATTTTTCAGCAAACTTGCTCCCAACGACTAGTTTTTATGTGTGAGTTATAAATACCCATCTTGGCCGTGTGAGGGGTAGTTGTTGCTACCATTTCCCATTCCATTGAGCTAAGAGCAATCCCTCTACTCCCATTTGTTATAATTGAATAGCTTACAAGTCTTTGCTTAATTGCAATATTCATCAATTGACTTGTACTGTTGGTGCACTTAGTTGAACCTAGTTGTTTTAGGCTTTAATTGTGCAAAACCGTATTGTTATAAGCTTCCACATTAGAAATCGATTTTAGCGCATAAAAGTTTTAAAACGTCTATTCACCCTCCCTAGTCGGCCTCCTCGATCTTACACTAACACAAAACTTTACATGCACTCATCAATCAGCAACATTAAACTCCACCAAAGTAGTAATAATAATATATACACATGAACATGAACCTAACAAAATTTAAAAGAGCAGTGAGTATCATCATTCCACTAGAGCATAGGTCAAAAAAAAGTTCACAACACACTTTAGATAAGATAATCAGCCCAAAGGAAGAAGAACATCAACTCACAAATGGTCACTGCAAGTAGAAGCTCCAACAAATCAAAAGATGAGGAACCTAACTCCTAGATAGGACCATCTAACCAACCCATTACTTCAATTCAGAGAAACACACAACATAAAATTTATTAAATGCTACGAACATGACACCCAAATCTAGCCATATAACCAAACTTGACTTCACTTCAAAGACAAGCAAATGCGAACAAATAAATCAACCCCTACTATAGAACTTCTAGCCCATGTTTCATCATCAGATAGAACATTCAAACCCTAGCTACAAAGAACTTAATCATTCACCCCCATACATCAAAGCAAAACCATAGATACAAAATTGCAGAAAAACCAACCTCAAAAAACATCCGAAGTCAACGCCGAAGTAGAACACACCATCCTACTGAACCACCCCGTTGGTCGCTGCGAAGCCTTCTGTAACACTCCAGCCTCAACGGCAGGCTGAAATGCTACCCAGGTAACTATTGACAGATTAATAGAATAACAATTTACTAAAATCCGACAGCATCTTCTTTCTTTCTTCAATAAAACTAGGAGGTTCAATATGAGTAAATATCAAACTAAGGAAATTCCACTCGCTAAATAACAATAGTCATCACGATATATCAAAAGTCTAAAGACAAAACACAATTAACCAAAAGGAGATGCTACCGACGTTATTACAAATAATCCAACTGGTAAACGTAACCATAATCCATCACTTAAGCAGTTTGCTCATTTGTCAATGTGCGATCTAAAATTTTTAATCATCTTTCAAAGCTTCATGGCATTGTGCGTGTGAACCAAAAACTACTCCCTCCCATGCATGTCGATCTTCGATTGGGTACCTAAAACAACAACAACAATAACAACAAGGGTGAGTCCACAGACTCAGCAAGTACATAATAAAAGCATACGGTACAAAAGAAAAACATAACATAAGCATCCACTACCAGAAACATATCTTAAATCATTCCATATGCATATGCAATGCTCAAGGATTCCTTCTCTTTATCTCTTTTTGCATCTTACCGGTAATACAAAGTATGCAACCGTCGCTGCATACCCATGTCTGTGCTCGCAAGCGTAGGGACCAATTGCCCAATACTCCGCAAGTAAAGGGGACCTCAAGCCCACACTCCACAAGTGTGGGGACCTCAAGCCCGTCACATACATGACGGGGACCTCAAAGATGTGCATGTTTGGTCATCACAAGACCAGGCCTCAACATGATATCAATATGCATATGCACTACCTCTATTCATCATCAAAGTGCCAAAAACAATAACAACATTCATGAATAGAGCATAGCCATACTTTGGACATTCACCATTCTTATTATGCACACATGCCAACAGCCATACAATACTAACATGTATCAAACACGTATTCATGTCCAAGCAATCACAAACAAAGTACAAACAATGCACTTGCCTCAACCGTGCGGGAACGAAGGACGCGAAGAAGGTGCCACCTCCGGAACCAGTCCCCCACCTAAATTCATTTAAGAGAATGCTAAGACAACAGTAATGGACCAAACAAACTATAAGAGTAAACACGAACTCACAATAGTTCCTTTAGCGCGAATCTAACCCCAATTTCTAAATGTTGTTCTGTCCCCTCTGTGGACAGTCACGTTCTAAAATTCATAACTTTTAGTACAGGAGTCCAAATGAGATTTTCTTGGACTCTATTTAAAGCTTAACAAAATCCCCACCTAAACCTAGTTGGTGAGCCCTCCTGATTCAGCCATCTAATAACCCTATTGAGCTAATTATCAGAACATCAATTTCACATCGGGTTCTCTAGACAGTACACTAAAACCACCATAACTTTTGCTACAAAAGTCCAAATCTTGCGTTCTTTATCTCTCTGAAAAGGTATGAAAATTACCTACATTTTTTGTTATATCGAGATACTCTGATTTCGTATTTAACTAATGGCTTAACCCAGTTTCCTACAGACTGTCCGAATGTTGACAGATCAGCAGGACAGAGACACTAAAAAAATCATAACTCACTGACCGTTAATCGGATTTGAGCGTTCTTGGCGGCCACTAAAAGCTAAGAATATGACCCAGATATCTCTAAGAGAGTGGATCCCCATATTCTGCTTCTAAATACATGAAAACTGTCGTCAATCTCTGGACAGCACGCGATCTATCAAGCTGTTGATATTCGATCTACCAAGCGAAAACAATTGCAACTAATACACCTCAACCAGCGAAGAACACTCGATGTTACCTTTAAAGAACCGCTGTAGATCGCGATGAAGCCCGCGAACCTTCCCTTCCCTTCTACTCCCCTCTCTCCTTCTCCCTTCTTTGGCCGGCAGCGTAGCGGGGATGGAGGCAAGGGTGCCATGGGAGGAGACACCATGGTGGTGCTACGGTGGCGGCGTGTCTTGTAGTGCGTATGCTCTGATAGATATTAGGGTTTTCCCCCTCCTTTTATTAGTGGCCAACCCCTCATGGGCCTCCTGGGCTAAGGCCCGAGGCCCAGGTTGTCCCAATTATGCTGAAAACCCCATCTCTAACTGCTGATTAAACTATTCTCTAATTGATCCCCCTCCTAATTCGAATGTTTTCTTCCGAATCAATTTAGAGTATTACACCTTCTACCACTGCTAACAATAGAAACACATCAAACAGAGACAACTACTACTTGGTTGTACAAAAATTATTTATAATAAGAGTGATACTTACTACATCTGACTTGCTTGCATCTCTATATCATTCTAATAAGCACAATTAGTGTCAATTGATTACTCAAATACCTTCAGTTTAGTACTTCGACATTTTGGAGCAATTAATGATTTTAGACCTTCAGTGCACAGAACAAAAAAAAGAAGAAAACTGAAGTAATTGCCTAAAATAAGCATGCTTCTAAAATCTAAAAGATTAGATAAATGGTTGCTGGTGGCATGAATGTTGCATAAAACATAATGTGAACTATAAAACATTTTAACTAGTCAACTTAATAAGAATTCCAGAAATGTAGAAACATAGTAAGCACCTTGAAATGTAGAGGAAAGTTCTGCATCAACTTAAGCCGGAGGCACATACCAATCACTGTAGCCATACTACAGTGCTGCATGGTTAGAGTGAGGGTTATCCTGCAGGCAATTGTAAGGTGCGAACAATGGCCCAAAAAAATAAAGCTGGATGCATATCTCACATCACAACAAACAAACATTTCTACACGCGAACTATACAGAAAAATAACGGGATGAAAGTAACAGATGATGCTCCCAATAAGTGAATGCATTCTCTCACTCACAAATCTATTATCATGAATGAAGATATATAAAGATCGGAGAGGCTAACAGCAACTGGCTAACGAATGTACACACTTTATGGTACATCAAAAAACGCAAAAAAATAGCCGAAGCAGCTCTGGATGACAGCCTCTCTCTAGCAAGTAGAAGCAAATCAAATCCCACATAGCCCGATGTCAAGACCACACTCCGGATCTCCACAAGAACATAGATGAGAAAGACCATATTTGGGTTCTCATTGTGTTAATTCTCTTGCTAAGAAAGCAAATCCGGATTCAGGTAGCTAGAATCATGTTCCACATTTTCACCACAAACCCACAAGGATTCTAAGGTTAAAAGGAATCGTAAGAGTGTACTGTGTGGGACATCAAGAAGATGTCTTAACGCCTAGAGCTACTAATTTTCTACTAAACCCAAAGTGGATTACCACCATTGTTAGGTCAAGGTGACCAAAAATATATAAATCAAAACAACTGAAAAAGGGCACCACATAAGAGCTATATAAAAATAGACATGAATCAAGCTCAAAAACCATACAGAGTAGCACCAGATAGTGCTTGGTCGGGCCAAACACCCCCTAATCTCATAAGCATGCATGGATTACCAAAAAAAAACACTACAACGCAACCCAAAAACCAAAGAAATCAACTAATACTACCCCTCAAATTCGAAGATCTGGCTAAAATAACCTAAAATCCGAACAATCAACAACAAAAAAGAGCAGATCTGTCGACATAGGAGCCTTAAAACACCATCAAATCAGGCATCACATATATCAAGCAATCCTACCCCCTTGAATCTAGTGAATCTAGACATCTGTCATTTACAAGAGACAACAAAACAGAAAGAGTGAGAAGCTGAAATAAAATTATTAACATTAGGTGAACACTTATATAACTATATCAACAGAATAATTGAACAAACACAAAATTATCTATAAATTGAAGTCTAGTAACTCGAGTAGAATACTGAAAAGTAGAAAAAATGCACTTGAAAATCAATATAAAACTATAAAAATGCTAACACTGGCATAACAATATAAATTGTGCTACATAGGACTAGACAAAGAACAAATGCAACACAATCACAATGATTAGTGAATGGCCAATTAGAAGGACTCGAAACCTCCTCGACCAAAAAGAAATTGCCAGATCAATTAAAATAGAGGAGAATAGCAAGAGCTAATAAAAAACAAAGGTCAGACCCAGCCCAAACCAATTGCAACAGGTGTAAACTAGACACACACTTTGGATAGCAACATGCATTTAAAAAGTGAGGGCAATGACAAAGCAATGAGGCATTAGCTAATAATGTGAACAAAATTATAGAGAGAAAAAAGGCAGACATACCATTTTCCTATACAAGCGACAAATAAACTCGGCTTTGGTAAACCACTACAATTACAGTAACATAACTTTTGTATAACCAAGGGGAAAAAATTCGAGCTTTGAGAACCCCAATAGTGACACAGACACTGGCATCAACTCATAGAGATAAGATACACTACTACAGAACAGACCTTTGGTCGAACTGCCAAATGGGCAATAGTCTCGGAGAAAATTGCGTCGGGACCAAAATATCTTTAGTCGGTTGGTAACACCAACGGGACTAAAAGTCCCCCCCAACGGCTCGGTAGCGAGCTTTGCGGGAGGGACTTTTAGTCGGTTGGTGTTACCAACCGGACTAAATGTCAACCTTTAGTCGGTTGGTACTACAATCCGGGACTAAATCTTTAGTCGGATTGTAGTACCAACCTGGACTAAGGTTGACATTTAGTCCCGGTTGGTAACACCAACCGGGACTAAATGTCCTTCTATTTAAACTCTGTTTGGCGTTCGTCACAGGGCCGAACGAGCAGTGGTCGCGCGGGACACGCCGCCGCCTTCTTTGTCACCACCGCCGAGCGTTCATTCACTCAACCGTATTCACCGGCGTGTTCGCGGTAAGCTCTGATGCTAACCTGCCGTCCATTTGACATCTACATGCTGCAGTCCATTTTCTTTTATTTTTGATTTTTGAATAGTCAGAGATTTGTGATTTTTGTATAATTAAATCTAGAGCTCCAAAAATTCTGAAAGTTTTTGTGTATGCTCTCTGACATGTATACTATCTATGAAAAATATGAAATGTGAAATTTGAATAATTTTTATATGTTATAAAATTGCCAATTAATTCATAAATGGAACTTTCATGATTTTTGTAGGCCACAATAAATTTCCAAAAATCATGAAATTTGTTTTCCACTAAGTTACACTGTGAACAGTCCATATAAAAATTTTGAGGCTATTTGGACAAAGTTGAATTTATACCTATTTTATGCTTATTTATTTAATTATTATTCCATGAATTTTGTAGGCTAAATTAATGATCCAAAAATTCTGAAAATTGTTTTGCCATGACACATGATGGTGTTCCATGGCATGTTACTCAATTAGTTCATTAGAAATAGAGAATTTTGGTGTATTTTTAATTTCATTTGTTTACAAAAATGAGAAATTTAATTATGTGATATGTCATATAATGCGACGATGACACGCCATTGGATGTACAATACCGATCGCCGCTCAAAGAGTTCATTGATGGTGTGCATTATTTCTTAAGAGTGGCCGAGGCAAACAAGCGGGATGGTTTCATGTCTTTGTCCATGTGCCACTGTGTAAGAATTTGAAGGAATATTCTAGCTCAAGGAGTCTTCACTCACACTTGTTGAAGTCGGGTTTCATGCCAAACTATATTTGTTGGACCAAGCACGGAGAAACCGGGTTATAATGGAAGAAGGTGAAGAAGAACAATTGGACCCGACGACATTATTGTTCAATACGGTGACTTCGATGATCCGCAATGGCGGCGAAGAAGAGGCGAGGGCGAAGACACACTCGTGAAGATGATGCTCTTGGTGATGTCATTCGTGATGCACAAAGAGATTGCGAAAGTGAAAAGGAGAAGGCTAAGTTTGACCGCATGCTAGACGATCACAAGAAATTACTATACCGTCCGTAGAAGATGGGCAAAAAGTTGGGTACAACACCGAGTTGCTACAATGGAAGGCATGAATGGTGTATCCGACAAGGCATTTGGGCAATTCGAAGATCCAAAAAGATGCTTGAAGCCTAACGAATTGCACGCCACTACGTGCGAAGCAAAACAGTCGTCGCCCTTTGGGATTAGAAATCCGGAAGATACATGCATGTCGTAATGAGCGCATCTGTATCATGGCAAGGACTACGAGAATTTGGATGAATGCCCGTATGCAAAGCGTCGCGATATAAGATCGGCGAGATGACCTGGCGATGTTGAGGCGAAGAACGTCGGGAAGAAAATCCACGCCAAGGTTATGTGGTATGCTCCTATAATACCACGCACTGAAACGTCTGTTGAAACAAGGACCATGCAAAGTTGTTGCGATGGCACAAAGAAGACCGTAAGGTAGACAACATGTTGAGACACCTGGCGATGGGTCCCGGTGGAGAGCAATAGGCGAGAGAATTCGGAGTTTGCGGATGAGCGCAAGAAACCTAAGGTTCGCTTTAAGTGCGGATGGTATGAATCCTTTTGGGGACGAGCACTAGTCATAGCACTTGGCACGTTACTCTATGTATCTACAACCTTCCTCCATGGTTATGCATGAAGCGGAAGTTCATTATGATGCGGTGCTCATCAAGGCCCGAGGCAACACGCAACGACATCGATGTCTACGAGGCCATTAGTTGAGGAACTCCTGCTTTTATGGAGCAAACCGGTGTACGTGTGTGGGATGAGTACAAGCAGAACACTTCGACTGCGAGCATTGTTGTTCGTAACAATCAATGATTGGCTGCTCTAAGTAATCTTCGGAGACAGACAAACAAGGGATACAATGCATGCACACCTGTTTTGATGACATTGTGGTATATATTTGAAAAATGTCGAAAGGTCGTGTACCTTGGCCATCGTCGTTTTCTTCCTATGAATCACCAACTAAGAAAGAAAGGCAAGCATTTTAAAGGTAAGGCGGACCACCGAACCAAGCCTCGCATAACCGAATCGGGAGGATGTACTTGATATGGTCAAGGATGTGCAAGTAGTCTTTGGAAAGGGACAAGGCGTGAACTGTTCCAAAAGATGCTAAGGGACACGCACCCATGTGGAAGAAGAAGTCCATATTTTGGGAGCTACCCTATTGGCAAGTCCTAGAGGTCCGCAGCGCGATCGACGTGATGCACGACAAAGAATCTTTGTGTGAACTGCTAGGATTCATGGATGTGTATGGAAAGTCTAAGATTCACTCGAAGCACGACGGGACTTGCGACACATGAAAGAACGAGACAACTCTGCATCGAGAGAGAAGACAGACGATGGGCGCCATTACTTAAGACACGCTAGCTTCACTCTTAGCAAAGAAGAGAAGGAAAGCATGTTTGAATGCCTAAACGACATCAAGGTCCCATCTGGATTCTCCTCCAATATAAAGCGTATAATAAAAATGCCGGAGAAGAAATTCCTACACTTAAAGTCCCATGAGCGCCACGTGCTTATGACGCAATTGCTTCCGGTTGCTTTAAGAGAATTCTACCTCCACATGTACGTCAGCCACCGTGAAGCTATGTGCATTCCTCAATGCAATTTCTCGAAGGCAATCAATCCAATGGAACTAGCTACTCTACTGAATGATGTGGTTCAATGTCTTGTCGACTTTGAGTTGGTGTTCCCTCCATCCTTCTTTAATATCATGACACACCTCCTAGTTCACACGGTCAAGGAGATTAATATTCTCGGTCTGTGTTCCTACACAACATGTTCCCCTTTGAGAAGTTCATGGGAGTCTGAAGAAATATGTTCACCACGTGCTCGGCCGAAGGAAGCATCGCCAAGGGCTACGGGACGAGAGGAGGTCATTGAGTTACGTGTTGACTTCATTCCGACCTTGACCCGATTGGTGTTCCCTGAATCGCGACACGAGGGAGACTTAGTGGAAAGGAACACTAGGGAATAAAACATATATCGATGCAGGGGCGATTATTTCAATAAAGCGCACTACAGTTCTTCAAAACTCCTCGTGGTGGAGCCGTATGTCGAGTACACAAGGAATTCCTCGATCGATTTCGGGGAAGAATGAAGCTTGGATTAGGCGTCATCACATGGAAACTTTCAGTGGTTGGTTGCGAAAAGAATGTCGAGTGATGACAATATTGATGAGCAAGCTGTATTTGTTGGTTAGGCAACCGTCGTGGCACATCCTCACGTACAAAGTGCGAGATAAATGGAAATACATTTTACACGTAGCCCAAGATAAAAGGAGCACGAACCAAAGCAGTGGTGTCGCGTAGATGCCACAGACCCAAATGGAAAGAGGCAAACATATTATGGCCGCATAGAGGAGATTTGGGAACTAGACTACGCACCTAATTTTAAAGTCCCTTTGTTCGGTGCCAATGGGTGAAGATGGCCGGAGGCGGGTAACGATCGACAAGGAGTATGGAATGACAACGGTGGACCTCAACAATATTGGGTACAAAGGCGAACCATTCGTCCTTCTTCTGATGTGAATCGGTGTTCTATGTGAAAGACATGTCTACAAAACCCAAGAGAGGAAAAATGACGACAAATCAACCAATGAGCTAAAACGCATACATAGTTCTTTGGGAAAAGAAACATCGTGGGAATTGAGGACAAGTCGGACATGTCGAAGATTATGAAAGGGATGATCGAATCCAGCCCTTGATGTGACCAAAGACCCAAGCATCACGCTAAATGCCGAGGACACTCCATGGTTACGGCATGATCATAACCAAGGGTCATACGTCAAGAAGAAGTTCACCACTTGTGCCGCTTGATATATAGTGATGTTTAATAAATAGTGTGTATTAGAGATTTTATGTAATAATTGTAACCGGATGTTTCTATCATATTTTCTTGTTTTTATCGTTTCAAATGAAATTCCTATTCGATAAAAGGACACATGTACCTCGTGAAGCATGTCTTCTCCTTCGGTGTAAAAATGACTTGAAATTTTTTAGCAAGTATTTATGCCTTCAAATGAAATTCTGACTTGTGGTTTGAGCCCTTCATTTTGTTTATAGTTGGCTCTTCACTTTGACTTGTGGTCACTATAAAAGTCGTTTGAAATGTCAATAAGATCTCGTGCTTTCTGGGACATGATCGCAAATGTTCTCGGCAACATTTGATGATTCTTTTACACAACAACTTGGATCGAAGATTAAAACCTCAAACTGAAAGTTTCCATTGTATCTGAATACGAGGAAGTCACTGACCTTATATCATTAGTCTTTGACAAATGCCTCCCAACACGCTTGAGGACTAACTTATTCGGATATCCGGTGACTACAATTGTGCAAATGCTTCCATTACATGCTTTCAATTTTATCTTTCACGGGATCTTGTCTCCAAAGCGCATTGCAAATTTTTTGGTATGATCTGCAAACATAAGGGTAAACTCATATAATGTCGGAAATGGTAAAGTGCAACTACTATGCAAAGGAAAAAATGGAAATTTCTCCTTAGTGGGTATTGCTACATAAGGATTAAATTGCTTTTGGGGTTTTAAAACGGTTAGTCGAATTTCTTGCACTTTAAAGCAGGCCTAAAACAAGATGATCAAAGTAGCACAAAGGCTAATCAAGAAGACAAGAAGAGTAAAACATAAAAGTCGCGAATAAAGTACTAGTAGCGATAGTAGTTCCAATCTCACCTATAGTTCCAATGAAATTCCTATTTGATGGTGGATTTCTCATCGCGCATTTGGACAATGAATGATGGAAAACCAAAAGATTAACGTTAAAATGATGCAAAAACAAATTTCCTATCGAAAACCAATAGTTTTATTTTTAAAAAACTATTATTTTTTTAAAAATTTATGCCTAATATTTAATTTATTATGCATTTAACAAGAATTAGCATATTTATACAAATAAACTTAATACAAAACCCAGCCCGGGACTAAAGGTTCTCTGGAAAATAGTGGCGGGAACTGAATAGTGGGGACCTTTAGTCCCGGTTGCTAACACAGCCCGGGACTAAAGGTTCTCTGTGGCGGTAATTGAATAGTGGGGACCTTTAGTCCCGGTTGCTAACACAGCCCGGGACTAAAGGTTCTCTGGAAAATATGTCCCCGCGCAAAATTCACCTTTAGTCCCGGGCCGTGGCACCACCCGGGACTAAAGGTTCTCTGGAAAATATGTCCCCGCGCAAAATTCACCTTTAGTCCCGGGCCGTGGAACCACCCGGGACTAAAGGTCCAGCCTTTAGTCACGGTCCGTATTACCACCCGGGACTAAAGGTCTTTAGTCCCGGTTGGTAAAACCGCCCGGGACTAAAGGTCCCCCGAAGTACTTAAGCAACAGTTTCGTCTTCCATTCTTCCTCCACTTCCCATCGCGCGCCTCTCCCGCGCCGTCTCCCTGTGCGGCCGCTCTGCTGCGACTGGCCGTCCGTCCGGCGCGTGCTCCCGCCGTCTTCTCCGCCGCGACCCGCCCTCTCCCTCGCGCGCCGTCGTCTCCCGCGTCCGGCGCCCTCCTCGTCGCCGGCATCCCGACCGAGGTTTGAAGGCAAACACCATTCAGCTAGCTTGAGCATTGTCCTCTCGAGTTTAGTTGATGTTTTGTGCAATCTTGTGCCCTAGATATCAATTGCAACAAGCTAGCATCTTTCTATAAATTTTACAACATGAGCTATATATTTAGTTTTCACTTATATCTTGTTAGCTCATTCTTTGGTTACATTAACTTACATCATCTTAGTGTGTGTGTTGACACCGATTTTGTCCGAAATTTAGAATATGAATAAATAATTATGTAAAAATAATAATATCAAGTAAATAAATTATACTAACGGCTAAAATCCGTCACAACATAAAACAATGAAAATTGTGAAGTAATTTTCTTAAGCAAAAATTGCTATGACGCATATGGACTAACTCACATAGTCCAACGGTCAATAATATTCCATCGACAAAAAACATCGGTGTACGAATATTTAAGAATATTTGAAGTACTAGATGGGGTTTGACCTATGTGATGATACATTGGTCATATACGAGCCAAAAAGATGCATGCGTGCTGCACACATGAATTATATGCTTCATGTAGCCCCTCATTAAACCAACAAATTAAAGAGGATATTAATTAATCAACTAAGCTCTTGGACAAGACCCACACGAGCTCACATCATAAATAAGGCAGCTCGTGTGCATGAATTAAGCGATTGATTAGTTAATTGATTAACTAAAAAGGTTAATTAATTAATTAAGAATGATGGGGCCACACGTCGGTCAAAGCAAATTGCGTCGGGACCAAAAGATCTTTAGTCGGTTGGTAACACCAACCGGGACTAAAAGTCCCCGCCCAACGGATGCAGTAGCGAGCTTTGCGGGAGGGACTTTTAGTCGGTTGGTGTTACCAACTCAAGGTAAATTGGTTGTATAAACAACTAGCCTACTAAGTATGTATGTACTAAAACCATGCATGTTTCTCGGGTGGTAGAGTGCATGCAAATTATCGTATGGGCCATATGGCATACTAATAAAAATTTATGGAATGACTATACATTTCAATATTATGTTAGCACATATTTAAAATTTATTTATCAATGTTAGTGTTTGTTATCTTTATCACTCCATAAAATAAGTTGTTTTCACATATAATTGTGTAAAGTAGTCAATTAATTAGAAAGAAAGACCAACTAATTATATCTGACGTTGAGTACTCATAATGCATGGTTTACTCGGTGCTAACATTTGATCAACTAATAATAACTTAACAATCATTCTTTTACCTATCTTTAAATACACCACTAACACAAATTTTCTAGATCCACCATCTCTGAGTATTTCCGATTAGACACCAAAAGTCCACCTTGCGATAAAGGTTCGTAGAGTTCAAATTATCCCAAAGCTTACGGGCTAATATGCAAAACAAAAGCGCGCCTTGAGCGATCACCGCGGGGTCCAGAGAGTAGTAGACCAATTCTCGCGCACTCGTAAATCGCCTCTGGCCTCCACTCATGAGGAGCCGTGAGGCCCACCATCAGGGCCCATAACGTCGACTTATTTCGCCGTGAGGCCGTTCTTGAACTCAAGGTGGGTTCCTAAACCCGACGTATACACTGCGCAAAACACCGAAATCACATTTCTTTGCGGCGTGTGGATATGTGCTTCCTTCGAAGAACAATTTTATATTCTTGAATGATAAGTTTTATATTACGCCGATATATTTGCGAAATGGCCGACCGAATGACAACATGGGCGATGCCATCATGGATATTATCAACAATGGCGCCTTACAAGGTGCCCAAGTCGAAGGTGATGACAACAATCAAGAAGTAGATGGCGGAGTCGATGCTTTGCCGATTATGAAGATGAGGTCTATCTACAATCTCTTATGTATCTACAATCTCTTATGTATCTACAATCTTTGTGTTTCTACATTCGTAGCCCTCTGGATCGACGACAACAACGGGGAAGAGTAGAAATGTACGAGGCCAAGAAGCCGTTGGAGGGTCGGTTCATTCTCTCGAATTCGAGGAGGATACTGAGCAAAGTACTTGGACCACATGCACGAGAAATTTGTCGACCTTGTGGGTGCCTTGTAAGGGACAGGATCCCGATCAATGCTCGTGAATGGAAGCAAAAGAAAGAGGCTCCTCATATTAGTTTTGTCTCTGATCGTGACAAGGCACTAGTTTGGCAAGATGTCCTTCAACATTTCGCGCTCGTCTGAGAAGATGAAGCTTTGAAGGAGAGAGTTAGGAACTGGGCTATGAAGAAGATGGCCACACAATTCCGGTGTTGGAAGAAGAAATTGTACAACACATTTATCAAGAAGAACTCGACGCGATTTCAACACTAAGGCCTACGTCAAGTTGAGGCCGTTTTGGGATGAGTTTGTACAGTTCAAGACATCGGAAGAGGGTGAGGCACGGGTGAGAAGGAACCAACAGAATGCCCGACAAAGCAATACCACCATCACTTGGGATCGGTGGCTCTGAGTGCCATTCCTAAGTGGGAAAGAATGGAGCGAGAGATTCTTACCAAGGGATCGAACCGAATCAATCAAGCGCTGAAGCGCTAAGTATTGGTTTTTCGGTCATGGGGAAGCACGGACCTAGAGGCAGGAAAGATAGTGTATGGCGCAAAACTCCAAAGAGCAGCGAAAGATTTGCTTATGCTCGAGGCTTGGTTGAGAGTGGCAGTGGCAAGAACAGAGATAAGGATGAGTGACATACGCCTGGAGAGTACGAACACGGTGGGCGAACAAGAGGCTATGGGAGGTGTCGTGGGAGCATGCCTTCCTAAAGACAAAGCCACCTATAGAAGCGCAGAGAAAGAAGGGCGAGGAGGCAGAGCGGATGCGCAGGATGGAGAAATGGTTCTTGAGTCACGGGAAGTGGCTCGTGAAGCAATCTGCGAGAAAAAGCACTTGAAGCCAAAATCAATGAGGAAATCAAAGGCAAGTGCAGATAGCGAGAAGTTCCATCCAAAGGCAAGCGCATCGAGCCGAGTCAACATCGACCCCCTCATCGGTTGAAAAGCGATTGCGCTTCACGAGGTGCGGTGATTCAAGATGACGCAGTGCGCTTCCCGTGGATGACATCACCGATCCTCTCACGACATGTGTTGCACATTCGAGAGGGAATGCCACCGTCATGGTGGCTATCGGTGTTGTATCTCGTATCGACCCTACGAAGACACCAAGATGCCATGGGGCATTAATACCTCTGGATATGCTAGCGTATCGGTGGATAGAGTTGTGAAAGGTTATAGCAATGTGCGTCTTGACATTGAAGGAGGTGATGGGAGAAGACTTTAGGAGAAGCGGAGAAGACATTCATATGTTGGCGCAAGCGCTATATCATTATTCTGGGCGTCACCTCCTCCTCCTCAACAACCTAACCCTAGGTGCGGATGAAAGTGAGCGAAACATTTTTCACTAATTATGTATTGGCTTAAATAACGGTTTACTCATACCACGTTGTTTTCTGGCAGAACCTCCCAACCTAAGTCCAATTATCCATTCACCACACAGTCACGGTGTTGCGGCGATGACAATGAAGTGGAAGACACTTTGCATCCCCACCGCCCCATCTCCTCCACGACGGGATCCAATGCCGCCACCGCCCCATCGCCTCCACGGCGGGCTCCAACGCCGACACCGTCGCCCCATCGCCTCCACGGCGGGCTCCAACGCCGCCATCGCCCCATCGCCTCCACGGCGGGCTCCAACGCCGACACCGCCCGCTCCATCGCCTCCACGGCGGGCTCCAACGCCGACACCGCCCATCGCACGCCTCCACGGCGGGCTCCAACGCCGCCACGCCCCATCGCCTCCACGGCGGGCTCCAACGCCGACACCGCCGCCCTCGCCAAAGAAGAGGCCCCCCCACAAGCGCGGCCCCACCGCCAAGAAGAAAGCCTCGGGAGAACACCGGCTATTTCTAAGGCGCACGAAACTTTCCTATGAGAAGAAGGCCGAGGAAATAGATGCTTGATGTGAGATGTGGGCGGTTTCTTCGCCGCAAAGTCAAGGCTAAAAGTGAAGCGGCGAAACCACGAAGCCGTGCTTCTTCGTCGTCCGTAAGTTCTAAGGCAAAGGTGGGCGCTCACGAGAAAAGTTACGTCATGCTCGTAAGGATTCGCCACTATCGGACTATGACCGCACTCTCACCAAGTCAATTGAGGAGGCGAAGAAGAAAGAGAAGAGAGCACGGAAGGGTGTTGCACACTCGGGAACAATCACAAGAATCGGTGCCCCACTAGTTATTGGGAATGAATATGGTTCAAACACGAGCGTGCTAGAACAGATATATCGAAAGCGTGCATTTGGATCAACTTGATGAATTTTTCGCGAAAGCCCGGTCTAAGCATTTCCCAAATGCTCGTGAGCACACATCGAAAGTGCTCGGAAGTTGATCATTGGAAGAAGGAATATGTATATGGCAAGAGTCTATACAACCACGAGAAGCTCATGGAACTTGTGCGCAAATGTACTTGTTAAACAAGTGGTACATGGCGGCATGTCGCAGAAAGCGGATGACTTTATTTGCGTCAAAATTATAAACCATCATTACTTAGTGGCGATGACATTATAATGGTTCGGTTTAATGAGTTACACCAGCTATGCCACATGGGCGCTCTAGACAAATCTCTCATCACCGCTTTGCTTTATGCATGCGTGATTCTTTCTTTTAATAATCTCACTCTAGCATATGTATATGTATAAGTAATTATCCTCACACTAGCTAGCATGTCTATACATATGCAGAGACATGATGAGAGACCTCACACGTAGAAATGACAAAAACATTGGTTTCGTTGATCCATATATCGTATTCAAGGACCCAAACACTCCCACGATCAATGGAGACCTCAAATGGAGAGGAATTTTGGAGGTTCTTGATCAACCAAAAGAACAAAAGATTTATACTCTTCCCCTACAACTTTGGGTGAGTGTTGTTATCGTGTGCACATTTTACTTTACTTACTCAATCCAACATAAAGATATATATGTTGACTCTATAAACAAATGCAAACTTTCATCGATCACGATTGTCTTGATCTCTCCGACGAGTCATTTGCTAATCTATGACTCGTTGAGAAAACGCGCAGAACATTACCAAGATATGATAGACATTATCCGGGGTAACCGATCTTTAAATATTTATTCCGCTCTTTAACTCGCAATAGTTAATTAACGATCCAATTATTGGCGGGTTTGGGCTTGGTTCGTTCAACTACACCGTCCGGATGCAGCGCCACTTCTGATCCACACCGATTGGATGTAAGTTGTACTAGCTCCCGCGTCTTTACCTTATCATGCTTGACTCACGCGGGATGGCGAGAGTAATCTTTTATATCGTGCTGATGGGTTCTCTGGCACCACCGGGCAACAATTTGTGTGGATACTCGTTTGCGAGTTCCTCATGGTGTATGCAAAAGAACCCATCTACAGATCTGAAAGTACGTAACAAGTATATATAATAAATCCATTTTATTTATTTGTTGCTATTAAATAAATCTTATGTATATTAATACTTCTTTCGTTTAATGCAAATTGAAGGAGATATGGTTGAAGGAACAGTGTTGGATATGGACCGCCTCAAAGGAATTCAAGAGACAATCGCAGATTTCTTAATGAGCATGTCCTCAAGCCCAGCACCGAGTTCTACTTTAACCTGATGAACCATTGAAGCCAAACCAGACGAACATTTGTATGACATTTAAGTGGAGGACAACATTTGTGTTGTAAATACCAAGGATGCATGAATAATTTTGTAAATTTTTGTGCATATATATATATTATACATATATATAGCTCCATAATATATATAGTTTCATACTTTATTTGTGTGTAATAATGTTCCAAACTAAATTATATATGTGCGTATACATATATTAGCAATGAAGAATACGCATTTGAAAACCTAATGTAATTGTAAAACCAAAATCAATAATGAATTGAAATGGAAACAAAAAGAAAAAAAACACCTTTAGTCGGTTGGTAATACCAACCGGATTAAAAGGGCCACCCGTGGTTGATCAGCGGACCTTTTAGTCGGTTGGTATTACCAGCCGGGACTAAATCGACCTTTAGTCCCGGGCTTGGGACCGGGACTAAAGGTGAGACATTTAGTCCCGATTTCCTAGTCCGGCTCTATAATCGGACTAGAGGCCACTAGGCCCGGGACCAAAAGTCTGCTCAGTAGTAGTGATAATAAGATAATACAAATACTGAGAAAGATAGAAAAAAATTTATACTAAACAAAAGACAAACGTAGTCCTAGTGAACCCCTACAAAACACATAAACAGATAAAACTTTCTATGAAGGATAGAAATCTAGGCCTACATGAACCCTTATATAAAACATATATCAAAACCTGAAGAATTAAAAATCTCTATGAAATAAAGAAAAGTTTAGACCCAAGTGATTTCAAACATAAAAACAAAAAACAAACTGCAAGGAAATCAAAAATATACTAAGAGAATTATACTAAAGGCTAGGACTACAACCTGTTTCAAAGGAAACAAAATAAAAGACCAATAAATGATAAATTGCAGTGGCAAAGAACTACAATTGCAAATTGCAAGGAACTGGAAGTTTAGTGTAAAGGTGTGCAACTTTTATTCTCATAGGTTATTTACATAGGTTAGGTTATATACATGTCACTATGCACATGATAATTCTATGATTAACTGTCATATTAGAAACTACAAGAAATGTAAATCATCATATATAAATAGAAAATCATTATTTTTCATATACATTAAGTCTGACGATGAAAAATTACCTAACTCTTGCATGTGAGAAGCAAGGCCGTAGACCCAGGTCATCTTTTATAGCATGGAAAAGAAGAAAAAAGCTTGATTGTTAGTAACCCTTCAATTGATAAAGCACAAAAGCAAACAAACAACCAGTTGTGTTTTGACTAACACAAAATGACAAAACTTCGTAAAAATTACACACATGATGTTAGAAAATTGCACATCGGTCGACACTACAATAATAATGTAATTGTGTTGCAATTATAACACATCCTAACAAATTTGTACATCAAACACATTTTAGGATTAGACCTTGGATATTCTAACATTATGGTTCAGAGACCTTGCAGTTTATTTTGCATAGAAACACATTTTAGGATTAGACCTTGGATATTCTGTCAACCCCTACAAAACACAACTTTTCAATACCAACTATTTCAACATTGGATATTCTATAAATGCATGTAGACCTTGTAGTGTCTGCTCGTGGAATGAAATCAACAAATCAAATACAAGCCTACCACAGCAGATGGTTCAGAAGCAAACAAATCGATGGTTCAGAGAAGCATAACTGCATGATTTCAGAACCCAATCAAACCCAGAAAATCAACTACAAATATCTAACCAACCATAAACGAGCATAATTTCATATTGGGATCACACAAACTTACAGAAAGCATGGGGAGAGTGTTGGGGAGGACGACGCTAGGGCGAAGATCTCCATGGCCGATCGCCGCATCTCTAGTAGCTATCTTCAAGTGCCATCGGTCGAGCTGCCGCACCTCCCGCCATCCCTCACCACCACCGCATGGTCAATTGTCACCGAGAGCTCAGATCCAACCAGATATGAGTGGCACCGGCTCAGGGGCGAACATGGATGTGGTGGAGCATGCATGGGGAGAGCGACAGGGAGGACGACACTGGGGAGAGAGTTGGGGAGGATCGCGATGGAGAGAGCATCGGGGAGGATGGTAATGGGGAGAGCTAGGCTGAACGGGGAATTGAGGATCGAGAATTTGTGGGGATTGTAGAAGATGCGAGAGTGAGTTAACGGGTTGGGTTCGACTGAGCCCAACAACCCAACCAGGTGCACAAATCTTGGCGCATATCCGACGGCTAACAAATCGCATGCGATTTCACAAAAAACAGGCGCATGTGTGCTAGAAAAAGCGATATTAAATTTATTTTCTTGTGGGGAGGTTCACCAATAGCATCTTGCTACCCATCCTCATGCGTCGCCTATGTGTTGCACTGCTGCCTTGGTCTTCTACACTCCTTTACAATCTGGTTTTTGTTAATCCGGCTGAGTTTGTGGTTGTTATCTTGTAGATAACCTTGCTATCAATTTCTTGTATTTCCTCCTTCCCCAATCTTAATGAAATTTGGCCAGTAATCCTTTGCTATCCCAACAAAAATAATCTAGTTTTGTTTCGTGACCAGGCCAAATCGTGCGCTCTTGCTGTTGGGATACAGGTAGTCTACACTAGCATGCAATAAAAAAAAATTCACGTAAACCAAAAAGTCATGCGAGTAACATATCATATATCATTACTACTAGACGTGTAGTAGTGCAGTGAAAAAAGAGTTGGAGTAGCCCGGTCCAACGTTGTGCGTATCGATGTAGTGGAAGTGATCATTCAATGTCCTTGGTCGTCGATCGTTTCCTCCAGTAGCCCCTCGCTTTCCTTGTCCTTGGCCATCGATTGTCTCCTCTAGTAGCCCCTTGCGTTCCTTACGTACATAGCGGATCGTCTTCGATCAGCACAACAGCGTCCCTATGGTATCCACATGTCCAGGTGGGCGCCATGTCTTGGTGTGCTAGCACCGGGCGCATGATAGGGCGCCGAGGAGGAGGTGGCTTGGTTTCGTGGGTGATGCAACATCATCCAAAAACCCCCACGCCTCCCCTTATAAAGAGCCCCTAACGGATCCCTACATTAGAAATTCATTAGGACTCTTAACCACGTATGGATTATAAAGAGCCTCTAACGGATCCAATCCGAACTAGTTTGTTCCAACCCATTAATGTAACCATGTAGGTTCATGCGTAATCAGCCATGACCCGAAAACTCTTTTTAGATCCACAAGTCGATAACGGTTCCTAGTATGACATAGCGACTCCCAAATACAAATAAAGATCATTATCGGACGGACATTTATAAAGCGCATGTGCTGATCCCTTTACCTCACGATGCCACATCAAACTCAAGGCAAGATGCGTGCCATCCTATGATAGCTTGATCATTCACTCGATCTTGTAGTTAATTACTTAGTTGTAGTTGACTCCTCAACCATATTCAGCATGACCATGCACTTCCTTAATCGAACTACACGGAAGGGCCTAGAGATATCTCGCCCGTTATAGAGGAGGGGCAAATTCCATCTTGATCGCTCACATTCCTTTGTATGTTTCATAGTAAATTCGAAAGCTACCTTTATGACTACACATTTACAGAGTAACGTTTGGCAACCCCTAAGTAAACCATTACACATGTAGAGAACCATGATGACCTTAGGTCTAAGAATGCCACATACACTGTATATGAGACCAACCGATGGCACTTAAGAATATAATAATTCTTGCAATGTCTCAAGGTGAGTTAATCCAACGTATATTCTCCAACACATGTCCACATTATTGATTTGATATGTCATATCCATGTTCGTGAAATATGATCATCAATCAATATATGTGTGACCCATAAATCATAAATGTCCCGCATAATGACATAAGATCATGGATGTTTAGAATGGTATTGTAAACATAAATAGAGAGTTTCACGAACAAGTCACATACTACTTAATCAATATAAATGATATTTCATTCAATGGATGAAATAACATATTATTCAAAAGTTTGTAAACATAGAAGCGATACAATTCTCTTCATGATTGCCTCTAGAACA
Organism: Ampelocalamus luodianensis; assembly: GCA_036346255.1. Classification (NCBI taxonomy): domain Eukaryota; kingdom Viridiplantae; phylum Streptophyta; class Magnoliopsida; order Poales; family Poaceae; genus Ampelocalamus; species Ampelocalamus luodianensis. The sequence continues at coordinate 14,661,637 of CM070636.1, read as the reverse complement.
TATCACTAACACTTGCTTCTTTTGAGCGACAAGGCATGATGTAATCATGCTATCTTGGTTAATTACCATTTTATAATTACGTCTCGAATTGCTAGTAGGAAAATATATGATCTCATAAAGCATGAGCCTTTGCAGGTAGAATGGGTTTTAGCACCGATACAAATGCAACGCAGATAGCACAGAGAATATTAGTAGCAGCATAGCAATCAATCTAGAACCCCCCCCCCCCCTCCTCAGTTTCACACACAAAAGGGGGGGAGCAATCAATCTGAACCAATGGAGTCCCGATAGGATTTTTAGCCTGAAATAAGCCGCAGAGCACACCCTAGGGTGGCAGAGAATAGCATTCCCCCCTCCCCATCAGGCACATTGGCGTGGACATGGACGGATCCAAAGTGGAAGCATTGGGGGTCACATGACCCCAATGGCTTCTTACAAATCCTATTAAGACTGTAGAAATATTATATGACATTTTGTAAATAAGTAATAACTCCGGTGTTTCAGCGAGAGTGATCCCAATGAAATTAATTATTTGACCCGCCCATGGGCATGGAGCCGTGACTTCGGAGAATGTTTCCCCGGCAAGAAGAGAAAGCAAGTCGTGGCAGCGAGGCCAACCTTCATCTGAGTCCCTTGTCTTCCTCAACAAAAAGTTCATCTAAATTGTGAAGTCGTTTTCCTTCTGCGCTAGTCTAAACGCAATGTTCCATAAATCATCCGAGTTCTTTTTCGTTCTGATGAAAAGTTCGTCTAAATTCTGAACAAGTACCCGGGATCCTAGTTAGGACCATTTTTGTGTTAGTAGGATCGGGATCTTAGGTAATCGTATCGCAGGATCACGGTAGAATGGTATATACCTCAAAAATCATTATTCCTTATTCCATAGATCGTAAGATCCGAACCATTTTCAGGTTCATATTATTGAGAGTCCACACAACTCACAAGCAAGCAAGCAACCGCGTGTGATTCCTATCGATGACTTGACGGCACGAGATACCGACATGCCTTACCCCGCAAGGGACCCCTACGGAATCCAAGTCCAAGTCCAATTCCAAACTCCTATTCCAAACCCCCACCACCACGGCAGCGCGGCGTTTCGTCGAACACCTTCCTCCTCCGCGTCCTCCCCGCCGCCGCTCCCGTCACGCCACCTCCCACCCCCACCTCCCACGCAAACACTAACCTAGCCCCAGCCTCCTCCTATTTATCCGGCGCTTAACCACCGGCGACAAACCTCAACCAGCAGCTGAGACCCATGGCGACCGCATCTTCGTCCGCGCATGCGCCTGCGCCTGCGGCGGAGGGGGCTGTGCCCGAGGCGGGGGGTCCCGAGATTGCCTTCTTCGACTTGGAGACCTCGGTGCCGCAGCGGGCGGGGCAGGGCTACGCGGTGCTCGAGTTCGGGGCCATCCTCGTCTGCCCGCGCCGCCTCGTCGAGGTCGCCTGCTACGCCACGCTCGTGCGCCCCGCCAACCTCGGCGTCGTCTCGGCCGCCTCCGTCCGCTGCAACGGCATCACCCGCGACGCCGTCGCCGGCGCGCCGCACTTCCGCGACGTCGCCGACGCCGTCTACGACATCCTGCACGGTGAGTCGCCTGCCTCTCGCGGGCAACGCAGGTCTCCTCTTTGACGTCGAGGATGCCTTTTTTATTTGTCCTCTTCCTATTTTTTTTCCCCCGACGCCAGGAGCCGGTTTCTTGGCTCCCGCGTCCTTTGGTGCGCTTTTGTTTGCGCCTGAATTGCAAGAGTGAAACAAGATGCCCCCTACTGTAGTTTGAATTCGTGAAACGTTGCAGGGATTGGGGAACAGATTAACGTTCTTAGACGGTGCAATAGGATCAGAAATGGCAAACTTTTTGGGTAATTTTGTGTTGATAACTTAGATGATCGATGAGAAGTGAATGAGCTTGCAGCTCGTGCTGCCTGTGGCTTGTAACTGAAAATATTCCTGTAACTGTTCTCACATGCAAGGATGTGGTAGAAATGTCTGCATTTTCTTAAGAAATTGAAGGTAGTTGCAAAGTGAACTGTGCAATGAGTTTTTGGGAGTTGCCAATACTTAATTTGGTTTCATATAAAGGCCCTGGCATCATATATAGTCATGGGTCGTTGTTCATTACATTGAAAAGGAATTCAGAAAGTGGAAGTAAGAACCATTGCGTTGTTTAGGTCTGAACCTAAATAGCTGCTTTTTTTAGTTGTTTTCATAAACAGTATCACAGAAAAAATCTTGTCAATTTTGGACAGGGAGGGTCTGGGCTGGGCACAACATCGTGAGGTTTGATTCGGCAAGAATAAGGGAGGCATTCGCTGAGATTGGTCGGCCACCTCCAGAACCAAAGGGGCTGATCGACACCTTACCTCTGCTTACCCAGCGGTTTGGTAGGAGAGCAGGGGACATGAAGGTATGCAGCCTTGTGTTGATGTAGAATCACTTGTAATTTTGGAAAAGAAAGTTTTAGTTAGATAGAGGTGAATCGTAAGGACAGTTGGGTTTTCAGCCAAGCTGAATAAGTGGCCTTTATTGGAAGTTCTCAGGGATTACACAGTTCCTTCCTGTCACTACAAGGAATATATCTGATGCTCTTTTCTTGTCTGTTTTATCTGCAGATGGCAAGCTTGGCAAATTACTTCGGTCTAGGGAGGCAAAGGCACAGGTAGATATCATGTTAATCCAGATGTCATAATTGCATCTGAATTCTAAATTCTTCCTTTGAAAATCTATTTTTGATTGACACCTTTTCCCATTTGAATTGCAAGCACATATATACTGTTAGCACCACTTCACTTTCTGGAACTTGGCTTGCCAATTTGCCATCCACTAAGCAGTTATTTGGTCACCTAGCTCAGATGATCATATCTTGCATTGTGCTATTTGGAAAAGTGTCATACAAGAAATTTTACTGCACAATGCCATCTTTGACCTCTTAACAATTCTATCTTAGCAGCATCATGTCATCCAGGATCCTCAAATCCAATCCCCCGGATCTTGCCCCGTCCCATCTTAGGTGACTCATCTGAAAAGTGAAAACCAGTATCCCCTTAAACTATGGCAGGACCTGTAATGATTCATTATATAGATATATCATGCTGAACAGAAGGGATGTCACAATTATATGTGGTCCATCAATGTTACTCCTAGTACACGTTAATGGCCATAGAACGACTATCTAGCTGATGTGAATCACAGCTATTGATCAATACACTCATGATTTCACTTCATATCTTGCCCATTTTTCTTGTTTCGTTTCATTCGGCATCCGCACATTCTTCTGCACAGACATACCATTTACTGTAACCTAGGGGATTAGTAATAGTTATAAGTCGAGATTTACCTTGTCTATTTGTTATGATCCTTAGATCATAGGGGTAAATATCACCGGGAGGATAGTCGGGTGGCGTCGACTGCTAAGGGAGAGGAAATACTATAGATTGGAGAGACGAAAGTGATTGGGACTTAGACTATTGTATTCTCATTGCCTCATGCCAATGATTACAGTAAGCCTCCTTATATATAGGGTTTTTCTAACAATTATAGATAAAATCAATCTAAATGATGACATTCCTAACTAATAGATAACTTTTTCGATTAACTAATCACTATACAAGGAAACTAATCAACTATTTAGAGAAATAGATATTCTTATTGGGGAAGGTAATCCTTTTCTAATCCTGGTGCTACAGTACCTATGGTACTGTTCACACACGTGAACAGTACCCCTGGCCTGTGACGCTGCTCCCCTCCTTTCGCGACAGCTCATCCTCGAGCTGTGGTAGCGGCCATAGCTGAAGCTCTAGGAGACCCTATGTTGACGATAAGTCATAGCGCCAATGGAACATTGCATAGAAGATGATCCGTAACGTTCTAATAGATGTCGGCCGATCGCGTGGAGAAGACAATCATTTGGTAGCGACCTTCTTCCTCGGCGAGGGCACCATTGGTGCAACCACGGACAACGAAGTCGACGATGCGGAAGTCACCGGCGAAATCAAAGACGCCTTTGGTGGTGCAAATCGCGTAGTAGCTGCTACCCATGCACTAGGATGCACGGACACGGACACGCGTGTCGGACACGACACGTATCGGACACGGGATACGTCATTTTCTAAAAAATAGCGACACGGGGACACGGCTGTATATAATAATAATAATAATAATAATAATATATGCATATGTATTATTGAATGTTTTTCTACGTGTTTATCAAACAGAAAGTGTAAAATGTCAGGAATATGTACCTCAAAGATGATCCTTGGCTCCTGGTTTTTTTTGTTCTTCATAAAGCATAACTTCATATTAATACAAGAAATTGAATTCCTTTAACTTTGTGGTACTACTACACTCTACAGTATAACACTATAACAATAGAACTACTAATTACTAATACTACTAGTACAATAGTACTACTAATTTGTAATTCACTTATTCACGAGCAAAGCAATAAAGCATCGCACATGCACATTATTACTGGACTACGGTCTTGCTACTACTAATTGTCTAATTCACGAGCAAAGCACTGGGCTACTACTAGTAGTACTACTACGCGGTCTGCGATCGCACAAGAGGCAAAGCAGAGAGGATTGAGGCGAGGCGCGAGAGAGGCGAGTCCACCAAGGCGCAGAGTCCGTCGAGGCGAGGCGGAGGAGGCTCGGCGAGCAAAGAGGGAGCGAGGAGGCGGCGACACAGGGGCGACGGCGAGTCGCGGGCCGGCGGCGGCAGGGAGCCGGGAGCCGGGAGGAGGAGCTGCGACGGGGAGCCGGGAGGAGCCGCGGGGAGGCGGCGGCGCGTGAAGAAGAAGCCGGGAGCAAGGAAAAAGCAGAGCGCCGTCGGGAGCCGCCGGATCTGGCGACGCAGCAGGGGCGGGCGGGTGCTTTCGGGGCTCGGGACTGGCGGCGTCGAAGGTGTGCCCTTGGACTCGCAGCAGCTCGGGTAGCTCTCTGGTGATGGTGGTGGAATGGGCTGGTACGTTTTGGGCCGAATTGAATAGGCCTAAGTGTTCGATACGTGTCTTATATGTGTCCGATACGTGTCCGAATTTATTTTTGTTTTTTTTCACGGTTGCAATTTTCGACACGCACGGGATCGTGTCGAGCCGTGTCGAGCCGTGTCGTGTCCGACACGGTGTCCGACACGGACACGGCACCTTGCAGCCGTGTCGGTGTTTCCGAGCCTATGCATTTTTCTTCTCCTTTTCCATCAGCTTGATCACCATAGTCGCCATGTCTGCCAAGATGGCTTTCATGTCGTCTACACTGGTACTCATCTCATTGAGGGTGGCCCTCATGGTCTTGAAATTCTCGACAGCAGAAACCATAGTGTTGGCTATGATACCAACTTACCAAGTTGTTATGATCCTCAAATCATAGGGATAAACATCACTAAGGAGTAGCCGGATGGCGTCGGCTGCTGGGGAGAAGGAAGACTATAGATTGGGAGACAAAGGGATTGAGACTTAGACTATTGTATTCTCATTGCTTAATGCCAACGATTACAATAAGTCTCCTTATATAGAGGACTCTTCTAATGCTTATAGATAAAATCAATCTAAATGATGACATTCTTAACTAATAGATAACATTTCCGATTAACTAATCCTTATACAAGGAAACTAATCAACTATTTAGGGAAATATATATTCTTATTGGGGAAGGTAATCCCTTCCTAATCCTGGTGCTACAGCACATGTGGTACTGTTCACGTGTGTGAACAGTAAGCCGCCCATGACACTATTCCTTTGATTTTAATATTTCCAACATGAAACTGGAGTGAATGATCTTTTACTAATTTGCTTTGCAATTTATCTACAGGAGTCTGGATGATGTCAGGATGAATCTTGAAGTTCTTAAGTACTGTGCTACAGTGCTGTTCCTGGTATGTTTGCATTACCAGCTATTTTCCCATGCCTGTCTAACGTCATGAGCTGGACATTTACATATATTTTTGACAGCTACATTGCCCAGTGTTTCGTTGCCTGAAATCACTAGTATTTTTTTTTCTGTCATTTTCCCATGCATTGGGCATCTGGAGTAGCCCAATGGACTAGTGAGTTTAACCATTGCAATATAGGCCACATATGTTCAGTTTCTGGAAATTGCAGCTTCATATAGAAAACTGCAATGGCAGGAGCATCATGAATTTTAAGCAGTTTTTGCTATATGTTCCCTGTTTTGATTATTGCTGTTATTGCTTTTCTGCAATTCTTTTGGTCACCCAACTAGAAATTGTTGTATTGGCTGTTGCAAACTCACATTGAGCTTCACAAGCTTGAAGTACTGGTAGAAATAATACTCCCCAGGGAGATGGAGAACCATTGAACCATCATATCTTTATGACATGTTTGTAGAATTCATTAATCTATTTCACTGTTCAAGATAATCTATTGGCTAAATCCTGAAGTTCTCACAGGAGGCAAGTCTTCCAGAAGTGCTTACTGTTGAGAACCTGATGGAACGATGCAATTACAAGGAACCAAGCTAATGGAGCTGCTGCTCCTGAGGCGCCAAAGCCTGAAGCAAACTCTTCGCCTGAAAACGGCAACGGACAATTTCTAGAGTTGGCAATGCAATTCCAGCTGGAGATAATAAAAAATCAATTGATCCTGCAACAAACAGGGAGTCTGGTGAATTGATATCCCATATTGAGGAAATGAAGTTAGATGTCACAACACAGATGGATGTGAGTTCCAGTGGTTGTTCTGGGTTCCTTGAATCGGATGATATTTCAACTGAGTGCATCAAAATTTCTGTTGCCCCTTCCTACCAATTTGCTCAGAGAACATCTATCAAGCACAAAGATAGCCCATTACAACTTTGCTGTACAGGCTTGACGGTCCAGTTTGGAGTCAGTACAAAGTTTCTAGACAATGCAGGTCGGCCAAAGTTGAACATAGTGGTCGATATCCCTGAGAATCTAAGTAAAGTTCTAGATTTTTGTGATGGTCTTGCTCAGAGGTCATTTCAACAATCTGGTAGCACTTCTGAGTGGAGATCCCTGATCAAGAAGTATGGTTATGTGAATCGTCCAACTGTCCGGCTAAAGTGAGCTCTATTCTCTTTTTTTCATTTGTAATATCTAAGCGGTCATGCTTTTTCTGATCTTGTAATGTTGGACTGCCCTTGCAGTATCCCTACCATTGTCAGCGGTGATGCTGCGATCTACTCGACTGATATATACCAGAAAGAGCCTAGTGGCAACATCCAGAAGCTTGTTTTTAACAAGGTAGATGTTACGGAACTGGACTCCTGTTTGTTCGTGGGAACAAAGTGGACGCGTTCTTCTCTCTGGAAATATATGACTACCAGCAAAATGCTGGTATCCGGTTGGTTGCAAAGAGGCTGGTTGTACACTCCAAATAGCACCAGGCCTAGTTTTTCTGGTTCTAGTGCTAGAAACTAACTCTTGCACAAATTTACTGGTGTTAACCAACTGTAGATTATTTGATTGTCAATACGATCTGACCAGTAGCAGATGTTGATGTTGAAGTAGGAATTCATACTATGTTGTAAAAGATTCTAACAATACTTCTATGCCTGTAATACGTTTGTGATTGAAAATATCACGTGTTGTTTCTCTTTGCCATACACTATGGATTGTCCATTCATTGTACAGTGTTTCCATTTTTGCTGCTTCATTCCAACGTCTTGGTTTCAGATCGAAACGGTTCTGCTGTTGTGATAAATCTGCCCGGTTCATCACAACAGTAATATGTTTGACAGGCGTGTCCATGCAAGTAAATTACAGTTCCCTTTCATCATTCTTCGTATCAGTTTATTCTTGATCTCATGTGGAAACTTTGGTAACTCTAATCGACTATTTAGACAAATGATAGTGTTTGTAAACTCGGACTTGAAACAAACATGCAAGTGGCTCAGATGGTCACTCGCTCTCGTGCTCTGAACAAACCGCATACATGTCCTGCAATTCAATTCATTCAGCAGATTCAGATGTTCCCAATGCTTAGAGTCGGCCAACTCATTCAGCACCGCGCGAGGCTTCTTCCACGAGAAGCCAACAAACCTTGGTACTGAATGTATCTTCGATTCCTCGCCCTTCAAGGTATATATCGCATCATGATGCACAAAATCAGCAATGCGAATTAGCATGGCAAGCCCAAAGGCCAAGAAGCTTTACTAGCCAGAGAAACTTTTGCAGTGCGAACAAACCATCGAGCATGCATAGAAAAGCCTCGGTTGCCTTACCTCCTAGCTGCTTCGGCAAGGAGGATTGTATAATGTGACTTCCTGGTGCCTCCCAACCCCATATACAGATAACTCCTTCAAGGTAGCTTGAAGGCAATGATCTCAGGAAGCCTCCTTCCTCACTGGAACCATGGCAGTTCCTTGCTTTGTGACAAGTAGTAATGTGCTTCTTGATCTCCTAATTACACCCACCCCAGCTACCATCGCCACTCCCTACCCCATCATGCCATTTACTACCATTGGTATTTGCCAGTAATGTACACGTACTATTGGTTCAGATTAGTGATTTTTTCTGGGATCAATTATCTGTGACAGGCATATGCATGTTTTGTACCCTGTAGTCTGTGCTTGCTTCAATGCTGTTTCTAACTTTAAAACATGCAGTACTAGACTACAAAACAAAAAATAGCATGCACTACTAGCTTGGAGGGCTTGTAGGCTTGTAGTTCTGAGTAACCTGTCAATGCTTTATCAGTAAACTGGTCATGAACTTTGTAATTTCCTGATGCAAATTTTGCGATGCATTCATGGTCTGTAGCCCTGTGCAGTTCTAGTTATGATGTAAGCCCGAGACATAAATTTTGCGATGCACTATGATTCAGTGAACTTATGCAGAGAGTAAAGTGACAATTGATCAAATTAAATATAGAGGCAATTGCTTTTGTATCGATTAATCAGCATACTAGCTAGCTTCATCAATGTTGGCACATGTGAACTAAATTGGCGTTCAACATACCATGCAACTATAGATAACTTTATTTTTTTCGACTTCAAGTTATAAATTTAGCCGGATTTCTGGTGCAACTGCGCGCAACTCTAATGCTTATATGAGAAGATTTTCTACCTAGGGTAGCAACCCAACCAGCATCCACTGTTCGACTTTGCATCAAGATTCATGTTCTTTCTTCTTCCTATTAACTTCAAAGACTTTTAACTCAAAATTTCTTACTTCCACCTAAAAAAATTCAACTTTAAACTCAAAAACTTTGAAAACTGTCAATACCGTAGTTGAAAACTAACTACTTGAAATCGGAACTTTCGACTCAAATTAGAATACTTCTAACTCAAAATTTCTCACTTTCATCTAAAAATTAACGTCGAACAGAAAAAATATCGAATTCCAACTTTAAAGATCCGGGTGGGTAGCTATTCCCTAGGTAGCCACATATTTCCTATGCTTATATTATGTTTCTTGTACAATATCATGTTATAATCTGAACTGACCAAAACCGATGATGCAGATCTTTCTCTTTTTCTACCGATTAATGTGGTAATTTGTAACATTTGAGAGCAAACGTGGTGACTTGTTTTTCTATTTTTTTAATAATATAATACATTATAACATCGATACTCGTGCTATCCAATATCGCGGAGCTGGACAAATTTTACTAAAAAATTTCTCACAATACATAATTTTGGGTGGAGTCCATCCATCTTTCAATCATACGAAGGATACTATGAGCTCACTGTATAATTTCAGCATAACCAGAGGTTTTGTTTTGGCTAAAAGTTGAACGCACATTGTGAATCCTCAAAATAACCAATGGAGAAGTCCCAGTCGACTTGCACAAGGTGTAGGCACTGACAACTCCCTTTGGCCTGCCATGTAGGAGCTCGTAATCGAGCATACTGACCTGTTGTCACCTATGGAATTAGAAGAAGTTACTTAAGCTCTTTTTACCACATATATGTTGTTTAATTTGAAGTTCATTTGTTGTTTATTTGTATTTAATTGCTCTTTTGCTCTAGGCTTTGTATTGTAGTTGTTTAGTTCTCTTTCTTTGGTTTGATCTCTTACTGTGTGCTCTAGAGGCGATGAAACCCTCATATACTCCCTTTAGTTCTAAGCCTCGAGTTTCTTTAGATGCCACCAAGAAGAGCCTTGTCAAGTGGTGCCTATGCATCGGTGAGAGAAGAATCGTGGTCATGGTCATGGTCATGGACAAGGTTTACCTCCTCCACCACCAAACAAACCCAACAATGGCTCAAGTCATGTTCGGCAAACTCAGATTCTTCAAGCCTTACTAACCAATCGTGAGTGGACCGGTGATCGCCACTTCAAGCTTGCGGACTTCCTCGAGGACAAGACCCTCGCTGCCATTGCGGTAGATGAACCCCTTGAAGTGAAGGCGGCTCGGAGATACGAAAAGAAGCTCAGTCTTGCCCATGCTCAAAAGCGAAGATAGGTGGATTTTGCCACCCATCGGCTAAAGGCTGCCTTCGCCAATGGGAAAACTACCTCATTGCCGAGGTGGTGATAGTCGACGAAGAAGAAGAGTGATAGTGAAGTCATAGCATCTACTATTGGAGCCCACAAGAGCCTCTACTTGCTTGGCTGCGCCATAGAAGAAGTTCTTTCAAATCTGACGGGCGAATCATGGAGTCAATTCCTTAGGCGGAATTCAAAGTCACTTCGAAACCCGCGCCGTGCCGCAATGGTACTATGAGATTGAAGAAGAACGAGTTCGAGCTCTCAAGCGGGTCGATGTCGATCAATGAATATCTAACCAAGTTCAACCAGCTTGCTCGCTCGCCCTGATGGCGTGGGCGATGAAGAAAGAAAAGATCGACCGCTTTGTGGAAGGAATGCGTGGAGATATGAGAGACGACTCATCCTCCACGATTACTCGGCTTTCAACAATTGGTCAATAAAGCCCTCATACGTGAAAATAAGAACAAAGCGTGGAGGTTAGCGCAAAGGAAGATGGTATTTCAAGGGCCACCACGACGACTTTCCGCAGATCGACTTTTCAGGCAGCAGTCTTCTGTGATTAAGCGCCCCATCATCAAGATTCAGTTCCAACTCCAACCTCCACTCTAGTCACAACCCGCATTCCGGTGGGAATGTTTCCCGTGCTTCTCACTCCAGCTGGACGACCTACAACGTTCAATCCAATAGCTCATCTTACGTTGTTTCAATTGTGGGAAAACGAACACTTTGCTAGAAGGTGTCCTCAACGATCCCACCAGTACAACTTAAGAACCACACCAGCTCGAGGCGGACGTCGGTGCAAAGCAAAGATTATCAAGTCTCGAGCATCGAGCGCTTCCACTCCAAGCCAAAGCGAAGTCAAGAACATGTCAATCATGTCATCACGCGCAGCCAAGCGACCGGGAATAATAAGAGGTATGTTCTCTGTCTAATCGAGTAGCTTGAATCTCGAATTGAGATTCCGTTTAAGGTAGGAAGGATTTGTGCGCCCTTTCCTTCTTCCGGGTCAACCCCGCCGGTTCTCCCTCCCTTGTCCTCTTCCTCCACGGCCGTCTGCCTTGTTCGCTCTCTTCTCTCTCCTCGTCGCGCTCCTCCACCATAAAATGCTTCGCTACGCGGTGCAACCCGGCACCTCGTCCTCGTTGAGTCCCATCCACGCCACGCCACCTCTTGGCGCTCTCTGCCGCAGCATCACTACCCTACACCACCATCATTACCGTTGCCGCACCTCGCTCCGGACCCCCCCTCTCCCCTTCCCCTCCCGCGCTCGCATGCTCTCGCCGCCCGCGCGTCTCACCACTCTGGCGACCTCGTGCGCGCTACTCCCTGCCGCCATCATCATGTTGCCGCCACATGGCCGGACCCCTTCCCAGGCCTCCCGCTCCTCCCCGGACCTATAAGACCCCAGGCACCTCCCTTCCCCTCCTCCCATTTCTCATTCTCCCCTCCCCAAGAAGAAGGAGAGCGAGGAAGGAGAAGCAGGAAGAAAGAAGAAGAAGAGCGAAGCCTTACCTCCTCCGGTTGCCGCCCCTGTCGGTGAGCCTCTTGTCATGCGCGCCCCGTGCGCCCTCCCCCGGCGCCGCCCCATTCCCTCTCCCTGCGCCGCCTTCGCCTCTTCCCTTTCTCCTCCCACCACATGTTGCTCTCCCCCTCTATCGCGAGCCGCTCGCCCCCACGCGCCTGTTGCGCGGTGCCTTAGGTGCCCCGTGGGCGTAGCGCTGTTCGACCCGAACCGCGGGTGAGCGAAGAGAAGAGAGTGGTTGTGGGTATGGTTTCTTTTGTTTTGATTTTCTTTTCTATTTTATTTCAAGAGAAACTTCAAGTATTAGTAACTCCCCCATTTCAACTCCAAAATTTGTGATTTAAATTTCTAAAAATTTGTTAACTCAAGATCTTGCTAATGGCATATGTCTTGTTTAATTTGAAGTTCATTTGTTGTTTATTTGTATTTAATTGCTCTTTTTGATTGTTTATGCCTTTTTCCGGTACGTTCGTCCGACTAGGATTTGAAGACGCCGGAGATCCCCAAGTTGATCAAGTCCAAGATTATCAAGACCCTCTTATCTATATCCCAGGCGAGTCAATACTTTGATCATATTGAGCCTACATTTTATGCTAATTATATTCTTTTAAAATAGCAAATTGCATACTTTAATTCTTTAAGCAAATGTATGTTAAAGCTTAAGATAGTTAAATACACATTTGATGATTAATTAATTATTATGCCATCCTTGAAAATTTGAATCCAATAATCCTTGTCACCCTAGTAACTATATGGTAATACTAGCTATGGGTTGTACTTAAGCGGCATGCTAGTCTTGTTTAAGTACCGGGATATTAAATGTCTCAATCATCATTCCTTTAAACATAAAAATGATTTGGACAGTCATTGGTGGTTCATGACTGAGATAAATGTGGTGATTTGGTTTTACTCCTCAAAACCCTAATATTCTTTATTACTGATGCAGGGCGGTGTGTGATGAAGAGTATGTTGATGGGTGCTAATGCAGCCCAAAGAATGTTGATGTGTGAAATGATCCGCCTAGACAACCCTAAGGACTTAATCTTGTCATGACCTCCCAAAAGTAAAACAAGTACAACCACAAGTGCATGCAAACGCAACTTGGCTTAGTAGATTTATTGAACCTTGAAAGTCGGTCTCACGAAGGAACAATAAAGAGTGCAAGTGTGAGCTTGATCACGTTTGAATGGGACACCGATGGTGAGGTAACGAGTATGACTATCTCTTGTGGGTAAAGTGTACAACCTCTCCTGCAGTCTAAAGCTGTTTAAACAGCCGTGCCTACGGGTCAAAGCTGACATGGGAATCTTTACTCGAGTTAGTTCTATTTCAAAACCTTGTGGTTGGGATGAAAAATATGGTGGGCTCACTAGCCACGAGATTGGATTTTGCACGAGTGCTCGAACTCGGTGATGTTAATAATTGGGGACTGGACCCAATCAAAAGTAAGCATAAGGTAGAGTTTCAAGGAGAGGAACCTCTGTGATACAAAATTATTGCACAACTACTTTCTTTAAATAAAATACAATTTGTTAAAATGCTAAGTGATAGGAATTTATAATTATGATATTTGGAAATGTTGCTTTCATGAAATAAAAGAACCAAGCCATCCTTGTAAGCCTTGCATGTATAATATTGCATTGTGTATTGGCTCGCGAACGCGGAGTTGTGCTCATTCTCTCTCTCTCTCCCAAAACCCTCGGGAGCCTGGAAATCCTAGAGATTACGACTATTACGAGGATCGAGTTGGAGGTCAGGAGATGATGAAGCGTAGTGTAGTCTTTAGATGTTCTAGTCTGCCTTCAATCTAGTTGACTCATCGATACTTGCGTGCATCAATATTATCCAAGCCTTGGTTAATATCGAGCACCTGGGTTTCCCGATTGCTTGCTGTGGAGAGATGAGCTCTCACCCCTTTTGCTTAGTTGCCGCTTCCGCTTTTGTAATGTAATCAATTTGGCCTGTTCGGCCGTATTGTAAACTCGACCAGCGCGGTCTATGTAAACTCTGTTGTGTTAATTAATGAATGGTATGGTTTCGCCATGTATGAGTTGATTCATGATGTAGCTGTGAGTGCTATCTACTAATCCAAGAATAGCACGATGTTTCACGATTACGGATTAGAAATCCGGGTCCGACAATGTTGTATTTTGGAGGGCTATTTGGTAATTTCAATTAGAAAAGAAGAAATAGAAAAAGGAGACTATCACAGCCTTTTGTCATAGAGATAGGGGCGTATAAGGTTGGAAAGTTTGTCTTAACCCTACAGCGAGGCTTTCGTTGTTTGGGGCTTTGGTTGGTGGTGGCGCGTGCGGCGAGGTGGATCGGGCGCGATGCATCGCGGTACATTTGGGAGGCGGCTTGGCCTCCTCTCTTCCTCCTCCTCTTCTTAAGGCGCCTGGTCCTTCTTCTTACTTCACCCCAAAATCGGTGAGTTTTCCCCTTTTGTGTAGTTCTTCTCCTCCAATTTGACTTCAGTTTTGGGGCTTTTGAGATGTCCCCTCGCAGCGTGATTGACCAACGCTGTTGGTGGTGAGGTCGGAACCTTCCTCCATATGCATCCCGCGGTTCCTTCTTGCGCCATATCCTCTGTTGGGTGTTACGTGAGGAACTTGACACTTGCACATTTGGGGCTTTGTCCCGATCGGCTCTAACTTGGTCTTGGTGTGGAAGAAGGATTCGACTTTGGTGATTGGTGCTCCTTGAGTGCATTGGACCTGCCAGTAAGTGGTGTGTCGAATTGTGAAGAGTGGTATTGTATCTTTGATAACCTTATGTACGGTATTGCGGCACAATGGGGCGATTAGTTTTGAGTCAACACCTTGACCTACCTTGCACGGTTTTTCTACTCGGTAGTTTTGAGTGCCATTCGCATCATAGGTATTGTTGTTTCTATTTTTGCATTACTTTGCGTATGTGATGTGCTAGTGGAAGTTTTAAATTGTGTTGATTTGATTGTATCTAGCACCAGGAGATATTGCTTAATAATGTTGTGGGTTCAGATTAATGCTCGATGAATATTACTGTCATGTGAAATTGGATTGACAACGTCAATTATACATCAGACTTGAGCTAGTTGCTTGAATACTGTTGTTTGATTCATCTCTAAATTTTTTGCTATGTTCTGTCAGTAGTTCTGTTGCTCTTGTGCCTACTGAATTTGATTACTTTGTTCACTGTGATACCCCTATTCCTCTGCTAACCGAAAGCAGTAAAGGTTGTCTTGTGATTTCAATTTTGCACTGTGAATTCAATTCTTGACATAGCAGTAAGGCATTCATTCTAGCTTAAAGTCTGATTTATTTTGTGTCATATCTAATTAGTGAAGAATATTGACAAAAGTGGCAGGAAGCCAAGATTTTATACTGAGCAGCCCGACATCTGAGAACAATTAAACAAACAATTAAATCTAAGCATTATGCTGATGTTTAATTGACATGAAGAAATTACATGTTTATATGTCATTTATATGCTGCTGGAAATACGCTTTAATTATGTTAATTGCTGCTGGAATTATATCAGAATATTTGTTAAAACCGCTAATTTTACAACAATATATGCATCTAAATATCTAATTAAGGTACATATAGCATATAGCTTCAATGACACCTTCTGGACATTTAATTACCCTAAACACTTCACCAGGCAAGGCACGCGAATGAAATGCAAGAGCTGCCTATCCTAGAAAAACATGCAAAGAAAATAACATCCTGGTACCTCCCAACCCTTTGCGTGAAGCTCATGTATCTCTGACCTCACCTTGAAATTATGCCCAATGCATAATGATGTCGACCAACAAGCCGCTCAGATGAGGATAGAAAACGATAGGCAAAGAAAAGCCGGGTTCAGAATTCAGCTGATCCCCAAAAGTTTTCAAGAAGACCAAACAGAGTCGCAGTGGTTAACGCATCAAGCAAAAGTTGTCAGTAAAGGCAGATGCTTGTGCTGCTGGTAGCTCTTGCCGGATCCTGGTCTCTTTCAGAGTGTTGAAGCATACGATACAGCCGCGGCAGTTTATAGCCCCTTTACTTCCTGCAGGAGAGCATCTCCGTTTCCATGTTTCTGTAACACATCCCACCAGTTCTGCATTCAGCGGCAGATTGCGAAAACAACACAGATTTTAGTAACAAAGGGCAAGTTGCTAACTACCAGCTAGTGTTTTCTCGAAACATATGCACGCAGCCAGAATAAGGCATACCACAACGAGGTTCATCGTGAATACCGTCGTGTGGTGCAGAAGCCATGCCGGGTAAAATGATGTGATCTATGTGCTGACATGCTCACATGCATGATATGCTGCTTTGTCTCTATGATCTGTAGTGTGTTCTTCGAGAGAATAGTTCACCATGAACATCCATGCAAGATATTGTTCCTAACTGAAAGAAAACTAATATTATTACTAATACTTGATTAGATTCTCACTGGATTACACCTGCGCTGCCGAATGACGTCCCGGTGCCTGCCGGTCCTATACTCGAAGAAGCGAGAATTGGCAGCAAAACTCAGAACTATAGAGTAGAGTGCCCTTTGTGTCATACACACGCATGCCACTCGTCAACTGAGAGAGAAGTATGGTTGATGTGAGGGGCTCACTTCAAGAGCGGCTCTTGTAGTGATTTTTATTCATCTCACCCAACAACTGAACTATCTATCAACTGTCTGTTCATGCCTACCATTAATGTGGGTGGCAATGACACAGTATCAGTAATTGGCTGCAGGTGCCTATTCAGGTACTATTATTGCTTCTTGGTTCTGATTCATGAGTTGAGTAATTTGCCTACGCTTAATTTGCCAGATTTGGTGAGTGAAAAACCACACAAACTCATGTAGTGGCCATACTTTTCTGAGCTAGCTTGTAATGATAGTCTATCCTTGCAGCATCCCTACAATTATCATGTGAATGTGAATAAGATCTGACCAGTAGCAGATGTCGATGTTGAAGAAGGAATTCAAATGTTGTAAACATAGCTATCGGATTCGCTATAAAACCCCACGAATCGCGAGCCGGAATCGTCGAACCCGAACCAGTTTAGGGTACGGGGTTCGTATTCGCGGTGGAAATTGAAAAAAAAAATGGTGAACTACGAACCCGAATCTCATACCGCGACTCGGACAAACCGCGTTTCTGGTAACTATGGTTGTAAAATGTTGTACCAGTATGTGCTATTCATTTGTGAATTGAAACATCATGTGTTATTTCTTTCCCAATGTATTCTGAATTGTACATTCAATAACTAGTATAGGAGCATTCAATGTCTTGGCTTCAGATCTAAAAGTTATATATATTGTTCCGATCAACCTATCTGTGATATACAGTGAACTAGGAATTCTACTAGTGCAGCTGTTACATGCTGGATGGACATATCCTTGTAAATAAATCGCAGTTTTCCTTGCATCATCTCTCTGGGTTCATCCAAGGCGATTTTGAGCTGCTGCTTGTCTGATTGTATTGGGCCTAAATGGTGAAATTTCCGCTACTTGGATCCTTCGGATGAGTTAACGACTACTTAAACAAATTCTATGGCTTGTAAAGTGTAGTTCAAATTGAACAAAACATGGTAGTACGTAATTCGGTCCTGCTCTTGCGGCAGCACAAACAAAGAGTGACCAGCCCTGCGCCAATAGTGTTAGCAGCGACGTTGAGTCCATCCAGAAATCAGAAGTCCCTCCTGGAAATAGCAATGAGAGCTGACTCAGTTTCTCTACCACATGTGCAACCAAACTAAGTAGCAGACAGAATGCACCTTGCAATTGAATATTTCCATGTCCTTTATTAGACGCAACAAGGAAGATATACAACTTAATAATGTAAGAAATCAGCGATGTAGATAATCATGGTAAGGCCTAAAGGCTTGCCATGGAAACAAAAGATTAAGTAGCGATGGCAAACCTCTTGAACCCTTCATCATAGAGGTCAGAGGATGGTGTGTAGTGACTTCCCGGTACAACACGAGCCTTGGACGGTTTGGCACAGATGGTAGCGCATAGTGACTTCCCGGTACATCCCAAACCCACATTATTTAAGCTAGTTTGAAGCATGGTGCCACTGAATCTCATTCTTCACCTCGAGGCATAGCAATTTCCTAGTCCTCACTTGTCACTTGGATGTCTGCCGATTCCTACATTTCTTGAGTATATATTTTGTCTAGCATCTACTGTTTGTGACAAATATTGTGCTTCTTGATGTCCCCTGTATCCACCCCAACAACCATCGCCACTCTCCGTGACCACCTCGCCATCTACTACCATTAAAGTTTTCCAATAATGCAGTGATAGTAGTTGTGTAAAGGTTGGTACTCATGCATGACTGTTGTTTCAGAGCAAAGATCAATGATTTCTCCCCCTAGGATCATGAACTTTTTTTTTTTATTAATTAACCATTTTTTTAATTTATTTTTATTGTTAACCCCGCAAATTTTATTTCTAATTCTGACCTTTTTGATCACACCATCACCGTGACGTGACAAAGCAATATTGTCACACCATAGGATAAATCCTCTAAATAGCACTTTTTGTGCTACTGGTGGTAGCGTGACCAAACAACATTGTTACGCCACTAGTCATGGCGTGACAAGAGCTTGACAAGATACGGGATGGCGTAACAGTGTTGTTTTGTCACGCCACGGGTGGTGGCGTGACAAAAAAAAGTTAGAATTAGAAATAAAGTTTTGCGGGGGTTAACAATAAAAATAAATTTAAAAAAGGTTAATTAATTATAAAAATTCTAGGATCATTGAATATTGTGATGTTACATAGAGCGATATACTTTTTCTAATAGGGGAAGAGACCGCCAGCCGCTCAGGAGGGCCACATCGGCTTCTTTGCGAAAAGCCTTTTGTACTTTCTGAAATCACGTCCAGGTCTTTATGTCAGGTCTTTTTACGAAAAACCCCTAGTGTTTCCGAAATCACGTCGAGGTCCTCTATGTCAGTTTTTTTTTGCGGAAAGCCCTATTTGTTTACGAAATCACGTCCAGGTCCTCCACAGCAGGTTTTTTTAGCAAAAATCCCCCTGTGTTTCCAAAATCACGTCGAGGTCCTCCACGTTAATTTTTTTTGCGGAAAACCCCATATTGTTTCCGAAATCACGTCGAGGACCCCCGTGGTTTCCAAAATAACATCGAGGCCCCGCTACATTGTTGCAAAAAAAAACCTGCAATTTCCGAAATCACGTCACGGTCCCTCAATCCACTCTACGGGCACATCTTAGCGTGCTTATCATCCTAGTAGTAGTAGGTAAAAGAAGAAGAAGAAGAATCAAATTGGATGTGTAAAGACTATTGACTGAATGGGGCATATTCTGTACTCCATTTTTAAGGCTGTGCTAGATCCAACATGCAATTTCGATCTCCAAAACATGCAGCGGCTTAATGGGCTTTTCGTTGTGAGTAGCTTGTCGATACTGTATGTACTTACTAATTTCATGTGTGAAACTTTCAATGCATTTTTTTGACGAGGAAACTTTCAATGCATTCATGATTTGTAGCCCTGTGAATGCACTTTTGCCTTCTACTCGATCCCTTACCATCTTGAGTTTATGTGATTATGTCTGTACTTAGTTGGTTTATGATTGGTGCTTTGGATAACTTATTCATAGTTTAGATCTACTTATGTGATAATTATCATACTTCATGTATCAAAACTAGCACCTGCGAATTAACTTAGTTGGCGTTCAACACGCAGCTATAGGTATCGTTTTTTCAGCTTGCAGATATCCGGCGGCGGTGTTGGACAGCCGATCGCCTAAGGCGTCACGGTCTGCAAAACCAGGGGACTTGCGTTTTTTGCAGGCATCAAGAATAGTCCATAGACCATCTTGTGGTAGGATGCGCTTTCACTGCGCAAGTATGGGCTCGCTTCATAGCACAGACCGGCTCTCTGTGTCTAGTTCCTAGCGGCCAAGGCGCCCTTCAAGATTATTGGTTGGCTCTTGGAATTCCGCATCGAAGATTCAAAGAAAGCAAATAGATGCATGTATCATTCTCGTCTCTTAGATGCTTTGGAAGAAGCGCAATCAAAAGATCTTCAGCAACATCGTTAATACCATCGATCAGATTATCCAACTTGCTCTCCAAGAGCTTCAGCATTGGAGCTTGGCAACTGTACATCGTATAGAGGCGACCACGCGGGAGTAGTGGTTATGTCGGAGGCTTTTCTATTCACCGTATTTTTGGTGTTTTGTAGCGTGTTGTTTCTGTCGTTTCTTCTTTCTTTCGATTGTCGAGCGAGTTTAGCCGTTTCGGCACTCGGATAGCTTGCAATCCTTCGTTGTACTGTGATTTCGGTTTTCTGTATCTCTCGTCTAATAGAATGATGTGCAAAGCTTTTACATATCCTTGAAGAAAAAAAAAGCTTGCAGATATAGATAGCTAACAGGAAATAACCCTTTCCAAAAAATATATATAGATAAATACTGAAGTTACCCAATATCGAGGAGCTAGAAAAACTTTACTATGAAATCTCTTACAATACGATAATTTTTGGTGGGGTCAATCTTCGATTATATGAAGGGTATTTTGACAGATTGGGTGAGTGAAAAAATCACACAAGTTTCGTATAGTGAGTTCCCCATTCTCCTCCTTTCTATTTGTAATCTCTAGCGCTCTGCATGCTTTTGTGAGCTTGTAATGACTCCTTACATCATTTTCAACGGGAACACTGCAATCTAGATAGAACCGAGTGCTAACATTTAGAAGGTCTTTTTTACGATCCTAATGCTAGAAACCAACCGTTGCGCTAA
The DNA here is from genome assembly GCA_036346255.1 of Ampelocalamus luodianensis. NCBI lineage: Eukaryota > Viridiplantae > Streptophyta > Magnoliopsida > Poales > Poaceae > Ampelocalamus > Ampelocalamus luodianensis. The sequence continues at coordinate 14,640,965 of CM070636.1, read as the reverse complement.
CTTCGTGGCTATAATCACCTGTACATTAGATGGTGAAGTTGAAGTAGGAGCTCAACTGTCGTAGAAGATTCTAACAAATAACAATACCAGCAAAACTGTAATTCATTTGTGATTAAAAATATTATGTGTTGTCTTCCGTCCCCATATACTATATGAATGACCAGTTATTCATTATATAGTATTTACATTTTTGTTGCTTCATTTCAACGTCTTGGTTTCAGATCGGAACATTTTGTTTCTGTGATGAAACTGCCTGTGCTACAGGAGCTAGGGATCCTACTGCTTCAACAGTAATATGCTGGATGGACATATCCTCGTAAGTAAATCGCCGTTTCCCTCTTGCACCATTCTTCAGATTAATTTACTGCAGACTGTTGGCTTCGTTTAAGGTGATTCACGATCATATTGTAACTCTAATTGACTACCTGAACCAGGGAAACTAATTTCGGCGAAATTTCGGATTTCCCCCTCCGAATTTTTCAATTCGTTCAAAAAATTTCGGGAATATTTGAATTTGGACAAATTACCTCCTAAATTTGATTTTGAACAAAATTTGGTCAAAATCTATTCAAATTTTGGTCAAATTTCAAGTCCAAATTTCGTCCAGTTTGAAATCCCACCGAAATTTAGGTAATTTCATTCAATTCGTCCCCTCCGAATTTTTTTTCAAAATGAAATGTTTTCACTAACCTGAACAACTATGCAAGCAGCTTGAGTGGTCATGTCGATCCTGTGCTATGCTCCTGCATTACCATGAACAAACTACATGGGAACATGTTCTGTGCCAACGGTGCTGCCGAGCCAGAGACTCCTTTGAGCACTGCGAGGCGCGTTGAAGAAGCTGACACAGTTCCAGAAAGGCGACCAAACTAATGTACAGCTGCATCTTCAATTCCACACCCTTCAAAGTAGATAGAAGATCATGTCCATGGAAGAAAAAAAAACCCAACCGGTTACCGGCTACTGGCAATAACCGGATTTACTGGTGGAAATACGGATTTCAAATACCGGTCGAAAAACTTCAAATTTAAATTCAAATTCAATATTTCGACAGTTACATCCCAAATTCAAATTTTTTTCAGACGAATTTCAACCGAGTTTTTCCTGGATTTTCTGATTACCGGCCGATAACCGTTACCGGCCGCCCAGCGGGATTTTACCCAATAACGGTATTTTGATCCTTGATCATAACCTTAAAAAATCAGCAATGAGGAAAACCATGACAAGCCCTGGAAATGACTCAAGGTACCTTCCAAACCTATATGATTCAAGCTAGATTGATACATAGTCTCACTACTTCTCATTCCTCAATCGCCTCAAAATTAGCATGGTCTTTCTACCTTTCCTTTGTGTAGGACCGGAAAGGCGACTAGAGGGGGGGTGAATAGGAGCACAAACTCTTTTTCTCCCAAATCAAATTCAATACAAATCTCACTCCAATAGCTATGAAAACTATGAAGATCAATCAATCACACAGTGGAAGACTTGTATTGAATCCAATCAAAACCTCAAAAGAAGCGACCACAAACACAAGAGATAGCCTCATAATCGGTACTCGAAGCTATAGTGGTGGTGAGCAGTTGCTAAGAGTTGTACTCGAAATGAGCGAGTGCTCGAAAGAAGAGTGCACTGAAGCTACGTCTTGCTACGATGCTGCGTAGCAAGAACTAGAGATGAATAGTACTAGATGCTCGATGGTCGGTGAAACGATGCTCGTAGCTTGTACTCGAAATGATCGCTTGCTCGAAGAAGAGTACTCGAAGCTACAATGTCTTGTTGCGATGCAATGCTAGTAAGAACTTAGAGATGAATAGTATACGATGCTCACGGTACTCATAGCTCTGATTATCGTCTTTGCTGATTCGTAGCTAGCACTTCGAAATGAATATAACTCGATGAACAGTGCTCGATAAAGAATAGGGCTCGAAAGAAGACTGCTCGAGAAACTCGGTCTCGGTACTCGATGCTCTATTATCTCGTAGCAAGAACTCGAAATGAATAGTACTCGTAGCTACTGATAAAATCGGCACAAGAAGCGAACTTCAACACGATTTGAAATCGAAAATTGATCTAACTTTTGCTCCACAACTCCAAACTTCACGAGACTTAACACACACTTCTCAAGGATGTCAGGAACCTATTTCGAACAGCGATCGTGAAGATCCTTGCCAAAGTTCAGATATTTCTCCATTTGAGTGAAGGTGGTTCAAAGCGAAGTCAAAACGAAATCGATCTAGAGACTTGCTCGTGGGTAATTGATGATCAAGATAACCTAGATGGGTTCCACATGTTGCGACAAGTTAGATCGGCAAAATTCAAGCAAAACTTACACATGCGAATCTAGGGAATCAACCAAAAGGAGAACAAGACGAGAGAGGACAGAGCATGAATAGAAGAAAACTTGGGTTTCCACTCATTGAATCGAGTGAGATACAAAGAGATATGTCCCAATCACGGACGGACAATCGAAGAAGAAATATTACAAGCTCGTCAAACCATCCTCTCCCTCTCCAACTCAAGAACACAACCCATATATGCTTGAGAGAGAATGATACGATCTTTCAAGAACCCATGAAGGGGACACGGGGAATACAACTCTGCCTCCAACAACTCTCAACCACTAAAGTCTAAAGCCAAAGCAGACTCTAAAGCCTCTTTTGACTAAGGAAACCTAAAATCCCTTGAAGTGCTCACACTGGCAAGCAGCCCCTCCAACCTATTTATAGCCCACGGCTAGCGAGTCTCCCACCCGTTACGCCGCTAAGTCAGCGGAGCCCGCTCCGCATGCGACCTTGCGAAATTCCCGTTTCACCTCTGCACCTTCGCGAAGCTTCGCGCTCCTTGTCTTGCGCCTGCAAATCACCTCGAGTCCACGTCGTCTTCGACACATCCCGACGTTCGACCTCGGCGCCACGTGCACCTAGTCCGGTCCACCGTGTCACGTACGACTTCACCGCGATGTCCTGCGATCACCACGGACAAGAAACACATCAAATAGCACGCTCGATACATGAAAGCGTAACTACTATCACTTACCATGCGAAGTCCAAACTGTCAAAATTATCGAATATGCAACCTAATCCATCGACCAAGTTTGACCAAAGTCCGATCAAGCCATGCGCCCGCATAGCGACTCGACTCGAACCACTCAAACCAAACTCGACTTACCTAAACCAATGTCAATTACTCATCACACACAAGGGATGACCTCCACATGGTCTCTTAATCTCCCCTTCATGAGTATATTGACAAACCGAAAAACAGAAGTTGAGTTTGATTTGCAAAGTCCAACATGGTCCAAAGAAAGAGTTACACTAATGACCATGTCGACATAAGGAATACTAGAGCAACAAGCAGAAAGAGCAAATTTTTCTTCAAAGCTCTAAAAAGATCCCAAACTAGCTTTTCTTCTCTATTCTCCCCCTTTTGTAATAAACACATCAATAAAGTAAAAGAGAATAGGATCACAAATATGGATGAAAAATGAAGTTTGATTATTTCTAAGCATTTTGAGCCATGAGAATTATCCATAATGACCATAATGAACTACACCCATCCATAACTCAATAAAAGGTTATCTAGATCATGACAACATAAATATAAGCCTTAGAGCACATAGATGACAATCTAAAATGTAATGCATTTTATGAGTAAGTCAAGTCATCAATGAGCAAAGTCTAGCTAGAGATATCCAAGGATGATGCGAGCCATGTCAATAAGCTAAAGCAAGGAACAAGTACTATTGAGACCAAATAGAGAGCTATGCTCAAGATTGAAACATTAGTTAAGTACTTGATTCTTTTGTAGCTTTAAGCAAATTGAACACATAAAACATATTTTCTTTTGAAATTCATGGTTGTTGCCAACCAGATTTTTGTTTTATCATGTGCTGGGTCTCAAGCCTTATCTCACTACTCCAAGCGAGAAGCTTAGAAGATAGTCTAGGTCACGAAAACTCCCTAAGTTCATGCCAAGTGCAATGGCAAGCCGTCTCATAGGAAAGAATTGGTGAGATCGGTTTTTACGCACAAAAGATCTTTTGCCTTTTAACAAGTTGTGCTAACTCATGCAACATCAAGAGACTAAAACGGATCAATCTAAGACTCATTATAGATTCAACGCTTTACCGACCTATTTGACATGGCATGAATCATAAAGATAGATCAAGAAAGATTAATCTCGAGTGCTAACATGACAAGTTTTAGTTTAAGTTGAACAATTTTAATTAACTTATCATGGCGAAGCTAGTCCATACATATGAAGTCATGATAAATCTAGCAAACTAAGCACAAGTCATGGCAAGGTGTAAAGCATTGAAGCATGTCATAACAGGATAATAATCAAGGCTCAATGCAAATATATTACAATGCTAGATCTTGAAAATGCAGAAAGTCCAGCTCCTCTCAACATTAGATGCAACTTTTAGTTCAAGTTGAGTTAAGTCAAAATTAAGCTCCATAGCCCCCAAAAGAACTCTCTGAACTAAAGCAATAAAAGCAGAAGGTGGCAAAGAAAGCAGCAAATAGATGAGTCCTTAAAGTATAGATAAGATATGAGAAAACTATAGCAGATGACTCTCATCTACCCCATATGACTCTAGGACTATCAGCGCCCACCTAACACACTAAGAGCAAACACGTTGCCCTTCTGCAGGGTGGCCCGACCCTCGCTAGAACCTAAGCGTTGAGTGAGCTCAACCTAGTGAGAAGAGAGACAACTAATAAGCGGTATCCTAGAACCACAAGATAAGAGTAGGAAGACTAAGCAACTCGACTAGAAACACTCTAATCTATGCTAGGAGGACTAATCCCAAATACACCAAAATGCAATGCAACAACAAGAGTAAGAGCATAATTAGTATAGTAAAGCAATAAAGAATAGAAACTCCCCTCACTCTCAGGTCCATGAGGACGGACCACCCCAAGCTCTCCTCGTGAAATGAAAACCTCGAACTATCCAATGGCTTGGTGAAGATGTCACCAATGGTGGTCACTCTCCTGGCCGGAGCACTATGTCGCCCTTCTCTACATGGTCTCTAAGAAAGTGAAAGCGAATATCAATATGCTTGGTCAAGAGTCTTTGCCACGGGGTCCTTAGCAATGTTAATCGCGGTGTTATCACAAAAGAGTGGAACACTATCTCTACTAACAAAGTCATGAGTCGAAGCCATCAACGCCTTAGCTCTGACAGCTGGCTGCAGACAACATTATCGGCCTCTGCGGTGGTACTATGCAACAGACTGCTTCATGAAGACCAGGAAACAAGAGAAGTGCCAATAAATTAGCGAGTGTCGAGAGATGCTCTTCCTATCTCTCCCCAGTAGGCAAAGTGCGCATCAGAGAAGGCTCTCAAGGAGAAGACGAGGATGGGGAAGAGTACCGAATACCATAGTCAATGGTAGCTCGAAGGTACCGAAAGATGCGTTTCAGCTTTGTGGAGAGAAACGAGGAAGAAGCCTGGCAGCGCCTGACACGAGAAAAATGTATGTCGGTCTCGAGCGATGAGAGTACAAGAGAGGCCAATCATCTTCTGCGAACCCCTTTTGATCAAGCTGCTCGCCATCCTCATCAGGTCAAGATGATAGGTGGAAGCCATGGGAGTGAAACACGGGCTTACCATCACTCATGTCGAGCGTCTCGGAAGTCACGAGTGTGCTTTCCGATGAAGAAAGGTACCCTCCAGATGCTGCTTGATCCGAAAGCCAAGGAAGAAAGTCAACTCACCCATCATACTCATCTCAAACTCGGTGCTCATGACATCCGAGAAGCGTATGAAACAGTATGGGAAGAGCAGCTAAATATGATGTCATCCACATAAATTTGAGCAGCGAAAAGTCGGTGCCATGCCGGCGGATGAACAAGGTCTTGTCTACTTTACCCATCTCAAAACCATGACTTAACAAGTAGGACTTAAGCCTCTCATGCACCAAACTCTCTGGGGCTTGTTAAGTCCATACAAAGCTTTGGAAAGCTTGAAGACATGGTTTGGGTATTTGGGGTTTTAGAGCACGGAGGTGTCGAGCGTAGACCTCTTCCTCAATAAAGCCATTGAAAAGACACTCTTGACATCCATCTGGTAGAGCTTGAAACCCTGAAGCGCTGCAGAGGCAGCGAGATTCTAATGGCTTCTCGTCTAGCTACGAGGGGCAAGGTCTCATCAAATCTAGACCCTCAACACTGAGAACCACCAGCTACCAGTCTAGCCTTGTTTGAATAACCACTCCATCCTCGCTCACTTGTTCTTGAACACCCACTTAGTCCCAATAATATTGTGACCTCGCGGGGTCTCGACAAGCGACCGGACCTTGTTCTTCTCAAATTTTCTAGCTCCTCATGCATGGCATTGACCCAAGACTCATCGAGAGAGGCGTGACAAGCGTCCTTGTGCTCAAAGGAGGCAACAAAGAATGGATGGAGCGGAGGGTGAGAAAAGCGGACTTAGGCGTGTGACACGCTCGAAGAGTCTCAATAATCGCTCTGAAGGATGCCATTTACGGATATGCGGGAGAGTCTTGGATGATGAGAGGAAGTGGCCTCTACCTCATGTGCGGGCGGCGAGGGAGCAGAGCCACTAGCTCGGAGAAAGCGGTGAGCAGGAAGATCACTTTGAGTGTGTCGTGGAAGAAGGCATCTCAAGGGAGGATGAGGAGGCTGGATCGGAGTAAACAACCATCGTCTCCATCGTCCTCATCATCCACAAAGATGGTCTCGGTTGCTCTAAGAACACGAGATGTCGGCCTAGTCCCGAGGTGGCCTCGTCAAGTCACCTCGGTCTCTACCAACTTGCTAGACTCGCGATTCGGACCCTAAAAGCCAAGAAGAAGTTGAGGTAGCCTAGAAAGATACCGATCACAGAGCGTGATTCGAACTTGTCTGGGTTCCCAGACTTGAATAAAGCATTTGCAACCAAACACATGAAAATGAGAGCGCGGGTTTCGCCTATCTCGGCTCATAAGTGCTTGATGCAAGTGTGCAGAAGAAAAGCTTCGATTCGAAACATGGCACGCGGTGCAATGGCTTGACCCAAAACTTCCTCGGTGTAGAGTACTCATCAAGCATCGTCACTGCCATCTCGACCAAGATGCGGTTCTTCCTCTCCACAACGCCATTCTGTGAGGGCGTATGGAGAAGAGCTGGTGCTCTACACTGTCTCCCCACAAACTCTCAAAGTAGGAATTCTTGAACTCCGTGCTATTGTCCTTCTGGATCGCTTGTAAGGCACTGGAAGCAACGAGAAAGCCTACTAAAAGACCTCGAAATGTGAAAATGTCTCATCCTTGAGGCTAAGAAAAACACCAAGAATACCTCGAGAAGTCATCGACCACAACAAGAACATACCACTTCCCTCCTGCTTGGTGTACTCAGGGTGGTCCAAGCATGTCCATGTGGAGCGGTTGTCCGGTGCATCGGTTATAGTAATTGTTGCCGGAGGATGAGCGGCAACCATCTTGCCTTCTTGCGGCATAGAAGCGCGAACAAGATCTTTGACCATCTTGATTTAATGGACCACGAATGAGATCGTGGCGCTAACTGGTCAAATGGTCAAATCAATATGACCAAGTCTCCTATGCGAGAAGAGAAATTCGCGGGACTCGAAGCAACTAAACACACGAGAGGATGCGGATGACTCGAAAACTCAGCCTGAAAGATCCTCCATAGAAAATCCATGAACGGTCTACAGAAGAATCAAGAATTTTGCAATTGTTTTTCTTAAAGCTCACCTCGAAACCGTCATCGATGGTTTGGCGAAAGCAAATTGTCTGCAGCAACACTAACCAAGGCAACATCTTTCAAAATGAAAGAATCATTCACGTGCCAGATACCTTTGGCGATGGCGGCCGGATGAAGCATCTCAGAAGGTGATCTTCTCATCACAGAGCACGGACTGGGAAGAAAACCAACAGAATCTCGGACATGTGTAAGAACACCAGTCAGCAGGCCAACCTTTCCCTTCCCTAACAGGCGAACTGAGTCAACAAAGAGTAAAGTCTACGACCGGGTAAATCATGGTGATTTTGGCACTAATCTTGAGTAACATGTCGGCGAGATGAGATAGTCAAGCACGTGACCTCTATCTACCCTACGCTCTCTCTGTCCTCAAGCGGAAGGTCTATGAGTAGGCACTGAAGGACATTCTTGCTAGGTCCAAGCTGCTCTGAGGGGCGAGTCGAACATCTGCAACATCTTTGAACCGCGCGTGAGTAGGCTTTGTCTTGATGAGAAGCAGATCTACCCTCGGGGCGGCGGAAGTCACGACCGAGGGAGCATATCGAGGGCGAAAACGAAAACTCGATGAAGGAGGTCCTCGTCTTGCCCAACCACGGACTCAACGGTCTTAGACCTCGTGTTGGTCTGTGTGCACTCAAGGTGCAGGGCGACCCCAGATACGCCAAGAGACTCAACCACGGTCTCTACGCGCGATCTTAGCGCGCTGAAGCATCGATCATGTGTGTCCATCCTTCGACGGAAAGTGCGGTGATACTTCACAGCTGAGAGGTAGAAGCGACGCGGGGAGGCTTAAGCATATACGAGAGGCTGAGGCGGTAGGTGCAATCACCTTCTTGTCGAAATCCCACTGGACATAGCCGGCCGACTTAAATTGGACTTTCTCGGTCTGGGCTTAGTCTCGATCACACACAGGTGCTATGGGTCCTAAGCACGGCGGCGGATGCTTCCTTATGTCCTCATAAAAATCATATCCTAGACCTTGATTAAATCTACGGATCTTAGATTGGTCTAGAATAAGATTGAGCTTCTTCTTGCCTCCTACAAATCTCTCGAGAGTGTTCATAAAGAATCCGACACTCCCGAAGAGAGAGGTGCAAGAAGAAGCGAGGAGAAGAAGAGCAGCGCGAAGGTAAGGGAGCAAAGAAAGAACCGTGACGAGAGAAAGAATGGCTTGTACACGCTACGGGCCTCTTCGAAGGGCAGTCCCTCTGCTAGCCGGTTGGTTCCACGTCGCTAAGCGTCTCATCCTTACACAGGGCTTCTCCCCTTCCCCACAATCACATTACACACACAATGTGGCTTCTCTAGAAAGGTCCTTAGTTAGCTTCACATATTCCTCATCCAAAGCAATCAAGTGAGATTTTAGTTTGTTACAATTAATGCATGGTGAGCTAACGGGGTCCTTAGTAACAAAGCATGCCAACTTCCTATCATGATCAATCATATCTTGAAACTGTTTGGAGACGACTTCAAGTTCAGCGATTAACTTAGGGCGGTTTAAGCAGAAATCAATCGGCAAGTAAAGAAACTTGTAGTTCGTGATTTTATGATCTGCCGTTTAAGTTCATCTTCAAGTTATTGCAATTTTCACAAGACAAAGCAGATCAAGGAGCATGGCATAAGATCCTCTAGCGACGATGTTCTTATCCTCACATGAGGTGGGAGAAGTAGTTTCATCGAGTAGTAAGTAGAGTATGACCACCATCTACTCAATTCTAACTCGACAAGCGGACTAACATTCTTCACCTTAACAATATCAAGCTCGGAGGACACACTATCATGCGAGGTCATTGGTTTCTCCATGTCACCCGATGAAACCACGACATGTATCACAATTATCACGGAGGGTAGATGTAAGAGTAGTAAGCTCTGTGATAGTCTATCTACTTCCTTCTTTAACTCGGTACACCTAGCCCTAGCTCTAGCATGAAAACCACCTAGCTTAAGAAAAGCATGATTGAGCTGGTCGTAGGTGGGGCATACCTCATCCAGTCGGATGCAGCTCATTGTCGCTCGATTCGCCCTCGAGGGCCATGAAGCACATCTTGGGAGAAGTCGTTGCGCCATCCTTGGGCTCTTGGTCACCCGTCCGTCGTCGTCGCTCCATCCTTCCACCTCATTTGAGGTCGAGTCGTCGAAGTGAGTGAGGCCAGCGGTGGAAGAACTTCTTGCTTTGCCAAAGTTGCGAAACTTCTTCTTGCCTTGTCGCGGGGCTGGAGGCTTCTTGTTGCGGTTCTTGTCGGTGTAGTCATTCTTGCACGAACGCCATAGTCATTCTTGCCTTTCTCGGCAGGCGGTTGCGGAGATGTGGTTAGGACCACCACACTCGAAGCAAATCACGGTCCTCCTCTCTTTCATCCCTCCTCCTTGTAAGCATGGGAGAATCTTGAGCAGGAAGGCATTTGCTCATCCAAAGCTTGCTCTAGCGATCATCGATTATGTCACGAGAGAAGCGACAAGGGAGAATCCATAAAGAGAATCGAAGAAGAGACCGAGAAAAGCGATGGGATCGGTGACCAAAGCCATCGTGTGACTTCGACTACGAGAACAACGTCAATCTCGTGAGTCTTGAAAGAAATACGATCGTGTGAGGACTCGAATATTTAACTAGTAACACTTAACCTCCAAATGGTTCTAGCATTACTAATTAAACATTCTAAGCCTCGATGGACATATGCTTCCAGTGCAGTATATGCATATCATCACAAAATTACACATCATTTCCATACAACATACATCACTAAGTTCAACAACGATATACATAAAGTAAAGTTATTACAAAAGAGAGCCGGTGGCCAAATAGAACAATATACAAGAATGGCGGCGGAAGCAAAGGTGCCATAAGATGGCTAGAACAAAAATCGACAGTTAGCACACAACCCACAAGGCAACAGAGCCAGGGCACGCCAAGCTAGGCGCCTCTCGAGGCTGGCATGGCAACTCACGAAGTGAGGCCCCTCAAGCTCACCTTCTTCCCTGCCAACAAATACATTTAAGCAAGATAGCCCAGTACACAAAGTTACTGCATAAGGCGACGTGTGGAATAGCTTTGTTCATAAACTACATGCAAGCTTATTTAGGTGGAGGTTGTATGTCTCATTTTACAAAAGCCAACTTTATTTGCAATAACGTAATACATTTAAAAGCAAGTTTGCAAATCTGTTTTGTTGTCAAAATAACGTGAGAGAAACATACAAGTAACCACACGGAGTGTGTATCCCAATAGCCACCACAACATATACGAATCCCGATTCCATTGCACCCATCAAGTTTTAATTAAAATGTTGTAGTCTAACTCTTGAAAGCTTACAAGCGTGTCCATAACCTAGGGCGAGGCTATTCGAATAGTTTAAACCTGCGAGGGTGTACCAATGTACCCACATGGGCCGCTTCTAAGCCCCAAAGCACACTTAGAAGGTATGCGAAGCGCGGCTAAGTCCTCTGGGCGCTTTCCAATATTGTGCATTGACCACGAGCGGCTCGTATGGGTAGGAACCCGCTCGCATTCATGAGCGAAAGACAACCACGGCCATCACGGAAGCCTTTCGGACAACGCAATCTCCCATCACCATCCTCTCCGCGACCCCACGACCGAAGCCAGCCACCGTAAGTACTAAGTCAAGAGGTCCATACCCTCTAGTGTGGTTATGCGCACAAATTGCTGGATAGCAGTACTCACAAGATGTTCGGTCCTTAATTGACTCGGGCACTATTCGGTCACATCGAGAATCACACCGTCATACCATTGTGCCCAAGTCTAAATCATTTTTATTTTCAGTTTTAGTTTTCATAAATAGACATGGCACAAACTGAAATCATAAATCATAATAAGTTTTATATGATCAAGGTTATCGACAAGTCGATAACCGCCCATTTCTAGGAAGCTAAGCATGGCTAAGCAATTGATTCGCAACTACTAAGTGACAAGAGCTCATCCACGAACTATAAATCACAGCAATAACCTAGGCTCAATGATAGTAAAGGATAATCATTTGCCTAAGGAAATGCATCTACTAGGTCAAATATCGACAATAGTTTAACACAAAGTAGCAATGCATACATAGAATTTGTAATCAACATAAATACTTAAAATACTGGGATTAACATGATCAAACTGCTTGCCTTGCTGAGTTATTGGTCTTGCTGCGAGAGGTGCTCGGTTCAAAAGTTTTCTTGAACCCTACTTGCGAAAAGGCGATAAAACGAAATGAAGCGAAGAACACCAAAAGGAACTCAACAGCAAGAACATCCAAATCCCATGAAATTTCTACAGCAGCTAGAGGTTGATTTTAGACAATTTTAGAAACAAGAATCACTTCATTTGGACTTATCATGAAAAAGTTATGGCTAAACTAAGTTCTTTGACTGAAAAATCTTAATTAAATTAATTGGAATACTATTCATGGCAAAAATTTCTAGAACGATCTAGAACTTGAAATTTTTATGGTAGGTAGATATGGTTATCCTAACAACAGCAAAACTGAGTTTGCACAATTTGGAGCTATAATGAATTAGTTATGATTTTCTAAGTTTTAAAACTAGTGGATCATTATTTTTGATGCGAGGATCATATGAAGACATATTCTATAATCTGATACATTCCTAGTAGGTTTTAACAAAACTTAGTTTGCTCAGTTTGGAATTAGAGAATAAGTTTTGCATTTTACAAATTTTCAATGAACTAGACAATCATAATCACTAAGCAGAGAACATGTAGTTTATATCATTTTACGCTACCTATGATTACTAAATCAATCTCAAATTAAAGTTCATACTATATGAGCTACAACAAGCTGGACTCATTCAAAAGGAGCTAAAATGATAAAGTTATGCACTTTTGAAATTTGAAACAATAAAAGACTTAGAAAATTTGAGCTCTCGGAGGTCCAAATGAGCCCGAATGAATAAGGGAGAGGTCGTGGGCGTTGATCTTGCATCGCGAGACCACGGACCTCGGAAGCACGGCGCTGCAGGAAGACCTCCTCCATGGCTGGGGATGTCTGGACCGTTGAATTGGATCAACGGCCCACGACCGGTGCATGCCTGAGCATACGCAGGAGGTCCTCGCGCCTGCGAGAGTCGTGGCCGTCGAGATCAAGATCTGGCGGTCACGAGCACTAGGGAGAGTCCTAAGGCTTTAAATCCAAGGAAGGAGGTCGGGCGGTCGGGATCTCTCGGGGAGGTCTTGAGCAGTTGGGACTTAGAGGAGGTCTTGGATGGCCAAGATCTGCTCGGGGAGGGTCCTATGCGATAGTGTTTTTAGCGGGGAGAGATGGGCGGCTCTCGGTTAGGCCTAAGGAGGTCTGAGCGGTCGGATCGGCGGAGAGAGGAGGCCGAAGGCTAAGGGTTTAACAAAGGAGATCTAGCGCTCGAGATCTAAATCCGAGGAGTCGGTGAGCGGTTGAGATAGATCCTAAAGAGGTCTGGCGGGGTTGTCTTTGTAAAAGACCGGGGTGACTTTTACAGGAGGACCCAGAGGTGGTCTTTGCAAAATGACCAAGGGAGGTCTTTGCGCGCCGGAAAAGATCTAAGCGGCTAGGATTTAACGGGGTGGTCCTAGGCGGCTAGGATTGACTCTAGGGGAGGTCACGGCGCTTATAGTTTTTAGCACCGAGGATCTAGCGGCTGTGATAACATCTAGGAGAAGGTCGAGGCTTAAGATTTCAAATAACGCATCCAGCGGCCGAGGTCTAATGCAGGGTGATCTTTAGAGTCGAGATTACGAGAGGAGGTCCTAGGACTAAGCCTTTGGAGAAAATATCTTCGGCTCGAGATCTAATCCTAGGGTGGTCTTGAGCGGCTAGGATCAGCAGGAGAGTGCGAGGACTTGTTGATTTAGCGACAAAGTGCAGAACACGGCGTCAAGGTCTCAGACTCGTCGCGGCGATCTAAACGGCGGCGCAAGCCAAATAAACCAAAACATACACAATACTATTGCAGACCTAAAGGTACCATTCTTCAACGGTGGAGCTTAGAAACGCGTGAGCGAGGGAAGCGGAGGGTGGTTTCGGCAAAATCCAGCAGCAGTAACTTCACCTGAGCTAAACTAGGTGGTCCTTAAGCACCAAGGGACAGGAGAACTCACGGAGACAGGAATTCGGAGGAGAGTCGGAGAAGAGCTATCGGCGGAGCGGATTGCGGGAGGCGGAAGGCGATACCAACAAGGTGCTCGAAGTTGCGAAGATAAAAAGAATGATGAGGATTGGATCGCGATGGTCCAAAGGTGGATCAAGACCAAGGGATATGGGCGGAGATACTCACGAGGTTGGAGCGATGAAATCCTCTTTTTGCCATAAAATTCCAAACTTGAAATTAAGGAGTTCTGTGAAGGAAACCAAAATCAAGTTAGGGAATCGTCGAGGCTTACGAGGGCTCCAAGGGATAGGAAAATATTCAGATTAGAACCTTTGGAGCACCCAATCACCGAAGAAGCTCACAAGGCATCAATAGGCGGAGGTGCTCCGCGTGGTTGGACTCAACCACAACACAAATGGTGAGGGTGATCGAGTGGAAGGAAAATGAGAGAGAGGTCACGGGGCTTTTGAAACTACGAGCACAAAACAAAGAAAGGGGCCCTGCGGTGAGCTCACGGTGAGCTGGCGCGCTAAAACTAGGGCTAATGAAGTAGGGCGGCACGAACGCACGGCTTTTGGCGAAAGTCGCCGCGCCCGCTCTATCGCATCGAGCAACGCGGCGCGCGGGCAGGATGTAACAGCGCCATACCGCTGATGGCGTCGCGTCGGAGGAAGAGCGAGAAGGCGAAGGAGAAAGAGAAGCGGTATCGACGGCCGTTCAAGATTGTCGGACGGTCGAGATCGTCACCATCCTCTGAGTTCCAAAATAGCTAGAGGAGCTCATGGCGTTGGATTTCAATCCAGCGGCTCGAAGCGATGAAGTGCAGTGGAGATCGAGCGGTCCAATCTATCCATGTAACCATACGATTTAAATCCAGCGACTAAGAAAGCGACCACGTGCGCTCAGGCGGACTCGGCGCGATTAGTGGGCTGGACCAGTCGGGTGGCGAGCCAGTCGGACTCGAACCCAAGTGCAGCTCGAACCGAGGAGTAGATTTTAGGGTTTTTATTTGAGCTAAACTTTGGGATTTATTTGGGATAGCAAAACGACTCCAAAAATTCTGAAATTTTACGGGGAGCTTGCTACCAGGGATATTAGCCATGTGTAAAATTTTCAGAGGTTTTGTGCTGTACATTTTCCTCAAAAATTTTACAATGTCGGACCAAGGTTTGACCATGATTTGAATTGGTTTGACTTGCCTCCAAACTCATTCAAACAATTTCTAAAAATTGTGAATTTTTCGGAGGGTCTCAGACCATATTAGGAACTTAGGAAAAATATTTCCAAAGTATGATCATAAGATTTGACAAGATTGTTTTTGAAGGGTCAAGTGCATGCGTGTCCTTGATGGTGGTCACTTTCATCTCCCAAACCACGCGAGATCAAGTGCACATGAGCATCGGCGGCGTTGTCGAGTCAGTATATAGAACCGACCGCTCGGAGGTTGCTTAAGATCTTGTGAAACGCGCGAAGCACTCATCGAGGACTCACCGACAAGCATCTCAATTTGTTATATTCTGCGCTTAGGCGGGTCTGTCGAGCCGTCTTGATACAGGTGGTGCCCTCATGGTATCGTCGAGGTCACCGGATATCGTAGGTGGGCGGCGGTGGGAATCGCGATCGAACTTCGCTTCGACTCAGGCCACGAATAATGATGTTCCTTGCCTTAGCGTTTGCCTCAACATCATGCATATTCCCGCATTGATGTTCACATCGGAGGAACAACTCAACGGACCTTGACCTTGCGCGAATAGTGTACCGAGCACGGATGTATGTCTCCCATTCGGCTCTTCGAAAGGGTGTCGATGCCATCGAAAATGGCGGCTTAGTGAGTACTTGATGTCGCCATGGCTCTTGAGGCGGTTAAGATCTATTGATTAGAGCTAGCAGGCTCATTACCAATTAGTAGGGCCGGAAAGCGACTAGAGGGTGAATAGGAGCACAAACTCTTTTCTCCCAAATCAAATTCAATACGAATCTCACTCCAATAGCTATGAAAACTATGAAGATCAATCAATCAAGCACTGATGGAAGACTTGTATTGAATCAATCAAAACCCAAAAGAAGCGACCACAAACACAAGGCGGCGGCTGATGAGCGATTATTTCGAAGCTATAGTGGTGGTGAAGCGATTACTAAGTAGCTTGTACTTGAAATGAGCGGTGCTTGAAAGAAGAGTGCACGAAACTACTGATGTCTTGCTCACGATGCTAAGTAGCAAGAACTCGAGAATAAATAGTACTACGATGCTACGATTAAATCGGTGAAGCAGTCTCGTAGCTTGTACTCCGAAATGATCGATGATTCGCTCGAAGAGTACTCGAAGCTACAATGTCTTGATGCGGTACTTCGTAGCAAGAACTCGAGATGAATAGTACTCGTAGCTACGATTGTCGTCTTTGCGTTGCTCGTAGCTAGCACTTCGAAATGAATATAACTTTCGATGAAGCGATTACTCACGATAAAGAATAGGGCTCGAAAGAATAGTACTCGACTACAGTCTACGTGCTGATGCTCTGATTACTCGTAGCAAGAACTCAAAATGAATAGTACTCGTAGCTATAGTAAAATCGGCTGAAAGCTGAACTTGACCACGATTTGAAATCGAAAATTGATCTAACTTTTGCTCCACAACTTCAAACTTCACGAGACTTGACACGCACCTTCTCAAGGATGTCGGGAACCTATTTAGAACAACGATCGTGAAGATCCTTGCCAAAGTTCAGATATTTCTCCATTTGAGTGAAGGTGGTTCAAAAGCGAGTCAAAAGCGAATCGATCTAGAGACTTGCTCGTGGGTAATTGATGATCAAGATAACCCTAGATGGGTTCCCACATGTTGCGACAAGTTAGATCGCGGCAGAATTCAAGCAAAACTTACGACCACGAAATCTCGAGAATCAACCAAAAGGAGAACAAGAGCAGAGAGGGCGAGAGCATGAATGGAAGAAAAAAGGGTTTTCACTCATTGAATCGGAGTGAGATACAAAGAGATACATCCCAATACGCAAGGACAATCGAACAAGAAATATTACAAGCTGCGTAAAACCATCCTCTCCCTCTCCAACTCAGAGAACACAACCCATACATTCCTTTGTCACCTGGTTGAATGGCGACCTTGTTTTTCTTGAGCACTATACACGCCTAGCAAGTCATGTCTGTGGATAATAAGTACATAATGTGCTTCTTGAGGGTATCTTCAATAGTGCCATGTCAGCTGTCGGTTAGCCTTTCTATGTCAGCAAAATTCTAGGTGGAAGAGGAAGAAGCATGAGAGAGAAGGGAAGTCGTCTCTCCCTCAAACAACCTTCTCTACATACGAACCAAGACAAAGTAATCAGTGCATGTGAAAGAGGGGTGGAAGAGTGAGAATATTATAAGTTTGACATGAATGTTAGAGACAACTTGCTAGAGAAAGCTTATTAGAGGTGTTAATTCTAAATCTATCTTTCGATGACGTGAAGTTAATCTAGCAAAATTAGATACAACACTATTGGAGATACCCTGAGTTCCTTTACACCCAACCCAACAACCAACACCATCCTCAGCTTGCCATTTACTACCAGTAATGTTTACCAATAAGGTGCAAGCTATTCGCTGTGTACCATGTCAGTGTAATGTGAATGAGGATTGGATCCATCTATTCTTTGATTGTCAATTTTAGCAAAATGTGCTGGGACCAGGGTTTTTTTACCGGAGGTGGGTGGTATGGCCGGAAATTGAATAATTTCGGCTGAAATTTTCAAATCAAAATTTTAATTTTTTTGATTTTTGACTTTTTTAAAAACAAATTCGAGCAAAATACATCCAAACCGATTCCCAGCACCGAAATTTCCGATTTTCGGCCAAAATTCAGAACCCTGGCTGAGACATTATCAAAATTAGTTGAGTTGGGACACCTCTCTGGAAATCTTTGACATGTTATTGAGGGGAAAGGCACTTGCAGGCCCAAAGAAGTCTTTTTTCAGTGAGCTAATATTGGAATATTTGGATTCCAAGGAGCACATGTTTGTTTGACAAAGTGCCTCCAAATAAATATAGATGGAAAAGATCCTTATTCTCTGACTTGGAAAACCTGAAAGTTAGAACTTCCCAGGAGATGGCTGATGCTCTGTCCAATTGGATTGGCTAAATAATCACTTTGCTGGAGGATAATGTTCTTCACATGTTTATTTTTTATGATCAGATTTTCTTCTGTCTATGGTATGTAACTCTCAAAGCTATAGCTTCTCCCCGTGGGTCTTAAACTACAGTAAGGTCACCTGGCTTGGAAAGCTAGGCTATTTCAGTGATCCGTAGGTGAGGGATTCAGGGTTGGTACTTATTGTGTACAAAGCAGTACAAGGGAAATTTGACAGCTAGGATATTCTTGTCATTGTGTGTCATGAAGATGATTGTGTCATCAGCATGCTGTAAATGAGTTAGGCCTCCTTCAACCAAATGTGGAACCAAACCTCTATAACACACGCGTCCTTGGCTGAGCTATCCCCTGTAGGTCCTGAAAAACTTTCCCTGTTCTCCTTCTCCATTAACATTAACACAAACTCTCCCTCCAACTATCTGCAGAATCCATCTGATCCAGGTGGGATGAAAGCCTTTCCTTTGTAGTACTTCAACTAAAAAGTTCCATTGAACTCTATCATAAGCTTTCTCAGAGTCTATTTTCATAATTGTGCCAGACTGGTGACTGGTGAGACCTATGCAGCTCATGCAACACCTCATGCACGACACAACAATTACTACCCCTTCAAGAATAAATCCTCCCTAGAATAAACGATGTCTGTGTCTTGCTACTAATTTGCTGAGCAACTTTTGTCAGCCTCAGAGTTATCATTTCAGAGGGTATCCTGAAGCTCACATTCCATAAGCAAATAGGAGATAATTCTTGATTTTATTGGCAACTTTTATCTTTGGGATCAAAGAAATCACACTATAGTAAATTCTCCATGAAGAAATGCATCAGTGACCAAGGCAGCTTGATGGAAGAAATGAGGGGGTGCATAATACAAAGTGGAGGAGTCTTTGGTACAAAAGGATGTTGCTTTGGAAGCCTTAATCTGTAAACTGAGGAGGCAGGAGAGAAAGCAATTGATGTTGTATGTAGTACCATGTGCTTGTGTTTTTCTTTTGTGGTTAGGGATTAGGTGAGATGCTCATGCGTTTCTCAGTTCAGTGCTGGCAGATGAATGATGTAAGCGAAAGTCAGTGAAATGTATGATGTACTGATGTATGGCAATGTGATATGTGTGTTCCTCTGAGTGTTCCCCATCACCATGACTTTCATCTTCCCAGTCACTTCCATCATCACCTTTTTCACCCTACAATCTCTATTTCCTCCACATATATGTCCGCCATTCCACCTTCAGTATGCAGTCCGCCATATCAGTGCATGCCTTGTCGTCTATCAAGTGTCAACAACCTGAGCCCACTGTGGAAATCTTTCCCTGGAAAAAGCTAATGGAGCTGCATCCCATCCATGACTCACCGAGGTATCCTTTGATCTCAGGCAACGAAATCATATCGCGCTCAATGTACAACGTGCCCAGTTCACCACCCACGTAGTGCAACTCCCGACCCACATTGATGAATTCCCCTTTGAAATCAAACCTGACAGAAAGATTCGCAAACCAATCCATGGCGACAACAAATTCCTGCGTTCCAAAGATCCAAACTTAGCTACTTATCTATACAATCTATCAAAATTACAATATGAGAAACTACGGTCCTAGCGAAATCGATCCAAAAGATCACATCTTTACTGTCTAAACCGATTTTTGGAGCAATGATTCCATGCAAAAAAAAAAAAAAAAATCAATCTCACAACTAATTTCGAAAAAAAATATCTCCACACCAACATTCTTTTTTTTTTATATAAAAAAAACCGAAAGCAAAAGCTCTATCGATCCATTAAAGATGGGAAAGAGGTACACAAGCAAAATATAAATAAAGGAAAAAGGGGAATGAGATCTCACAAGAAAAAAACCACACTAGGCCGCTGAGGGACTAGGACTACACTAGAAGGAGTCACTTGAAATCAAGGCTCGTAAAACACCCTTTTCCTTTGCTCAATCGCCTCCTTGGTTTGCGCTGCTACCTCTTCTGACTTGGCTTGTTTATTTTGGAAAACTCTCCAGTTTCACTCTTTCCAAATATTTTCACGTGATATAAATTGCTTTGCCATTTAATTCACATCTTAGAGCTTTTGGGAGGGTGCTGGAGGCTTGCTGCCACCACTCGATGATGTGAGAGTAGTCGGAGGTTGGGAACGTTGCAGAATGTCAAAGTTTTACCATCTTAGCACCGTGGTCCACACAACAAGCAAAAGAGCAAAGCAAAGGCAAAGGTGATGTCCTGCTTCATGGTGGTTGTTACAAAGCGCATAAGATTGATGATGAGGTCAACTCGATCGCTAGGTCACGTAATCGTTAGGATCTTGTTTTGTACTAAGGTCTAGGCGAAAAATTTGCATTTGTTTTCCGCCTTGCTTTCCATATGATTCCAGTATGTAGGTTTCAGAGTTCTCCGAATCGCAAGTATGCCGATTTGCAAGTATAATGTCCGTGGTTTGTCCATTGCCACTTGATGACATGAGGCACACCTGTTTGTAAATGAATCCCCGAAAGCTGGATCCAAAGATGGACAAATTCTTCCAACTAGGTAGAGTTGGATATTTTGCCTCTAAAAGCTCTAATCCAATTATTTTTGTGCATGTCGTCATGGACTGATCTATTTTTCCTCCTAGTGATCGCGAACAGATTAGAGGCAAGTATCTTTGGTGTGTCACCTTCTAACCATCTATTGTGCCAGAACTTTGCCTTAAGGCCGTCACTGATCGTTTTGTCAATGGACATGTTGAAGAGTTGCTTGTCCATGGTGTCGCAAGGGAGCATAGTTCCGATCCAAGGTTTGATGTTGCTCGCCCACTGCACTAAAGCCAACGAGACGCAATGCTCTACTAAATTTCTCCAAATCCTAACACCATCATACTACACAAAGGGGGAATTTCGCCCCAAAATCCTCAAAAGAAATCATGAGACCAACCTTCGAGCCATCGGACAAGCCGCCATCAAGAATCTTGAGCGATCATCACCTCCTCGTCCCAGTCGTCGTGGGGAGAGATTGAGAGAGAGAGAGCTTGACTGGTTATTTTGGGAGTGGACTACGGTGGGAACAGGGAAGGACGGTTCCTCTCCCATTTATATATGGACAACCATCCTTGCTGCATCCTTGTATGCAAACCCACCGTAATCCGCCATGTATGCAAAATCGCTTGCAAAACCAAAGTTATTGATTTTCAGACATGTACTGAGGCATGTGCAAGATGAGCTATCGCATTGCATGCCAAAAATTAGGGGCCCTTTTTTCTATCCACTCTTCAATGAATACTTGCTAATCTTTGTTCTAGTAATAGTAAGAACTAATAAACGAGCAATTCTTTTATTCACTTCTTTCTAAAAACTACCATTAGTTCACATCCATCCACCCTCGCCCCCCCCTTCCTCCCCTCTTTGTGTTTCTTTTGCTAAATATTTACTCTAAAAGTTCACTCCTAAGAAAAACATGGGTCCTATTGATATTTTAAAGTTCATAAGATGGTTAAATTATTTTTGTAATGCAATTGTTGCATATAGAATTTTGTTGACTATTTTAATGAATATTGCATCGGTACAAAAGAGCTTTTATAAATTAAAGTTGTTAAAGTTACACTTGCATTTTATAATGACTCAGGAAAGACTTAACCATGGCACTTGTAATTGATGTTTAATTTGACGAAGATTTTATTTCAAGGAATACCAGAAGAATTATGCTTTTCAAGTAAAAGTATTGGTACTAGTTTAGAGATTTGTTTCTTAGTGAGACATAACCTGTTGTACCATAAGAAAAAATTGTATTACAATTGTAATATCAAATAATTAATATATTTCAGTTTTGGCAGTTGATTTTTATTAAGTATATGGTCTGCTTTTAAATTTAGTACAGAGCCCCCAAAATATCAGGTACGCCCTGTTGATTTTAGTAGATGAGGGGGACAATTAGACAGTTTCATAGTTGAGGGGTAAAGTAAACGCACCCTAGTAGTTCAGAGGTCGGATAGACTTTTTTTCCTTTATTTTAACATAAATAACGGTGCTGTCCTTTAAAACTTTAATTGGGGCTACATACCACTGTTAGGAACCAAACAAATATGTTAGGTCTAAAAAAGGTTTAAAAAAAATGTACGATTGTGTCTACGCGGTTGCTTCAGCATAGTCGACACCGTAATTTGATTTATGTCTGTGTTTTGATGCCACGTTGGCACGAGGGAGTGTGATCTCGCTTGCCATGTAATCCCTTGAAAGTGACGAACAAATTAACTAATCATTTTTTAAGTTTTCCCCGAGACACTTGGCTAGGAAAAGATTTCCATGAACATGCAAGAAAATACCACGTGTTAGGAAAAATAAAAAACCAGGAACAAACAATGTATTGAGCTTTATGTATCAACCAGTTCACCCAAAAGCTTAAGTAGTTGAGAAAATTTGGACAATATACTTCAACACTATGGTTGCCTACAGTAGATCCTGCAGTGTAGACTTTCATCTTGATGCCTCCCAACCCTACACGTAATGCTTGAAGTTGGCTTGAAGGAAGAAAAGATCGCACGATCTCTCTATCTCTCCAACCTTGGCTCGGAGCTTTTTTGGTATGAGTTCAAACCTGGAGTGTCGTTGACAAGTAGAAACATCCTAAAATTTGGGATATTGAGGGCACTTGGTTTCATGTATGTAACTGCCCCGAAATTTAGGACATGTTAAACCCTTCACAGTCGTCTAGGATGTGCAATTGTGAAATAGTAGCATTTCAAGCAAGCTTCTGATTACAACAAAAACTAGACTTCTATTACACAAAATTAAAACTTAATAAAATTAATTTA
Source organism: Ampelocalamus luodianensis (assembly GCA_036346255.1). Lineage (NCBI taxonomy): Eukaryota > Viridiplantae > Streptophyta > Magnoliopsida > Poales > Poaceae > Ampelocalamus > Ampelocalamus luodianensis. The sequence continues at coordinate 14,618,249 of CM070636.1, read as the reverse complement.
ACACTAACACGGCCATTCAAGCCCAAATTTAATATAATACAAGATAAAAAAAACTTCCAAACCACAGCCACGCTTCAGCGCGGTCGAGACCTAATAACAATAATCGCTGCCATCTATGGGTCCACCAAAATCCTACTCATAAGGATCCTCAGCAATTTCCCAGGTTCCTTCTGTGGATGATTTGCAGATATTGCAAGAATAAGTACAACAACCGTACTCAACAAGCCGTATGGAAAAACTAAATAATTACATGCAAGGAATTCAACGAATGGGTCAGGGTTTACCATATTTGGTATAAGTGGATGCATTTTGAGTTTAAAGCCGTTTATAAAATAGTATTAAACATAGCATCAGGGGTTTACTCAATAATTGCATTTACCAACTTAACATCTCAAAAACTCTACTTATGCCTTGTATATTGAATCACCCATGAACACAACTTCTAACCTAAGCACGGCGATTCGAATACCATTAATTATACACTCTGCAGAGTTGCCCAACTTTACTCACAAATATCTCAAACTCATACTGTCTTGCAATATACACACAACATGTTAGCGTGCGACTGAGTTGAGATAACAAAGTTTTTTTGTTGCTCAACCTTTCTAGTCTCTACCCTGTAGGTTGTTGGACCATACAAACCTGGGAACCACCGACCAATGGCGGAAATATTGACCCGATGTCGATGGCTCCTACCGCTGTGAAGACCAAAGAAGTGTCCTTCAGCTCACTCTTGTCACACCCCAATTCATGTAGATATTCAATCGGATGAGTAGTGTACTAAGCCGTGGAGGAATGACCACACATGTGGTTGAGCGACATTATGTCTCATACTTTGGCACAAAGTTCTTGTCCTTACTCGTCTCTAGTGGGGGAGTGGACTGACAACCAACTCGTGGCTTTCCACCTTCTTGGCTCTACCTTCGACTCACTTTGATCACAAGTCTATTGGGTAGTCCAACTTCCTGGACTCAACCCTCAACTCTCCTCCAAAACTATTGGCAAACAACCGATACTGCTTTTCAGGATTTATAAACACATTTGTGTGACGAAGCTACTTATATAGATATCATTTTATGTGAACTTCCTAAGGTGAATATGGCTTAGAAAGGATATAAACTTGTCAAGGTGAACGTAACAAGAGTTATCTATCTATCATGGTATTCCAAAGTATTATTTCAATATTTAAAGTAATTGGCATAAATACGGTAATAAAAGTAATAATATAAATACATGAAATATAGGCTCAAAATGATCAAAGGAATGCGACTTACCTCGTTGCACAAAGTCTTCTAGATAATCGGTCTTGTCCTGCCTTCGCAATGGTCGTCAAGTCGTGACCTAACACGAAACATAATAAAATAAACCAAATAAAATTCAGCTCGACAACGAATGAGCTGGGAACAAAATACAAGTAAAAACAATTCGGAAAGAAACATAAAGAAAGGTGATTTTTGATGGTGTGGATTTATTTGGTGCTTAATTGGACTGAACAGAGTTGAGAAATGAATTCACGGGCCCCCAAATGGTCGATACGGATACATAATATCGATTTAGCGCTTTATGGGTGAATGTGTTGGATGATGAATAGTAATATTTTTACTATTCATCTATGAAAACTAGATGTGAATAGTAATTAGGGTTACTATTTTGGTTGATGAATAGTGATCTGCTTTTACCGTGTTGTGAATAGTTATTATTATGAATAGTACCAACAGTGCTAGGGCTGAAAACAGTGATAGGCCTTGGAATAGTATTGGGCCAATCCCAATACCTAAATGGGCTAGAGCCCAAGTGGTTAGGCCATAACACCTAAATAGCTTAGGCTGCTTGAGCAGCATGGTCAAGGCCCGCACACTCACCCGAGCAGAGAAGGTAGGTCAAGGCGCTGTGCACTCCGCGATCGGCGGGGAAATTGGGTGGTGTGGTGAGCACTAGCAGGTGTGGGGATCACGAGGGTGGTGGAGATGGTGCCCGGGGTGGGTGCTTTGTGGCGGCTTGGCAGCGGTGGCCGAGAGCAGCGCGGAGGAGGAGCATGGGTGTGGTGAGCTCCGGTGAGGAAGGAGGGTGGGAGGCCAGGAGAAAGAGCAGGGCAGCGAGGTGGTGTCAAAGCCAGAGTGGGGAGGCAAGGGGACAGCGGATTTTACCTCAAGTCATCAGAAAAGAATAGGGAGGCGGTGACGGAAGCTTGAACCGGCCGGCTTTGAGAACGAAGGAGAGGGGAGGTGTTGGGGTGGGAGATGGAGAAGATGGCGAGCTAAAGGGTGGGCTTTTATAGCCGGGGTGAAGGCGGTGGGGAGCAGGAAGGTGGTGTGGTGGGCGTGACGTGGTTGGCCACGCGCGGTTGGGCAGTCGTGTGCGGCGCCGGGGTGAGCAAGGTGGTGGTGGAGATGCGCACGCATTCAAGGCGAGGCGAGGTGGCTCAGCGAGGTGGCAACCGACGAAGGCAAAGACTAAATATGATGGCATCGAGGAGATGACAACCGGGAGGACGAAGGGGTGGCGACGGAGAAGGCGCCTCTAGGGGTGGCAAGGTGGATTTCCCAAAGGGGAAAGCAGAAATAGGAGGGAGGTTTCTGAAAAGGGAAAGAAAAGCAAATTTAAACCGAAGGTTTCAAAAACTTTTGAAAATCCCAAATTCAGGTTGTTTCAATCTACCCCCCTTAAAAGAATCTTGACCCCGAGATTCACTCAAAACCAGGGGACTGATTGGAAAATCACGTTGCATTTTTTATTCCTTGATCCATGTTGCTTTTTCTCGCTGTAAAATTCTGTCGCTGTGGCTCTCGGATTAATTAAAAACAATGCTGATCTTGTACGGTAAAACATACCGATAATGACAATTGTGGCCGCCCTACTTCATCGGTGGTAACATAAATGATTATGTCTTGAACTCGATCCTATTGTTGATCTTCTGTCTCCCGAATTTGTCTCGCTTTTCTTTTTGCGGGTCGAGCATACCTCCTTTGTAAGCTTGTTTTATTGGTGGTGTCTTGCCGGCTTGTGATTGATTCCTTGCTTGAGTTTTGGCTGCATATGGTGTCATATTTTTCATTAGGCATTGCAATTTGAAATATCCCGTTGTTCACATGGTAGCGCTTATTTATTTTCGTGACATGGACTTTTTGCTTGAGGTTTGGCTACCCCTGATGGCATGCTCCTTATTGGGCATCGAAACTTGAAATGGCTTGGTTGTCCACAGTGGTAACAATTTATTGATTCGTGTGGACATTCCCTTTGGTGGTGACTTCCTCCACATGTGTAACACTGCACTATGGTTGGTTGACTCATTTTGTATTGTGGTCTTGGATCGGGATTAGTAGGTGTCAGGACCCGGGATTAACAACCCAAATCCTCTATGCATTTCTGAACTAGTCCCATGATCATGAGCTAGTTCACACAAGAAACAAATGTGTTAACAAATTCATATCACATCTTTATTAATAATCAATCTGAATTTATTACAAAAGAGGCTTACAAGCCAACAATAAAGAAACACGGAAGGCTAAGAAGTAGTAGGGTCCAGCACCGCCACGTGCAATCGATCAGTAGCGCCTAGTCGCCGAGTTCCACACCGTAGCTAAGTCCTTCTCTCTAAAATTTTGTTTGCATAAAGCAAGTATGAGCACAACTACCGTGCTTGCAAGTTACACCCGACAAATAACAGAATGACATGCATACATGGATGTAACAAAGGATGGCTTATTGGTTGATTTGCATAAAGCAGTATTTTCTTTAAATACATGTACTAAGTTCCAAAGCAATTATTCTATACTAAAATTCATTTTATAAATTCTCAATTTTATAGTCAAATAACATTCACACATGAATGGTGAAGGATACCCTCCTATCACATGGCTGAGGGGATGTTGTTGTCATGAATTTGTTGCATTAGCTGTTGCATCACCGAGTCCGGTGACGAAACCGATTCAAATTCCGAAACGTTTCTGCTATCGGTGGTAGATTGCCTTCAGCAGGGACATCCTTGTTGGCGTTGGTATCACCTTCATAACGACGGGTGTTCTCCATCTGTCGGTTATTCCAGAGGTTTTAGAGAAGGAGACAAAGGATAGGGAAGAGACAAATATGGAGGATTAAGGGGATAGAACAAAATAACACTCCCAAACGAAATAACCAACTGATCAACCTTTCAAAAACACAACGTTCTATCGATTGGGATTCTTAATTTGGTGGAACGACTCAATGCATGTAATGAGTCTTTGCAACCTTATACTATATGGCTGGGCTCACATCGTATCTTCTGCTCGTAGTCTTGGATGGCGATGCTTCCTTGACAGCCTCATGTCTTGGGGTCTTGAACGTAGGGGTTAAGAACGTGTTGACCATCTATAGAAATTTTCAAGGAAGAGAGGGTCCATTTAACATTATAAAAAGGTGAAGAGAGAATTAGGTAAGGAAGAATTGCTATGAAGAAGCTATAGATAGATGACCAAGATGAGGAGAGAACAAATTATTTTTTTCTTGTTATGTAAAATAGGTTTTGAAGTTTTTCAACTAACGGTCATTCTAACTAGGTCACGACCTACAGTCGATATGGCTCTGATACCAATTTGTCAAACCCGGGAATTAATACTCCCGAATCCTCTGTGCATAACTGAACTAGTCCCATGATCAGTCGCTAGTTCACACAGTAAACAAATATGATAACAAATTCATATCGCAACTTTATTAATAAATACCAACAGAGTTGATTACAAAGGAGGCTTACAGGCCAACAATAGAATAAACACAGCGGAAGACGAAGAAGTAGTAGGGTCCAGTTAATCTGCCACATGCAATCGACTGGGGAAGCGGCCTAGTCATCGAGGTCCACATCGGTAGCAAAGTCCTTCTCCTCTGAAATTTTATTTGCATACAGCAAGAATGAGCACAACTTCCGTGCTCGCAAGTTACACCCACAAATAAATGTAATGACATGCATATATGGATGTAACAAAGGATGGCTTATTGGTTGACTTGCATAAAGCAACATTTTCTTTAAATACTTGTACTAAGTTCCAAAGCGCTTATTCTATAACTACAAATCATTTTATAAATTCTCGCTTTATAGTCGATAACATTCACACATGAATGGTGAAGGATACCCTCCTATCACATGGCTTCCTCGTCCAATTCCATCCGATAAACCAGTTTTGAAGAAGTCTTTTCCAAACAAAACCAAAGTCTAACTTTGAGCGCTTCACAAGATGTCCATAACCATGACACGGCTATTCAATGGTTTTACACTCGCAGAGGTTGTACAAATTTTTACCCACATGACAAGACTTCTCTAGTTTGTCCAAGATATATCTATGCCACCGCCACTACCTTTGGTAAGCGGTCTAGAGCACGTGCTAAGGCCTTTACAAAGCGCTATTCCACCATAGTTACCCCTCGCTAAGTTTCGCCACCCCCTTTAGAATAAAGACCTCCGGGTTCGGGCCCTCTCTTGCGTTAGGTGGGACTAACATAGGTTATAACATGACTACCCATTACATCTGTAGGGAATGACCATGGTGAAACATTGTAAATTATTTAGCCAGGTCCCGACCCATACTTGGGACATGTGGTGGTACGGTATGTCTTAGCATCATACACTCGAAGACCGGTCCTTAACTGACCTGGACAACTTTTCAACAAAACCCATGGGCCTTAACCCTAACCAGATTAAGCCCGTGCATGAACATGCACCCACCAAACATCCATTATGCCCAAGTTCAAACCATTTTCGTTTATTTCATTTTTCAAAGGCATAAACTTCCACAACATACCGACGTTATGGATACAATTTAAACAACAATTGATTTCTGGCTGAAATTCCCCCAAAATAAACATGTTTGGTCTATAAGCATGGCTAAGCCTGATTTTTCTCAAAATGCTCTAGTTCATACTATCGTATCAACTAGGTTTTGCCTATAGTGACAATATGTTTGCTTCAATTATCAACATTGGCCATACAAAAGAGTTTAGGCATATCTATATATTTAAAGTAGGAATTTAAATTACTGATATAAATAAGCATGCAGTAGTAATTTAAAACAGAATATAAATAATTTAAAATAATAGGATCGATATGATCAAGGGTATAACTTGCCTCGCTTGAGGTGATGTTGTTTTCTTTAACAGGTCACCTAGTACTCACAAGTACTTTCTTCAGGTAGTCCAAGTGTACAATCACGATGATCATACAGTCAAAATCAATCCTCTTATGTTGCTCTTCAATCGGCGTCGAAATCTGATTCTCCGAAGTCTTCGAAATCTAACGTGAAAATAAGCCAAATTCAAACTAAATTCAAATAACAATTCAAATGAACTCCAAATCAAATAATTTTGGTTTGGTTATCTAGATCTTGAATTTAGACAAATTTAGAAATTTGAATGGGCTCAATCGGAGTTCGGATGCAAAAGATATGAGCTCTGGAAGATTGGAATTACATGAAATGATATATTTAGGGTTTACAAGAATTGCTGGCCAAATAAGCTCAAAATTAAATAATTTTGGTTTATTTGGCTAGATCTTGATTTTATATGAATTTAGGAATTTGAATCGACGAATTCGAGTTCAGATTTAAGGAGAACGAACTCTGGAAGTTCTAAATACAAGAAACCCTAATTTTCAGATTTTATTGATTTTCTTGAATTATTTTCCTAAAGGAAATTCTAGTTATTGCGCAAGCTGATGTCAGCATTGGAATTTCTGAATTAAAACAATTCGGACGAAAAGCTACAAAGTATCGCTATGTGGCCCCAGTCAATGGACCAGCCCACACCGGTCAAGGGTTCATGGGACCCGCACGCGGACGCGGTGCAAAGCGGTGCCAGCGCGCTGGGTGACGTGGCACCACGTGGCAGCCGACGCGCGAGGTGCCGAGGTGGTGCCTACGTGGCGTGGCGCGGCGCTGATGTGGCGCCGCCACATCGGCAAAACCGACGGTGGCCTCGGCCGAAGTTCGCCGGTACCGCGCGCCGCGCGAGCTCCGGCGAGGCAAGGGTGGGAAGAGGCGTGAGAGGATCACACCGCTACTCGCGATGGCTAGGCGTGAAGAGAACGCCGCGGCGAGGCCAAAAGCGCGCGAAGATCGGGTTGACGCGCAATCGCTCCGGTGGGTCTCCGGCGAGGGCGAGGCGCGCACCGGGACGGCGAGGAGGCGACGGTGCCGATGGTGTAGGCGGCGACGGCGAGGAGGCGGTGTCGACGCTGGAAGGGGCGAGGGAAAAGCTTGCGGCCGGCGGCGACTAAAACCCAAAATCCAACGACTAGCGGAGAGGAGGGGAGAGGTGAATGGTGGTGGCTGGGTGAGGAGGGCGGTGCGCACACGGTGCTCCATTTATAGGGGACGAAGGAGGCCGAGAGGGGGAGATTGGCGGCGGGGATTGCGGCGGCGATGGCGCGGCGTTCCCGGCGATTTCGTACGCGGACGAGGGGCAACGGCCGGGAGGAGTGGCGACGAGATCAGGGGGAGTTAATGCGCGTGATGGCGCGAGATAAGGGGGAGGGAATCACGAAGAGGATGGAGCTTGCGCGCGCGAGCAATGGCGGCGGTTGCTTGTCGGAGGAAGGAGGAGGCGAGGTAGAAGACGGGCGCGGGCCGTTGGATGGAAACAAGCATGCGGAGAAGCGGGATGGCGGGTGATGGATGGCCATCCATGTAAATCTGACGTGGGGTTGACGGGGGAGAGAGGTGAGGCGGTCGGGTGGAGCGGCCAAAATGGGCCTGACCAGTGGGGTCTCACCAAAGGCAATTCCTGGTTTTAAATTGATTTGTTAAATTAGATATTCGATTAAATAGAAAGGGATTTAGAAAATAGCAAAATAACTCCAAAATTATGAGAAAATTCACAGAAATTCCTCGAGTTATTTTGGACCTAAATAAAATATCTCCAATTTATATTTGGCTATAGTTTTGCAAATAAATTATTTTGGCTTGAAAATACTTTGAAAAGCTTTTAAAAACCTTAAAAATTCTAGAATTAATTAAGTTTTATTTTTCAGATCAAACCATTGAAACTTCAAGAATTTCAAATAACTTTTACTTTTGACTTTTAAAATTTAAATAAAAATCCAAATAAAGCAATGAAACTCTATCAAATTTCGTAAAAATCCAATAAAGCAATAACTTTATTTTATTTTGTTTTGGTAAAAAGACTTTGGAATGTTACAAAGATCCGATTTATGTTAAGTGAGAAAATTAAGGTAAGAATTAAGACTAAAAGAAGGAATAGAATTTTTGACAAGGATGATATATGTGTATTGATAGAAAACAAGTTATCAATAATTAACATAACTCTTTCATTTATACAAATTGTATACGCACTAATTAGAGTACATAGTACAACTTGTGTTACAACCAAAAGTTCGCCTATTTAGGGTTTACTCTTTTAACACTACTCTAGCGCATTTTTGAACGCTTCTTCCACACCGCAACTTCTGCATAAAAGTTGAAATTAGTAAAGAAGGAGATAAATCTTTGTAAAACAAATCGAGGTTTTACAAATCTAAGTTTACATAAGATAGCAAAAGGTAGGGAAAGGACAACAATAATACTTATATTTTTGTTTTCGTAAATCCTTTGTAATTTTTCAAATTCAAATTTTTAAGGTCTTCAAACATATAACCAACCTAAGGTCTCAACGTACGGTCAAGCTAAGCTCTAATACCACTTTATAACAGCCCCGAAATTTAGGACCTGTTAAACCCTTCACAACTGTTTAGGATGTGCAGTTGTGAAGTAGTAGCATTTCAAGCAAACTTCTTATTACAACAAAAACCAGACATTTATTACATAAAATTAAAGCTTAACAGCCGGTTTTAACACTAACACGGACATTCAAGCCCAAATTTAATATAATACAAGACAAAAGAACTTCCAAACCACAGACACGCTTGAGCACGGTCGAGACCTAATAACAATAATTGTCGCCATCTGTGAGTCCACCAAAATCCCGCTCATAAGGATCCTCAGAATTTCCTGTGTTCCTTCTATGGATGATTTGCAGATATTGCAAGAATGAGTACAACAATCAGACTCAACAAGCCGCATGGAAAAACTAAATAATTACATACAAGGAGTTCAACAGATGGATTAGGTTTACCATATTTGGTATAAGTGGATGCATTTTGAGTTTAAAGTCGTTTATAAAACAAAGAAATAGTAATAAACATAACATCAAGGGTTTACTCAATAATTGCATTTACCAACTTAACATCTCAAAACTCGCTTATGTCTTGTATATTGGAATCACCCATGAACACACCTTCATAACCTAAGCACAGATATTCGAATATCATTAATTATACACTCGCAGATTTGCCCAACTTTACCCACAAGATATCTCAAACTCATATCACATGCAATATACACGCAACACGTTAGTGTTCAACCGAGTTGAGATAACAAAGCATTTTTGCCGCTCAACCTTTCTAGCCTCTACCCAGAGGTTATTGGACCATACATTTCTGGGAACCACCGCCAATGGCAAAAATATTGACTGATGTCGATGGCTCCACTGCTGTGAAGACCAATGAGTATCCCTTCATGCCCACTCCGCCTCACCCCAATTCCTGTAGATATTCAATCGGACGAGCGGTGTACTAAGCCAGGGAGCAATGACCACACATGTGGTTGAGTGATTACTTTGTCTGTTAGTTTGGCACAAAGCTCTTGTCCTTACTCATCTCTAGTGGGGGTGTGGACTGACAACTAACTCGTGACTTTCCACATTCTTGGCCCCGCCTTCGACTCACTTTGATCACAAGTCTATTGGGTAGTCCAACTTTCTGGACTCAACACTCAACTCTCCTTCAAAATCATTGGCAACAGCTAATACTGTTTTTTAGGATTTATAAACATATTTGTGTGATAAAGCTACTAATATAGATATTATTTTATGTGAACTTGTCAAGGTGAATATGGCTTACAAAGGATGTAAACTTATCAAGATGAATATAGCCTACAAGAGCTAGGTGGGTTTGTCTGTAGGGTAACAGGAGTTATCTATTTATCATGGTATTTCAAAGTATTATTTCAATATTTTAAAGTAATTGGCATAAATACGGTAATAAAAGTAATAATATAAATACATGGAATACAGACTCAAAATGATCAAAAGAATGTGACTTGCCTCCTTGCACAAAGTCTTCTAGATACTAGTCTTGTTCGGCATCTTTTGAAGTCTGGTCGTCGAAGTCGTGACCTAACGCGAAATACAATAAAATAAACCAAATAAAATCCGGCTCGACAAGGAATGAGCTGGGAACAACATGCAAGTAAAAACAATTAGAAAGAAACATAAAGAAAGGTGATTTGGCATGGTGCGGATTTATTTGGTGTTTAATTGGACTGAACGGAGTTGAGAAATGAATTCATGGGCTCGAAACAGTCGATACGGATATATAATGTCGATTTAGGGTTTTGGGGGTGGATAGTGTCGAATGATAATAGTACTATTCTTACTATTCATCTATGAAAACTGGGTATGAACAGTAATTAAGGTTACTATTTTTGGTTGGTGAACAGTGATCCACTTTTGTCAGGCCGTGACAAGCACTCAACAAAGGCTTAATGAGAACGGTGACAGACCTTGGAATAGTATTAGGCCAAGCCAAATACCTAAATAGGCTAGAGCCCAAGTGGCTAGGCCATAACGTCCTAGCTCTCAGGCGACTTGAGTCGAGCGGCCGAAGGCCCGCGCGCTCGCCCGAGCAGAGGAGTTGGAAGGCCAACGGTGCTCCAGCGGTTTCGACGGTCGGTGGGGAAATTGGGTGGTATGGTGAGCACCAGCAGGTGATGGGGATCACGAGGGTGGTGGAGATGGTGCTAGGGGGGCTTTGTGGTGGCTTGGCAGCGGTGGCCGAGAGCGGCGCAGAGGAGGAGCATGGGTGTGGCAAGCTCCAGTGAGGAATGAGGGTGGGGAGCCTGCGGGAAAAGAGCGGGGCGGTGAGGTAGTGTCGGAGTTGGAGTGGGGAGGCAAGGGGATGGCGGATTTTACGTCGGGTCGTCGGAGAAGAATAGGAGGCAGCGGTGGAAGCTTGAACCGCCGGCTTTTCGAACGAAGAAGAGTGGGGAGATGTTGGGGTGGGAGATGGAGAAGATGGCTAGCCGGAGGGTGGGCTTTTATAGCCGGGGCGAAGGCGGTGGGGAGCAGGAAGGCGGTGCGGCGGGTGCGACGTGGTTGGCCACGCGTGGTTGGGCGGCCGTGGGCGGCGCCAGGGCGAGCAAGGTGGCGGTGGAGATGCGCGCCGCATTCAAGGCGAGGCGAGGTGGCCTGGCGAGGTGGCGGCTGACGGAGGCGGCACCAAAGATGATGGCGCTCGGGAGATGACGACCAGGAGGACGAAGGGGTGGCGACATGGAGCAGGCGCCTCCGGGGTGGCAAGGCGGATTTCCCAAAGGGGAAAGCGGAAATGGGATGGAGGTTTCTGAAAAGGGAAAGAAAAGCAAATTTAAACCGAAGGTTTCAAAAACTTTTGAAAATCCCAAATTCGGGTTGTTTCATTGTAGCCTTGTAGGCACACACCAATCACGACCAGTGCCACTTGGCACTTAGCAACACAGGATACGAGTCGGTTGGTGCTCATGTATCACTACATTAATTTGTTCTTTTTACGGTAGGTCAGAGTATACGTTGTCTTACATTTCAGGAAAATCAAATGTTTAATGTGAAACTAAAAAGTAGTTTGTGATTTGTGCTTCAGTGCTATCCGAGCAGTTGTACAATTAGACCAGACAACACTAGAAATCATATATCCGTGTTGCCCTGTCACACATTGATTTTCTCTCCTTTGTCCATAATACAGTAATCTCATACAGTAACTAGCTACTTAATTGACTAATCATGACAATTTCCATATACTTGAATGCTAATGCTGAAGCATAAAGATCTTATTCAATCAATTCTCAAAAGCAATAAGCAAGGAGACTATCATTTTTTTTTTGTGCAAAAGTTGAATGGCTATAGGAATTAGTTACTTCATTTTTTTTGGGAAACAAGGCCCTGTGAATTCCTTCTTCTATAACTATATTTTCAGGTACGATCATGCCAAGAATGGTCATCGTTTGTTCAATGTAACAACAGTAGTCAATCCAGAACAGTTAACTCTTCAGTTTGCAGGAGCCAAAAGCCACACAATTGTCTGATACTAGCTAGCTCGCAGTACTAACTAAATCAGATTATCCTCCCCTCTTGCATTCCTTTACTTGCATGGTGCAATATGCTTGAATGGTAAAAGGAAGAAACTGTGCGTGTGTGCGTGTAGTTAGTCCACATGTTAGCTTCAGCGCCACCATGTCTTGGTAACATCTCCGGATGTCATCAGGTTACAAACACCACAGAACTTCCACCTGATGTTTGGGCGCGCCGGCACAGACAGTGCGCAAGTTCTCGACTCTGAAAATAGATTGTTGAAAGGGTAGCTGATTCCAGAGATGAAGAGTAATTTACAGGTGCAAACAAAATCAAGCGATGTGATTTGTGAAATATATTCACGCAGATAGGGCACTTACTCTTCAATCCCCTGTTCTGAGCAACATCCTGGTGAAATCGGCCGACCTGATTTGAGTAACGCTAAATTTTGGCTTGGCTTTTATGTACAATTTTAGTTCTCAAACCAAACAAGCCCTTACTCTTCAGTCCCCTGTTCTTAGCAACATCCCGATGCCTCCCAATCCTATACTGGATTTGCTGTAAATTGGGCCTTTAGCTCCAACAGGAACCACTGGCCTCGAGTAAGAAAGGATGGTTGTACCATCATGCTCTCTCCCCCCTTCCCTGAAGTATGATAGGTGTGCTCTCTGAGTTGTAAGCTGGAAGCCCCCTCCCTGTAAATATAGTACTACCTTTAATGTCACTGAGACGTTGAACTACAGCAACTGCAGAGTAGTGGACGGTGTGTTTGGTTGTTGGTCGCGAATTCGTGATGACACTTTGTTCCAGTCGTTTTGGTTGTTCACTAGTCGGTGGTCAGTTTGTAACTTTGTTTTGCTCCTAATCTTAATAAACTTGGCAGACAAATCTTTGCCTACCCCTCGAAAAAAAGCAACCTAGGATTGATCTCTACCTATATTTGATCTCTGTAGCAATTTTGTAGCTTTTGGCCATACACGGCAGGTACGCATGCTTTCTCTGATCTCTGCCTTTCTTCTTTCCAACAAAGAAAGTAATCTGTCCATGTAAAAGATATTGTGAACTTGATGATGGCCAATGAATTGATACGATAACTATGATGGCCATACTGATGTTATATCCAATAGCGAAGCTGAAAAATTTGACAGCCAGGTTCCTTAAAATACAACACTCACAAGGGAATCCATTCTTCAACTACGCAAAGAACATTTGGGGGTAATTACGTAGTTTAACATAATTAAATGGTTATGCTGTATATATTTGATGCATACACGCTCTTGTCGGGAACTAGTCGCTAATAGATCTTTGTTGATAGAGCCACACGAGTGTTGCTAATGATCATAAATGCAACTCTACTGCAGTGCTGCTAGCCATGTGTGTACAGGGCGGACCCTATTGGTTCATGGGTGTTCAGCTGAATACCCATAAATTTTTTGTAAAAAAATCTATTGTACAGTATGTGTATTACATATATACAGAAATATATAATTGGGCCAACCAGACCACAATTCCACAATTCCTCTCACCCATCAAACCACGCTCCTCTCGACGCACAAACCGGTTCAAGTGATGGCCACCATGATCATACACCATTCGGCCTTTGCCCTTTGGGCATTGGACCATTCGGTCCAGCCACAACAAGGTTATTCCTCCTCCTCTCTCTCTAACCTTAACAATCAACAGACAAGAGTCGCTCTCACATCTTTCCTATCTCTCTCAACCAAGTGGCGCGCCACGACGGCCAAACGCAGCGGTGGCGAAAGTCGAGGAGCAGGTTGGGCACCGCCGCCGGGCGCGCCCGCTGCCGCTGGTGTCGAGCGCAGAGCGGACGACAATCGCCGAGCGGGAGGGTGACGGGTAGCTTTGGCGGCCTCGCGTCGTGGTGGTGACTTGGCGCTCGTGCGCCTCCCAAGAAGAAGGCAGCCCGCCAAATATGCGACCACGGTACCCAAATTCCCAACAGCACAGAGATGAGTTCAATCCGAATTACCAGATCCTCAATTCCCAAACCAACAAAGAGCAAACCCAAATGCCAAAATCAGTAATTTTGTTTGTGTTAGTTTGAATTGTGATTGGTAAATCTTGTCTTTTTGTGTGAAATATAGGTCTTAATTAGAGCTTAAAAGAAGAAGTGTGTCGATTTAAAAGGCATGAAGGGAAATCGAGTTAAATTCTAATTTTCTTGATCATTTGTAATTTCGCTAAATTATTTGATATATTTTCATTAGTACAAATTTTGTAATTTGATTTTTGCTATTGTGCATCTTTATGTTTTACATTGAATAATACTTTTTTTTTACTTCGAACACCCGTTCGAAAAATCCTTGGTCCGCCACCGTGTGTAGGAGCTTTCAAACGTAGAGCACGGGCATGTCGTCGACTGAAAAGTAATAACACAATTTGAATCAAAGTTCTCTGTAATTAGCACAGAGAGAATCAATTTAATGTACTTATAGCAGTGTAATTTGGACCTCCAAATCTTTTTGTGTCAAGGTGGATGACATTCCATAGTGTAAAATCATGTGGGGGAACAAAGTAACAAACGATCTGTGCGGGAATAGTCCGCCTATTTCCCCCCAAAACATTTAATCAGAGAAAAATTTGCTAGATAATGTGAGAAACATAAGTAAAACAACTAACTAATCTCTTTTAGTGGCAGTAGATGTTGCCGTGCAGTATGGCATCCCAATGCCTCCCACTCCCAGTGCTATTCTTGAACCTAGCCTGTAGCAAGAAAAATGATTCCAGTGTTTTCATCTCGTTGCATGCATGCATCGCACCTAAAAAGTTTTCAGGCAATGCAAACCTAGAGCTACTAATAGAACCCAGATATTTGCCATATATTTCAATCTTTCTTGAGTTCTTTCTTAATATACCAATGCCAGCTACCACTACCGCTATGCAGCACCGCCCCTGTCGCCAGCGGACACACATCTTTTAACATTGCACAGCAATGTCACGTGCTACAGTGCTACAACATTGGTTCGTAACTACTGGCTAAAAAACCGAAGCCAAAGCTCACACTAGGCACTGACGGTAGCAAAGCAGTGTAGCAAAGTACTGTAGTTAACACTGTAGTAGTTGACATAGTCGGTTCTCTTTGAATCGGACGGCTCGGATCATCGCAATATCACGGCATTGTTACTCAATGTCAGAGGATCTGAATCTGTCCCAGCTAGCTCACCATTTACCACTGTCAACATTTTTTACCAACAATACAGGACTGGTTGGTTGGTGCCATGTGATGATATTTATTTGTTTCGATTTCTAAAGTTGGTTGGAGTAATACTCCACTATCTTAACGTGTTAAAAACAAGCAAATCAAATTGCGATACTACAAAATTGTGCGGAATGTTTCGTGGGTTTTACTACTGTACTATTCTGAAATCGAAAGTAGTCGTGAAAACTTGACTAATCTGGACGGTTTTTTATAATAAAAAAAAATCAAAATCAAAATCAAAATGGTTGTCGAACCAACTTCAGGGCATTATTTTGTGTCTACTACAAAAAGTGATAATAGTAGTTTGAATAGAGACTACTCAAGGTGTCCGGCGGAAATTTGGGAAAAATTGGATGGGTTTTCAACTTCATTGTTCCTGAGCAATAATATACCTTGGAATTAATAGTTCTTAGGATTAAGTTTGTCAAACACGTAATCGGTAAATGATCATGTCAAGAATGATCATCATTGTTTGATTGAACAATTACCCTGGAGCCTGCAGGTATGAATGGTTCTTCAGTTCGAATAAGAAACAATTCTTGCTAGCAGCCAGACAATTTTGTTGTTAAGTTCGAATGGTTCTTCAGTTCAAATAAGAAACAGTTAAGTTAGTCTTTTTGTTAATTTAGTACTACACCTTATGCAACAATTTTGTAGCTTTTGGTTATACAGGAAGGCTTTATCTACATTTCCTCTATACAATAGACAAAACACAAGGCCTGATCTCTTGTGAACAAAAATGAAGGTTGCTTTTTTGTAATTTCTGGAGCACACTGTAGCAATGTTAGCTCATGTGAAATTGATTCACGTTCAAACGTTCCATGCAAATTCAGGTGCCTATGCTATCCATACTGAAGTAAACTGACGGCGAAGCTAATTTTTCCTATTCTTTTTACAGAGAAGTTTTACTGACCATAGTGATAACTCCAATTGATTTGGCAAGGCTGCCAGAACCCCATATGCTTCTGCTCAACTCCATTAGGTAAGTCGCCGAAAATGTCAGGTTTTTCTGCCTTCACGTGGGTCTATAAGCACCAGGAAATGCGAAACACCCTGCAATGTAGGAGCTCGCCTACCTCGAGGGCTATGACATGTCGCACCCTGAAAACAACAATTAAGTTGACAACAATAAACTCAAAAGTCCTTTTAACCATAGATGCAGCCGGCATAGCGGAATTACAGCGTACAATTTCAGCTCCGTTTTTTTATGCAATGAAGGGGATCTTGACGGTGTAAAATCAAGCTACAAAAAGAAATCTTCCCAAAAGCGCTTACTAGCTAGCTGGTGGAAGTTTTTCAAAGAAGACTCGTGAGAGATGCTCCTGTTCAAAGTGAGAAACAAATTTAAAACAAAGGAATGGTTTGCTACTTACCATAGAAGTGGTGGTGTAGAGTGGCATCCCGTTGTCTCCCAACCCTATACATGAAGCTATCTTGAAGTAAGAAAACATGGTGATCTTTCGGGCTGGTGATATGGCGTGACTTGCGGAAGGTGACGACAGTGTTGGAACAAACCCAGGAGAAAATTGATTTTGGTGCTGCTCGTAACTTACGACAGCTTTTTCTTATTTGCTTCTAAACTCAATCTTACATTGCTTGACTCGACTCACGTTCTGCTTTTACAGGTTACAAGACTTACCTGCCCTTATATAGGCTCAATCACTAACCAGTATATGGGACTGAAAATCTAACTCGGTTTCTACTTCATTTGCTACTCGGATACGGCAAGAAAATAGAAACGAACTCAACTTCCTAGAAAAAGATTATCTAACAATCACTCCTTAATTTTTGTATACTTATTTTTATATTTCGTGTGTTGCCGCTGGACACAACTTCAACATGACTCCACACACCCTACCAAGACGGTGGTACAACTCAAACACGCCTTGGGCTCCAAGTTAGACACGACTTCAACTTGGCTCACACTTACTTGTCCAAGACGGTGGCACAGCTTGAACACGCCTTGGACTTTTACTTATTGAGGCAATGGTCTCATCTACGACTTGCACCCCAACTCAGACTCAACTCAGACATCGGTCTCAACTACGACTTGTCCAACTCAGATTTGACTTCAAGTTGGTCACGACTTCAACTTGAGTAACACACGGACTCGACTCAGACGGCGACACATCTTCTCAACGCCCTCGCTTCGCTTTCGATGATCAACAAAGAAGATGCATCATCGCCTTCGACGCCTTCCACATAACTATGGCCATCTCCTTTTCGACCCGAGGAAGAGTGTTTCTCCGAGATGCCTCCATAGATAGCCGCCAATGCCATCTGATCCTTGCGCACATAGACGTTGCCTCGTCACCGGTGACACAACTTCCGAGAGCGTGACATAACCTTAGACACAAATCAAAAACCCGCCTCCTCGCCACGGCCGCATGCACCGCAAATGCATCGGTCGCCGCCGCACCCGCCATGCGCCCTGCGACGCCGCGCTTGATGCGCCGCTGCACTGCCGATGCGCACTCGCCGATATGCCACCCCGAGTCGAGATCACTCCTCCCGGGGTAGCAACTAGGATTTGGAACCTAGAGCTCTGATATCAATTGTTGGAACAAATCAAAGACAAAGCTCACGAGTCTCGGCAGGAACACACGCGGTCGTTGGAAGCTCACGAAGCTCTCACGCAAGAAACTCAGAACGCAAGAATCGACAGAAGTTTATGGTGTTGCAGTATGCAGCGTTTTCTTCCTTGTATGGCTTCAACTCTTACATCGCTACTACACACTCTTTTCTCTATTGCATTTCTCAACTCTGATACTTTTTTTTGTTACATGGCTCTAGGCCCAGCATTTATACCCCATGCAAGACTCCGTATACAGTCTTGACTCGGACTCCATCTACTACTCGGACTGTACACGGCTCCTAAAGAAACTAAATAAAGATTACGTAACAATCACTCCTTAATCTTTGTATACTTACTTATATTTCATGTGTTGTCAGTTGGACACAACTTCAACATGGCTCCCACACACTTGGCCAAAGACGGTGGCATAACTCAAATACGTCTTAGGCTCCAAGTTGAACACAACTTCAACTTGGCTCACACTTATTTATCCGAATACGGTGGCACAACTTGAACACGTCTTGGACTCTTACTCATTGAGGCAGTCAGTCTCAACTACGACTTGCACCCCAACTCGTACTTAACTCAGGACAGTCGATCTCAACTACGACTTGCCCAACTCAGACTCGGACTTCAAGTTGGTCACGACTTCAACTTGAGTAACACACAGACTCGACTCATGACGGTGACACATCTTCTCAACATCCTCGCCGCCTTTCGATGATCGGCAAAGAAGATGCATCATCGTCTTCAACGCCCTCCACACGCCTTTGGTCTTCCTTTCGACCAAGAGGGAAGAGTGTTTCTCCAAGATGCCTCCATAGATAGCCGCCAATGCCATCTCGATCCTTGCGCACATCGACGTTGCCTCGCCACCGTGACACAACTTCTGAGAACGCGACATAATCTTGAGCACAAATAAAAACTCAGCTCCTCCTCGCACGAGACGCATGCATACTCCCGCCAGATATGCCACCCCGGAGTCGTTATCACCTCCCGGTAGCAGCTAGAATATCGAACCTAAAGCTCGATACCAATTGTTGGAACAAACCCGTGAGAAAATTGATTTTGGTGTTGCTCAGAACTTACGACGCTTTTTCTTATTTGCTTCTAAACTCAATCTTACATTGCTTGACTCGACTCACGCTCGCTTTTACGAGTTACAAGACTTACCTGCCTTCTATAGGCTCAATCACTAACCAAAGATACTGACCGATAATCTAACTCGGTTTCTACTTCATTTGCTACTTGATACGGCAAGAAAATAGAAACGGACTCAACTTCCTAGACAAAGATTATCTAACAGAGAGGGCCGGGAAGAAGATGATCACGTGATGCTAGATTGGAACGAAGAGGGTAGCGAGGTCCTCGCTCGCTTCTAGCAGGCTCGCCCCTAGCCTAGCTAGCGAAGAGGCTCAACTACAAAGATTAGACTAAAAAAATCGGTTTTGCTTAGCTTTTCCTCAAACAATGAGCCCCTTTTAAAGAGACTTTAGGCTTACATGAAGCCGACTTGATCTCTTAAGGAGACCTTACCTAAGCCGAATTAACTAAATCAATTGATTCGTGTGCAAACCGAATTGACTACCTAAGACTATTTCCTAATGCTAGCTAGCTCTTCCAAGCTCGCCATATCATTGAAGCTAGATGTCTTATATACTAGTCCTTCCTTTTTATTTTTTCTCTCCTTCCTCTTCCCCGCCAACACGTGCTCGTGTCGAGCTCCACGCCTCCCATGCCTCCGCAGCTGCCGCCACGCCGCCTTGCATGCTCCCACGCCAATCCTCGGCAGACAACCCAGTGCTCGTCGCCCATACCACGTGACGCCGCTGCAAGCCCGCGCGCCATGCCGGCGTTACGCACCACCCCGCACCATACCGCCGCTTCTCCGTGCGAAGACACGCAGACACGCGGAGCAAATGACGGGTGGGGCGTCTGCCGCAGCGACGGTGGGCGCCGAATCACGCATGGGCAGCGTGCGGCGGAGTTTTGACCGTATTGGCCCCAGAGTACAACTTTTTTTCCTAAACCAGCTCTCTGAACATCGGGAATTCCATTTTGGTCCCCTCTCCTAGCACCTAATGCACGCTGGCGTAAGTAGTGCGACGTTAAGTCTCGCTGTCGCTTAATAGTAGCCTGCTGTTGTTGTGTTCTGCGGCAAAGAAGCGAAGAAGGTCTTCTGGCAGGGACAAAGACAGAAGTCCCCTCCTCCCAAAGACGCCAAATCCAAGAGGAGTGAGAAAATACATTTAAGAATATTTCTTGGAGGAATTGTTAAATATAGAAAATGAGCTCAAAAATTATGAAATTTTTGTGGAGCTTCTGGCATGGTGTATTTGATTTTGTAATTTTTCAGAATTTTTCAGTTATTATTGTTTCTATAAAATTCATTTAATTATTCTATTTGTAGGAATTTTATAATATAGAAAATTAGGTCCAAACGTTATGACATTTTTTCCGGGCTCCTTATATAAGTGTACTTGATTGTGTAATTTTTCCATATTTTATGTGTTACTAAATTATCTCGACAAATTAAGGATTTAGGTTTCAAAATTAGGACGACAAAGTTTGGAAATTAGGTTTCATGATTTTATGTGACTTGAAATGGGAAGTTTAGTACCATATGACTACTCTAGGTAGGTGACACTCTTCTCGCACATCCGTCGCCTGTCATTCTTTCTCCTCCTGCTCAAGCAAGTGCTCGCTTTATGGCAATTGTTTGATTGAGTAATGGGGTTGATGGTACGAGTAGGTGGCATAAGTGATTTCGTTGGTGTTTCCAATTCCACCATAGAAATAGGTTTGTGCAGCATACTTGGTGATTCCCCACCAGCTATAGCAAAGGGTGTAGGGTGAGCAAATACCAAGTGACCGTTGGGTACAATATTATCGTCAGCAACGTCAAACGACCATTCATCATCTTCAGGTTGATCAGGATTGATTGTTCCATTTTCATTGTTCTCTCCCATGTTAACCAAATTGTGCTCATCGGCTTCCTTCTTAAATGCATTGTACTGCAAATGATCATTCTCTCTTGGATTGTTGTTTGCAGTTTGTACTGTTTCTTCAGCAGCAGCGTTGACTAGCACACGGTATGAGCATGCATCTTGTCCTTGCTGAATGAACAAATATGGTGACTGGGATACGATAGTAACAGCAAAACCATATGGGTTGCATTTAGGTCTAAAAATTTGGATTTTAGGTTTAAGAAATTAGTGTTTCATGAATTCCTACACAAAGTACTCATAACAATTAGGGTTTGTAGAAATTAGGTTTCTAATGGAGTTCTAAAGTACATGTTCATACATAAAATTGATGGTATATTTATTTTTTTGAAGCTTTAAAAGACTCGAAAGGGCAAATCAAGATAAATAATATCTTGGTTCGCATCGTTTGATCATATTACTTCTCTATGGTGGAGTTAAAGCAGTACTTTATGAAGCTTATACGAATGCAATTGAATGGGAATGATAATTGCTCGTTGTGATTATGAAAGTGCCCTAAAATATGGAGGAATCGATGTCGTGCAAATAATTCTTAAAATAATCTATTTTTATTCGAATTACAGAAATGACACTATTTATTTTTAAAAATAATCAATTGTATGTTGTTTTTTAAAAAAAGTGTGGTGACAACGTTGTTGGTCCATTTGTTATTTTCATAGAATATGAAGGCTTCTGCAATTACCTCCCATATGCAACCTATATGGTTTTGTTAGCATTATCGTATCCCGCCACCATATTTGTTCATTCAAGAAGGACAAGATGCATGCTCATACCGTGCTAGCTCAACGCTTCGCCGGGCTAGAAGAAGAAAAGCACAAACCGCAAACAACAATCCAAGGGAGAATGATCATTTGCGAAAGACAATGCATTTAAGAAGGAAGCCGATGAGCACAATTTGGTTAACATGGGAGAGAACAATGAAAATGGAACAATCAATCTCGATCAACCTCAAGATGATGAATGGTCGCTTGACGTTGTTTATTTATAATATTGTACCCAACGGTCACTTGGTATTTGCTCACCCTACACCCTTTGCTATAGCCGTGGGAATCACCAAGTATGTCGCACAAACCTATTTCTATTGTGGAATTGGAAACACCAACGAAATCACTTATGCCACCTACTGCACCATCAACCCCATTACTCAATCAAACAATTGCCATAAAAGCGAGCATCGCGCAAGGGAGGACAAAGAATGACAGGCGACAAATGTGAGAAGGGAGTGTCACCTACCTAGAGTAGTCATATGGTACTAAACTTCCACATTCCAAGTCACATGAAATCATGAAACCCTAATTTTCCAAACCTGTCAGTCCTAATTTTCAAACCTAAACTTAATTTGTCGAGATAATTTCAGAACACATAAAATATGGAAAAATTACACAATCAAGTACATCGTATATGAGCTCCGAAAAATGTCATAACGTTTGGACCTAATTTTCTATATTATAAAATTCCTACAAATAGAATAATTAAATGAATTTTAGAGAAAAATAGTAATGAAAAATTCTCAAAAATTACACAATCAAATACAACAGTGTGAGTCTCCACAAAACATTTCATAATTTTTGAGCTAATTTTATATATTTAAAATGTTGGAGATATGCCCTAGAGGCAATCATATTGATGATGATATTTCATTGTATCCATGATTTAATAAATGTTCCTTGAATATTGCCTTTGTGTTGATTAACAAGTATGTGACTTGTTTGTGAAACTCTTTACTTGTATGGTTATTCTAAAGTTGTCCCTAGTCGGAGTTCATGTGAGGACACACGTGAATGATGGATTAGCACATGTATCGGTTGATGACCATGTTTCACATGTCATAGACATGGAGATGTCAAACCAATAATGTGGACACATGTTTAGAACATGGGTTGGACCGACCCAACATGAGACATAGTAATTATTCTTATGGTTCTCTCTACACAATGTGTACGCTGTCCTTAGACTCGAGATTGTCGCATGTACTTGAGATGTGAATCGACTCACTTAGGGGCTATCAAACGCTACTCGTGAATCGGGTAGTTATAAAGGTAGCTGGGTTTGTCATGAAGCATGCCGCGAGGCATGGTCACGAGATGGATTTGCCCCTCTCTACCCAGAGAGATATCTCTGGCCCTCGAGTGATCGGATCCTAAATGCATGGTCATGCTACTTAAGGTTAAGAGTTAACCTAGTAAGGATTCTGATCACAGATCGAGAAAGAGTGGTCGCTTGGAGCTCACCGAATATCGTGAGGCAAAGGGATTGGCATGTACATAACGTTGTGATGGTTCGTCCGATATGATCTTTACGTATGTTTAGGAGTTGGCACGCCTTGCTAGAGGTCGCTACCAACTATTGACCAAGTATGTGTACTGCCCATGTCTAAACATATGTGAACCATAGGTCACACACTTGAGGTATGGTTTAGCTTCGGATTGGATCCAATTAGATTGGGCATTGAGTCCTAATGGGCCTCTATTCGTAGAAGCCCATTATAAGGACGCCTATAAAGGAGGGCAGGGCGCCTGCCGTTGAGGGTTGAGTTTTCGTGACATCCCCAAACCCCGCCGCCACCCTCCCACGCCCTAGTCGCCGCGATCTAGTAGTCCGCCGCGGCGCCGCCTCCTCCCGCACGTGTGGATACCTTTGAAGGCGCCAGACCGCGGGCGTTGGGACGAACCGCAAGAAATGAGTCGCACGGGACGCCACGACGAGGACGCAGGAAGTAGTACGATCATCTCGCTCCGACGCATCGCATCAACTTGTACGACCACATCGCCCCGACGCCGCCGCATCAATCCGCACTCGCTGCCTAGTGGTAAGACCGTGATCTATAATCGCAGTGATCTTGGTTTACTGCAGAATTTTTAATTTGCGCTAGTGTAGCCTACCCGCTTCCCTACAAAAATTCCTCCAAGAAATATTCTTAAATGTATTTTTCTCCTCTTGGATTTGCGTGCGCTGGGGAGGAGAGGCTCGCTGTCGCTGCCGGGCACGGGGCAGAAGACTTGGTGCCGCAACCACGCGCATTAGGTGCAGGAGGGGGCCAAAATGGAATTCGATGCTCGATGGCTAGTTTAGGAATTACAGCACTACTACGGCTAATATGGGCCCAAAACTCGGCATGGGCCGCGGACGCTAGCGTAGGCGCGGGCAGGCGGTGAAGCGCTGAGCGGCAACGCGGCAGCTGGCACTATGTCTGCTGGCCAAGTGGAAAAGCACGGCATCGCACTGGCAATGCGGGCAGTGGCGAAAGCAGATGGCGAAGAGGGCGCACGAAATAACAAAGGAACAAAAACGGCTAGGGTTTCTGGATTGTTTTTTTGTTCATCCTCTCCCCCACGTCCACTCTTAGCATGACAGATACAACTCCTTCCGTTTGACTCGTTCCAGAAAAGAACTCTCTAAAAAATTCCAAAGCAGAGAGCGAGCTGGGGCTCGACTGGCTGGTGGCGGCGGCGGCCGTCCAAGCCCACCTATGCTCGAGCCTTGGGTTCGGCATTTGGGTGTTATGAGGCTTGAGCTGCGGCTCAGGTGGAGGACTGTGCTAGAGCACAGTGGTACAGGGGAGCTTTAGACTCCTAGCCCGCCACGGTTCGAGTAGTGCTTCTGTGGGTGTCTCGCGAGTAGGGTGTTTCTTCTTCTTTAATGTAGACAGGATGGGGAAAATCCTGGACATCAAAAAAAAATTCTAAAGCATCCTGTTTCCACATATCCTCTTTTGTTTAATTACGCACAGGTCCTCAAGAGGGTTATTTTCAAAAAACCCTACTAATCATTTTCGTTCTCTTTCTAAAGCATTTCGGGGTATTACAGAAAAGATTACGCAATAGCTCAAAAAAAGAAAGAGGAAACATGCCACATTGAGCTTGCTCAACCAAATTGGCACCTTGAACTTAACGCCTCAGCGTATTTTCTTCCCAATCCAAGCACCATTGCCTATGAGGCAAGAGGATTGACTACAGTGGAGGCCAAGGAGGCGACTGTTGGAGCTCAATGGTAGCTCGGATGGAGGCGACACAGCGCCTATTGGAGCTCATCCGCCGCCACCAAGATCGACATCATCACCGTTGAGGCTACAATCCTCTCTCACCGCGACGGCGACCGAAAATTTATCATCACCACGTCTGAACTCGCCTCCCGTTGGTCCACAGCTGTCATCTCCTCTCACCTTCTGCCCTCTACCGCAAGGAAGAAGACGAGGCGGTGAGAGGGAGTCGAACACCAAGAGAAGGATGAGGAAGGGAGAAGAGAGGCCGCGGTGGAGAAGGGTAAGGAAGACCACGGGTGGAGCGGCAGCTGAGGTCATGCACGCGTGGTGGCGCATATATTGTTTAAATATTTAGATTAGATACATAAAAATCATAGTACACCTTTGAGTCACAAAAGGAAATTGTTTTGGGTTACATACAGTCAAATATTATAAACTTTCACTCAAAATCTTTTTAAATATTTAGATTGGACACATGAAAATTATACTCGTAGATTTATCTCAAAAAATACTTTCGTAATGTTATAATTTTATGAGATTTTATTAATATATTACAATAGAAATAAGTAGTCAAAGCTACATTTTAGGGACTGAGTCTATATCCAAAATGACTTTTTTTGTGACTGGATGGAGTATTTTCATAATATTATCATCTTATCGGGTTTTATGAATATATTACAATTAAAATGAGTGGTCGAAGCTACATACAAGAAAAAAATTGTGAAATTTAATGGCCCAAATTTTTCATATGGGAATAGTGAAAAGGCACAGTTATTTAACAACGAGTTGCATCATTCGTCATTCATGCACCTCTGTTTCCCACTGCACTACCTTGTGTTTATCACCGGTTAAGTTTGTCCACCGCGGCCACTAGTCCCACTCAAAAAAATCTCTATCGGTGGGGAAATTTGGTCGAACACCGTTAGAATCGGTAACCGGTTACTGAATATTTCAGCGAAATTTTAGACGAATTTTTTCAGATGTAAAGACAAAATTTATCTAATTTTTAATTCAAATTTGAATTTAGATGAAAATTAGATTAATCCAAAAAAATTGTCTAGTATGAAATTTTATCGGACCGTACTGATAACGCCATGGTTACCGACGTTTTTTTAGTGGTCAGGATCTCACTGACTGCATCAAAGAAGAAACTCTATGAGAGCGCGCACCGAATAGCGCTCGAACGTGGACGAGCGAAAGCCCAATATCCTCCCGTGCCCACTGGGCTACTGCCCAATCCTCTATCGGCAAAATTTTAGTGATAGAGTTTTCCTGGTCCCAATACAAGTGTTGCACACCCAGCATCAGATCCAGCTTTCCTGCGACAATGGCAGCATTTGATTTAACGTAGTTCATCGATCTCGCATCGCGTGTAGTTCATCGATCTCGCACCTGCAGCAAAAAAATGCTCAGTTTAATTATGCTATATATGTTACCTGCGGAGATTTTAGAACGAATTCGTCATAAAGGATTGCTATGGAGCATGGCAGGAGCGGAAATAAATGATCCTCCCCTGCAGCCGTCCATCTCGTTAAATATTATTGTAGTATATATGTGTGAGAGGGGGATCACATGGCTGTGGAAGGAGGGTCTCACGTAGAATTTATTTCCTGCAGGAGCTTCTGGTATCCGTCGTTAGTTCCTTAATTGTTTGTGGTGTTAGAACCGGTTGTTGCCTCTATTTGGTCATGAGTTTTTATGGTGAGCAATCTGCGGTGTAGACACAGGAACGTACAAACGGGAATCTAAAGGCTGAAAGGAGGGAGGTTTGGGGGCGAGGGGAGGGTGGCCACGTCGCGCGGTTTTTACAGGCAGTGCGATTCTGTCGCGGGATTCCCTTTGCGCGGTTCGATTCGGCCTCTTCGCTCGTCGTTTCGGCCGTTCGATAGTCCCGTCTTCCTGCGCGCCATTCCATCCGATCGTCCGACATACTTGTATGTACTGCCTCCGTCTTCTCGCATTTTCCGTCGATAGTTGCGTGCTTTTTCTCCACTTCGTGCTGCGCGCCCGCCTCGTGCATTGCATCCCGCGCCGTGCCCTGTCCTCGCTTCTAGCTCCTTCCTATTGCTCTTGACACGTTGCAGTCTCGCTGCTCGGCTCCTTTTCCTTTTAGTCTACCCTCTCGACTCGCTTTTTTTCCTTCTCGTCCGCCCTCTCGACTCGTTTTTTTCTTTTGATTGAGGTTTTTAGGATTCTGCGCTGTTGGTTTGCATGAGTTGCTTTTGTTTCATGTGAGTTGCGGTATGTAAACAAAAGGCAGAGGTGAGATCCGATACAAGAGAACGCCGCAAGCAGACGAACATAGACAGAAGGAACAGAGTACGAGATGGTCAACATCAACAGGACAGACATGTAGACGGCAACATTAAGAGCATGTAAAATAGTGTGACGTTAGCTGTCTGTAAGCCTTGATACGTAAGACACAAGATGATGTAGAGGAGAGAGAGGGAGATAGGAATTGATCGTCTCTTATGCAGAGAATGATCAGAATACGAGAAACAAGACACATTATATATGGAGGAGTTATCTACATAGACATATAAAAAGACAACTCGTTGTAGAGTTATTTTTAGTTCTGTCTATAAATGATATAGAGAGATACTATAGACAATAGTTGTCTATACCATTGTAAATATGTACATGACAACCAAGACAAGCAAAATTAATAGGGGACTGGTAAAAAAAAATAGGCGCGCACATAGAACCAACGTACACAATATTAAGCAAGCAAACAGAGAGAGATGCGCGAGGAAAATAAGGAATCGAGCGAAACAAAGTGGATGCATAGCGCCAACCATTGAAGCGACATAAATCTTGCTTAAGAGGAATACGGGCATTTAATGGTTGTTTTTAACTGTAGCAGAACAGTGGCAACCTACACAAGATCAACGTGAGCAGATGTCTAGCAACAATCATTGGAGCGAAACAAACTTTGCTTAAGAGGGATACGAGCATTCCATCGTTGTTTTTTAACTTTGGCAGGCCACACAATATCACCAAATTATGTATTAATCTTGTGAATCGTACTGCCTGAACTGTATAGTGAGCATGTTTTTTGACAATAGACTGGGACAGTTTGTCGCAGTGCCGAAGCGATTATTCTTCCATCAAATTTATAGAGAGACAGAGAGAGAGAGAGGAGAGAGGAGAGGAAATTCTTATTTGAGGCGGTCATCTACATTCACAGCATCACTCAGTTCCTAATGCATACAAAGAACAACCGGAGCGACAAATGTAGCATCCCAAAGTTTGGTTTTTTTGAAGCTTTTAAAAATAAAAACAACCTGAGAACCGAAGGCCAGCTGGTGCATGCTGCAATGGCAGTCCACCCACCCGCTCAAGCCGGTGCTCGCGGTGCGTGTCTCAATGGGATATTTGAGGATCGAGCTAGGCTCGCTGGCGCAGGGAGCTCGGCTCAACCCGCCATGATTCGGAGCGCTCCCTGTACACCTCGTGAGATATGGTGTTTCTTCTTCTTTAATATTGATAGGAAGGGAAATCCTGACATCAAAAAAATAACCATTTGAATTTTCTTGGTTCAAGAAAGCTTAATTTAAATTTTCGAAATCAAAACAATTTAATGTCATCAATTTAAACTTCAATTAAATTAAAAGTTGTTTTATTTGTGTTCCTTGAGTTCTAGAGTATTTTCTGGAATTTTCTAGGAATTTTTATGAAATAAGCTTGGTTTGCTTTAATCTATTTTTTGAAATTTGGAAAGTCTTTTATTTTCCATATTTTCCCTTCGTGCTTAATCTTTTCGGCCCATTTAATTTTCCTGGCCTTTTTCCTTTTTCCCCGCTAGCCCGGCATGCTCCATCTTTATCCGCACACCAAGCCCGCCGCCAGCCAACTTCTCCCTTCCTTCCTTCCTCCTCCCTCTCTGTCCGGTGGTCCCCACTCATCGCCTTCCTCCTTCCCATCCCCGACTCCAACTCTAGCTCGTGTCCGAGTCGGACAAGACCTTGCCACCGGCTTCCACCCAATCTCTCCCATCCCCTGGCCCTTTAAAAGGCTTGCCACCTGGGTCTTGTTCTTCGCACCGTCGTTCTCTCCCGAAGCCCTAGGAATTTGTCATCGATCTCGCCTGCTTCGCGGATTCCACAAAGACGCCGCCACCACCGAATTTCATTACCGCCGGCTCCTCCGCCCTGCCTCCGCCACCGTTGGATTCTCGCCCGCATTCTAGACAGTGCCCATCTCCTTGTCCTCCGAGCATCGCCGAACCATCGCCGCTCTTTTCTTTCCCAAAATCGGTCATTGCCTTTGCACCCAATCTCTCTCCGGTGAGTCCTCGCCTTCCCGAGCGCGCTCATCCCATGTTCCAAGCCCATCTCGTCCGATCCCTACTCTCTTTTGTTCTCTCCATCACGTGCGCGCCAGCCGCCGCCCGTTTTGTCGCCGCTGCCGCTTCATTGCCTCCCATGCCATGTCGCCACCTCCTTAGCATCGCCAAGCCGCCGACAACCTATTTTGCTGGTCAATCAGAGCTCCTTCACCACCACCGTGCGCCAGAGCCACCGGCCGCCTCTATTTCTTCTTCTTCCACCGACGCTGCTAGCCACCTCAAGACCACCTTGTCGCCAACTCACCGCCTCTCGCTCCTACCATCAACGTGTCATTCACCAAGACAAGCATGACACGCCCAAACCCGACCAATGACATGTGGGCCATGCATGTCATCCACTCAAAGTTGTGAACCCGGTTCATCGTAGACCTGAGCCATGCAGTGGACTTGGTCCCTACCATCACCGTGTCATTCAATCAGCACAAGCATGACACGTTCCAATCCTGACCCAATGACATGTGGGCCATGCATGTCATCCACTCAAAGTTGTGAACCCTGCTCATCGAGACTGAGCCATCGGTGGACTTGGTCCATAGACCAAGACCAAGGACCTAATTGTCAGCCTCTCCAACCTTTTTTGGATTTTCTTTTAGTTAGGAAATTCAAAAATTCAATAGGTCCCACTGTCAACCTTTAGAGTTTTTATTTCATTTAAATCCAAAGGAATATTCTAGGCAATATTCTTTTTCTCTCTTTCTTTTCTTTCTAGTAAATCTTCCAAGAGTCCGTCTTCTCTGTCCAACTCCGATTTGGTCTATTCAAATCCCTAAATTCATCTAAAATCGAGTTCTTTCTTTTAGAGTTGCTTTTTGCTTTTAGATTTTATTTGAATTTATTTTGGATTTATTTGTGCTTCAGATATTTTTTTAATGGAAACAGAGAAGAGGCTCATCAGTATAAATAAATAGTATAGGAAATCGTGCTTCAGATGTTGTTTTCTCTCGTTAGACGATCTACTTCAAGGAGCAAGAGAAACAAGTTTTGAAGATCCAAATGTATTAATCGAGCAAAGCCAAGGCAAGTCGTAGTTCTTTGATCATATTGAACCTATGATTTTAAAATTCTATTATTTTATATCAAATTGCATGTATCTTTATATCAACCGCTTGGGAATAATTAGTCACCTATTGTCATTATGCCTCTATTGAATATTTGAATATCATGAATCACTTGTCACCATAGAATGGCCCTTATATTAGTTGAACATAATTGTATCACCAACGAGATATTGTAGAAATGCTTAGTCATGCTTAGATACGATGGGCTCATGATCACATGTTCAATAATGTTAAATTTGACTTCATGAGATATGGAATTGAGGCGGTAGCCACCGTTATTAAAATTTGTGTGTCATGACAGGTATGACATTGGTCTTAGTTGAACAAAATAATTTTCGCCAAAGCAGTGATCGTGAAGTAAAGGGGGTGGGTAGCACATTGTGGGTTGTGGTAGACTCGCTTGAGTAACTTGTCAATGACTTAATCTTGTGTGCCATTGAACTAGGCCATATTGTACAACCACATGTCTAGTATGGGATAGATTTGGCTAACTAATTAGTAATGTCTTAATTTTGGTTCTATCTTGAAGCGTGAGTTGCAGATAGATGTATATTCACAATGACGCAAGTGGGAAGCCTTGTCTTGTCGGAAAGACATTCAATGTTGAAACCTTAGCAAGCAAAATTAGGTTAAGAAGGAGCTTTGATAAGGCCTTGTGATAATCACTTAGTCGCAAAACTAAGGAAGTGTGGTCAGACACTTTGAGTTGATTTATCTCTTGTTGGTAAAGTTGTACAACCTCTGCAGAGTTAAAACTATTTAAACAGTCATGTCCGCGGTCATGGACATACTCAGAGATTTCACACGAGAGGTAGAGTTTATTTATAAAAATATATCGGAGTATGAATGAAAAGTTCATTTGGTGAATATGATGTTCACTTGGTGAATAGGGAATTCACTTGGTGAGTTGTGTCGATTGGTGAATAGGGAGTTCTGTAACACCTCGGCCCAACACGAAGTTCAGAATGCCACTAACTACACTAACTATCAAGTTTAACATCATTTTACAATACATTATAGCAAGCATCTCAGCGATAAAACCCATCCACGGGTCACATTAAAACAAGCATAATTATATAACAATTATGGATAATTAATCTCTAGGAAATATGGCAAGATAATAATCTAAGAACAACGCAAAATCAATCGAATAAAGTCTATTGAATGAATAATCAACTCCAACCTGTCATCTAAGGCCATTCAAAACTAACAAGTCCTAAATATAATTCATCACTCTATAATAAAAGGTTCCCATATCCAATGAATCAAGTAATTGAGTGTGTGTTTGTGGTTCCAAGTGCGCTAGCTCTTCCCACGTGAAATGTCACAACAAATACCTAAAAACAACAATAAAGTAAGAGTGAGTCCAAAACTTAGCAAATACATAATAAAGCCATAAACAACAGTTTATCAACCATAATCAAGGTTATCATCATCATCTATCTATTTAATATCATTTTCATACTCAAGTAAATAAGTCATATTCCATATAGATAGATTTGCATAATTTAACAATTTACTCATATATGTGAATGCATCGTCATGCTCATGCTCATATGCATCTCATCACCGATACCAAGATAGTGAAGTGTTTATCCATCGATGACACACTCTTCCCCATCTTCGTTAGGATGGGGTCTCTACATGTAGGACTTTAAATAGTCCCTACAATTGTAAGACTTTATCTAGAGCACTGGGCTAGTCATGTATCTTTTCACCAACCTCACTGAATACTTACATGACTTTTCACCGCCCTGCTCTGCACTCTTATCATGATGAATGTAAATGATGCAACATCATAATTAATCATTTACACAACTTATCTCATTAACTCAATATACCATTCTCATTATCTCTGTATCATAATCTCATTAACTCAATGTCATCAATATCATGTATATGAATAAGCTTAACAAAAGCATAATAGATAACATGATAAATAATATCAATGATAATGGCAAACAATCCATTGTTCACTACTCTACCATCTACTTTCTTCTTAGCTTTTAGAAGCCGGGTAACAAAATTGTGGCACAACGCATGAGACCACAATCCCAGAACAAGCAAGTAAAAATAATCTCAAAACTACATCATCACAGTGCCAAAATATTACACTAATCGCCATCGCATGTCTACGCCAAGACGACACAAATAACCCAAAACTACCAGACACAATACCCGCTATCCCAGTAGTAAAAACTCTCTAACTTATTCACGAACTCTAAATTCAACCAACCAAGATTGTCTAGAATCCTCACAAAAAACATACAACTTCTTAGTTATGACGAACCTCTAATTCCGCTGCTTCTCCTCGCCGCTTTACCCAAGACCATCCTAAAATGTTAGGACAATCCGCTTCATAATTTTATATCTTTAATTTAAACTTGACAATATATGAACGATACCAGCTCAAATTATACAAAATTTTCTACATTATTCAAGTTTCCACCATATTTTAATTTTTGCCATCTATTACATGAAGCCACCCATCTTCACGACGTCTACCGACTATGTCCAAAATCGACAACAACCTTCCCGAGATCGTGATTTTCGTCGTCATTCCGATTCTAATGATCCGCACCATACCGAAAGCTAACGAGATTATCTAACTTTTCTATAATTAGACCGACCTCCAATCCGAGGCTAAATATCCTAAATCACCATCGCGATGTTCTCGTACTCAACCTAAACGAACTAAGGCGCATCAAAACTAACTTTCCTCTAATCAAAACGATCTACAAACTTAACTGCAACTAATCCATGAAAATCCTAGGATTAATAGGGTTTACCCTTGACGATCACGATAAATCACTAGAACCCGCGATGAACCTCCTCTTTTCCTTCCTTTTCTTCTTCTTCCTCCTCCTTTCCTCCTTGTTTCTCCTCTCCTCTTGCTGGCCTTCTCCTCCCTTCCGCAGCAGCCCCTCTGACCCTCTGACCATCTGGAAGATATATCACGCTAGCACATGGGAGTAATATATTTCTAATCAATTTAACTCATTTTAATTGGATAGCATTTCAAGAGCAAATTGCAACCCAACATATTTCTTGAATCACTGGCTGAGTAAATAATCATCCTGAACGACATTGTTGATACATTTTTCCAATTAACTATGCCAAGCTTTTGATGTTGAGTTAGACCATGTCTAACTCTGTTGATAGAAATCCTCATCTTCATTGTAGGAAGCCGCAGGCCCAAATTTATGTATTTGTTGTTGTGCATTGTGCTGGCAACATCATTTTCAGCCCACACAACCGACCGCAGCTCTGTTCTATTCTAATTTCTTAAAAAAAACAGAACATCATCTTCAGCTTCATTTTAGGTCTCCTCTTGCCAACACAGAGTTCACCTTCATTGTGGGCCCGTTCCCAAGGAGGCCGCAAGATCTTCGTAACATGGTCGCTTTCTCTCTCTCTTTTTGAAAATCACTTTCTGCAAGCAAGAGAGAGGCGTGAAAGACAGTAATTTCTCAAGTAAACATCAATGGCGGCGGATTTCCGGCGATACTGAAGGGAGAAGGTCTCCGCCAAGCCCACTTCTTCCCAGAAAGTACTAAGTGGACAGCTTAGAGTTAAACTTGCAATTCAATGATTTATCTTGCAGTTTCACGGGGAGCGCATGTCATCAGTGGTAAACTCGCACTGCGATACAAGAAAGCACAGTAGAATAGAACAGAGCAAAAATTGTTAGGCAATTAATCACTTCAGATATTAAAAAAAAATGAAAGGCTATGTTGTGGAAGGGTTCTATGTGCCATATCATGTACTTTACCGATCCAAATATGGATATCACCTACACTATTTCTTAGAGATTGTCTTCTGTACTAAAAACCAAGTTTGACCACTTAAAAAACAGCGCCCTTAACGTACTATATCAGTTAAAATGAAGCACGCACTTCACATATGTAATGAAAAAAAAAATGAAATTGCTCTTCGAAAAAAAGGAGAGAAAAATATGAAATTCACAGGTTAAGTGTCTAGATGTTTTTTTTCCTTGACAGAATTGCTTCTAGATTATAATCCCTAATTTTGGTTTCCATGAAAAGGCTTTGCAGAAAGAAAGAAAATGACTCGCGAAAGAGGAGAAGGGGTATAATCATTAGGAGCACGATTACGTACCCACCCGCATTACCAGACAAATCTAAATTCCCAATGCGTCCCAAACCCTAATATACTTGTATACCGGTGGGCAATAGTCTCAATCGCCATCATACATGCTGTCCATTGGAGGAGCAGTGCTAGCTCATTGGAACTCATGGAAGGCGCTACTTACCAAACACATATGCAAACAGTTCAGGATATATATACACACCGTGGGGACTATTACTGTCACCATTTTCTTTTCGAAATTGATTGGATGTACTCTCTAATTCCAAATATAAGTCGCTTTGAATATTGGCATGATCTCCAAGCTGACATTTTGATCATCAATTTTACAAAAATATGTTGTTTCAAATATTAAAAAAAAATGCACTATGAAAGAATATTTTATGATAGATCTAGTAATACCAATTTTATGTTATCAATCTTAGTAATTCTTTACATATTAATGATAAAACCTAAAAATATTTAACAGATATAGATTCTAAAGCGACTTACATTTTGAATCGGAGGTAGCATGTACTCAGCTAAGCTTTATTGCGCATGAATGTGTAGATACACTCTGGTACTACTACAATAAATCACACAGTACTTATCTACTGCACAAGCTTTTGGGAAGCTGTAGCCTGTAGGACACTAAATTGTATTTTGTGGGCCGGCAACATCATCATCTTCAGCTTCATTATGTAGATGGTTCCTCTTGCCACCACAGAGTTCACCTTCATTTACCGCAATATCTTCGTAACATGGTCACTTTCACAAACGAGAGAGAGGTGTGAAGGCCAATGTTGAGTGACTTCTCCAGTATACATCAATCTTGGTGGTTGCATGAAATCGAAAGTTGTGTGCTAAAGTAATAATGCTAGTAATGACTGATTTTCGCCACCAGTAGTCTGAAACCACAAGAGTTCCATAGCATGATCGTTTTCATCAAGAAGATTTACTTTTTCCTTCAAGATTAATTTTGTGCAAAACTTCATCGAACCAAAATAACCAAGTCGAGTTTAAGTAATAAATAAATAAGATTTTCTCCATTGTATATTTGGTATTAAATGCAGTTATTAGAAAGATGGAGGTCATAGTTCTACAACCAACTTTTACCAGTTGGGAGGTGTTATGGTGTTCTTTGACAAGTTGTGGTGTTATGGTTTTTCTGTCCACTCTAACTCTCCAATAAGTCACCAGAGCTAACTTGTCCCGGCAATCCGTCATGCTTCAAAGGCAAAACTGAGTTCCTGGTACCTCCCAAGCCTGCAGCACATATATGGCTCCGGTTGACAGCCATCTCGGGCTTACTCTCTACCTAATCAAAGAACTCAAGAAGTCTTCACTGTAACTATAAGTGTTGTTAGATATATATATATAGTGTTCTTTGCATATTAACCTACCATGTACCTAATACATTTGTCTTTGGCACATTGGAGTAGATAAGTGATTTCATTCTAACATGGTATCAAAGTAAAGGTTAGGTTTCCCATGTGACTGTTGTCGCCGCTGCTGGCCCACGCTGAGCTCCTTTGCCATAGAGCGACTCTGCTTCCCCTCCCTCCCTTCCCGCGAGCTCTATTTTTCTCAGCGGGGCTTCCCCTACTCCCGCCCGAGCCGCCGTGTCGGATCAATGCCGACGGCGACGCTCGTAGCCCCGACGCCATCGGATCCCGCCGCCGCAGACCGAAGCCGCCGCCGGGCGCCTCGAGCTCGCGCTCGGGCTTCTTCGCCCTTCCCGAATCGTCGCCGATGCTCGCCGCCTAACGACATTGGATTCCGCCGCCACATCAGCAATCGAACATCCCATTTTGGGGATGGCTAATTTGGTTTTGCGTTGTAAAGGAGTTCAAAATTTCTTTGAAGTTAAGTGTAGTTAAAAACTCCTCAAGCTTTCAAAGTTGATTTCAAAAACTTCAAAAGCTCGTTCAAAATCTCCAGAGGAATTCAAATGTCTCTCAATTCCAATCCTCTTTGGGCTTGGCCCATTTTCTCTGCTCACCACTCTCCTCGTCATTCCTTCCGGTCCGCCCAAGACTGCCTCTGCCCTTGCCCCGCCCTTGCCACCTCAATGTGCCCGGACACGCTCAACGCATCGCCGCCAAGGCTGCCCCGAGCGGCGACCGCCAAGACCTTCAAGTGTCGCCTTCGCCGTGATAGTGTAGCGCCTCACGCAAGGTTCTACCCCGACCCCGCTTTCCTCCCATTGCCGCACTCTCCGCCGCCGCGCTCGCGCCTCGTGGACTGCGCCATCTTCAAGCCTCCAACGGCCACCTCCTTCCTCTCGACTATAAAGAGTCTCGAGCCTCCCTTGCCTCCCTATTCGCTCTCTCTCTCCTCGCAAGCTCTCTAGAGAAACTCGATGCTCCCTTTCGGCCGCCGCCTCACCGGGGCGCCACCCTCGTGACCCCACCGTGCCACCACCATCACCAAGCATTCCCGGAGCCAAGGAACTCATCCCCAAGCGAATTTGGACCAAAGAACGCCGCCGATCGCCTGTCTTCGCCTCCGACCGCAAGCTCCGTCGCCGCTCGTTCGCCCGCCCACCACCGACTCTCTCTTGGTCTCGGTGAGTTCACCTTGCCGCATTCTAGATTGTGCCACTCTTTCTCTCCCGCCGCCCACTCCGCTTGCCGCGACGCCCGGTGCCGCCACGCCTGCTTCTCGCCGCGCCGCCACTCCGATGCCTCGTTGGTCGCGCCATCGCCGCTCGGGACCACCTCGCCCGGCTGGGCCCTCGGCCTTGCCCAGACCGCCATGCCCTCCTCCGCGGTGGTGAGCCAAGCCGCAACCGCCTGAGGCACTCTCGGTGCTGTTGGTTTTGGACAGCATTGTTCCTTCGTCATTTAATTATCACAATCTTTGTCTTAAGGGTTAAAAGCATTGATTACTGCTGGTTAATTAATGTCTAGTATCAATGAAAAGTGGGCCTCGCTTCAGCGCTTAATGATAGTCATTAACTTTCGTTTGTCGTGATCAGATGATGAGTGGGCCCGCACAAGGCACTCGTGCGCCCATGGACCATGCGCGCAGACTCAGTCCATGCGTTGTGCTGTGGACCGAGGCACTGCGCAGTGGGTCCCAAATGTCATAGAGCCATTTCCTCTCTCGTCTTTCTTTTTCTCTGAATTATTTCAAAACCCAAACTTGGGAAGCTCCGCTCTCCTCCGTTATAACTCTGAATTCAGTGAAATTTGTTTCCAAATTTGTATAAATTCAAGATCTTTCTAATGACAGTGGTCTTGTTTAAATTGGAGTTCATTTACCATTTCTTGTGTATTTATTTGTTGCATTTGCTTATTTGTTCTTTTCTGCAATCGTTCGAGTAGAGTTCAAGAACGTGGAAGAGCCCTGATTAATCGGACCAAGACTTCCAAGACCCTCTTGTCTTAGACCTAGTGAGTCAAGATTTGATCATATTTAACCTATATTTTATGCAAATTATATTCTTTTAAAATATCAAATTGCATGCTTTAATTTTCTTATGCAAATGTATGCCAAATGGTCTTA
The DNA here is from genome assembly GCA_036346255.1 of Ampelocalamus luodianensis. Taxonomy (NCBI): domain Eukaryota; kingdom Viridiplantae; phylum Streptophyta; class Magnoliopsida; order Poales; family Poaceae; genus Ampelocalamus; species Ampelocalamus luodianensis. The sequence continues at coordinate 14,580,342 of CM070636.1, read as the reverse complement.
AGGTAGTTAAATACCAACTTGATAATTAAATATTATTATGCCATCCTTGACAATTGAAATACTTAATCCTTATCACCCTAGTAATTATGTGGTAACTATATTAGCTATAGGTTGTACTTAAGCGACATGCTAGTCTTGCTTAAGCACATGGGTATTAAATATCTCAATCATCATCCTTAATATCATGAACCTGTTTTGGGCAGTCATTGGGGGTAAATAACTGGAATGTTGAGGCAATCTAATTTGTGTTTTCTCAAAAAAAAAACCCTAATAACTTGATGTTGCCACATCTAAGCAGATGGTATGATGGATGGTATATGGATGGGTGCTGATGTAGCCCAAGGATTGATTAGTATGTGGAATGTATGGAATGTGGTATGAACGCCCAAGTGACTCTAAGGACTTAATCCTGTGGTCACCTCCTAATGTAAAACAGTGCAACCACAAGAGCGTAAGCCGTATGGCACAAGAGGGGGTTTGGGTAAGGGTTGACGGGTCTGTGTGAGCGTAACCCTTCTCAAGTGAAACCTTAGTGAGTGTAGCTAACACTAGGGGATGCATTATAAAGGCCTTGTGATAGTCTCTCCCGATTCACATGTTAAAGAAAACATGTAATGCTCCCATTTTATCAACAAGATAATGCATTATGAACATGTAATAGGCTACTGCTCATATCACATCGTTCTTAATCTCGCTTGGGAGTTGTCATACCAAATAAAACCTTCTTTTAGCCAAAGTCCAAAGACTTATTCAGAATATTTAAAGGAATACAAGATAAAACTTGTATTATGACTGGGAAGTATTTTTATTAAAGCCTAGATAAATTATCTTGGCCAAAAATATTTTTGTTGCATTTTTTAGAAATTATTTGGGCTTAAAGAAAAATTTATTGTCTTTAAATAAATATTTTCTACTGAAATAAATATTTATGTATTTTACAAAGTGAAAATGTAGTTTATGAAATTTATCTGGGAAATATATCATCCCAAGAGTTTACAAGAAAATTTCATGATTTCATAAATTTATTTGCTATTTTTAAAGTCCCAATCAAACCTTTTAAGTATTTGAATGGGTCTAGTCAACTAAACCGGTTAGATCCAAACCTATCACCGTAGCGATCGAACCATGTGTCTTGGTCCAACCAAATCTGGCAGAACCGCTCGTCACGTTGCCACGCTCAACACCACGCTGCGTGATACGAGCCGTTGATTCAATCGAACCGCGAAGCTCACTGTGATCGCGCGAGTCGCCACGGTACACTTTAATCTCCACCGTTGGATATAGATCTAACGAGCGAGGTCGTATGCAACCGACAACTCCGATCCTTATTCAATCTCCACCGCTCGCTTCTAACCCAACCGTGACGCTTTTTTGTTTTAAACTTAAAGCGCCGCTTATCTCAGCCGTTAGATTCAAATCCTACGCTTTTCCTTTCCCCGCGTGTTATTAAGCCCGCACTCCTCGACCATTGGATCTTCATCGTGGCCCGATTAGTGTATGCATTCGACGACTCCGATCCCCGCACAATCGTGGCCGCCCATCCTTGATCTAGCGGTGTCGCTATTCCTATTTGAAATCGAGGCGCGCATTTATGCGCGCCTTGATTTCAATCCGCAAGACACCTTGACCGTGGGCCTTTAAAGCCCAAAATCGGTGGATCGCTGATTTCGATCGGTGGCCCAGAGCGTGTATGCAATCGGACCATCCGCTCCATTTTCACATCCCGACCAGAAATCAAATCCAACTGTTGAGCCATCGATCTAAAAGGGTGACGGTATATCTTTTAATTGATCGCTGGATTTCAATCCAACGCCTCTCTTTGAAAACGAGCCCCGCAGCACCATCCGGATTTCGCTTTAATCTCGCTCGATCGATCTTGATCGTAAGCGGTCCATATTAAATGATACCGATTCAAATCATTTAATCTCTCTATTTATCGTAGTCGCCATTTCCAATCTGACTACCGACATTTGTTTGAGCCTTTCGAGGTGCACGCGCCGAGGATGACAATGGGGCCCACATGTCGCTTGGCTCTTATCGCCTCCCTCGCTCTCTCATGCAAATCTCTCAGAACAGAGGAGAGGATTTATCCCAAAATTTTTGCAACTAATTTTTGGGATAATTAGCCCTAAATGGACACCTCATCAACTCTAGATCATTCCCTTTTGCTCTGTAGCTCAACATTCATATATATAAACCCTAGCTTTTGAGTGCACCATTGTTGACCACTGAAGCTCATTTTCTTCCTTGCTGACAGTGGAGTTCTTGCTCATATCCTTTGCTTATCCATCCTTAAGCACTGGCTTTACTTACAATAAAGATTGGTTATCTTTTGTAGGTCAAATCCAGAGTTTGTTTCCCTGTCCATCATCATCTGCCTCGAGTTTTGGTATCTTTCCATACCGTAAGCCAAAAACCCTAGTTTCGACATCTTGAGCATCTTAAGAACTTAAGAAGCTCCTCGTGAATCATTCTTTTAAGCATCGAGCTTCAATCGGCTTTGAATCTAAAAGTTGATATTGTACCTTTTCGGTTTTTCATGTCATTTTCAAGACCTAGGTTCTTCCTGCCAACTTATCATCTTATTTAGGTTTTGACTAAACCCTAGCAGCATGACAAGTTGATCTTTCCATTCTTGTCATCATCTATTTTGACTCTTAGCTGAAATATGTCTTCTGTTCTTTTTGTCTACCAACCGACAAAATAGGTTTTTGCTTTAGCTTTTGTAATCTAACTAATTAGGTTAGACTAAGGTTGGTTTGGGATATTAATTATTCTAAAAGATCATGCTAAGATTCATTTATGAACTTTTGCATGATCTATACTTCTTTTCTAAAATTAATCGTCTCCTTTACTTTCTTTTCAAATCAAAACCGAACTTTGCAATAAACTCTAGTTTCTCGTTTTTGAAAACAAGAAGCTATATTATGGGTTATTATCACTATTATGGGTAGTTATGGCTTAAGCATCGTTAATCATGCATTTCTTTATTGATCATGCAATTTCGATAATTTATACTAGTTGTCGCTTTTGGTATTTATTGGCTTTTATTGCTTCTTTTAGAACTGTCTTCATCAAGCTTTTGAATATACTTCAACAACCCGAGCCCGCAATGTAAGTCTATTACTATCAAGGCAAGCATCCTCTTTGCACCATATTGAACCCAGATTTTGTACAATAGCTTTTACAAATCCAAAGGATATCTCAGGCATGCTAGTTTTCCAAAATACAAAAATGTGACTTGTAATAGCTAGCTAAAACTCGACATGGTGGATTACCTTAATTATGACCATACACTCAACTCTAGTGTAGTATCGTATACTATATGGTCTATTTTCGATTTGGCTTAGACATGCAATCTAGAGATTTTAGAGTTTGACAAGCATATCTTGTCAAACATGGGAATCACAACCAACTATTGTTATTTTAAACTCTTTGTCCAGCTTTCTTCAAATCTTGTATTTGAAATTCAAATTGATCCGACAAGAGGAAGCTAGTGATGGTGCTTTGTGCACGAGATTGGTTTTGTGGTGGACTTGTCCGGTTAATTAAGGACCGAACTCGACTATTCGCCTCAAGTCCCCACGCATTTCCACATGCAAAGTATGGGCGCTGCTTGGTTAAGTAAAATGTTGAGACTATTGAGTTGGAAACAGGAGAGTAAGAATATGTGTATTGACCTTGTATGGCATAGATGCTTTGGTCCGAGGACGCGCTTTATGCCATGTGAGCTTTGTATGTCAAGATCGATGTTCTTAGGAGGGTGAGGGCGATATGTGCCTCGTCGCATATACGATACCTTAATGGTGCCGATAGCATTCTACTATGGGTAGGGAACCCATTCGCTTTAAATTGTTTGGATCGGCACATCGACACAACATGTGTGCCTGTGGTTAGTAGGTGGTATAGCCTACACTAGTGGGACTGGCCACACATGGGGTCCAACTCAATAGTGTTAGCTTGTTGAAAAATACCAAATCTTAGTTTCCTACGGCATACCAAAGGAAGTATGTCATCATTCTAAGCATCCAAGGCAACGGGCTAGCTAAGTCATGTGGGTAAAGATGTACACCGCAGCAGGTATAAACTGCTCGAATAGCCGTGTCCACGGTCATGGACGATAACTTGAATTGATATCACCTGTATAGAAATTTTGATTTCCAAAATGTGGTTTCGGTTTGTTTTCGTTTGCATGAGGGAATCATGCACTGTACTGTTTACTTTTATGTCATTTACTTACTGTTTTAAGCAAAGTTTGATTTATTAAATTGCTTTATCAAAATTTAGCCTTTGTAGGTTAAGATGTATCGCTTATGCAAATTTGAACCTTTATACCTTCCTCGTTGTAACCTTATGCATGTAACAACTCTACTCCTTTGATTAGGCTCTAATAACCACTTTCTTTTATTAGTTTGTGTAAGACTTGCCGGGTACCTTCCGTACTCAAGGTGCTACCACCTATTGTTGCAGTGAGGATGGTTTTCTATGAAGTACCCGTAGCGCCGATCGCAGTGACGCTAACGAGTAACACTATTTCTTTCCTCCACGCAATTGCTCGGTGTGGATGAGGCCATTGGTGGACATTTTCCGCTTATTTTGCTTCCGTCAGATATCGTTAAAGTGACCAAGTCACTTGATATTGTAGTACTAATAGAAGGATGTAACCTTATGTTTAATTATATCAATGTATGACTTGTATGTGTTTGATGTAATGTTGATGAAGGATATATATGCAATGGTCGCTGATCCTGGGAACCATTGTGAATCATATATATCCGAATCTCTTGCATCGGATTTGTCACTTGTTAAATGTATATCTTTAGCATGGTTTTTAATAAAGGGGCAGTACTGTTCCTTCATTAACAATTGTGCTACAGTATGAATTTAATTAGTAACATTTCCAATAACCGGGGGTCCTCACAAAACATGTGTATATATCAGGATGATTATCTCTTGTGGGCAAAGTGTACAACCTCTGCAAAGTTTAAACTATTCGAATAGCCGTGTTTACTGGTCAAAAGTGAACATGGGAGCTTACAAGAGTTAGTTCTATTTATAAAACTTTATGGGTGGGATGAAAACTTATCAGCGATGTGACCTCGAATTTGGATTTCTCGGTAGTCTTATTCTGTTTGTTAATAGGTGGATGTAACCACAATCAAAACTAAGCATAAGGTGGAGGTAACCTCCGCTATTATAATTATTGCACCATTAATATCTTTAATAAAATACGATTTCGTTAAAATGCTAAGTGATAAGAATCTCTAATATGATTATTGCAAATGTTGCTTTAGCAAATAAAACAACCCGAGCCATCCTTGTTAGGCCTTGCATGTACATCTATTGCATTTGTGTGTTGCTCACGAGCATGGTTGTTATGCTCATCCTCGCTCTTTCCCCATCTCTCGAAGCCATGGATCAATGTCATTATACCTACTACGAGGATCCGCATTGAAGGACAAGGAGATGACGAAGAGTAGTTTAGTCTCAGTAGTTATTCTAGTCTTGCCCCGCTTGGCTAACTCAATCGATGCTCGTGGTATGCCGGTATTATTCAAGTATTTGGATAATATCGTCAGATAATCGTTTCCTGGGCCGCTACTTGTGGCAAGATGTGCCCTATCCTTTGCTTCACCGCCGCTTTGTTGTTCTCAGAATGTAATCTTTTGGCCTTGTTCGTCCTATTATTAACTTGATCCGATGTGGTCTATGTAAACTCGTTGTGTTAAATTAATGTATGGTTTGGTTTACGTCATGTATGAATTGATTCAATGATGTATTCGTGAGGGCTACCATCGATCAAGGGAATAGCATGGCGCTTCCATGCAGGATTTGGATTGTGAAATCGGTCCGACAAGCGCCTCGAGCCCCGCTAGGTCGCTTACTTCTTCTTTCTTCCGCCCGAGCTCCGCCTGCCTCCACTGAGCTCGACAGACGCTGTGAGCACAAGCTCCTACCCGCTATAACATTCCAAGTTTTGGCTTGTGTTTAAAATGTAAGAAAATATGTAGAAATTAAAACTTTTCTTACATCTTGTATTTCCTATATGTTCTAAACAATTCTTGCAAAAGGATTATGGAAATACAAAGTCATAAGTCATTTGATCCAAATCTTGACCCTTCAAAAATATTCTTGTCAAATCTTGTGATCATCTCCTGAAATATTTTTCCCAAGTTCTAGGGATGGTGTGACCCTCTGAAAAGTTTCACAATTTTTAGAAATTGTTTGATAATTTTAAGAGGTCAATAAACCTGCTTGACCTTGGTCAAACCCTAGCCCAAGACTTGCTAATTTTTTGGAGGAAATTCACGACATGAAAACCCTTAAAAATTTATACAAGGTCAATCCCTGTTAGCAAGCTTCTGTAAAATTTTATAATTTTTGGGGTTAGTTTACTACCTTTAAAAATTTTCCTCAAAGTTCAACCGTTAATTTAAAACCCTAAGTCAAAGTGTGTTGGGCTCAAATCGCACCGAGCCCAACCCAATGGACTTCATTGAACCCAACCCCTAATCGCACTCTGCTCACGCTTGAGGCGCGCCTTTTCACCCGCTGATTTAGATCCAACCACCTCGCTCGTAACATCTCGCATTCTCCCGAGTTGTGCTTCGCTCGGGTCAGAGGATTTCCATCGCGCCTCTATTAGTTGGGTCTTTCGACCGCCCAAACGTCCCAAGCAATCTCAGCCGCTCATTTTCGATCGGACCGCTCGCGCAATTTAAACGTTAGGACCCCGATCGCCGCCATAAATCTTGATCGCCCATTTTAAATCCAACGTCACGCGCTTCTTCTTCTCGTTTCTTCTTCTTCCTCCTTGCTCCTGCATCGCATGCGAGCCATGGCGAGAGTTGTTGTGCTCACACGCCCCGTGTCACCTCAACTACTCTTTGACCTTGCATTAATTGGGTCGACTCCTCGCACTCAAAGTCCCCTTTCTCACCGCCCGCCGCTTTTGGTCTATGGTCGCATTCATGAACCGAGCTCACCATTGAGCTCTTGTCTTTGCCCAAACCCTAGTTTTTCATCTATAAATAGTCCCCTTAGTTCCTCCATTGAGTCCCTTTACACCACCCCTAGCTCTTTCTTTGTTCTTGGAGCTCAAAACCTCTGAAATTCCAAAACGCTTTTAGAGGCCGTGGAGCTCAAGCTGGTGACTTCTGCTCAAAGTGGTTCTTATTCAATTCTTCTTGTACCCTTTGGGCTCCTTAACCCCTATGCATTTTCCATAACTTAATTTTGGGTTGTATTCACAGGAATCACTCAATTTTAAGTTTGCATCTTTTTCTAAATCGCCCCTTTCTTCCTGGCTCCTGAAGTGGTTTCATTTGGCAATTAATTGCTCATGAACCTTCAGGCCTTAATGCGCCTATTTTGACCACCCAGTGGTGTTCATTTTTGCTCAGCCATTATTTCCACTTCATCTTCTTCAACTCGTGAGCTCCTCCACTGTAAAAGCTTCTCCACCACCTTTGAAGCTCTTTGCCAAGGTAGCTTCTTATTAGTCCTTAGATACCGGGCACCCGCTTTGGACAATGCGAGCTTTTAGTCATTTTCGCTTCCGCTATTTCTGGTCACCATCATCGATTTCCCGCCACCGGCGCTTTAGGTCGCCGCCCGCCGAGGTCACTCGAGTTGGTGCGCAAGGTTATTGCACATCCATTTTGCTTTTAGTTGCCGCCGCGCGGTCGAGCCGCCGACGACGCAGCTTTTGCCCGCACTAAGTTTTTGTTAGCGAGCTTCTCTGTTGTTGTCATTTAGGACATGATCCGTCATTAATGTTAATCATTATTAATCATTGTTTAGCGTTAATGGTCGTCTCAAATGACTTTAGAGTCACTACCATGTGGCCCGTGAGGCCTAAACCATAAGAGCGGGTCTTTAGGACAAAGTTTGAATTATTAATTACTAATCATTGTTAGTAATTAATTGTTGTCCTAAAAGCTAAATGTGTCATCGCCATGGGCTCAAACACTTGCACCCCTAGCACAGTATGATACCTCTTCGACATCATTAATGCTAATCATTAGGTTTAGCATTTAATGACCGCCCTAAAAGCCCTCTCAGATCATCGACCTATGGGCCCGCACCTTAATAAACCCCCTTTGTGCACATAAACCCTCGCGTGTGACCCACGTGTCACTGGCAAGTGGCCCCGCATCCTCAGCAGCTCTCTGGAGTGTGCGATACACTTAGTTCGTTGTGCACCGCCCATCTTGAGATATGTGGCTCGGATCTCGTGGGACATTCGGACCTCCTATCGCCCCAAGCCTCGTAGGCCCTCCATCTTCATATCTACTGCCGTGGTTGATTGGGACGTCGACCTCTTCGAATGCCTCGATCGACGCGGACCGTTGGATCTTAATCCAACGGCGGGTTGCGTATGCGTGTTGTGTGTTCCGCTCGCCCCGCTTGGGCCGCTGATTCTGAGATCAATGGCATAGGTTTTCCTTTGGTTTGGTAATCGAGAAATCCTAAACCTTTTATTTGTAAACCAAAATTGGATTTAAACTTTGAAAATTCATAATTAATTTATTTTAATTCCTTTTCATTGATTCCAATTCGTTAAAATTGCTTAACTAAACTTTAATCCAAAATATGTGTGCATCGATTTGGTACCAGAAAATTATATATGGTGAATTAACTTGATTAGGTATAAATATTGTCTAGAAATTCGATTAAAATTTGTAAAAGACACAAGTAATTCCTGAACTCCAAAATGAGCAAACTAAAAGTTGGTAAATTCTATGAGAATGCACTTCAACATAGGATAGGTTTTGTTCATTTATTTGCCTCTGAAAAATGAAATGTGCTAGTTTCACAACTTAGAAAATCATAAGTAATTCAATCTAACTCCAAATGAAGTAAACACAGCTTTGTCGTTTTAGAATGTCATGATCTACCTACCATAAAAATTTGTGTTCTAAGTCATTCTAGAAATTTATGTCATGAATAAAGACTCAGTAATTAATTTAGTTTGAATTTTCAAAGTTGAGAGAATTTGTTTTAGCTATAACTTTTGCATGCTTAGTCCAAATTGAATAATTCTTATTCCTAAATTTGTCTAAAATCGTACTTGTTGTTGTGTAAATTTCATGAGATTTGGATGATTTTTCTGTTGAGGTTTGTTTGGTGTTCTTCGACTTATCGGGTTTTTTCACGCTCTACGTTAGGTTGCGAAGAATCTTTTGAACTCCGAGAGCTCCTCTCAAAGAAGAGCAAGACCAAGAAGGCAAGAAGATGTAGCATCATTTGATCATGTTGCTCCTACTATTTTTAAATTCTAATATGTTCTTTGCAAATTCTACGTATGCATTGTTATCTTGTTTTAAACTATTGTCGATTAGTTGACCTATTAATGCACAATCAGAGGTAAATGTTTATCCTCTACTGAGCCTAGGATTACTTGTCGTAATTTTGGGTTCGTTGGATGAGCCCTGTCACTTGGTAGTTTTCGAATATGTTGCTTAGCCATGCTTAGCTACCCAGAGAAATGGGCTGTTATCGACTTGTCGATAACCTTGATCACACAAAACTTACTATGATCTTTATGTTGCAAAGATTTGTGCTATGTTTACTTGTGAAAACTAAAACTGAAAACAAAATGATTTCGACTTTGGCACAATGGTATGTTGGTGCTTTTGGGTGACTGAATGGTGCCCGAGTCAACAAGGACCGAGTTACTTGCGCCATCGCATCAACAATTTGCGTGCTAACCACACTAGAGGGAAATGTGACTCTCTTGACTTAGTACTTTGACGTGTGTTGGCTCCGAGTCGCAGGGGTCGCAGGAGGGATGGTGTTTTGGAGCATGGTAGTTGTTCAAAGCTTTACCCTGTGGGTAGTTGTCTTCGATTTACCATGTAAGCATATGGGTTTCTATCCATACGAGTGGCTCGTAGTTAATACACAATATTGGAAACGTCTCAGAGGAATTAGTCGTGCATGCATACCTTCTAAGTGTGCTTATTGTGGCTTTAATGCCAAGTGTGGGTACATTGATACACCCGCAGGTTAAAACTATTCGAATAGCCTCATCCTAAGTTATGGACACGCTCAGATACGCCCCGTGAGAACTAGACTACAACCTTTTTAATTAAAACTTGATGGGTGGTACGAATCGGGGATTCGTGCTATATCGTGGTGGCTATTGGGTTAGTCACCTCTAGGTGGTTACTTGTTATTTATTATTACTCGTTGTTATTTCAATGCTTGAAAACAGATTTTACAAATTTCCTTCAATCTATTACATTATTGCAAATGAAAATGATTTATGCGCCCAATTAACCATATAACCATTTCCTTTGATTTCACTCACATGTAGCTATGTATAGGCTTGTTACTGTAAGTCTTTGAGTACATTAGTGTACTCACCGCATTGCTTGTTGTGTGCAGAGGAAGAGGTGAGTCCAAGGGCCTCACTTTTTGAGTTGTGCCGTGGGCGTTGTTTGGGGCGACTAGTTTGGCGGTCCGGCTGGTTGCCTTGTGGGTTAAGGCACACTAATTGGCTTTTGTTTATCGCCATCTTATGGCACTTTTTGCTTCAACACATTTGGTTGTGTATGACATTTGGCCGATCGACCCTCTTTGTAATAACTCTATATTGTGTATGTCTTTGCTAGACTTGTTATATTGTGATGTATGGAATTGATGCATGATTTTGTAAAGATGTATATGTGCTGCACTGAAAGCACATGTCCATCGAGACACTGTGTATTTTGTTTGTGATGCTAGAGCCAATGGAAGGCTAAGTATTACAAGCTAAATAAACCTGGTCTCACAAAGTTGGTATCGTGAGCCATACCGACTAGAAGCCCCTAGCTTGGTCGCTCTTATGATATTTTGAAAACTTAGTTTCTAAATGTCAAATGATTTATGAAAATATTAAGTAGAGTCTCAGATTTTACTCTTATCCTGTCTTAGCTTGATCACCTTACCTTGTCTTGTTAAGTTTTGAAATGCTGATTTTTCTCCTCTGCCTTCTTCCAAAAGATAGTGGTTATTGGTTAAATTAGTCTTGGGAGAACCATGAGAGTTATAAATTGAAATGTTGGTCTCGATGGTGAAGATTAGGAGCTCTGAGTTGGAGATTTCGCTGTGGACTTGGAGGAGAAATCGACAGCAAGCTTCGACTCGGACAGCTAGCTAGTAGTTAGTGTGTAGAACTGAAAATGAGAGGTTAATCCAACTAAAACTTGTGGGAATAAAAGGGTAAGATGTGATCTCGAGTTAGCTAAGTGTCTAACCCTTCTTTAGGTGGTTTTACCTTGCTTTAGCTGTGTTGAACCAAGGGTGGACGGGAGTAGGGATGGCAATGGGGCCCTATTCCCCATTCCCACTGGGAATTCACCCATTAGAGATAGTGATGGGGCTATTTTTACCCCACGGATGCTAATATGCAAATACAATCCCGTCGAGTGAAGCAGGATGGGGCCATTCTCCTACTCCCATCCCCGCTTCTCGTATGGCCCCGAGACAGACATGTAGGCCACTAGCCAACTATCGCACAACCCGATAAGGCAATAGCGATAATCTCATTTGGATCATTTACTTTTCAAATGCTAATTAATAAAAAATATTGTCATTTTAGCATTGCATGTGGATGTTTATACTTATTTTATAACATTATGGATCTTAATTTCTCTTCTTTCGGGATCCAACTTTCGGGTATGGGTCCCCGTGGGGCCCCGATAACCCGATGGGGACGGGAAACGGGGGAGAATAGCACCCGAGGACTGGGATGGAGACGGGGATGAGGAATTTTCCATCTCTCGGGGATGGGGATGTTCCACCACTCCCCGACGGGGAATGGCCCCGTTGCCATCCCTAGCCGGGACGAGCTCCCGCCGCCACCTCTACTCTAGGGTGCTTCTCGAGCGGCCGCCTGAGCTCGTGCTGCCACCAGTGGCATACCTACAAGATGTGTACCTGCTGCCTGGGCCGATGTAGTTCTAGCGGTCGCTGGGGATGACGTCCGCCCGCCCCTTGGGGGTTTGCCACAAGTGCTTGAGGATCACCGCGATGGAGCCGCCGCCAAGACGGCTCGGGATGCTAGGTCCACCACCACCGTGGATGAGGCTCGATGCCGCTGCCGTCGCCTTCGCCCCGATGCCGCCACCACCCCACGCCTTGGGCCGCCGCCACCTCACCTCAGATCTCTGTCGCTCGCTTGGTATTTCACCGCCTTGCTCCTCGCTACCGCCGCCATCACCCCTACCGGCCGCCGCCTCGCCCGAGCTCCTACTCGGACTCCTCTCCGATGCCCGTAATAGCTCTTTCTCGCCTAGCGCTCGATGTCGATCGTCCTCGACTTCGAGCTCGGTCATCTAGCTCTTGCTTCTCGTGAGTCCTCTTGTCTCCGCCGCCTCCTTCATTCAAGATCTTATCTCCGTGGATCTTGGACTCTAGTGCTTCTTTTTCACATAACACCAAATTCTACCCACCTCGTATTGTAAGTCCCACGCCTCTTCCTTCCATCGCTCGTGATCGCAGATGGTTCCTCCTCCTCGCAGTGTGTCAAGGCATCCTTTCCGCTTCTTCCTTCCTTATTTTTGCAGTCTCATGTTCCCAAACTTACTATACAACTTATGTTGGCTTCGTTAGATCACCGATCATGATCATTGTGTTATTCTTGAGTCGGACTCTTGTTGTGTCTAGGATCGCCGCACGAGAACTCGCTTGGTGTTGTCCTCAGCGCTATGATTCGCAGCGTCTTTGGGAGCTCGACCGCTGCACCTTCCTTCGTTGTCCCCACCAACGGGCCACCACTACCCTATTCCTCTATTTTTGTTGCGCCCTCATCGCTTCCTTCGCTCAATGGCACCATCGTTTGGGTCATCTTTGTGGATCGTGTCTGTCCTCACTAGTAGATCATAGTGTTTTTGGTCCTTTCTAGGGATACATCTTTACCTTTTATAGGTTGCAAGGTTGGCAAGCGCATTGCAGCCCCTATTCCTCTAGTGATTCTGCTTTCTACCTGCCCTTTTATCTTGTTCACTTGGATGTTTGGAGTCTAGCTCCTTTATTTTGAAAGGCATCATTGATACTATGTGATCTTTACTACTTCATGTCCTCTTACTGTCAGGTTCTCTCTATTTGCCAGATGTTTGCCATCATGGTCCTTACTCGCTTTGATTTGATCATTTGTGTGTTTCATATTGATTCCGCTAGTGAATACCTATCTACTATCTTGCAACGCTTCGCTAAGCAAGGTAATCGTTCTCCAAGACTTTGTCTTAGTGCTCACACTCGAACAGTGTCTCTAAGCGTAAGTCTTTTCACTTGCTTGAGATAGCTCACACTCATGCTTTCCTCTGCTTCACCTCACTTGGGCTAAGGTCGTTTCCATCGCCGCTTTCTGGTCAACATGCAACCTTTCATCGCTTTAGGCTCTACTCGCCGAGCGCCTCTACGATCGGGCTCTAGAGTACAATCACCTTCATTGTTTTCACAGAACCGCTCGCCCTTCATCCACCTCATGAGCACACCAAGTCGATCGCTCGCTTAGTTGAGTGTGCTTTTCTTGGCTTCAGATGACCATAGGGGTTATCGCTACACACACTCGTTGCTCACGGATGAGAATCTCTAAGGATGTCACCATCGATGAGTCCCGACCTTACCACCCTTTCTAACTTTTCCCGAGACTCGGCTTTCCAATTCTATTTCACTTTCGCCTCCACCTTCTTCACTTCCTCTCCTCCTGCTCCACTGCTCCTCTCCATCTGAGTTTTCTAACTCTTTTGTTGAGATTCCACCTTTTCCCTACACTACTCTCGCCGCCCTGGCCTACTCCTTCTCCGCTTGAGCCTCAGATTTGTTAGACCCTATTCCCACTCTTCTTCTCCGCCATTGTTGGGTCCGCTCCACCTTCCTCCCAAATACGATCTTCAAGATCATCGCATCACAAGCCTCCCGAGCGCTACGGCTTCATAGTCGCTGCTCTTTTTGAGCCTACAACCTACCGTGAGGTCGCTCACCCCGAGTGATAGCTCACAATGTCCGAGGATATTGGTGCTTTGGAGCGTATTGGCACTTGGGATCTTATGTCCTTACCTCACACGTGTCACTCCTATCATGTGCAATCGTGTACAAGATCAAGATTTGCTTAGATGGCTCTCTTGAGTGCTACAATGCTTGTCTTGTGGCGTGTGGTTTTCAGCAGTAAACATGGACGTGACTACAATGAGACCTTCGCTCATGTCGCCCACATGACCACTATTTGGACTCTCTTTGATGTGGTCTCTATTCGATGCTGACTCATCTCTCACTGGATGTTAAGAATGTTGAATGTCTTTCAATGGCAAGCTACGTGAGGAGGTATACATGCCTCCCTAGGTATTCTATCCCTAATGGTATGGTTTGTCGCTTCGCCGCTCTCTATGGACTCAAGCAAGCCCTCGTGCTTGGTTTGATCGCTTCTCCTCTATTGTCACTCAATCGCTTCTCCGCAGCTGATCACGCCCCGCTTTCTTTGTTCATGCCTCTCCTGGATCGAACGCTCCTCCTTCTCTATGTGGATGATATGATCATTACTAGAGATGACTCTCAGTACACTAATTTTGTGAAGGAGCGTCTCAGTGAGCGGTTCTTGATGTCTGATTTTGATCCTCTTCGCTACTTCCTTGGGCTTGAGGTCACTTCTACGCCCGAGGGCTACTACCTCTCCTAGGAGAAGTACATTTAGGATATCCTTGCTCGCGCTTGTCTCACTGATCACTGCATGGTGGATACTCATATGGATCTTGGCGTTCACCTTCGGTCCACTAATGGTGAGCCTCTTAAGGACCCCCACTCTCTACCTTCATCTTGTCGGGAGCCTTGTCTACTTTGGGATCATTCGACCTAACATTTCTCACCCAATTCACATCCTGATTTAGTTCGTCTCTGCTCCCACTCAGCTCCACCACGGTCACCTTCGTGTTCCGCAATATCTTTGTAGGACCATCACTCGTCGCTTTTTTCCTCGCTCAGCTCTCTGCAGCTTCAAGCGTACTCTGATGCGACCTAGGCTATCAATCATTCTGATCGCCTATCTCTTTCTGCCTATTGTGTTTTCCTTGGTTCCTCTCTGATTGCTTAGAAGACCAAGAAGCCGACTATCGTTTCCCGTTGGAGTGCTGAGGGTGAGTTGAGAGCCATGGCGTTGTTGACAGCTGAGATCACCTAGTTTCGGTGGCTATTTGAGGATTTCGGTGTTTCAGTTTCTGCACCAACTCCTCTCTTATCAGATAGTACTGTTGCGATCAGTATTGCTCGAGATCCACTGAAGCATAAGCTTACCAAACACATTGGAGTAAATGCTTCGTACATGAGATCGCAAGTGCAAGACCAAGTTATTGCTCTTCAGTACGTCCTTTCTAAGCTTCAGTTAGCAAATTTTTTTACCAAGGCGTAGACTAGAGCTCAGCACAGTTTTTACATCTCTAAACTCAATGTTGTTGATCCACCATGAGTTTGAGGAGGGTGTTATATACGTATCTAGCTTAGGGTGTTCTTTGCATATTAACCTACCCTCTATATGATATGTTTGTCTTTGGCTCGTTGGAATAGATAAGAGAGTTTATTCTTCGCTTCCTGATACAATTAGCACTATTACTTGGGTAATTTGGATACACAATAGAGGAGGAATTGGACAGAGTTTAGGCTGGGATTAGCAGGGAATTATAGATAGGTAGCAAGAACCGCAGGGGACCGGGAACACGAGAGTAAACACTGTTCAAATGCCCAGACTTCCTTGTATGCTGTCATCTGATGTTTAGTTGTTGACTTGCTGTTCACCTCCTAGCCCTGCCCAATGCACTCTTTGGCGGCCCAGATAGGGAAAAAATTCTTATAGGATCTAGTCCATAATTACATCAATGTAGACTAATTCTATCATGTGACATGTGTCTTTTCGCGAATCTCAAAGCGCACAGCCTCATAAATCACTGATGTGAATTTTCACGAATTGAATACTGAAGGTTAGCATGTCACGCTTTGAGATTCGTGAAAAGACACATGTTACAGTAAAATTGATCTACATTGATGAAGTTACGGACCATTTCCTATAGAATTTTTTTCACCCAGATAGTCCAGCTGCTCAACTACTTCAATGGCCCGCCGACCCATAGATGTTTGTGGCCTAGTACATGTACTGACATTCCCCCCTCCATGGATTTTGGCTTGTCCCGCCGATCCATAGATGTTTGTGGCCTAGTACATGTACTGACATTCCCCCCTCCATGGATTTTGGCTTGTCCCAAGACGATGCCGTACAGGTATTGATGACAGGCTGTTAGCCTCCCGGATCCCATGGTACTGTCAATGCAATTTCCTTCACCAGAGCTCTACTTGTTGCAAACTTGCACACGACAATGACTTCAGAATGGGACTGGCCTCTAATTTGCAACTCTTGGTCATCAAGACCTCAAAACTTGCTCAGCAACTCAACTGGGGATACGGAAACTGCTTTGAAGGTGAAGCATGTATGCTTGCACTGATGCACACCAATCCCCCCAACTGTTTGCAAGACTTGCCACATACCCTTGCAATTATAGCCATTGTTTTTGCACTGACAAGCTTGTCAACAATGCCAACTAGCAACGGATATATATTGTGTGTTAACAAATTCTTTTACATACCATCTAATGTTCTTACAGATACAACCGACATCATAAGTCCAAACAAGAAATTACTATACAATGCACGATACGTTCTTACTTTTTTTTAGGATACATACATTCTTACTTTCAGTAATGGCCTGCCTAAAACGAGAACTTTTGAAACATCAACAGCTTACAGTACATAACTATAACAATTGATCTCTATCATCCAACCAACATCCCAACATCCACCGATCAGATACCAAAATTTGCAGCACATAACCAAGCCATATGAATATCAAAGTATAGTAAGAATTAAGCTTATTACTTTTCTAATCTCGAAGTCTAGTCTGCCGCTACAACATACATCAATATAAAATAGTAAGCCAAAGGGGGCAAGATACAAGATAAATAAGTACAGTGATCGGTGAGGCCGATGGTGGACATCCTACTTTATGAAACAATATCCACCCATGTAAATTTCCCTGCCTATTATCGAATAAACTCCCATTATACTAGGGAAGCTTCTTCTCAGTTCCCGGGTTGCACACAATTGTTTTGGACATCCATCTCCAACCTGATGAATAGCTTCTGAAGTTGCCGGAATCTAGAATTGGAGCTTCTGGTAATCAAATGAACAAAGATTTGTTTGGGCAATGAGCTTCTTTTGCCGCAATTCTGGTATGGAATCTAATTAACTTTTAATGGAGGTGTTGTTTCACTGATCTGATTGTGTTCCCAATTTACAACAGCTGACCTCAAACTTGTAGCACTTGACAATGGATAATGTGACTCTTCAAGTTCCGACCTGCAATGGTCGACCACAAGTTTGCCACAAATGACCTGTGCTGGCCCTTCCGAGCAACAGTCTCCCACATGCGTGCACTGTCGGTCTCAATACTCATTGCTGGGTCTGAGATATCAACAAGAGTGATGCTCATGTTGTTGCGGATAATGCAAAGCTTCCCATTTAATGACACCAAAGCTGCAGCTTCAAAGGCACGCGAGCTGCCTAGATGGTGCTTGCTGTCCATGAATCTTGTCCATGTTCCTGTGTTTGCATCGTAGACTCTAAGCTTGCAGCCATCCCGGCAATCAGATGAATAGAGCCGGCCGTTGAAGGAAATGCTTGGGTTCCGCCAGCCTGTAACCATTTCATCATCAATGGTTGACCACAAATTGGATGACGGTAGGTAGACTTCGCTCGTCACTTGGCGATGGGAATCGAGCCCTTTCAGGAACCACTTGCCATCATATACAACTCCGATGAAAGGCACCATCCCATTGTTCATTTCAGGGATGCAGGCCCATCTGTTCCTATTAGGATCGTAAACTTCAGCAGACTGAAGAGTCCTTTGTATTCCTTCACACTCTCCACCAGCAACGTACAGGCAGTTGTTTATGACACAAGAGCCAAAAAAGTGTCGTTTCCGTAACATATCTGGTGCTCGGTGCCATTTGTTTGTCCGAGCATTGTAAAACACAACACGCCTCATAGAGCCCCTCAGAGGATCCTTACCGCCAAATAGGTACAGATAGCAACCACTCAGAACGGCACAGCCAAAGCCCAATGCTTCTGAATACTCTGGTGGAACTGGTGGGAGTGACTTCCAGAGCTGGTGCAGGGGATCAAAGGCATGCCATGATATCTTACCTTCACGGTCCCTTTTAAAGACATAAACCCATTCTTCCGCCATGCCAAGCTTCTTGCAAGAGTAAAGTAATTCCCAGACAAAAGGCGGTTCCATCTTTTGCAAACTATCCGAAGATTGGGGTGTTCCACTCGAGGAACCCGTATAAGACAGGCAATAGCAAGGTCATCAGGAAGACCAGGCAAAAGTGGAGCTTGAGTTCGGCATCTCTCCTTACGCGAGCTTCTTGACTTGCGCTTGTTTGGTTTGACATCAGGTTGCATGCACATCTTTGCTCCAGGAACAAACTTTCTAGCATCAACAACAGTTTTAAGACCAGTGTCCAATCTGCAGTAGCAGGAAACAGACTCTACCTGAAAAATGCAATGATAAAACAAGTTCAGAAGTTATGTTGGCATAAAAGCAAAACACTGCATTGGCGGAAAAACAAAACAAAACAAAACAAAACAAAACAAAACAAAACTGGAACACAGCAAAACCTCAAATGATATTTAGTTATTTACTAACAGTAAAGTTTGAACCCGAACAACTCGCCTACTAATCCTACTTTTAGCCACGCATAAGGATAAAATATTGTCCGATCCACCTAGTAGAATATACCAAGCAAATAATATTTACAGTGAAACAGCAACAATTTTCAAATTCACCATTACACTATTTAATTATGTGAAATATGATAAATTACTCTAGTAGTCCAGGTTACAATGGATAGATAGATCAAAATATAAGGATACATGGTCCTGACTCCTGGTTCCAGTTAGTTGGCTTAAAACTCCAAATGGACTCTTCATGGAAAATCAACAACACAGCATTACAGTGCCACTAGTTTAAAAGAACTATGCTTAAGTTCAGGGCAAGTAGCATCCATTGGACAGCTTCTTCTATCATATGTTTGCTCTTTCAACTGGTTGAATGATGTACTGTACTGTATCTGAGGTCTATTCACACAGTGGCATAGAGAACAATGGCCAGTAGATCATCACATATGGTACACAGTAACAAATACACAAAGCCCAACTCTAGCAATAAATCAAAGAGGTAAACGGCAAAATTTGAAACACTAAACATAAAACTTCTATCAATGATAACTCTGAACAGACAAACCACACTATAGCACAATGCAATGGATTGCTTGCTTTTTCTTTCTTTTTCCAAAGTTGGTTTTTGTTGACATGCCCCAAATAAAAGTTACCATGGATTAGGTGATTAGCAGCATGATAAAACTTCATTTTCAGCTCACTTGGCTGGATGAAGATTGCAGAACACATTTCCAATTTAGAAATAGTTCAAAACTAAACGCCTCCATAAATTACAAGCACTTATAATATAAATGAGTTTAAGTTTGGGTTTCGAAGAAAACACATAAAGCAAGAGATAGTTGGGAATCGCAAGCCGATCGAATCATTAACAAGATGTCTTGCCCTTTGCGCAAACTGAGATGTTTAATTTGCACAGTTTAAGATCACGAGAATAGGAGGTTACAAGCATTAGATTAACAGGCAAGGCCTAAGAATTCATGAGTAAGGCAACCCAGTTCAAGAACACAACAATCCATTTACAACCAACATGTAGTTCATGACCATAGAGCCTCAGGAAATGTCCAGAGCAAGGTGTAAGTAATGGTGTTCAGGACATCAGTACTCAATAGTCAGCTGAAAGATGATAGAATGGGTTCAAACATATCCACCCACCTGCCTAATTTTTCAGTTATTTGTGAAAATTCTTGATATGGTATGGACAAGGATGATGATCTAGGTAAGGGCCTGTACGAAACAACTGCAACTTTGTAACCCCAAATGGCATTTGGCCAAATGCAAGGCCACAGTTGACCCAAGCCACGCACAAGGCTGACTACATTACAGTGAGATGCATGCAACCGTCTTCTTCGAATTCACAGATACTAGTCAACTATCTGCATCTCATTACTTCAGCAGAATACACGCAAACAATCCTAGTTAGTCGATAGGTTGCAGACGGAGGGCTCTTAGTCTTAGAGCATAGGCACAAGCTCATGCAACTTCCAACCAACATACTTACGTATGGCACCGTCAGGAAGCCAAGACGCAATCGTACGGAATATGTGATGTCCCGCAGAATCCCATGTAGAGCGTCCCTAGTTACCGATAATTAGCATCACTCACGAATCAGCACTAAGATTAGTACCGCAAGCACTATAAAGTAGCAACCAATTATGCGAAGTGAATTCAGATAAAAGCTAGGCTATCGTTTCCACGGTCCATTTCCAGCGATCTCCCACACCCCTGCAACTCAACATCCCCACAGGATGTCAAGAACTCACCAAACCAAAGCCCCAACCGCCCAGATCCACGCTCCCAACCACACCAAAATCCCCAAAAAAAAACCCATCTCGCAGCAGGAAATCCCCATCTTTCCTCGAAAAGATCACACCTCGGAACCCAACGGCAGCACCTTCAGCCCAAGAACCCCCCCTAAATCCAACCTAGCAACCGCGCCTTCGAGCGTAGAACACAAGGAAGAAAGAAATCGGCTTTTGCGGGGCCTCACCAGCGGCGCGCGGACGCGGACCCCGGCGCCGGGCGGCGGCGGCGGGGGAGCTCTGCCCGCCGAGTCCATGGCCAGATCGGGCGGGGAATCCACGCGGCTTCGGCTCAGGAAGGGAGGAGGGCTCGCGGTCGCCGGGAGGTGGGCACACAGGTGACAGGGAGCCTCTTGTTAAAATGGGGGTTTTGGATTGATTAGTTAAGGATAATTGCAAGGAAATGGACAGGTGTGGACTTGGAGTCTTGGAGTCAGGTCTCACCAGACGCCAGTCACCATCTCTCTCTTCTTCTTTTGTTTTTTTGAGTGGTCACCATCCCTCTCTCTCTCTGGGTTTGTGGGGTCGGGTTGAAGTTTGGGGTTGACCTAGCTTATGTGTGAGATATTTTCCCTTAAAAAAAGGTTACATTAATATTATTGTGGGTTTGGGACCTTGTTTTTTTTTTTTCGAGGAAGACCTGGGTTTGCTTTCGTAGTTTAAGTATATTTATTGGGGTAATTTGACATACCTTTTCTTTCCCCAAAATATCATGTGGAGCCAATAGATTATACTCCCTCTTGTGCAAAAAAAAAAAAAATTGTTTTGAACATTGATATGGTCCTTAAAATACAATTTTGACCTCTAATTATTATTATAATATATTAGTAAAACCTAATAAAATTGTAATATTATGAAAGTACTTTTTGAGACGAATCTACAAATGTGACTTTTATGTATCTAATATAAATATTTAAAAAGATCTCGGTAGCCAAAGTTTTCAAAATTTGACTGCATGCATTCCAAAAACGACTTATTTTTGTGAACTGAGGAAGTACCAATAAAAATCAGATAGTCAAGATGTTCCCATTTTAAAATTAATATGGGGATTTCTATGCTTTTAATTTTTCTTCGATTGATTTAGGAATTTATAGTTTCTTTCCCAATTTCATCAACTGTTAAATAGCTGGGCTAATATTTTGAGACAGGGTGACTAAGTATATCTTAATCATGGTCTTGGGACAACTATGTCCTTTGTATTTGTGCATCTTTAGATGCACATTAATTAGCTGCAAGCGGAGGAGGATAGTGTACAACTGCCGGTGTTGATGTTTCTTCCACATAATTGACCACTTGGGTAAGTCATATCCATTTTTTTTTCAAAAATTATGAATTCCTTTTAAAATATTTTAAGAAAAAAATTATGATGGCTCAAGACTTTAGGTCTGAAAGCAGTGATGTCTCAGGGTGGACCAGGTTGTAAGTCTAATCTAAACACGAGGGGTGTTGAAATATTAATTAATTAATTAATTGTCTACCTTTGTTTTCGAACGAATTGGTTAGTGTACGAAACTCAAAAATAATGGAAGATCTCAGCGGGCTCATTTGTTTTTTTTAAAAAAAGTTTATGGTGTGTGTTTTACTAGACAAAGACGCAAGTGCAAGCTGGTCATGATCAGGGGCGGAGCTAGACCTCGGGTCTCCGAGGCAATAGCCCGAGACCTAGCATAAACTTGCCAAGTGAAAGTAAAATGAGAGAGTGAAAATGCTAGCTACAATCTGTCTTTGGGCCAAATTGCACTGGGCCGGCCGAGGCCTGGGCTGACGCTAGCTCCGCCCCTGGTAAGATGGTGCATTAGCACAACCGAGCCAACCAAACACAAACACCAAACTACCGGTTCTTAATAAAATGAGCATGATGGATCTCGAACTCCAATTTTCTACTTTAATGCCATGTTGAGTTTGATGTACCAACCAACTCAGGTGAAGAGCTCGACTTGTTAAAGAAAGATAAGCATTATACTCGTATTTCGATGAAAATGGTGAATACCCCGTCTCTCTTACTCCTAGTTATCACGCGTGATTGCTATCAACGATAAAATCAATCTGACTATTTTTACATTCTCAAGAATTCTTTGCATTTCACCGCTTGTTACTAAACATATTCTTATTTCAACAAAAAATTCAAATTGCTGGTAAAAATGTTCTTAGTCCCTTTTCACTTAAGGGCTTGTTTGGATGCATTATGATTCGACTTAATCCCTTCAGGTTGACTCAGAATTTGAATTAAAATCACTTTCAATTCGAAAGAATTGATTCTAATTCCTCTCTATCCAAATAAGCCCTAAAAAGAATACACGGCTAAATCCCAAAAGACACAAAAACCAGAAAGCCAAAGAAATTATTAAAGTTATTAGTTCCTTGCATGCATTGGCACAACTTTAGTGGGACACCTTAACAAAACGGTCCATTCAAGCAACGATGCCCCTTTGATTTGATGTGATTGATGTGTGCTGTCCTAAACGACATGTTCGCTTCCCTGGTTTGGTGAGCATCAGATGACGCCGAATGAGAAAAAGGATAGCAAAAGTAAATTACTTTGTTATGTATAATACCACAGGCAAATATCGGGCGGGAACCACTCTTTTCATGTAAAATCTGCGGAAACCACGGTAAATTTTTCAAAAAAAATCCCAATACAATACTATATGTAGGGGAGATGATGATATATAACTCTGTAAAATTTCAAAGTCAAACTCAGTTACATTTGGAAGATGTGAAATCTGCAAGCAGTGAATAGTGACGAACAGTAAAAAATGTTTATGCGGAAATTTTCCTTTTCATACCTTGCAAATACCATTGAGTTTAATCTTAAAATTTTACAGTGTTATAGAATAATATCTATCCCCTACATAAGATAATTCTTCTGAATTTTTGTTCACGAAGTTTACATGAAATGAGTGGTTTCCACATGATATTTCCCCTAATACTACATTCTTTCAGGTTTTAATATTGGATTTTTTTTTAAAAAAATACTTTTACATTTGAAAAGGTCTCTGCTAATTAATTACTAAGACAAAGACTTGTAACCTTTTGTGCATGCATATATTTTAAGCAAAGCAAGAATACAAGGACTCCCAATACATGCATTCTCACTCCTCACCGATTAGTACTTGTTCGAATTAGATAATCAATTATTTTCTCGAAACATTGCAGCATCTTCCCTCCTGTCATGTATGTCCCCGTTGACTTCGAAATATTACTAGCACAACATGTACAACCTCTTTGAATAGCTACTCCAGATGATTTGATCGATGATGCTCTACGCATCTTACCCATAATCTCAATCTCCTCTCTTCATTTGTCAAGGATGAAGGAAAAATAGTATAAATTCCTAATAGATACTAGAGAATGATGCTTTTTTTTTTTTTGAGTGAAGGACTAGGAAACCAGCAAAATGTCTTGGGATCTAAGATTCAACACCCTCCTACCTATATATAAAGGCATCTTTAATAGTGGCTATCTAAGCTGTCTCTTACTTGTCATGTCACTTAAAATTCTAGTAGGAAGAGAGGGGATGTGAAGAGGGAGAATGCGTCATCTCTGATATAAGAGACAAATTGGATACGTAAACTATCGCAAATGGTGAGTGTGTAAGAAGATAAGTTGTGTTGAAAATAAATAATGTTATAGATAAATTATTGGAGACGTTGTCTCTAAGATTGTCTGTAGATGAGTTGAAGCATTTAGAGATAAATTGTTGTACATGCTCTAATTCCATCTTAGGCCTCGATTGGAACGCGAGACTTTGTTAGAAGTCTCGCGGTTCCAAAAATTATCATGTGTCCCAAAACACGACTTTGCAAATCAGTAAAAGACTAGTGTGATACACATGGGATAATTACGTTGCTATCGTGCATAACTGATAGAATTGAGGGTTATTACGGGGCTAATCCTTTAGTTGATTTGACCTTTTTTAGAAGGAAAAAATAAGATTTTTTATAAGGAAAATTAGCTCAGTGACATTGCGTTGGGACGTAATCGGAGGAACGATATTCCATTCGTGACGCACTAGAAAATAACACCGCGAACACAAAAAATTATGTCGAATGACATCGCCGTCAGTTACTTCTATTTGCATAAATTTTTAAATATAGAAACTGAGCTCAACAAATTATCAATTTTTTTGTGGAGTCTTCTGACACAGTTTAATTATTTGTGTATTTTTTTTTCAAAATTTTATACGTTTGATTTTATCTCTAAAATTCATTTAAGTATACTGTTTGTATGAATTTTCTAATATAGAAAATGATGTCCAAACATTATAAAATTTGTTTTTTAGGCTCCTTACAGAGTGAACTTGGTGGTGTAATTTTTTCAAAATTTTTACAAATTTAATTAACGCTACTGGGCTAAGTCGTTGGGCTTTATCTACTGCTAGCCACAGTCGTGTTCTAGCACAACGACTGTGCCCGGCAAGAGCCTCAGTCGCGCCACCAGTTCGCGATTGAGGCACGTGGCAAACCAAGACCCAGTCACATTTCCATCGAGCAGCTAGGTCTCACGGGTCAACTAATCGTTGGCTCATCGTGCGATTGGATCTATTCGTTTGGTGGAGCGATTGATGATTATTTTTGAAAAAATATGTCGTAGTTTATTTTTATAAAATGATTAAAAAATGGTTTGTTTTGAAAAAAAGTTCCATCACACACCATGTTGTTATGTCCTTGCCGTATCCGTATCCGTTGGCTTCCTTTGCTCTCCAGTCCGTTACTTCTCCTCCAGTTGCCGTCCGTCCAGTTTCCGTTTCTCTATTCCCGACCAACCATCCTCCCGGGCCCAGCTCTCATCCTTCTTAACCATCTGACATCTGGGCCCCACGAGCCCTCCCAACCCGCTGCTTCCTTCCCCTCCGGTTCCTGTCCAACTGTCAGCATGCAGCGCCGTCCTCCCCCACCTCTTGCCGCCTCTGCCAAGTGGGCCCAACTAACAGATGGGCCCCTGGTCCTCCCTCCCGCTTCCTCTCCAGTACTTCTATCTCTCCGGCTCCCTCCCGCTCCCCCATTTGGCAATTTCCCCGATATCCCCTCCTCCTCGAGCGTTCTGTCTGTCTCTCTGTCTCACGCCGGCGACGAGCTAGAGCTAGGGTTAGATCAGGGTCCCGTCTCGGTGGCGGCGGTGGGGAGATGGAGGACGCTGTGGGCTCGCGCGGCGGCGGCGGATGCGGGGGCCTGGACGCGCAGATCGAGCAGCTCATGGAGTGCCGCCCGCTCCCGGAGCCGGAGGTGAGGCCGCGAGACCTGCCCTAGTTTCCCCCATCCCGTTCGATCTGGGTATTTCGGTTGTTTCCGTGCGAGATTCGTGGCGTGATCGGGCGGTCTGGGTTCGATCGGTTTCGGCGAGGGAGTTCCTAGGGTTAGATCGTTCATGGGCAAAAATTATAGGCTTTGTGGTTCAGATTTGGTCTGCGGTGGTACCGTGGTAGATCTCAGGTGGAATCTAGTAGCCTCGGAGGAGAGGTGGAATAAATAATGGAGCTTTACCCCCTCAAATAATAATAATAATAATAATAATAATAATAATAATAATAATAATAATAATAATGGAGCTTTACGAGCTCCCACGGTGACCAGATTGGAATGTGCGACTGCTTTTGCATTAGATGCCGAATCTATCTCGCCAGACATATGTACCTGTCATCAATTTGGCTTGTTTTTTTTCTCCTTTTTGTCGGGGTATGTCGTGCTGCTGTTTTGGTTCGATGACATGCGCCATCCGATGGTTGACTACAGAATGTATCCGTCTCAGCACTTTTGCATGGTGTGAGGTAGATCATGGTATTCCTGGAATCGATGAGTCTGCCTAGTGCCTATGTACTAATTGGACCACTCGCAGGTCAAAATGCTGTGCGAGAAGGCGAAGGAGATATTGATGGAGGAAAGCAATGTTCAGGTATGGCAGAGCTTTCGTACAATTTTGCAATGCTGTAATATTTTTTGAGTGTGCATTACAAATTTACGATGGCATCCATGTTACTGGTGCCTAAGGTTTGTTTGACAAACTGATTACTGTATGCTCTATTCAGTTTGGATAACATCATCCTTATAGTTGTGTTCTGTCTGTAGTTGGCTTGTTCTTTTCAATTTTTATGTGTGAAGGGAGCCAGCTAGGTATGGACAGGAAAAGTAAAGCTCTTATGCTGGATCATGTTTTGGTGCTCCGTGCAAGAAGTTGCCCTTTTAGTTTAATTTTTGAAGGGGACTGGTATCTTCCACCTTTGGAATATAGTGTTACTATCAGCACACACTGTATGCTGGTGGGTATGGGGAATAGATTGAGTGACAAAGGAGAGAGGAGATTATGGGCATCTCACGATTGGTTAGGTAATCCCCAATTAGAGTGCGTGAATTTTCAAGCCCATAATAATATATGTAGTTGTTTTAATGGTTTTCACCCCCTCCTGCTGGGTATGGAACCAGGTCAGAAGCTACATGATCCTGCACACCCACTACATGGAACCTAATCACCTATCCCTCTGTAGTTAATCCTTTTTCGATTTCGCAGAGTTCCTATGTGGATGTACAGTTAAATAGTTTTAGGGGAGGTATAAAAAATTAAGGCCTATTGCTGCATTTGGTGCCTAGCACAGCAGCACACATATACTCCCTCCAGTCACAAACGAATGTCGTTTTGGAAATCGACATGGTCCCAAAAACACAACTTTGAACACTAATTTGTATTGTAATATATTTATAAAACCTAGCAAAATTATACTTTTGTTAAAGTTCTTTTTGGACAAATCTATACATATCATTTTCATGTATTTAATCTAAATATTTTAAAAAATATCGATAGCCAAAGTTTATAAAGTTTGGTTGCATGTACCCCAAAACGACATTCTTTTGTGATTGGAGGGAGTATCAATTTTTAGTTTTCACCCCTTTCAATTTCTAATGTATATAGCTACAACCAAAAGGGTTATTAATGTGTGGTGGCACTCTTCATTTATTTCGCCAGCTTAACTATTTGCTTATGGTGTGTTGCACCAAATATAACAAAGTTCTATCTATATGCGACCAAACCATGCATGCTGATGCTGTGTACATGTAACTATGCATATAGTACTCATCATCAACATGGTAGGTACATGTTTAGTATATATTATGAGGTCCAAGAAAAGATTGGTTTTTTACTCTAACCCTTTGTATTCTTTGCGTGCAGCCAGTTAAAAGCCCGGTCACAATTTGTGGTGATATTCATGGGCAATTCCACGATCTTGTAGAGCTTTTTCGGATTGGCGGAAGGTATCAATATATTGGTCTTTCTTTATGTTTGTTTCATCTCTCTATCTACGATTTGGCACATTCATTTTGTTCTTTAAAAGCTGACATATTTGTTTATATTGTTTACCACTACCAGTGCCCAGATACGAATTACTTGTTTATGGGGGATTATGTAGATCGTGGCTATTATTCTGTTGAAACTGTTACGGTAAGAGCTAACCTGATCCTTGCTTTTGTTTGCTGAGAATTTTAATGTTTATCTGTTTACTTTGTTTGATTTGGTCCGCCCTGTTGTCACCCTGACTTATGTAGTAAATTGCTAAGATATAAGGTATATACGCATGCTCAAGTGATCATCTTGACTATCAGGGCAATATTTGGCCTAGGACGCTTAGTTGATAAGTCAATATTATGAGATGAATATCACTGTCGGTTATACAGTTATACTACTTGGACGGTTGGATCATGCATCTTGAAAATATTTGTCCCGGATATATATTGCCTTTCTTTAGTTGATTCATTTTACAGAACAAGAACAAGAGCAGAACACGAGTGGTATATATGGTGTTTTTGGTTAGTGCCAATTGTTGCTCCACACATTCCACCAAATTTGGCTTGACCGATTTATGGTGAAGTTATTAGGGGTATGTTTGGTTGGTGTGCCATTGTGCGCTGCCAATGTGAGTGGAATCTTGCCAAAATATTGGCAACAAACCACATATCTAGCAATTCTGATAACGCTGCCAAAATTTGGCAGTTCTTTGTTTCAAACCCAACATACCTGTAGAGAAAATTATGTTTATATTCATGATATTGAAGCCTTTTTTTTCTTTTGCATTACTTGTTGACATGATATGGTACCATTGTGCAGCTTTTGGTTGCACTGAAGGTGCACTACCTGCAACGGAAAATTATGATTATATTCATGGTATTGAAGCCTTTTTTTCTCTCTTTTGCATTACTTGTTGACATGATATGGTACCATTGTGCAGCTTTTGGTTGCACTGAAGGTGCGCTACCCGCAACGGATTACAATCCTTCGTGGAAACCATGAGAGTCGGCAGGTACTGTTAATTCCACCATGCCCATGACATGATTCTCTATTTCATCATATTCAGTGCTCAAATGAACTTGAAATGGAAACCTTCTCATTTATAATGTTATTTTTCCTTCTTAAGCCATTGTCTGCTTTGTAATCATATATATCATGTCTACTATTTATAGTAAATTTATTCCATTTTTTATTCTAATTGGGAACTCATCAATCATTGCAGATCACACAGGTTTATGGATTTTACGATGAATGCCTACGAAAGTGAGTCTATTTAGGTGCTTGAGAGTTGACATAGATGTACTCTTATTCCATGTCTAGACTCTAGCCTGTTCCTTGTGTACTGTAACATCACCTTTGTGCTAGAGAACATATGCTTGCTCAAGGTGAATTCTAGAGCTCTGCCAACATAAGAGTTCTTACATTTGTCCTAATAATTGCAGTAATTCTGATGTATGTGCTGCTTTTGCTCTGCAGATGTGTTTATTTAGTCTATGCAGATTTGTTTCATTTGAGGAACTTTCAGAGGAATTTTCTAGTCAAGGACAATTTTAAATGTCCTATTGATTGTGTACCATAATACTAGGAAGTTCAACTCACTTGAACTTTCGTTGTAGTACTGCATTATGTACTTATGCTTCAATCTAAATGGAATTGTTAAATATTTATATTTTGGGGAAAGAAAGTCTGCATTTCATCTAAGTTGGTTCTTCTAGTGACGGCTTATGACTAAGTGAGAGCTTGATCCTGTTCTGTTTTTTTACTCTTTTAAACAGGTATGGCAGTGCAAATGTCTGGAAGATCTTCACCGATCTTTTTGACTATTTTCCATTGACAGCATTGGTGTGTGCTCAGCTTGAAGCCTCTTTTTTCCTTATTATTTTTGCAATTGCCTTTCATGTATGGTCACTGTCCAATGCTTTCTAAGAAAATTTCAAACTATACCAGATTAAGTTAGGCTCTGTTTGATTCCGATTATCATCATTTACAAATGTGCTACTTTGTCAATTTTAGAGTTTACTATTCTCTAAAAAAAATTAGGCTTCACAGTAGTTGAGCATGTATCCCTATTTTTTTGTGCTTGTGAGAGAATTTGATAAATCATTTCTTACATTTGATGGTTGGGTCTCCGGGGCTTCAGTAATGTTGATGATCCTCTTGTGCACTGCCACGATAACTGTCAAAGTTTTTCCTTCTGAGAGTATCAAAGTAGCTCTGAAGAGTGAAGACAGTAGGCCATCAAGGAAGTGATGCAACTATATTGGTTCGTTATTGTCTCTTTTGTGGTCCAAACCAAATAATATTTGGATAAGACCGTATAGAATAAAAGTGATATGCCCTTTGTTAACCGATGGCATATCCAAACAATTTTATGTTTGTTGTCTGTTGTTAATATCTTTGTGACATAATTCTTATCTATTCTGTTCTATAGCTCCATTGCCTCCTCTCGATAATTAATTGATGTATCTATTGTGCCTCTCTCAGCAGTTCAGAAACCCATTTTAGCTGTGCTATATCTGTTCAGAAATCTTATTGATGTTACATTCCTGTTCTGCTTGAAGGTGGAATCAGAAATTTTCTGCCTCCATGGTGGTTTATCTCCATCAATCGATAGTCTTGATAGCGTTCGCAGCTTAAATCGTGTTCAAGAGGTCCCTCATGAGGGACCTATGTGTGATCTTCTATGGTCTGATCCAGATGATCGATGTGGTTGGGGCATATCTCCTCGTGGTGCTGGATACACGTTTGGCCAAGTACTAGATATACTCTGTCTAGTTTCATAAATTTTCCTTTAACTTATTGATACACTGTCTCATGTCTGTTCTGAATTGTGTACTTCTCATTTTTCAGGACATATCGGAACAGTTTAATCACACCAACAATCTCAAACTTGTAGCCCGGGCTCATCAATTAGTTATGGAGGGATATAACTGGGCGCATGTAAGTTGTTTAGCACAGATTTAATTGCGATGTTTGTTTAGCTAGTATAATCTTATGATTCTTTACCACACGTTCACAGGAACAAAAGGTCGTGACCATATTCAGTGCGCCCAATTATTGTTATCGATGTGGCAACATGGCATCCATCCTGGAGGTTGATGACTGCAGGAACCACACATTTATTCAGGTAATTCCACTTCATCCTTTCTGGATACCCTTTTGCCTATGTCTGTATTTTGTTTTTATTTTGGTAGTGTTAACCTGCTATTTGCATGTACATGATGTAAGGTAATATAAATTGATTGAAGATGAGAACAGTAAGGTTGATGCATCACTTTTTATTGTGCTACTATTTTGTGCTGTATGTTGTGAAATTCTTCACTGGGATTTAACTTGGATTCTTCTTGCAGTTTGAACCAGCTCCTAGGAGAGGTGAACGGATGTGACACGGAGAACTCCTGATTATTTCCTTTGAGTTATCTGCTGTAATTTGCACCATTTTCTCCTTCCTTTCTCTAAGATTGGAATAGTGGATGCTGGTCAGTAAAATTTTGTTGGATCCCTATGATAACTAAACCGACCAGCAATAGCAAGAAAATGCCAATGGCCTAAAAATTTAAGACTTGATCCCCCATTGATCACTGAAAGAAGTGCTATCATCCAGGAACCGATTGTAAAGCATTGTCTTGATTCAATGGACAAATTGGCAACTCCCTTACCGCACTCCCCCATCCCCACCGTCATGTTTAGAAGGGTGTTGTATCGACAGAGATCAAACTTCCATTTTAGAATAAGTTGCTTCAGTTATGTATTTGCTAGTTTTGTAATTGATGTGTTTGCAACTTAAATCATTAATGACAAGACAAGCTGATCTCTTCGGTTGCAGAACATGGGAAGAGTGCCTTGCTGCTCTGAGCAAATCTTCTGTCTCTTATTCAATTTGAGAAACATGCGCATAGTCATAAATTGAAACCGTCAATATTATGTTCCAATTTTGTTAGATAGTGCTAGCATGTAAATATGTTTGCTTCTCATTTTCATGTTGATATCCATATTGCTGTTGACTGAACAATGCTTCCTTGCATATTTTCTTGTATGACCTTTCGTCAATTCGATGGAACTGGGAATGCACAAATTAGACTGAATGACATGGTTTCTTGTGCATGCTGTAGTATGTATTTGTTGTTTCTTGTGCATACTACAGTACATTTTTGTGGTTTCTTGTGTATGCTGTGGAATGCACAAATTAGACTGAATGTGGTTTCTTCTGTATGCTAGTATTATTTTGTGGTTTCTTTTGTATGATGTAGAATGAGTTCCAGATCTGCTTGTTACTGGGTGCTAGGAATACACTGGTTTCTGTCTCAGTTCCATGAGCACTGTCGTAGTTTTAGCTGACATGAGATATTATCATTGCTCTGTCTCTGTGTGACAGGATGATCCAGTCGTCTAGGGTTGATTTTGTAAATGCTGAAAGAGACTTTTGACGCTCAGAAAGAAAGTTTCTGATAGTTGTGATCTAATGGCTTGCAGCATTAATCAAGATGAGAGCCTGGATGCGCTGGCACCCTGGTGAAAGTAACAAGGTGCAACATGTTACATCTGTATGAGTCAAACTACTGATAAGGAATCTTAAAAAGGTATAAAACGAATGTATCAATAATGAATACCTGTTTGTAAAAAATCCAAACAAGGACATTAATTGAAGGACAATGCCACTACAGCACAATCTTCAGCACATTTAACAGATATTTCTGCAAGGCAGTAATATGGTAGTGGGGAGTTGGGGACAATCCAAAATAATGTCCATTGATCAACAGCATTTAGTGTTCAGACTCTACTAGTTTACAGTGTGTGCAGATCTTCCACACAGGAGCACCTGGAAGCAAGGGCCCTGTTTCATTGACGGCTCCTGGCTTCATCGGATGCTAGCAGAGGAATCATACCAGAACCCACCTTATGTGGCTTCAATGAACCATACCAATACCCGCGATGCCACGAATGTCGAAGGAAGAAACTCTTAGGGTTTGTTTGGATCCATCGTAACCCAATTTAATCTCTTCAGATTGACACAGAATTTAAACTAAAATCTCTTTTAATCCGAAGGGATTAGTTTTAATCTCTCTATATCCAAACAAGCAGATCAATTCTAATCTCCGGATAAGCGCCGAAGGCAATTGCACTGGAAGCCAAATCCTTCAGCAAGAATCTTTTGCCGGGCATTGACATCCATGCTTGCATCAATGTAGCAGATGCGGAACTCTTCACCTATAACATATGCAACAGTACAGTATTAAGAATTTGGTAGTCATCGGTGTTTTTTGTTTTGTAACTGTGCCCAAGGACCGCCACTGTATACGGAACAATGCCTAGATAGGTACCACTACACTTTTCTATACCTTCATCAATATCGCGGAGTGCCTTCAATTTAGCGTTTCTGTTTTCCAGCCAAACTATGTGAGTATTTGGATCTGCAAGTCAACAGGAAAAAATGTGAATATTTGGATCTGGATTTCAGAAAAAAATAAAAATTACATTCAACAAGTACAAAAATTGCTACT
Source organism: Ampelocalamus luodianensis (assembly GCA_036346255.1). Classification (NCBI taxonomy): domain Eukaryota; kingdom Viridiplantae; phylum Streptophyta; class Magnoliopsida; order Poales; family Poaceae; genus Ampelocalamus; species Ampelocalamus luodianensis. The sequence continues at coordinate 14,546,999 of CM070636.1, read as the reverse complement.
CATCTCTACTATAAAGGCACCAGTAGTAAATTTTTCTACAGCTACACCAACTTCTCACCCACGCAGTCATGAGTTCTCCTACATGCACCAAATAATCTGCACCCAGAAAAAACACACCTTTCAAACAAACGCACCAGATCAACTCTAGCCTCTCCTTCCTCTTACTCACTCAAATCCAACGGTCCAGTTTATTTGGATCAAACCTCATCACTCATCCCGCGCACGACTCTTCCTCTACCCAACTCCTCGACTCCTCCTCCGTCTCTCCCCCACCCACGATCTCCAGGGCGCCGCCGCCGCCGCCGCAGCCGCCCGGCGCCGCCGCCACCGCCAACCAGGCGCCCGCCGCCGCCACCAGACGCCGCTTCGCCGCCGCCGCGCGCCGCCGCCGCCGCCGCCGCCGCCAGACGCCGCCGCGCCGCCGCCAGACGCCACCACCAAGCGCCGCCGCCAGTCCCGCCACCAAAGCGCGCGCCGCCGCCCGACGAGACGCGCCGCCGCCGCGCCAGACGCCACCCGCCGCCGCCTGCGGCGCCGCCGCCACCCGCCGCAGCCAGACGCCGCCGCCGCCGCCGCCAGACGCCGCCACCGTGGCGCCGCCGCAGTCCCGCCGCCAGACGCGCCGCCGCCGACGCCAGACGCCACCCGCCGCCGCCACCAGCGCGCGCCGCGCCGCCGCCGCGCGCCAGACGCGCCCGCCGCCGCCGCCAGACGCCGCCACCGAGCGCGCGCCACGCGAGGGTGGGTTTGAATGGATTAGCGTCTTTGTGATCGGTAATCGGTATTAGTCTTGTCACAATTTTCTACGTTCTTAATTCGATTTACGAAAGACACGGATGAGCTTGTGTTATATTTCTCGATATCTTTGAAGGTTGCACGGTGGGATCTCACAAGGGAAGTTGCCATTTATTTGATACAACTGGTATGACTCTCTTCCTCTGTAACACCCACGCGCTTCGCACAAACATACACAGTGATGTTAAGGTGTAGTTCTTTTCTTATTGTAGCTAGATGCTTCCGTTTATGTCAAGATACAAATAAGTAACAGTAGCCTGATCTAAAAAAGAAGTAATAGTGACCTTTAGAGTTCCATTTCGTTGATGATTTCAGAGAAGAAGCTTCGGTACAAAAGGCAGATTAATTTAAGAATCAGGAAAAAAAAAGTATGGCGAGAAGAAGATAAGCGGCTTCGGTACATGTGCGGTGCATGCATTTCTTAGGGAACTTAATATTTGTTAAGAAACACATGCTTAGCCTTTTTGAGATTTGGGCTCAAAAAGTCATGTTAATCTGATGCCTCTGACACTTGCTAATTGTCCTTCTGAATTCAGTACTCCTGTGGTATCGCCACGGACTAATCTCAATTCTAAAAAGAAAAAATCTCAATATATTTTTTCAGTACTTCATACTTGAAAATAAGACATGGAAGCAGCAAAACATCAACAAGTGATAGACTATTATTTCTGAATCCATGGATGATTGGCTGGTATCATGATAATACTGGCCATCTGCTCTTGTCTTGCCCAACACAAGTTGCTGCCTTGTGCTTGTCTCTTACTGGTTTTGGGTAAGTTAATTAAGCTGCCACTTTAGCTGCTGTCATAGATAGTATGGTCTGAATAATTGTGGTTAAAGTTCGCATTTTATGCGTATGTGCTGTTAGTGGGGGAAATGATAGAAAATGCAATCTTTTCTCTTTACTTCCAACCTTTTTATAATAAAAATTACTCAATGTACCAACTGCTAACAAATGTAGTTGTCTAGGTGTCATGATTAACTTTAATGTGCTGATTGATTTGTGATTGTTTGTTTACATTTGATAATTTTAATAAATATGTATATATGTATATTATAGTTGTCAAATTGTATCTGGAGGAGTTCCCTTCCTGTTTTGGTTGAACATGCTATTGTTTGAACATAGGGTTGTTGTATTGCAGTTTACGTGAGATCTACCATGGGGGAGAGGAGAGAAACCCGCGCTGCATTTAGCGACATATCAAACAGCATCGGTCCGGGTATGTTCTTTGACATCGTACCTGGTCAGTTTCTGGAATTATTTTGCGAAATTGTGACACGCATTCTATATCATAGCAACGAGGACATCACCGGCAGATGATGAGTTCATAAAGAGGAAGAGAGGAATAGAAAACAACGTGAATACAGGCACGCAAAAGGGCAAGAAAGCGTTGAACAAAGAGAAGAACGGAATACAAAACAACGTGAATACCGTGCAAGGAATAAACGTTGACATCATCAACGGCCTTTGCTCATGGTAATCCTTATCACTTCACGTATACTATTCTTTGTTTAAGCATCACAAAGAGAAACTCCCTTATTTTTTATATACATATTTTTTTCATCATATGAAGTACATCTGGAATCCGGTTGCACAGATGTTAAAATGACAGATGTCGTAGGAGGACAATCACCACAACAGATTGTCCTTTCTGCCATTTACCAAGCATCAAGACATGATGGCAAAGAAAATGGTGATCCAAATGAGTCCATTGAGTGGCTACATAGGAATGATGAGTACGTCAGGCAACAACGACCGCCATTGATGTCTTCTTTGCACACCGAGAGTTCAAACGGCGTCGTAATTAATCTGAGTCGAGTACATCTAATCTAACTAAAACATTGTATACATTTCAAAGTGCAGTTGAATCTAATATTATATCTCTTGTGTACATTGGTGACGGTGACTCTTCAAGCACTTCCAAGCGGCTCAAATTCAAACCGATGCGTGAATATGGATCGCCAAGCAAGGAAAATTTGCTACAGCAGAGGCGAGACTATAAGAAGAAAAAAGCGATGGAAAACGAGCAGCAAGCGTGCCCTACTCTTGCCCAAAAAGAAAATGTTGATCCTATGCTTGTGCCACCTGTACAACACATTGACGTCGAGTTTGAAAGTGCTTTATTCCAGCCTACAAACCAGGATTCTGATGATGAAGGTGGGTTTACACATCTGTTCACGGTGTAGTTTTTGTAAGAATTATGTTAAAACCATCGTGTTATTTTCAAACGTCATGCAACAGATCATCTACGTGACATAGAGGAAGAAGAAGAAGGATGTGACATACGTGAGAATATCAAAGATTTTGAGACCATGCAGAAGCTTGCTGAAGGTAACTCTTGCTTAATAATTTGTATTGTCAGCATGTGAAGTGAGTACCATGTTCACATATTTCTATATATAAACAGAGTGTGCATTCCAGTCATACCGTGTCACTGATGATTGCACCGGCCATGGAGCCGCTGATGATCCTTATGATTTCATCTACCATAACTTGCCGGACAGTCACCATGTTTTGAAACATATTCCTGACTGCCGGTATTGTGGAGCGATGAGATTTGAAGGCGAGCCACCTGGATTCTGCTGCCGAAAGGGAAAGATAAGATTACATATTCATGATGTGCCCGATGAGTTGAAGAGGTTGTTTACAAGTCAATTGCATAATGATGCAAAATATTTTAGAAAGCACATACGGTACTTCAACTCTCACTTCTCCTTCACAAGCCTCGGAGTCACACTGGACCGAAGATACATGACCGCAGCTGGTACTGGCACATATACATTCCGTGTACAGGGTGCGATGTATCATCGACTGGACCATTTGGTGCCAGGATCAAAAGGGCCACGTCACTTGCAACTCTACTTTTATGATACAGAAGAAGATGATACATTGTCACATAGAGTGAGGAGGTCTCCTAATCTTGATATAAACCTCGTAAGAAAAGTGCTTACGATACTACAAGCAGATAACCCTTATGTACATACCTTTAATAGAGTTGGCTCTATTCCAAATCTTGATGACTATGTAATTGAGCTCAACACTAATGTGACACCTGACCAGCGAAGGTACAACCTCTTCTCGATTACTCAACCTTTTGCTTTTCTTTATACTATATATTGCCCAACAATTTTTAAGTTTATTTATAACCAGCTAATAAACATTTTTATGTTTTTTAATTCCTGCAAAATATTTTATTTCGTATAATGCTCCTCTGCCTCCCAAGTTCTTTGCTATCTCGGGTGATGGAAATGATTCCCAAAGATGTTTTGATAGAGTGTTATTGTATACCCTAGAGGACGAGAAGATGCGCTATATCAAAGCATATCATGGTTGTTATGACCCATTAGCTTATCCTTTATTTCATCCTAAAGGCTGGATGGAACCGATTTATGCCGTACAATGTGATCCACAGTTGAGCGATCGATGCGGAACCTACGGGTATGTCAACACAAACTCAATTAAGTATGAGTGTCTGCATGTAGATGCAATACTATCATATAATATACGATAATAATGTATTCCCATCTTAATGCAGAGGATGGTGAATCGGACAACGACATACGACAAGGTGATCACATAAGTAGAGTTGTAGAAGCAGGTCAATCTACGGTTTGTGACAGCAAGAGAATACTATTGCTTTATGATGTAAGTTAGAAAGGTCTTTTAACATCTTGTTATTTGGAGGAGGCTTTTCCAACAATGGGCGTCGACATGTATATAAAGATCAGTCGATGAGGCTTGGTGGTATTCTAACCACGAAAACGAGAAACTCATAAAGGCTGAATCTGTACCAAGTGAGTACAATATAATCTCTTGTTATATTTCAATTTCAATGCACATGGATAATAGTTATTTGGTGATCAAGGAAATATTTTCTTATCTGTGCCATAGGGCTTGACCGATGTAATTTCTGCTGGAGAGACTAGAGCTTCAGAGGTTGGGAAGAGAATTGTGCTGCCCCGTTCTTTTCCGGGTGGTGACCGCGATATGCAGCAGAGATTTCTTAATGCAATGACTATTGTCCAGCGTTTGATAAGCAGTTACTTCATTACAATGACTTGCAACCCATATTGGGAGGAGGTCACGGCAATCTTGAACTGGACAAAACCCCATGATCGACCGGGCTGGCTGTCAAGATTATACGAGCCAAATTACGCTCCATCAAGGATTTATTGATAAAGAAGAAATATTTTGGTGAGGTTGCGAGATATGTGCATGTGGTGAGTTTCGAAGAGGGCTTGCCACATGAGCACATCCTATTGATTATGAAAAAAAGGATGTAAGTTAACCAGCCCAGATGCATATGACAAATACATCTCGGCAGAGATTCCTGACAAGGACAAGTACCCTGTGTTGCATAACCTGGTCATTAAGCATATGCTCCATGGACCATGTGGTGTCTTGAATAGGAAGTGTCCGTGTATGATCAATGGAGAGTGTCGCTTTCGCTATCCTCGGCAATTTTGCCCTGCAACACAACAAGGCAAAGATTCATATCCTTTGTATAGGAGAAGAGATGATGGCCAGCGTGTCAAAATAAGAGGTGCCGAGTTGGACAACAGGTGGGTTGTCCCGTACAATCCTGGGCTGCTTATGAGATATAACTGTCACATCAACGTTGAAGCATGTTCAAGCATCAAAGCCTGTAAGTATTTATTTAAATATGTGTACAAAGGCCACGATTGTGCATCATTCTCAGTCGTTGATGCTAATGGTGAATCTGGGGTAATAAATGAGATTCGTCAGTATAGGGATGCTAGATACATCTCACCGCCAGAAGCTGTACATAGGATTTTCGGTTTCCACCTTTTCGGGGTCTACCCATCTGTTTTGCAACTCCAGTGTCATCTGCCTAACATGCAGTCTGTTATTATTGATGAGAATAAAAATTTAGAAGAGATAGTGAAGCAGTCCCCGCTTCTTCTATGACTACACTGATGAATTTTTCAAGCTTAGCCGCGTTGGATGCTTTGCAAGGAAATTATTGTACAAAGAGATTCCAGAATACTACCGGTGGATCAGTGGCAAAAGGGTATGGCAAAAAAGAAAGCAAAGAGGACAGATTGGCCGGATAGTGTATGCGCACCCTGCTGAAGGCGAGAGGTATTTCTTGAGATTGCTTCTAAATCATGTTAGAGGTCCAACCTCATATGATGATTTGAAAACCGTAGCAGGCATCATATGCCCTACTTTTAGAGAATCATGCGAGAATAGAGGACTCATAGAGACTGATAAGACACTTGATGACTGCTTGTGTGAGTCTGCCACTTTTCAGATGCCATATGCTCTCAGAAGGTTATTTGCTACTATTCTGGTTTTTTGTGAGTCCACTAAAATTCGTGAACTGTGGGAGAAGCATAAAGAATCAATGTCTGAGGATTACCTTAGAAACCATTGTAACTCAAAAACAGTAGAACAAATGGTGCTTAGAGATATTAGGGATTTGCTCCACTCCATGGGAAAAGATATGAAAAACTACGATCTTAGGAGGTTAATGATACAGTAAAATTTGTCACAAAATTGTCTCACGATCATGGACCAATAAAGGTATCTTGATATCTAATTTGTTTGTGTCAAAGCAGGTGAATGTGACAATGACATAATGAGGAGGTCGAGAAGAACTTTCGGTGGGGCGACCGGGAACATTTGGATATAACAGGAGTATTAACAAGGAACAACGTCTTGGATTTGATGAGATTATGCATCATGTCTTGAATAAAAAAAAAGCCAAGTGTTCTTTGTTGATGGTCCAGGAGGAACAGGAAAGACATTCCTATACAAGGCACTTCTTGCTAGAGTGCGTTCTGAGGGATTGATAGCCATTGCAACCGCAACCTCTGGTATAGCGTCGATCTTGCTGGAGGACGACAAAGACACTCAAGGTTCAAAATCCCAATAAAGATTGCGAGCAATAGCATGTGCAACTTCTCAAAGCAAGGTGGGATCAGAGTTACTCAGTAGGGCATCGTTGCTAATGCGGGATGAGGTTGCTATGACAAATCGTCAAGCGGTTGAGTGTCTTGATAGGTCGTTGCAAGATATTATGAATTGTGAGTTGCCATTTGGGGGAAAGGTCATGGTATTTGGTGGAGATTTTAGACAAGTTCTTCCGGTGGTAACACGTGGGACTAGAGCACAGATAACAGATGCTACATTGCTGAGATCTTATTTGTGGGATAGTATCAGAAAGCTACGATTGACACGTAACATGAGGGCTCAATCTGACCCATGGTTCTCAGTTACCTCCTTGAATTGGGAATGGGCGAAGAGACAATTGGCGATGATTATGTTCACTTGCCGAAGATATTGTGATTGGTTATCTGATCTGAGGATTGTGTAAACAAACTAATCCAAGATGTGTTCCCATCGATTGAGGACAATGCAAGATCAACAGCTTATATGACCACACGTGCCATTCTTTCTACCAAAAATGAACATGTGGATCAGCTAAATGAAAAGATGATTGACAGGTTTCCAGGTGAGGAAAAAGTTTACCATAGCTTTGACTCTGTCGATGATGATTCAACAAACAACTACCCTATTGACTTTTTAAACTCCATCACTCCAAATGGTCTCCCACCGCATGTCCTCAAAGTAAAAATCAACTGCCCTGTGATCCTTCTCCGCAATCTTGATCCAAACAAGGGATTGTGTAATGGAACAAGGTTAATGGTTATAGCCTTGCAGGACAACGCAATTGATGCTAAAATTGTTGGTGGGCAGCATGCAGGCAAGAGGGTGTTCCTACCTAGGATTCCAATGTCTCCGTCAGATGATATTTCACTGCCTTTCAAGATGAGAAGGAAACAATTCCCGATTCGCCTAAGTTTTGCAATGACCATAAACAAAGCGCGAGGGCAAGCGATACCAAATGTTGGGATCTACCTTCCGAACTGTGTTCTCACATGGACAGCTTTATGTCGCTTTGTCAAGGGGAGTTTCAAGGCAAACAACCAGAATTTTATCAAGACCAAACAAGGAACTAGATTCTACAGGGAAGAGCACCAAAAATATTGTATATAAAGATGTGTTGAATTGGTGATGAGTAGTAAGTAATATTTCCAAACATGTACAATGCCTTTAATTCCAACCAAATTGAACTTCTTATTAATATGTCGTTGACCAATCAAGTGCTTCTTATTAATATGTCGTTGACCAATCAAGTGTATTATTGAGTTCTTATTACTATTTCGTGTCCGTGCGTTGCAACGGAGTCTCAAATCTTACTGAAAATCAAGTTGCACGGACACCTTACTGAAAATCAAGTGTACATGATTTTTCATTCCTTGTGGTTAGATTTTGATTTTAGAGAAATTTAGAAATAGTTAAGTCGCTGCATTCGACCACGGCCACGTGGTTGTAGGAATTTCATTCCTTGTGGCAGAGGTTTCGTCCTTCGATGTGAATAGGAATTTCTGGGAAAAGGAAAAACAAATATATAATCATTGCAAAAGAATTGCATTGCATCACGACTAAAGCAGTAGTGCTTTGGATAATCAATCCAGAAAATTAACAGAAACAACAATAAAAGACATGTCGTATACAGTGAATGTCTTGTTTTCAGTTTGAGCGCATATTAATAAGCCTCCAGGTTGATAATAATAACGAAATACAATAAAATTTATTAATATAAACTGCTAACTGTATCCCTCAAATGCCGCCGTAGCGTTAGCACGGGCACTCTACTAGTAGGATGAAACAATATCCATTGCCACCATTATATTAGCCTTGTGCAGTCTTCTTTCTGATGCCTCAATTGATCAATCACCCCAAGGTGTCCATAAAAACTAAAAAGATGTTTTGTTGCTGAGAATAATTTTAGCAAATAAATCATTTAGTGGATACAATGTAGAGTTGTAGACTACATAAATAGTATTGAGAACTCAAGACAGTAAAATCAACATTTACTGTACCACGACAGAAAAACAGTAACAAATTCTATAATTTCAGGAGGAAATGCAACATTTGAATCCTTGCTTCCAAAGAAGAAATCTTAAAGAGTGAAAATGTTAAATATTCTTTTTTGTTCCAAAGGAGCATGTGAAGAGCCATACCACAGTCATGGTTGTAGAAAGAGGGGAGCATATAAACAGCATTGGCGACAGACGCATCACATGCTACTGAGGCTGCCGCTGAGGACAGAAGATCCCCATATGAACTTGCAACCAATTCAATGCGGAATGCATGTATGCGTATATTCTTGCCAGTACATTGATGTACCAATCTTTGGTCAAAACTAATCCTGTCAAAGAAAATTAACTGGGAAAATGCGGTTGAAATAAGTACTGGATGCATTTATATGTATTGTTGCCAGTATATTAGTGTTCAGCGTTTGGTCAATTCATCATAGTTAGGTCAAGAGAAATCGGTCTAGGAAAACCGAATGGTAGATGGGACTGAAATAAGATATCAAGGATACAAGTTGTGAGTTCTTCCTGAAACGGTGAAACCCTGCCTTCCTAAAAGTGGACTCCAACGACTCGAACTCTCCCTCCATCTATAATATTCCATTGTCCATGTAAGCACCCAAAATAAGTAAATAACATTATAGACCAAGGGAAACGTGAATGGCATGCTATGTGACTTTGTTCTGAGATGACAGTAGTTACAGCAGTAAAGGAAGGGATTATGGGAAGGACAACAGCTACCTCGATAAGTGTCCCCTGGTGCAAACGAGCTGGCTGAAGTATGCCAAGACAGTCTGCACTAACAGCTCCTGATATAACCATGCAAGCTAGCCGCTTGACCATGTGTGGGTACTTGAGACCACTCGAACTTCAGAACAAAGGAGAGCAAACCTAATTAACCAAAAATGCTACCATGATAATTGCATGTGTACCGAAATGGCATCGCGATAAACATTAACAAACACAAACGTAGCCATGAGCATGATTAGAGATGCAATGAGGATGTCAGGAAGTGCACATCTACATTAAGATGAAAAGTGGGAGTACCAACATACCTGCAGTGGTCACCAAACAAAGACCAATCCACATTCTTTTCAACGTCATGGAATCCCTAAATCCATGGAAATCACTCATCCTGTGAGCTAAAACCATCGTCAGTTGCTTCAAAGAGTACTTTTATTTTGAAACAAGGAAGTGAACAACTTTATTTTATCTCACATGCCAAAGGAAACACCACACAAACAATTTAAGATGACTCACGACAAATTGTAAGCCTTTTAACCATTATAGTAAGACTTCACAATCAATGCTCCCACGAGAATAAGGCACAAATTCACATTGCATTGCTACTACAATGCTACTGGTGCACTCTCCTAAATGAAACTACAAGTGAATTGTGAACACCAGACTAACACCTACTGAATCTTGATTCTTGAACAATGGTAGAACATTTTTTTGGCCCGCCCGCTCCGCCCAAAGCCCGTAAAAAAGACTGAAATAATAATAATAAAATGTTCAAAAACAATAAATAAGAAGAATAATACTCCCTCCGTTTTCATTAATTAGCATTTTTACTAGTATACACATATTAAGGAGATTACACTTGTTATAAAATATGACAAAAATACCCTCCAATAATATCTCAAGCACAATAAACGAGATAGCCAAGTTGGTGAACATACCTATGAATGATAGGGATAGTTTGAAAAAGTTTATCTAGGGAACTGTGAAGTGAAAGTTTTATTGGAAGGAAATTTTGGTGACAAGTGTTAAGTAAAGAAAAATGAAGGGAGTAATATACAAATAAAAAAATCGAGCTTTAAACTTGGTATTGTTGGGAAGCCCGGCTCTACCCGATGCATAAACAGGTCTAGTTCTTTGCGAGAGAAACAAAACTGGTCCTTTTTTTAAACCCACATTTTTTGTTTCTTTCATCTTGGTTTGTTCAGTCTGCATTTTTCAGTAGATTAGCAGGCTATAGTTAGCAGCTCATCCATCATATGAACAGATGATCCGGATTATCTACAACAATGCAGAGAAGTACCGTAGCAACAACGTCTTATGCTACTGTGCTCTGCAGTGATGCTGTTCATGCTGTAGCATGGCGCTATGCACTTTGATAGTGTTTTTTTTTTATGATTGCTAGGGTACTCTTGCAGCGGTGCTGTACACAAACCACTGTCGAAACAACGATGGCTTTATTGTGCGAAGAAAGTACTGTAGCAATCTTACTGTTTATACTGTAGCAAGGTGCTGTGTTTTTTTTAATTATTACCTAGACCGTTTACTGTCGATTGGGCAGCCGAGATGAGCCCTAATGCTGCAGTACTGTTCTCCTCTTCCATGAACAGAAGCTAGCAGATCACACCAGCTAGTACTGCAAACACAAATGATGAGCTGCATCATTGCATGCATGCATGCAGATGCCATCAAGAGGACAAGAGCTCAAGAAGCATCCGAGACTACTTTCGATGGTAGTGTTGCAATCAGGCTTGGTCCAACACATCTGCGTCACACAAAGAACAAAACAATACTTTCATGCATCACACAAGTAACAAGCTTTGTTTTACATCAGAAGTGACGAAGCAAGGTACCGAACTACCATTTTGCAAGTTGGCAGCACGGCAAGAGACAAAATAAGCATCCAAGGCAACCTCCAAGATGCATGCAGAGAGACCAGCATGAGGCATCTGTAGTTCTGTACCTCCTATTAATCTACCTTAATGAGCTTAGCAGACATGTAGAGAGAGGCTTAAGCACAGTGGGATAGAGAAGAATATATAATTGAGAGAGCTGGGAAGGTGTTAATATATGTATGGCCTAACATGCATACTGTTGCTGACAGAGTAACAACGGCAGAAACACCAAAGTAACAGGCAAAATGCAACTCACTTGCAGATGCTGTGCTCAAGAATACAGTTATGAAGCATCCAGATCCAGGGCCCAGGGGTACTTGATTACTTAAAGAGAGATCTGTGCACGGACTAAGGTCCATTTAGAATATAGGAATTTAACCAGAAACAGTTTAATTATTTGAAATATAGAATTTACACAATTTCCGCATGAATCGGAAAGACTCCCCACGTTCCAAGTAATTAGCTACTGACGCTGTCCATTGGTGACGATGACCCAAAGATGAAGCTGCGGTAGGCCAAAAGAAAAAAAAAAGTGGAAACTTACATTGTATAATGCAACAAAATATACGAATTGTTCAGGTCTTCAAGACTCCAGTGTGTAACACATATTGGTTGTTCAAGTGATTCCAGTACAAACATATGTACAGAGCTGCATGCATGGTGATGCCACACTCATGGATAACACAAAACAAAACAAAAAAGGAAAAAAAGAGAAGAAAAATTACACTCACCTAACTAGTACTATATGTCACACTTGCTAGTCTCTTGCAGGTTACAAGAAAGAAAGATAATCAGAGTAGCATGCAGTAGATCGATCATTGATCGATCGAGTTAACTAACCAAATTAACACCGAATTACTACTAATTAAATCTTTTTTTAGATTACTTGCTCATGATCAGATGAGAAAGATCACTTGGAGATGGTGTCGTAGTAGCGGCTCCTCCTGACCTCCTCCGGCGCGATGAAGGACTCCGGGCAGAGGCCGGCGACGTTTAACACGACGTCGTCGATGGTCCACGCCTCCTCCATCCGCGTCACCACGCGCGCCGCGCCGACGTCGGCGCCGAACCGCGCCAGGTGCGCCACTGAGCTGCCGGCGTGCGCGACCACGGGGGAGCCTGGGCCGTCGACGGCGCGGTAGTCGGCGATGCGGGAGGAGACGGTGGTCTCCCAGTACATGGCGGGCGCACCGGGAGTCTGGATGCGGGTGAGCTGCGAGTCCTCGAGCCGCGCCAGCAGGCCGCTCCGCTGGCTGAAGTAGCCCGTCATGCCGTGCCGGATCACCTCCGCCGTTCCGTCGCTCCAGCTTGACAGTACCGACGGCCCCACGTCGATGCGCAGCGCGAAGAAGTCCTCGCCGTCCACCTGCTTCTCGCCGACGTGCTCCGCCGCCGAGAACACCGACGCGATCGTCACTGGGTCCAGCCCTGCCACGCACGCACGCACCGACGGTCAGCAGCTCGACAGGTGGACGCTTCTCATTGGTGCAAACTTCATACATGTACAACACTATACTACTACTTTGCTAACTTTGTTCACTACCACTTCAATGCATGTACAACTTTGCTGTACTGAATCTGAATCTGAATGCACACCTGAAACTTCAAACTTTGCATTGCATTATGTTTCTGATTTTTTGGGTTTGTCAGAGTGTAGGTTAGGTGTGCACAGTGATGGAGTATCAATGTATCATAAATGCACAAAGGTTTCATGACATGGCCTCTTTCTTACTCAGACAGCTTCATTACTGTGGAACAGTGTTCATATAGAATGCCTGTGAAGATGAGCAGGTTCAATTGCCTTGCTTTGGTATCTTTTTGGTGTCCTAGGACTGTTGTTCTTGGGAAAAGTTCAGAGGTATTGTCCTTGTGAAGTTTTAAGGTGAAGAACACCATGCAAAATACTACAAAATGGACCAAAATACTAGTGTACTTGTACCTGAGATGTAGGAACTAGGAAGTAATCAAGTATTCAAGTCACTAGTGAACTAGAGTGTGTAAGTGGAAATACTACCTTCAGACATCAGAATGGCACAAGGAAACTAACTCAGAATCTTCATATACTCTTATCAGATACACTTCTAACAATTTAGCAGCAAAGGGACAAACCATGTAAAATGGTAAGAAAAAGTTACTACATTTAGTTGAGATTATATGGATGAGAGATTCAGAGGTAAGAACATGTAGGTTCAGCTTAGTTTATTGCCCTGGTAGACACAGAGTACCGTGGAAACAGAAACCCAGTACACCTCCATAAAAAACACCTTGCCCAAAGCTCTCTCTTTGCACAGTACAAACAGCTAAGACACTCTTAGATGCCTCTAATTTTGATGCCGCACTAGTACAGGGCCTCCAACATAAAGAATTGTTCATAGTACCCCCATGGCCCCATCCCCATCTCATTTCACTCCATTTTTCCTCAGATTTGGTGAAGTTTGGTGGGTTTGCAATTACATTAACATTAAATTAATTAACTTCACCAGCATGGAGTGTGTGATCATGTAAGAATTAGTACTAATCTGACAGGAGAATATGATGTGTTTCATCCCCATGTTCATCTGGATCGGCTAATCACTTGCCAAGAAGGTACATCTGTTAATGATACCCTAATAAAGAATAGTCATTACTCTGATTGGGTTTCAAAAAGACTGAGCATTGGTTTGCTGCATGGTTTCAGAAAATAGCATGGACGAATGAACTCACTCAAATTTGTTAACATGATCACCCATGTTCACCAGAAGTTATGTTCACCAGAAGCATAACTTTCTTTGCCATGTTGAGGTAAGGGCAGCTTAAACAAAAGTCTAAATCAATTGACTTATTAGGCCAGATTGATCTAACACTCAGGACAGTTAGACCTACTCAGATATGAACTACTAGCCTGCTACTACTGCTGCTACATCCTACAATTATTTAAACTGTTTGATGAATATGAAGATTTCAAGAATCAGAATGCATGACTTGAGCATCCAAGTTTCCTATTGACAAGCTATTCAAGCTAGATTAGCTAACAATAGTATCTGAAGACTTTCAAAGGACAGTTCAATTGGTCCAATCACAATCACATAGGCCACAGTGTCATTTGGTCTCCTTCAGAGGACTGGATTAGATGTTTGTTCAGCTCAACTAGCTGTGCAGTTTCCTGAATATTCAACAGAAGGTTAGTGGTATGTTCAACACTACGCAAATGATGTGTTGAGCCAATTTATCTTAGTCAACTTCAACCATCAAAGAAGATCACTAGGATGCTAGTCTCTCACAGATTTCAGATACAAATTAACAACTATCCATTTGCCAAATTGCCCAAGATATGCATGAACAAATGCACCAATTTTTGCAAGTCAATCCATAACCATTGTTACTTAGCAGGAGGCAGTGGTCTACACATTTAGACATGCATACCAACTGGACAATTTGAGAGGAAGGTTATAAGAGTTAAGACCATGAAGGATGAACTCTCTCTCTCTGTGTGTCTCTAAAGCAACATCAACAGTGATGATATCATATCAGGTAATGTGAGGCAGCAATCTCAGATCCCGAGGTGCACACTGCGAATACATGCATGCCATATCTGTTTTTTTTTTTCCACCCCAAAGATTCTTTCACATATCTAAATGCCCCTCTTGTTCACCCCCTTTTTGTGCCATGAACACTCCCACTTCTAGCACACAAATTAAAGCGCAAAGGCAAAGGCGAATTCAGCAAAGCAATCTAAAAAAGCAAAGCAAAGAAAGCAACAATGTCTACGTATGCGCGCGTGCATACACCTCACATCACTTTTAGCTTAGTAGTATATACTTCGGCCGCTCTCAAATACTTGGCATTTTTAACCGAAAACCTTTTTTATGATTACTTGGTACTTTTTCATTGAAGAAGTATACATTCCTAAATTACCCCTACTATATATACACATCTCCCCAATTTTACTACTACGTTCTTTGGAGCTACTCTCTCCGTTCTTTAGATGCCATTTTAAAATACATTCTCAGCCTTTTAAATCTTTGATTACTGGTATATACAAAAGTATTTGAATTTGTAACTTGGAAATGATACTATTAGATTTATCATAAAACATACTTTCATATCATTATATTTTTAATAATTTCTATTAACATATAATAAAAAAAGTAATGATCAAGGTGGTGTAGTGGAGATCGTATCTGTCCAAAATGATAAGTGAAAAATAACGTGCGGTAATACTTAACTAGATGTGTGTGTGCTCCCCACATTACTGGAGGGTATTTTGGCCATATTATATAAAGGCATAAAGCATAATTACCTTTTTTTTTTTTTTATAGAAGGCTTGCACCCATTTCCATTAAGGAAACAACATTACACGCATAATTACCTTGGCATGGTTAATTTGTTGTGAGTGTCAAAGAATTTGAGAATAAGTGGAGTACTTTCTTGTCATCATTTTATACTAGTGCATACCTACCTTGTATACCTACGCTATTGTATGTATACGGTCATGTTGATTTTGATGAGTAATAATAAAAAAAAAGTAAGAAAAGATAATTAGATTGAAGGGGAACTAATCACAATGCCAATGCCAGGGGCATGCAGTGCCAACCTGGAGCGCGCGCCGGAGGGGTCGCGCGCCGCCGCCGCGGGCGGCGTGGGCGCCGAGCCATGGCGTGCGGCGCCACGCCACGCGGCCGTCGCAGCCTGCGGCGACGGCGTGCCCGGCCACGGCCATCTCGACGAGCCACATGTCCGGCACGAGCTGCCAGGCCACGAAGCACCCCTCGTGGCCGCCGGCCGCGCCGCCACCGCCGCCGGGCTCCTGCGCCATGGCCATCCGCACCCTCCCCGCCGCGTACATGCTCTTCACCGCGCCCTCGATCTTGGCGCACCCCGTCGTCGCCCGGAACTGCTCGATTATGTACTGCGCCGACGACGCCACCTGCACACGCGCACACGCATAAACGCAAGAATTCGAAGAGAAGAGAGCAAGCGACAGGACATGGCTATGCAGCTCGGCGCACGTACGTGGCGTGGGTGGCGCGGGAGGACGGGGAAGGGGGAGAGCGGGCATGCGAGGACGGAGAGGAGGACGCGGAGGTCGGCGGAGGGGCGTCCGCCGCCGCCGCCGCCGCCGCCGCCGGAGAGGAAGCGGAGGGGGATGCGCGCCCGGGCCCACCGGTGGAGCGCGGCGTGGAGGCCGGTCTTCCGCCGCTCCCGCGCCGCCTCCTCCTCGCCTCCGCCCGGCTCCTCCGCCAGCGTGGCCAGCGGCGGCGCCATGGACGCCCTCGGTGCTCTGCTTCTTGGATTCCTCTTCTTGCCAATGCGTTTGCTTTCCTACTGTCTTGGACTCTTAGTGGTCACACTGCTTGAGAGAGCTTGCTTGCTGCTCCTGTTGGACCTCTTGTTTCAACTTACAAGGAGAGGAGAGGGAAGAGAACTGGTTAAGAGGAGGCATTGCTTGTTTGGCCGCGGGCCCAGCAGGGCGGGTGTGGGGCCCACCTGCAGTGAGTGTGGGGGTGTGCTTGTGTGTATGGAAGGTGGGGCCATGGTTTAGGGAGCTTTGAAGGGAGGCAAGAGTTGGAGAGAGAGAGAGAGAGTGGGGGTTGGGGAAGGGTCAAGATCTTGTTGGGCTTGAGAAATGGGAGGTGCTGTGCAGACTGTGCTGCTGGTATTGGACTGAATTTTGGTGGCTCGAAGACTCGGGAGTTTGTTTGCAAGTATCAGTCTAGGGACTACTCCCTCTTGTCCTGGTTTGGTTTCTGACAACCGTGTCAGGTACCGATAAACAGTGTAACAAACAGTATATGAATAGACACTGACCTATGATTAGCCTCAATTAGTATGACGTCGCAGCTAAGTGTGAGAACCAAGAAGAATAATGACCAACAGTGACATTTCAGTTTAGCAACAAGAACTTGCTGTTGATGTGGTAACTCTTCTTGACTGATGCCCACCTGACCTGAGCTTCTATGTAATCGTTGGCTGATCTGATCAGTCGTGTCAAGTCATGGCTCCTGAATGATATGGAGTTCTCAACCCCATCACAACTACCACATCACATTACATTGCAGGCCGTTTCCTTCAGATGATGGCAGAATGAAGGCGACTCTGCAACTCTTGCCGTAGTGGCACACATTCTACACATTCTTTACAGAGAGGTGCAGCCTGCCGTGCGTGCGTTGATTTTTGTTTTGCTTGTGTTGGATGCAGAAAGTGGAGAGTATTGAGGGTGACTTGGTAACTAGATGTACACCTTACCTACTACTTTATTCTGTATTGGCATGCATTAGGAGTTCATTTTGTACTGAAGAAGAATCCAAGCTTTTACCTTTTTTGTTCTTTGTAGGACGAAGAGTCATGGAGTTCAAGAACTAAAGATCAAGAAAAGAGTGACCTTGTCTGCATTTTTTCTTTGAAAGAGTTGAAGATAGGTCTTTCGAAGAAAAAAGAATTTACGAAGCAATACACCTCGATGGGAGTCGGAGTCTTGTATAACAACAAACTACCTTAGCCGCTGAGTTCTGACCCTGCTGGAACGACTTATTGGCGTGTTAATTCATGGGGGCCTCCCAGGGATATATCATCTATGACTGCTTCCAGGCCTTTTTTATGTGGCATTTATCATGATCCTGTGGACCTCAGGAACCTCGCTGACAAGTCAATTCAGCCCTTTGTTTCCCCTCCTTTTCTGGTTCCTAATGATTTCAAGCTATGTGAGCCGTACACTGATTTCATATGGTGATGTCAGTACTAAAACGCCATGGCTCATTTCTGAGACAGAGAGCCTCCTACATATAATTGCTTGGGCTCAGGCTGCCCTAGCAATTATCAGGGATCAATTCAATTGGTGCCTATATTGTTTTTCCCTGCCACTAAGCTGTTCAATCACAGGAGTCTCATGCATGTTTTGTATTTTAATCCTTGTTGTATATGCAGCCAATTCAGTACTAAATGAGAGAAGGATATGATACTTTCTGATTCATTAGAGAGAGAAAGAGAAATACCGGTAGTTGTAGCTTGCAAACCTTACCCAGGACCAGGAAGGCAGGGATGCTATCAACTACTTGCATTGCATACTAAGCAAGAGGATGCAATGGGGCCAGAGTTTCAGTTTCAGGGTTATTGTCACAATTGATGACTGGGTTGCTGTCACTTGAGCCCTTGCATGTACTGATCCACATAAGCAAACTGTTAATGAGGTTGTTTTCCTATGATGCAGGCATTAGGATATGATTTTTATAAGTTCAAGGCCAACAGTCTTGCAAGAGCATGCCATTTTCTTGTTACCAGAGGTGTTGGTTGGCAAGAGAAAAAGTGTTGGGATACGGATAGGCTACACCAGTGTGCAATAAAAAAATTTACAGCGTAAATCAGGAAACCATGCGAACAAGAGATCAAAGATCGTTACCACTAGACGCGTAGTGCAGAGAAAGAAGAGTTAGAGCAGCCCAGTCCAACGTCGTGCACTTCGATGTTGTGGAAGTAGCCGATCGTCCAACGTCCTTGGCCGCCGATCATATCCTCAAGTATCCTCTCTCATTCCTTACGTACGTCACGGATCATCTTTGATCAACGCAGCAGCGTCTGTACGGTATCCACACATCCAGTGGTGGAATGTCGTGCGCCGGTGTGCAGGGACGGAGCATGGCCTCGGTCAACTTGGGCCGTGGCCCCCCAGCATTTCAGAAGAAAAAAATAACAGCATGTATGCAGTTCACAACCAGCCCAATTTCGTTAGATCAGGTCCATCTAGAAGACCCGTTGTTGTTTCTTGCTACTAGTTACGATACTACTTAGCGAGACATCGACTTCAATTGTGTGGCGGCAAAGCACGGAAGTAGCAGATGAGGTGACGAGACGCTGGCCGCTGGTGCGTTGCGGGCTTGCCGTGACCAGGTCTGGCGGTGATGACATATGCGCAACCAACGACCGGAGAGCCAAATTTGTGCGCCGCGCACGGCGTGCAGCCAATAGTGAGCAGTGTGCTTCTGAATTTGCTTTGATCTTTGGCCCCCCTTGAGATTTTGCTCAAACTCCGTCACTACCAGTGTGCTAGTACTAGCACGTACGACAGGGCCTTCAGGGAGGTGAATAGGGTTTCGATGGGTTGTGCAATATCAACCCAAAAGTCCCTACGCCTTCCCTTATAAAGAACCCCTAATGAATCGCTACGTTAGAAACCCATTATGACTCTTAGTCATGTACGGATTATAATCCGATTTAAACCTCTAACGGATCCAATTCGAACTAGTTTGTTCTAACCCAATAAGTGTGTGATCCTATAGGTTCATGCGTAATCGCCTGTGACCCAGAAACTCCTTTCCAATCCACAAGTCGGTAGCGGTTCTTAACAGGGCATAGTGACCTTCGAATACACATAAAGATCATATCGGACGAACCTTTATAAAGCTCATATACTGATCCCTTTGCCTTATGATACCAGATCAAACTCAATGTGAGATATGTGTCATCCTATGATTGCTCGATCCTTCACTCGATTTTGTAGTGGATTACTTAGTTGTAGTTGACTCATCAACCATATTTGGCGTGACCATGCACTTCCTTAATTTCGTTCAAAGTTTTGGATCAAGTATGAATTTAAAATCTAAAACTTTTGCAAAAATTAATGCTCCAAGGGGTTTTGATCCGCCATGGAAAACAACAACAAGACCTTGCCTCGGGACGATCGTCTCTTATTTTTTTCCGATTGAGTGCATTCATTGTATTGAGTCCAATAAATGACCGAGCCTCGGGCATAACTTTTGTCTTTGGCGACTGCTCAATCCTAGTGTCACTCTTAGCTTCAAGTGGATACGTTCTTTCACGAGTTCTATCCCTTTCTTGCATGGAGGTGACCAAACTTTATGCTAGAACATACAAAGTAAGCATAAATTGGTACTAACCATATATTTGTTCTCATGTTGACCCAAAGACTGCTATCACTTTTAATAGCTGTGACGTTGAGCAGATTATTGGAGGCATATCTGGCATGGCTCGAAAATGCTTTCATACCTCTCGTGTTCTATAGCCTCCTATGTCTATAAGAGTAACCGTTGTACATCAAACCGACCTTGAGATCATCTTTTTATTACTAATATATAGTGAATATGCTATGGATATTGTCATTTGGTCTCCTTGGTGTTCCTCATGCCTACTTCAATTGATCACATTCACTCTATTAGAAATGGGTGAAATGATAGTGAATAAATGCAGAATTGCTTGGTAAATCATCATCAATGCGCTGTGCTTTTGTTTTGACGCTTTTAATAGCAAAAATAATGCGCTGGTCTCACCTAGTGGGAATCGAACAGTTGCTCGTCAGAAAACAACGAACGCACCTTGCCATTGGAACGTCTTTGGCCTTTTGTTTATGTAATCGTTTTACTCTCTTTAACCTTCTTTCTTGCCCCATCTAATTTTATCCCAAGTCACACCGTTCGGATACCCACACCACTCCAAGAATGTGCCGGGATACCCACGCCACTCAAGAACAAAGCTTGTGCCCCGCCGCCACCCGAAGAACGAGCTGGTGCCGCCGCCACTCAGCGGCAAGAAAGTCGGTGCCGCCGCCTCCACGCTGAAGAACGCCCGACGGCACCGGCGCCGGCGTGGACTTCTCGCCTCCCACCGAGCTCGTACACCGGCACTTTCGGCGGCGGCCGGCGACGTCAGCCGCCCGGCCGCGTGCCCAATCGATACGTGTACACAAAGGAGGATGGAAGGTGTGTTGGGCTGCGTTATGGAAATTCCTTTTTCTACCTTGCATTGCATGCCGATAATCGTGATTGGAGTAGTATGAATAGCTTCCTTGATTCTTGAACAGAACATAACATGTCTATAGTTTTGCATTTATTTCTTCTCAAGACTTAGATCTGTCATTCTTTAACCTCAAGAAATCCTAAAAGATCATATAAATCCACCCCTCTCCCTTTAAAATTCTCGCTTTTCAACCGAGAAAAAATTCAGATTTCATGAAAACAATTCCATTGTTCTTCGTATATAGTATGGTTGTGTTAGTTCTAAGTTAGTCATATTAGTAATTGGATTGTCAATGTATAAGACAATTCAAGAATTGTAAAGAGAGTCGTTTCTGTTTTGGCTTAAAGCGAGTTTGTTTTGCTAGTAGTCGAGTCCGTTTCAAGACACGACTTGAATCTGTAGCAATTCGAAATAGAGTCAAATTTGTAAACTTTTAGTCTATATAAGAAAGCAAAAACACAAAAAGACTGCAAGTTTGCAGCGCCAAATTTAAGAGTGCTCTGTGATCTTGTTTTCGATTACTTCCATCGTGATTTCGTTTTAGTTTCGGTCCGAGTTCACGATTGATACCATTTCAGTGAAAAGAATAGGTAGAACCGAGAGTTTTATCTCCACATATTCAGATGTTATGCCACTTCCTTTTTTATGTTGCAACCTATCCATATCTTACCACTAACCCCGCTTATTAGAGCGGTTTGATTTTCAAATGTAAGTTGAACTAACTCTGACGTTTGATTTTAAGTAGCCCTTTCTTTTGCCTCGCTTGAAGTATGAAACCGATGGGCTATTATATTGTGTGATATATTCTTCCTCTTGTCATGAGATGCATTGGTATATGTTTAGCATCTAAATTGCTCCATTCCGTTCTATAACTAATTCACTGATGCTTCGCCAGGTTCTGCAAACGAATCCACATGTTTCTAGACAAACTACTGGTGCCGATCACCAAGCTTTGCACTCAACACGGACGGCGGCGGACGGCGAGGAGGTGTGAGGCGAGAGGCGATGTGCGCTCTGGTTGTTCCAAAGATCACCTTGTGCGCCAAATCGCAAGCCGCACTCGCGCGACCATTCCTCTCAGACCGCCGGGTGTCGGGTGCCACCGAGTTAATTACTAGCTTATTGCCACGCCTTGTTGTTAATATGAATCTTTCTTCTCGGTTGATGTTTGCACGGCGCGAAGCATGGCCGCTTCTTTCTCGTGGAGTCTTGGTCCGAATCTTGTTTCTTGTTTGCTAGCTCTTGGTGAATCATGTGAAGCCTTGTATGTGCATCATTGAAAAGCAAATTAGATATGGGTTTGTTGGTTCGGATTAATTCAGTTTCTTTCTCGCATAATCATGAAGAATTCCACACTAGTTCATGGCTAAGATGCTAAAAGTGCAATGTTTTTGGCATATATGGAAACTAGATGTTGCGATTAACACTCTAAAGTTTGGTTGGACATTTAATTAACCATATTTGTTTTGCTTGATGTAGCGGGAGAAACAAGTGAACCTTACTTAAATTTTACCATTAGCTTACACCACTAGGCTTCTGACATTGTCACTAAAGGAAAGAAAAATAAAATCTAAATTTAGAGACAAATAAATTATTTTTGCCAATCTATTCAGTCATGTTACAAGTCAACCTTCATTTACATAGTTTAGTTAAATTGTACTAATCAGATGCTTTCATTTTAGATTTTCAATCTAAGCTTAATGAATTGTGGCAGAATCTAATTTTGTAATTTCAATCTAAGTATCCCTTGCATATTTTATCAATTTTTTGAACCTAAGCTTCATGTCTTTGGAAAAATGTGGAATTACAAACTGATATGTTTTGCTTTCATTAGTACAACATATCAAAGGGCAATGGATCGAGGTTGGATGAGTAAAGCAAGATCAAGTGCTGCTTATAAACATGGTGTCGAGCAATTCTTATCTTTTGCATTTCGTGATGTTCCACGTGGTGATAAAATCCTTTGCCCTTGCGTAAATTGTGCAAATAGAGCAACACAGAATTACGATGAAGTTAAAACCCACCTGAGGTGTGATGGTATTCTTCAAGGTTATACTAAATGGGTTTGCCATGGAGAGGAATATAATTCACCATCATTTGCATTTGCTCACATATCGGATAACACTAGTAATTTGCCTATTCCTGGTGTTACAAGGAATACTGCTGTAGAAGATGGCCATGGAAGATTGGATGACATGCATGGACTCCTAAATGCTGCATTTGTTATGGCTGACAGCTATGAATCACTATCAAGCACATCTGATGGTGAACTAGACGGTGTTCAGTTTGAATTTGCTAATATGGAACCTAATGTGGTTGAGGATGGGAATACTGCATGTGAAGATGTTGATACAAGGAAGGAACAAGATACATATGCAAGCTTCTTCAAAGATGCAAACACAAAGTTATACCATGGATGTGAAACATTTTCTAGGTTGTCATTTCTACTCACCTTATATCACCTAAAATTCTTACATGGATGGTCACAAGAATCATTCTGTAGCTTCTTGGTGTATTATCGATGCACTTCCTCATGAGGCAAATCTACCAAAGAAATACTATGAAGCAAAAAAAATCATCCGTGGTTTAGGGCTTGACTATGAGAAAACCCATGCATGCCCTAAAGACTGCATGCTTTTTCGAGGTGAAAGAGCTAACCAAGAGTCTTGCCATGTGTGCGGTACTCTCGTTGGGTGATGATGACAAGAAACGCTCTCAACCGAACCTCAAAAGAAGAAGAAACCAGCAAAGGTGTTGCGTTATTTCCGTTGATACCAAGAATCCAAAGGCTCTTTGCAACTAACAAAACATCGATGACATGCGTTGGCATGATGAGGGTCGCACTAAAGATGGATTGCTACGACATCCGGTGATGGCGATCTTGGAAAGATTTGGATGTCAGATATCCTGAATTTTCGCGGATGCTCGTAATGTACGCCTTGGTCTTGCAAGCGATGGATTTAACCCTTACCGGAACATGAGTTCAAAGCATAGTACTTGGCCAGTGATGCTTATTCCTTACAACCTACCACCTTGGATTTGCATGAAACAAACATCTTTAATTTTGTCAATGATCATCCCTGGACCACATTCCCCTGGGAATGATATTGATGTATATTTGCAGCCACTGATCGATGAGCTCTTACAACTATGGGAGGGTGTGCAAACATTTGACGCTTCTTCACAGGAGAAATTTTCTCTCCGAGCTCTACTACTATGGACTTTGAATGATTTTCCTGCATTAGCTTACCTATATGGTTGGAGTACAAGTGGTAAATATGCATGTCCATCTTGTGCTGTATCTACAAAATCATTTCGCCTAAAGAAGGGTTCAAAATTTTGTTATATGGGTCATCGTCGATGGTTGCCACAGGGTCATTTGTATCGAAGTCGAAAGAGGCAGTTTGATGGCACTGAAGAGGCGGAACTTGCACCTAAATCTTTGAGTGGTAGCTCACTTTGAGAATGTTGCAGGTAGAGTGTTTGTGTTAGGAAAAAAGGTCAATGTAGCAAAAAAAAGGAAAGGTGAAAAGAAACCTGAGGATTGGTTCAAAAAGAGGTCAATATTCTTCACTCTACCATATTGGGAGCACAACATGTTAAGGCACAATCTAGATGTAATGCATATAGAGAAAAATATCTGTGACAATTTTATTGGAACATTATTGGATATCGATAGTAAAACAAAAGATGACCTTAATGCACGACTTGACTTGAAAGAAATTGGAATCAGACCTGAACTTCATCCTGTCGTAGATGATAAAGGAAAACAATTATTGCCCCCTGCACCTTTTACTATGTCTAGAGAAAAGAAGGAGATTCTTTGTTCAGTAATTAAGAACATTAGGACTCCCGATGGTTATGCATCAAACGTTTCTAGGTGTGTCAACATGAAAGAATGTACATTGAATGGTCTCAAAAGTCATGATTGTCATGTTATACTAGAAGACATTCTTCCGATAGCACTTCGATCTTGTTACCCCAGCAAAGAAGTCATGACAATAGTTATTGAACTGGCTAATTTCTTCAAGAAGTTATGCTCCAAAGTGTTAGATGTCTCTGAGCTTGACAAACTTCAAGAGAGTATTGTGATGACACTTTGTAATATGGAAAGAATTTTCTTCCATCCTTTTTCTTGTCATGGTGCATTTAATGGTGCACTTGGTTGAAGAAGTTAAACTTGGTGGTCCAGGCACCAGGTGGATGTATCCTCTAGAAAGGTATGAAACTTTGCTTTGTTTTTTAGCTTAAGTAATTCATAGAAATAAAATTCTTGCTTAATTATATGTAGATCATTTGTTCGGCTAAAAGCGCTTCTGCGCAACTGAGCTTATCCAGAAGGTTCTATTGCTGAAGGATATCTTGCTGAAGAATGCTTGACCTTTTGTTCAAGATTTCTAGAAGGAACTACACGTTTTACAAGACAATCTAGGAACCCTGATCCTTCGGACAAGATAAAGGACTTGTATATGTTTGGTAGTGCTGGTGAACCAATTGGAAAGGCTATCACAAGAGGCCGATTGATAATCAGACTTCTTCTTCAAGCACATCGATATGTCTTGCGACACTGTGATGAGCTTGAAGATTTTCGCAAGTGTGTATTACTACCATCTTTTACTTATTTTGTTTTACACAACTTGGTGAAATGACATTGCACAATTGGTCTGATTGTTGCAGAGAATTTGTGGATCAAAAGAAGAGTCACTCAGCTAATTTGACAGATGCTGACATCGACAAGTTGATTAATAGACACTTTCCTGACTGGTTGGAACAAAAGGTACAATTGACCATGTATCTATACTACGAATTTACATAGACAACTAAATGTAACTACTCTTGCATACATGTTTTACAAAATGATGGACTGGGCATCACTAAAAGATAAGAGCATTGGTCGCAAAGCCAAACAAATGTGGTGTGCGCTATAGTGGCTATATCATTAATGGTTTGATTCCACACTATGAGTCGTGAGACGGGCATGTCACACAAAATAGTGGTGTAGTGAATATTGCGATGATGGGGTTAATTATTATGGTAGATTATCGACATTATGGAGTTGTCATACAAAGATTACAAGGTGGTGCTCTTCAAATGTGATTGGTATGATGTTTATCACCGAAATGGCATAAAAAGATGAATTTGGATTCACTCTCATTAACTTCTCTAGGAAAATACACAGGAGAGAAGCTAGAGCATGATCCTTTGTCTTTTCTTCCCAAGTGGAACAAGTTTTTATGTAGAAGATGAACAATCATCAAATGAAGCAGATTAGAAACATTTGTTGTAATTTCTTTTATGTCTGTCAATGACATGTATTTAGAAAGTTTTTCTGCAGATCACATTTTGTGCTAAATTTGGTTTTACCATAGACAATGGGCATATACATCTTTTTACTATATACATAGGTACTTCATTTGATTTCTTTTCAAATATTTTATGATTATACCAATCGATCTTCTTTGTGAAAAGTGATACTGTGAAGATCGTGCATTTCAGTCACAAGATCCGCTTTTCTAGTCCATGATATAACCAAATTGGATGGATCTTCCACCCGTTTAGCTAAGAAATAATATGGATCAACACATGTCCCTCCCCGCCATGTCTCCTCCAACTCAGGCAAGCTACGAGCACCTCCTCACCACCCCACCCTCTTTCAAGCCGATGGTGGCGCCACCGCCACCACCTCACCGTCCCTCTATCCATTGTCCACCCTAATATTCCATTGGTGAGAGTGTCGCCGCCCATCGCCACCACCACCTCCCACCGCGGAACCGGCGCCCACGTTGGTACCCTTGGATGTGCTAGGATGTTCTTTACTGCTTGTATGC
Source organism: Ampelocalamus luodianensis (assembly GCA_036346255.1). NCBI lineage: Eukaryota > Viridiplantae > Streptophyta > Magnoliopsida > Poales > Poaceae > Ampelocalamus > Ampelocalamus luodianensis. Next base: position 14,520,106 of record CM070636.1, on the reverse strand, counting down.
ATGGCGGTCAACGCCACGATGGATTTGTACTATCCATGATGGCATTGTTCACCACCGATGCCGTTGTGCCAAGTCACCGATCGAGAATTATATAACTTCACCAACAAAGACATCAACTATATATAACGTGCTGTAATTATATATCATCGAGCATATTAAAGGATATTATTGTTCATGTATTTATGTTGGCGTTTTATTAGATATCCATTTTTCTAATTTATCGATAACTTCTTGGTATTCTATTAAATACGAATATGATATTAATTATCTCGTATCATAACACATGTCTTATGAAAAATTTCATAAACAAATATAAATTTAATCTAGAAAATATCAACACATACAGATATTTTACAAATACATGATCAGACAGATATTATGTGACTCGTTTTAAGTTTTTCACCCGCTAGATATTGCAGCAAAATACTTGCTGCTTTGGCGCACTATTTTCTTAGTTTTGCCGCTTAAGAAAACTTCCCCGCCATTTCCTTTGGAAAATTTTTCCACCTCCCCACTTCTTTGACATCCCAACCGAACTGGCCGGTGCTGTGCCTCCCCACGCACAGAGCAGGTGCTCCCTCAAAATCGTTGATGTTGTGCCTCCCCCCACGCAGCGCAGGTGCTCCCTCAAATCGCCAGTGGTCTGCCTCCCCACGCAAGTGCTCCCCCAAATCGCCGGTGCTTCGCCTCCCCCACGCAGGTCCTCCCTCAAATAGCCGGTGCTGTGCCTCCCCAACATAGGTGCTCCCTCAAATCCCCATCTCCTGGCCGGTGCTGTGCCTCTCCCCCCACGCAAGTGCTCCCTCAAATCCCCTTCTCCTGGCTGGTGTTGTGCCTCCGCTTGCCTCCCCGTGCGTGCTCTCCGTTTGCCTTGGATCCTTCATACTCTCGGAATTTGACGGGGGGTTGTTGTGCTACCGTGTGGTTGTGCAGGTGCTGTACTGGCTCTCAGGCCTCACCTGCAACGACGAGAATTTCATCATCAGGTCCAGCGCCAGGCTGCCTGCTGCCGCAGCGTCGCCCTCATTGTGCCTGACACCTCCCCACGTACGTTAAACTTAAACCCCTCTCTAGCCGGGTTCTATTTCTGGGGTTTATGTATGTCTGCCACATCCAATTTGGAGTGGAATACTAGAATGTTGTGGGAAGCATGGTCGGAGCACTGTAAGGTTACAATTTTTTTGGCTGAATTTTTGTGGCTTGCGCTTTGAGAATTGGAAGATCTCCCGTGAGAGAGATCTTAGGGTGTGTGCATATATCTCTACTTGTCACGGGCTCACGGTGAGTGTTTGTATGGGTTTGTCAAACTGCTCTGGGATAAGTCAGGGAAGCTGCGACTGACAAGGAGAAACTGTGAGTGGTGTGAACTTTGCATGTCAAATTTCCATTGAAAATGACCACCGAGACCTCCTTTTTGCATTAAGCCAGAGTTAGTTGTTCTACTTTGATATGTTTGGCATGTAACTGGTTCCTACGCAAAGTGCTAGGATAAGAATCATACTTGCTTGAAGTTATTTGTAAGTAAACTTTTGAAATCGCTAGATCTCATCAGATTGTTGTCGAATGAGATTGAAGGATTACGTTCTGTTTGGACTTGGGGATGTACTCATGTATAAAGTGTTGTATGGAGAGTATGGACTACAGAGTGTCTATGTGACAATTGGGTTGTGCCAATGGTCGCAGTGCACAGTTCTTGTGATACTCTACCGATTATTTATTGTTGATTAGGCTTATGTAATTATGTTTGTGTTTGCTGAACACTGAAAGTGCAAAACTTAAAGGCAGCATGCAGTCATATATGACAATAAAACTGACGAAATAGTAGTAAATCACACAATGGGGTCCATGTTTCAATCCCACAGTGTCCATCCAACACATATTTGTTGTATGACCTACATGACCAGCTGGTGTGATTTAGATTGAACTGAAAGAACTTCAGTGACCTGTTCCTCTGGTCTATGTTTCCTTTTTTCATGACATATGTACAAGAAGTGTTTTATCTCTATTAGCTGATTCATGATTTGCAACTAAAAGAAAGATGTACTGATTATTGTTCTTTAACTTGTAGTTACAGAGCATAGAGTTCTCTAAACAATTTGCAACTCATATGACTGTGTGGCCTATGCATATATTTACCTGTCATTAGATTGTTGGTTGACTTCCGAAATTTTCTTTGCTTTAGCAAAGATATTATGGCCAGGACACCTAGACGATTGCGAAACTTGAACTTTGCAACACAAGATGCAGAAAATGTGCAACTTCATGAAGATAATTTACAAGGTCCTCCAGAGATTGATAACATATTACCAAAGAGGCCTCATGAATCTATTAGGCCAATAAAGATTATATGTAAGTTTTGTAACTTATTTTTCAAATATATACATAAGTGTGATTAATTTGCATTGTGATACGCACTATTGTGCTATTCCTACATGCAGGGCCAAATGGAGATGTGCGGCAGATTCTAGGGGAATTTCGAGTTAGAAATTTGTTGCAATTAGACGGAGGAAAGATAATTGTGGAGACTGATGAAAATGGTGTTCCAAACGAAAGGTCAGCTTCCATCCTTGGCCAATATCTTGGCCAGCTAGCAGAGAATTCAACATTTGCACCATTGAACATTCCTAGATGGGACAACGAATTGTTTGTGAAGAAAAAGGAGAACATGATCAATCATGTGGAGGTAAAATTTTCACTACATTGCACCATAAATCACTATGTTCACTTAACATGCTAACAATCAACTTTACTTGTTGAAGGAGAAATTTGTCTATCCTCCTGAGACAAAGCAGCTTACACGAGACTGGATCCTAATGACTATTAGTAAAAGGTGGAGAGTCTACAAATCTCGTTTGAAGAACAAATATTTCAATCGTCATGAGAGGTCTTTGGATGAAATTTTGAAAAATATTCCAAAAGGTGTTAATGCACATCAATGGGAAGCTCTTATTGGAATGTGGTGTCAGGATTCACACGCGGTGATGTCTTCATTTTCTCATGCTTCAACTAAACATTGAAATTAGTTTGCTAACATCAATATTGATCGAATTTGTTGTATTTGTAGAAATTATGTGAGAAGAACACTCGGTGTGCAAGGCAACAAAAGAACCCGCACAGCGGGAGGAAAAGCCATGCTAGGCTAAAAAGAGATGGTGATAATTGTTCTATCTCTATATTTTGTTTCTTGACCAACTAAAGGATCTTCTAACAAAAAAATTAATGAACCTTCTACTATACTTTGTTGTACAGGAAGCATTAAGGAATGCAAAGGTGCACAAGATTGACCTATGGGATGAAGCTCATAAGAAAAAGGATGGCAATTATACTAACGAGAATATGAAGACACTAATGGTATATTTCAGTCTTATGGTTACAATAAAAATAAATAGTTCATAGTATAATGACTTGTTTATTTCAATAGGATACAACTTATGAGGAATTAGCAAAAAGAAAAACAAATAACAATGGGAGCCTATCATGTAAAGATTATAGCGAAGTGTTTAAAGGTGTAATTGGAAAAGAGTCCAAACTTCGAGGGTACTATGATGATAAGTATTGGAACCAAGTAAAGGTTTCTCGGGGACTAACTTTTGTTGAGCAACTGAGCAAGAAGAAAAGCTTCAATTTGCACTACGATCAATGGGAGATAATGTAGAAGACATAAGAGATGAGGTGAAAATGATGCGTGCATTCATGGCCAAAAGTTTCTGGAGAGGATTGGAGAAATGCAATGTTAGCGCGAAAATGATGAAGTTACCATCCGAACTCCTGTTTCTTTGTCCAATGATAAATTGATGAACATTGATATATTATAGTCATATTCTCATTGCAGTTGATCTCTTTGAAAGAGTTGTTGATAATGATATCCGACATGAATCTAATAACGACCTTGAAGAATCGGATGGCAATGCGCATGCTCCATCGAATACTATGCGGTGATGCGGTGGTTTTTCATTTATTTTCTTCATTGATAAATTTAAATGCAAGTTTTGCTAATGTTTTAAAACTATCGTTGTAGCAATTGCGTCTCGCAATTGTAATAGAAGCTGAAGAGGGTTATGCCAATTCATCTTTACAACATGAACACATGATTGCTAAGGTGTGTGAAGAAATTTTCACTCAGCTATCAAACTATGCTCATTCTCACTATAAGTTTACTTACAACTGAACTGAACTTCAATTGTAGATAGCACATACTGAAAATTGTGTTGAAGCCAATCGAGTTGTCTTTGAATCGCACTTACTGCGTGAGCGAGTTACTAACCAGGTATATGCAAACTGCAAATCAAAATTACTGCAGTTGTATTGTTTTGTACAATATTATTACCGATTTTGTTTATGCATTCACTGATCTTCCTTATTTAAATTATGTCTGTCACATCTCACATGTACCTCAAAGAATGGAAGTACTAGAATATAGTTGGTACAATTCAATATGTGATGTTCCTAGTTTTTTTATAAAATAAACCCTTTACAAGTTCATCAATAATACATGTTGTATTTCTTTAAATGACAGGATAATATTGAAGTCTTCTTGTTTTCGACGAACCCAAGAAACAAAAATAAAGTTGTGGCCAAAGGAGGTTTAGTGAGCAAAGATAAAACATATGTGGTTGGAGGAGACATGCTTGGAGATGAATATTTTGGAGTTGCTGTTCATGCTGTTACAAATATTGGGGATGAAAGATTGCTTAGACCATATGAAAATATATGTACAGTAAGAGATGCTATTGGTTGTGTTGTTGCTTGGCCTCGGTCATATGTAAGTCCATTTTCATATAATCATTGAGTACATTCCAATGTTTGATAGTTGCTTAAACTCTATTATTCATGAAGAACTTTTGCGCTTTTCAGGTCAAAAGAGCTAAGAAAACAGCTTTAAATCGGTCACAAAACAATCTGGTATGTTACATTATTCTAATTTCATCAAATAGACTTGTCATCTTACACTTTTCTAACCAGGACATTTATTTCTTTTTCAACCGGCTTTGCAGGATAATTGAGGATTACAAAGAGAATGCAATGGAGATGGATGAGCTAGTGTATTAGTTTCTCTCTGGACAAAGCTTATGGATAGATTCCAACTATTTAGAATATTTTCCTGATGTATCTGCACCTTTTTTATATATGGATGTTTGATTCAGTTGTGAACTCCACTTGCTGTAAATTCAAATGTTTGTTGCTGCTATGAAGTGCATGCGTGCTGTGCAGATTTCTTAGTTTGCTAATTATGAGAATATGATGCTTGATGTGACGACATGTGCTCTCTGTTTTCTAGTTTTTTGGATGAGCTGGAATAATGTCTTCATATGACGTTATATGTTTCGTTTGTAGCAAAATGCACAAATCAAATTGAAATAATCCAATTAAATTCAAAATAAATTTCCTTTACAATAAGATGTCCAAAAAGACGCTTTTGCATACCTAGAGACGTATATAATGTCTCTATAGAATGTGCATAAATTGTGCGCATATGAATTGAATATATTTGTAAAAGTGTCTCTATGTTTGTTGGCACGCAAATCGGACGTGTCTATATCAGTAAAGACGTTATGTAAGTGTATATACTAAAATGTCTCTACAAACATAGACATGAATTTTAACGTCTCTGTAAAGCGTCTTATATCCTGTACACATGTTTTACAAGCGTCTCTACGGTTCTTGACACGTCCGTGGGAGGCGCCCAAGGGCGCTTTATAAAAATGGCTCTACGGTCCTCTAGAGGTGAAATAACACGTCTTTAGCCTATAGATTGGATGTCTCTACATGAATATTGTGTTGTAGTGTCAATTATCCCTATGATCAGTTCTGTTCGAGTACATGGAGACAAGCTGAAGCCTATCGCAAAACGATTCAGAACAAAGCGAGGTCCACGACCAGCCCCACAGGGTCCATGACCACTTCAACAAGGGTCACGACCATGTCTAGTTGGTCTACGACCAATCCCAGGTGACCCACGACCACCCCCCAGGTGGTCTACAACCACCCCCAGTTGGTCCACGACCACTCTCAGGTGGCTCACGACCACCCTAGGACCTCCTCCAGGACCACTCCTGGACTCCAGGACTTCTCCAGAACCACTCCCGGACTCCAGGACCTCTCCAGGACCACTCCCGGACTCCAGGACCTGAGATGATTCAGTTGTAGATAAGTTATAGTATATATCTTTTAGATGGAGTCAGTTATAATATATATCTTTTAATTGAGTCGGTTGTAATATTTTCATAACTGTATTAGGAAAGAATCTTTACATGAGTTAAAGATAGAATCGGCCTTAAGCCGTAATTGAGTTAGTCGCACCCGTAGGTGCCAATATAAGACCAGGGCATCGCCCATTGTAAAGAAAGAATTTTTAGAAAAAATACATAAAAGTTATGGCGACTTTGTGGCGCAATATCCTACGTGTTTTGTTGAGGTTTTCCCATCTAGGGTTTGTTGAGGTCGGAGCAAGGCAAGAACACGACGTTCTTGAGATTGCCTACCGAATCTACACGATTCAACTCGTCTAATTCGTGATCTTTGCTGCTAACAGTTTAGAGAGGCTTCGAGTTCATGCTTATAATCGTCCTTGTGATTGATTAGTGCGTGAATATCTGGACATCCATCTACATCGCTATGAGGAAGAAGGCGCTGCTGCCGTCATCTTCATCGCAAGGTTCAAGGAGGATTGAACCCGAGACGCAAGAAGAAAGACTGATTCGTTGTTTGTACCACGAAAGATCGGGCAATCCTACGCATCAGCTAGTTTTCTAGTTGATCCGTATCAGGTGGTATCAGAGCGCCAAGTTGATCGCAATGCAATTTTTTCTTGCTGCTTTCAGGATGTCAGGAGCGAGTCGAAGGGGTTCGAGTGGTTACCCCAGCGACGACTTGGGAGAACCGATCGATGATGACTTGCCACTCGCTATACGAGCACGATTCAAGGCGATCCCTGGCCACATCAAGCACCGAGAGGACGTCATTCGTGCTGATTTCAATGGAAGCATCAATGGGATGAATACGAAGATCACCAAAGTCCAAACTACGTTGAACGATCATATCACGGATGGTTTCAACAAACTGGACATTATTGTTTGTCGCCTAGAGGACAGGTTACCGTCGTCGGGAGGGGCCGGTGCCCGGCATCAAGCACCAAACTTGGTACGACGTGCGCAGTCGCATGACGACGCTCGTTACTATGTTGCTGATGATGATGACATGTCCGATGGCCGTGGAGGCTATCCACGACCACCACAGCGTAATTGTTTTGATCACCGACCAGCTGCACATGGAGGACACCGCGACGGTGGTGTTCAACGCGAGGACGATGGTATTGGCTGAATCAAAATCACCATACCGGCATTCAAAGGCAGAGCTAAGCCTGAAGCTTATCTGGAGTGGGAGATGCGTGTCAATCAAATCTTCAACAACCATAACTACTCCGAAGACAAGAAGGTTCGTGTTGCTTCAATTAAGTTCACCGAATACACTATTATTTGGTGGGATCAATTAAACCGTGTAGGAGATCGTCCACACACTTAGGAGGGGACGAAACAAGTCATGAGGACTAGATTTGTTCCAACGTACTATACCAGGACGTTGCATACAAAGCTACGTCGTCTATCTCAAGGCTCCAAGTCCGTGGATGAGTACTATCAAGAGATGCAAGTGCTCATGATTTGTACTAGTGTTCTTGAGTCCGCTGAAGCTACCATGACATGTTTCTTTGAAGGGCTGAACGACAACATGCAGAATCGTGTCGATTTGATACAGTACCACACTGTTCAAGAGTTACTTAACCAAACAGAGCGTGTTGAACAATGGGTGAGGGACAACCATCAAAGTTTGGCCGCACCAATCCATCGAGTTGGAGACGTCCAATTCAGCCAGATGGTGAAGGTGGTTCAAGTTCTCAGCCGGTTGCACCCACTAATCTGGTGGGTATACAACTTAAAGAAGCATCCAAGGCAGTAAGTACAGTAAGCAAGGAGGCATCTAGATCTGATTCTAGTGCTTTCTCCACTCTGGTCGAACATGAGATATTGAATGCTACAAGTGCAAGGGCAGAGGGCATATAAAGACAGATTGTCCAAATTCAAGACAAGTGCTTCTTGTCCAAGAAGGATATGCATCGGAGAGTGATAGTGACGATGCTGCTCATAAAAAAAAGCAATCCAAGGATTCCGACATTGAAGTGGTGTATTGTGATCCTAAAGTCGGTGTATCTTTGATGACTCACAAGGTGAATAGTGATAATACGTTGATCATCGAGAAGGGGCAGCGACGTGGTGTATTCCAAACTCAATGCATAATCAAGGGCAAACGGTGCAAGCTGATGATCGATGGAGGAAGCTACAACAATGTGATCAGCAAGGACATGGTTGATGCGCTTTCATTGACCACATGGCGTCATACTAAGCCATACTATATGCAATGGCTTTACAATGTTGGTAAGCTGAAAGTTACACATAAAGTTTCAGTACCTTTTTTAATTGATGGCTATGAAAACAAGGTGGAGTGCGACGTCGTGACTATGCACATATGTCACATATTGCTGAGGCGTCCATGGCAATTTGATCACAACGTTACACACCAAGGGAGAGCTAGTCGTTTCACACTGATGCATAGATGTGTTTTTCATTCCTTGCTGCCCAAAAGAGATGAGGAAATCACTTTTGATATTGTTATAAAGAGCAAGGATCTTTTGAAGAATACCTCGAAACCGAGGACGATTGTGCTTGAAGGGGGAGGGGATGATGTGGGCATCCCTACGACCAGTCCAGTTGTCCCTATGACCAGTTCTGTTCGGGTACATGGAGACAAGCTGAAGCCTGTCGCAAAACGATCCAAAAGGAAGCGAGGTCCACGACTAGCCCCACAGGGTCCACTACCACTTCAACAAGGATCACGACCACGTCTAGTTGGTCTACGACCAATCCAAGGTGATCCACGACCACCCCCAGGTGGCACACGACCACCCCCAGTTGGTCCACGATGACCCCCAGGTGGCTCACGACCACCCCAGGACCTCCTCCAAGACCTCTCCAGGACCACTCCCGGACTCCAAGACCTGAGATGATTCGGTTGTAGATAAGTTATAGTATATATCTTTTAGATGGAGTCAGTTATAGTATATATCTTTTAATTGAGCCGGTTGTAATCTTTCCATAACTGTATTAGGAAAGAATCTTTACGTGAGTTAGAGATAGAATCGATCTTAAGCCATGATTGAGTTGGCCGCACCTGTAGGTGCTAATATAAGGCCATGGCATCGCCCATTGTAAAGAAATAATTTTTAGAAAAGAAATATAGAAAAGTCACAGCGATTGTGGCACAATATCCTGCATGTCTTGTTGAAGTTTTCCCATCTAGGGTTTGTTGAGGTCGGAGCAAGGCAAGAACGCGACATTCTTGAGATTGCCTACCGAATCTACACGATTCAACTCGTCTAATTCGTGATCTTTGCTGCTCACGGTTTAGAGAGGTTTCGGATTCATGCTTCTAATCGTCCTTGTGGATTGATTAGTGTGTGAATATCTAGACATCCATCTACATCGCTACGAGGAAGAAGGCGCTGCTGCCATCATCTTCATCGCAAGGTTCAAGGAGGATTGAAATTGAGACGCAAGAAGAAAGACTGATCCGCTGTTGTACCGTGAAAGATCGGGCAATCCTACGCATCAGCTAGTTTTTTAGTTGATCCGTATCACGTCCCACATAATGACATAAGATCAGTGATATTTAGAATGACATCCTAAACATAAATATATAGTTTCATGAACAAGTTATGTACTTGCCAGTTGCCAATCAATATAAATGATATTTCATTCAAGGGAAGAAATATCATATTATTCAGAAGTTCATAATCATAGAAGCGATATAATCATCTCTATGATTGCCTCTAGAGCATATTACTAACAAAAAATAATGGATAAGATTGAACAAAACCATTTCTTTGCATGTATGTTTCAGTTTCTGATATATAAAAAAAAAATCCTAAACAGAGTTGAATTCAGCTAATCTCATTGGAGAGAAGAGGAATTTACATCAATTAAAGATGGATGATCAATCATCTACTCATATGTGAATATATACATAGGATAGGAATGTAATGATGTGTGTCATCATCACGTAGACCTGAGTAACAATACTACAAACTTTAGTGTTAGTGTGAATGTGATGACATTTCTTTCTCCTGCTGTTATGCAGGTATTGTTAGGCTGGAAGGATAGTTTGGCTGCAAATCTAAAGCATTTATTGGTGGTAACATGATTTAAGTTTCTTTTGATGAGCATGTCTTGCCCAATGAATGAATGGCTCCTAAATTTGTGACCTCTTACATCGATTTATTTGTGCAGTTATATGCTGTACCACTTTCGGTTACTCACTCTTTCAAGCAACCAATAGCTGTCTAATTGCTGGCCTTGAATTAACCTCTGAAAAAGGACAGAGATTAAAGACAACAGAGGAAAGATAGTTTCTGCTTCTTGACAATAACTTAGTGGAAATACTGCTTCCATGTTTGTCTGTTTATGACCACTCATTTTGTTTCACTTCTAAGCAATTATCCAAGCTGTGTTTCCAGACTGAAATGTCAGGTTTGTTTCTCTGGATAAGCAGGAATCACACCTCTGAAGACAACTTTTTGGGGACAGGATGCAAAATTTATTCATCAGGTATGAGTTCTAATATAGAAAAGGTCGATGAGGGTCACAGATAACCGTAAGATACTTTCGAAATGAGGAGTGCGTCTATGCTCTCTTGTAAGAAACTCGTAGATATGTACAAGCGCATGTGGTTGCTAATAGACCGGTGTACAATCGTCCACAAGAGTTCCCTCGGCAGTAAATGACTAGACATTCCAATGTTCCTTTGGTTTAATGTTCTCACCTGGTGTCTACATATTTGCAAATATGAACCCTTCAGAGGCTTTACTGACCTGGAAAGATTTCATTTACATGACACTGTTCTATGAACAAGAACAAATTAGGCAAGGAAAAAAAACTGGGCTTTAACTACTACAATGATTTTAAGTAATAATCTGTATATGGGCCTCCAATTATGGCCCAGTTAACTAGGATAGTAGGGTTCCTGAATGACTCCAAACTAGCCAATGGGCAGAAGTGACTAGGTGAGGTCCAAATTCAATCCAATTCAAACATTTCAGTTCGTTCTTTCTGTGGCAGAAATGAAATTGCATGAACTTTAGGTGGCAAAAACAATATTTTTCCTTTAGTTAAACTCAAATCAAGCTAAGGCTCAAACCATAAAAGTGTGAACTAGTCAAACCATTAAAGTGTGAACTAGTCATTTCAGAGCAACGAATACGATGGATTATTCATCTTGCCCCTTTTGTTGCTCGACCCAAAGATAGTGATACCATCCGGCCTAACCACCATTCGGAAAAGAGGATTTCGGTAGAAATTATAAATTTGCACATTTGCTATAATTTCTTTTTCGCTCTAAATAGGCCCATGCTTAACTCAAAAGTTAACATTCTATCCAGGGGCATCTTTGAACATCCTCCCATAATCACAGTGGTGGTTATAGGATTTCATCACGCCTCGGGCTAAATTCTAATAGACTAACATCCTAGAATTAACGTCAGTTTATACCCACAATACGACATAATAAAATAAGCCACCAATGCATCATTGACATGAAACTTTAGCTCAATGCTTCATCATAAAATATAATAAGAAAAATATGGCAAAATATAAATAATATATCATCATAGAGATACAATTTGAGTACCTAAATAATGAAGATTTCATCTTTATCCTAGCACATCATTTCTTCATCAATTATACTAAATCTGTTAGAATCAGGCCCTTATTTGTAAATGTCCATTCATTTCTAAAATTCCAAAGCATGCATGGTTTAATCTCTTTTGCCGACTGTGCATTTCTCTCTCTCAAACAAGTGGTCCATAAGACCAGTGAGAGTTTTTCTTAGACCACCCTTGAACCTCTTCGGGAGATCCTCTTGGACCTCCCTTAGAGATTTTTTCGGATCACTCCAAGAGTGTTTGGTCGGAACACTGTGGTCCCATTGGACCTCTTCGGGAGATCCTCTTGGACCACATTTGGAGATTTCTTCAGATCACTCCAAGAGAGTATGGTCAGAACACTGTGGTTAAAATAAAGTGGTCAAACCAGAGTGATCCAAATACCGTGGTTAAAGTTGTAGACCAGTGGTCGAAGCTGAAGACCAACATGTAATTAGGATCTGATAAATACTGTTTAATTACCATTAATTGGTTTTAAATTAGCAGTTACCAGTGTTGTAATGTATGCTATATTGAGCAGTTACTAAAGAGTAATGGACTCGACCCTTAAAATGATCTGGAAACGTCCAGACCAGGACTAATCATTTTTCTATTCCAATTTTTCTTCTTCTTCCTCTCTGTTCTCTTGTGCTGGAGGGTTGTGCTTTTTGAACCAAGTCGTCCATTCTCCTCAGTGTGCACCGAGAAGGAGGGTGAGCGGTATCTCCGAACCGTTGTTGCAGAGTTCACATGCACGGAGCGGCAATAAGGTTTCTGGGTAGCGTATTTGCACGACCGCTTGCTGCACTACGATGTCTACGATCTGCACTGCATCGAGTCTGCACTGCTTCCTGTTCTTCATCGACCTATACTGTAAGCTGTGTGTACGACCAGTATATTATGTTATAATCATGATATTGAGTATATTTAGAAGTGCAATGAGTTGTCTGCTGTTGATATCGTCTTATGCACATCTAGTTATATGTGATCTTTGCCTCATATTAAAATATGGAATTAAAATGTTATCCACTTTTCCAACAAAATCAACTCTTTAAAATACGTATGAATCAAAGTTAAGAACTTACGTTCATAAGTGCATTGGCAGCTCCTATTGTGATTGACAGGGCATACATGAAATTATGCATTCCGCTTGGTAGAACAACAATTCCAATATCAGACGATATCCAAAGCATTGCACCAGCCAAAAAGTAAATTTTTAGATGCCAACTTGACCGTCTAAGTCTCCTATAAAAAATTTAGAATTACACTGAGTTGAGTAAGAAAATAGAAAAATTAAACATTAAGAACATAGTCTTACATATAATACGACATATACTATCACGCTGCAGACATAGATAATGGCATGTACCTAAAAATGGAATGAGCAATAATTAGTTCATGGAAAATCCATATTATGAAATGGAGCACGAAATTATTTAAACTGATCAAAAGCATGAACTGGAGCACGAATTTCTAAGCTGATCAAAAGCATGAAATCGACCACGGGTCTTAATGCAAGAAAATTGTCACTAACTAGCATCACTTTCTGCATTCAGATTATCTTGATTCTGAACCATTGGGGTTCCTAGTTTGACCACGAAGTGTATTGGAGTTCATCTAAAGCTAGCTTAGTTCAGGCAAAGGTAGTGACCTTCAGCTACTTTAGGTTATTCAAACTTTTGGCACCTCCTACATCAATGATGATCAGTTTTATTGGATTTGTTTTATTTATCCGGGCATTTAAATTTCGTACAATAGCATATGCCTCACATGAGTTCAACTTTCCCAAAGACATAGGGCTTGTATGGTTCGAGGCCTGAGAGCCGCGCCTGAGAAAAAATGGTGCCTGAGAATAGCCTGAGAAGCAAATAATTTTTGCCTGTTCAGACAAACCTGGAGATATGGTGCTTGGTTAATGATACGTGTCTGGAGATAGAAAGGAGAGAGAAAGAACTAAAAAGAGTAACAAGAGAGAGCTGCCTACCAGGTGTTCATTTTCCACGCCTAGCTGCCAGGCCTTCATCAAGCAAGCCCCAGGCAGCCACCCGACGTAGCTCCCGGCTAGGCAAATCGCCTCAGGCCTCGAACCAAGCAGGCTCATAAATACATGATCAACATAAGGACAAACTAAATGCAAGAGACAAAAATAATACTAAAAATGCAATTTCAAAAGAAAAGAGGGAAAAGAAAACTTCACCGGTGCTATGGAGGATTGGTGCATTTCCAAATCATTTATCACGTAGAAAGAAAGTAGTGTTTGACCAAATATACAATTAACAGGGATGAGGATGAGGAGCCTTCTGCACCAGAGATACACCGCCGGCGGCGGGCGTGGAGAGTGGGGAGCCACACTATTAGGGGTGAAAACGGATCGGATAGTTTCCGACCGATCCAGACAAAAACGGATTCGAAATGTCTCGGATCGGATTTTTCTCGGATAATTTTCGGATCGGAAACGAATTCGGATTTTTTTTTCCGGAAACGGCAACGAATACGGTAGGCATGCTATCCGGCGGATACGGAAACAAATACGGATTATCCGGATAAGACGGAGTCCGGGTATCCGGATTTCGGCTCAAAAGAGGATTTCAGCCCAAAAGAGAAAAGGGGATTTTAATTGATTTTCGAATTTCAGAAAATGCAACAAATCAAATAGTCTTTAAGAAAATAGCAAATAGAGTTCAAAAATCCTACAAAAAATCACAGAAATTCATTGAATTATTTTTATAACTTGATAAAATTAATTCCAACTTAAATTTGGTTTTATTTTTATATATGAATTATTTTAAATTTCTAAAAATAGGAAAAACCTTTTTAAAGTCCAGAAAATTCAATAAATTAATTAAAAGTTTCTTTTTCACTTTAAATCCAATAAAATCCCAGAAAACTCAATAAATTTTATTTTTTACATTAAAAACTAGGAAACTAAATAATTAACTTTATTTTATTATTTTTTTCCTTTTTAACCAAAAAACTCTTTTAAATATCAGAAAATCCAATAAAATAATAACTTTATTAATTTTATTTTTGGTAACATACTTTGGAATGTTACAGTCATTTGCATATATATTAACCATCTAGTCTAATCGATGTTAGTGTGAACTAAATTTTATGTATATGATGAACTAAGTGTGAATGCGTGATGACTTTGTGAGTTATGACTTATGAGTTAAATATGGTAAACTAAGTGTTATATTTATGATGAACTAGTTAATGTAACTTGCTAATGCCAATGTTATGTGTGGTTACTGAAAATATGAACAATTCATAAATGTTTACATCAAATAAATTAGTTATATGTTTTCGTTAATTTTTGGCATACAATTTAAGGGGTTTTCATGTTCTGAAAAATATCTATGACCATATTCGTTTCGATTCGTATTCGATACTATTCATATTTGTATTCGTATCCGGGGTATTTGTATTCGTATCCAGATCTGGGAAAAAATATGAAAACAAATATGGCAAAATCATTATCCGTCCGTTTCTGACCCGTTTTCACCCCTACGCACTGTGGAGGGCATGTAGGAAGAGGAGGATGGGCGATGGCGGTGGAAGTTGGGGAAGGAAGCGGCGGGCGGTGCGAGTAGCCCAACCGTGGAGGGCAAGGCGGCGGCGGAAGAGGAGGCAAGTGTGAATTTGGGGGTGAGACCGAGTGAGCTGGACCGGTTGGTGATGGGTCTGTGGATGGGAGGAAGAGTGAGGGAGGCTGGGCCACGCGTCTCGGGCTAGACCACTATGTATCACTTTTTTTTCCTATATAAGGGGGAATTTACATTATAAATTTTTTTAGGCCTCGGACTATAACATACCTAGCCTGAGGCCTAGATCCGCCCTTGTAGAACCAGAGTTGTGTTCACTTTTTTGCCTATATAAGGGGGAATTTACATTATAAATTTTTTTAGGCCTCGGACTATAACATACCTAGCCTGAGGCCTAGATCCACCCTTGCAGAACCAGAGTTGTGTTCTTTCGTGGGTCTCTTCCAGCAGATAGAGATCGACGTAGCCCACCGAAAGTTTCTTAACAAGATAAATTTCTTGCTTACTCACTTCTTTTTATGACCATTTTATAATAAATGTCTTCATTTTAATCATTGAGTTGACGTCTGTGGAGTACCACTCGGTATACTCCTCGTACATCTCGGCGTTGTAGAGAACATCCTCCCGGACCACGTCCTCCAAGGCGTGGAACCATAGCTCAACCCAAGGGGCCATCTTGTCAGCCCAGGAAGTCGTACCAGGTACTCCCATCTTGGTGTACCCGTGGAAGGCAAAACGATAAATTCATAAGTCTGTAAGGGAAAGGCTACAACAAACATAAAACGAGGACTTACCCATGGACGTTCGGCGGCAAGCGTTGCCCCTAGGGCACTAGGACCTCCTATCGTAGACTGAACTAGCGCATTACCCGGTGCACGTGGTACTCCTCCACGAAGATGTCATGCACGAAGTTCCCCTACGTGTACCAGTACCGCCAGTCTCACGTGCGCAAGCTGGACACGCTTAGGGGTGAGGGCGCGTGCACCCTCTCGGGAGTGTACGGTTCCAGATGACGCGTTCATCCATCAGTTGATCAAGCATCACAACATAGTCTGAGTAGGATGCGTGCATAGTGATCGAAGTGAAGATGACCTATAGAATAGAACAACCAAAACTTAGTACATGAAATTAAATTACATCATAAAAAGACTAAAGGTTCAAAAAACATACCCGTCGGCGACACCATACCGTATCCATGGTCGACCGGTCCACGTCGGCAGCGGTGGTGTAGGCTCCTAGGTCCAGCTGTGGTCGTCCGATCTAAAAACGCTCTAGCTGGAAGAAGACAAAGACACATCACTAAGTTGAACAAAGCAATTGAAGTGGAAACACAAGAGTTATAAATACTTACGTCGAACAGACAAATCCACTTCAGCGTCGACCCGTGCGTACTACTAAACTCCCTGTAGATGGCGTTGGCCGGCAGCACCACCTGGAACCTCACGAGGATCTCATGTGCCACATGTCTGGGACGTCGTACGCCACCAAGGGGAAGCCTGCGCAGGGCAACCCAGTTAGGAAGCCCACGTCCTGAAGTGTCGGTGCTATCTCCCCACACGGATGGTAGAATGTGTGCGTCTTCAGCCTCCATCGGTCAACCAGCGCCGTCATGAGGCATCGGTTGTATGAAAGCCGCCTCGACATACAACCACCGCCTGCGACGTCCAGCTCGTCCTCCCACGTTGCCTCCACCATCCTCGTTAGTGGAAGGAGTCCTACTGCTCTCAACATGCGTCGAAAGGATTAAGAACATACGTGGATCCACCCACACAAGTCAAACCGAAATTGAGTACACAAAGGTCAGAACTACATGTACCTCAGAACCCAACGTGGGTTCACCCTCCATGGCCTCATGGGTGTGCAAAGCCGCAACACGCCAAGCTCAATGGGTTGCTCTCCCTCCTAGGGGGGATGGTACTGAGGCAGCTACAGTGAGTCGCGTTAACAGTCGAGTCTAGAAGCTCGTACGGCCACTGTGCAGTGTCTTCTAGGGCCGTCATACCTGAAATTCAGTGCATACATTGTAAACACTACGAAACATATACAAAAAGTAATAAGAGGGGACATATCTAATTAATTTAATGATTGCACCAAATTGAAGCTGGCAATATTTTAATTAAGATACACACACCCTATGTAGCTACTTAATTTTTATAGAATTTTTAGAGCTAGCTTGGTATTTTCCTTCTTTAAATGGTATTCTCAGCAGTTACAAAGTAGTTACCATGCACAAATGAGAACTAAATTGAAGCTGTCAATATTTTAATTAAGATATGCACACCCTATGTAGCTACTCTAGAATTTTTATAAAATTTTTAGAGCTAACTTGCTATTTTTCTTATTTAAAAAGAATTCTCGGAATTTAAAAATATTTACCTTACACAAATGAGAACCAAATTGAAGCTGATAATATTTTAATTAAGATCCGCACATCCTATGTAGCTACTCTGGAATTTTTATAGAATTTTTAGAGCTAGCTTGCTATTTTTCCTGTTTAAAAGGCATTATCAGTATTTACAAAATATTTACCATGCACAAATGATAACCGAATTGATGTTGAGAATATTTTAATTAGACTCTACACACCCTATATAGCTACTTTCGAATTTTTTATAGAATTTTTAGAGCTATCTTGCTATTTTCCTAGTTTAAAAGGTATTTTTAACGTTTCAAAATTATTTACCGTATAAAAAAGATTACCAAATTGAAGCTGGCAATATTTTAATTAAGATCTAAACACCATATTTAAGTATTCTAGAATTTTTAAAGCTACATTGCTATTTTCCTAGTTTAAAAAGTATTTTCAACATTTCAAAATTATTTACAGTGTAAAAATGAAAACCTAGAATTTTTAGCTTTATTTGGTATTTTTGCATATTTAATCTAAATTATTCACGTACTGCACCATAAATAACACCTATACGATAATCCAAATTACACAGCTAAAATGATGTACTACAAAAGACTACACTACAACTAAAATTATCTAATGAAATCAATTCTACGTCGCTAGTTTTATTTGCTAACCTACCAGGATTTCAAAATTAATTAAAAAGTTACAAAAACATTTACCTGCAAAGTGGGCGACGAGATCTACTCGCCCCTCTCTACTCCGCTACGAACCGACAGGACTTTGCTACGTCACTTTCCCCCTATCCTCCTCTCCCTTCTCTCCCTCTTCTCTTTTTCTCGGAATTGGAATAAGTTTTGGGCAGAATTTTCTAGTTTTTATAGCCTAGACCCTGTCGCCAGATGAAATGACGATTTAGTCACTGTTCATCTCCTGTCGTCAGTTAAAATAGTGACATGATGACATTTTTGAAAAAAAAATCACTACTTATTTTTGTAATTTTTAATTAAAATAATATTATTTTAAAAATATGTACTTATATACATGTTGTTATGTATTTTTTTTAACTCACCAAATTTGTCAAATACCTTTTTCTTTTTGCCAACACTGGGAGTCTGGGACTGCGTTGTTATTTATAGGGTTGGGGGCTTTGAGGCAAGCTACCCTGTGCTCTTGCCACCTTCCTTCCTTCCTTCTTCTATGGCCATCACTCCATTTATATTTGGTTCCTCCTAAATCTCCTCCTGTTGGCCCTGCAGTCCTGCACTACACCAATTACCCTCCTGCCTCACTGCCCTGTCTCATAATTAAAGAGCCTTTGTGAGGGGTTGGCACTTGATACAAGGATTTGGAGGCAATCAACAAGGTACGGTTCTTGATTCTTCTTTTTCTTTTGTTTATATGTTCTCTAGATTATGTGCATTTTGGGGAACAAACAGATTGTTGTTTTTATCAAGAAACAAGAAATGGAATGAGATGGGATTTGTTCTTATTGAGTTACGTACTCTCTTTGCCTTGATTTTTCTTGTGCTCTTGCATCTTGTTCTCTTGCTCACCTGACCTGAAATGGATTCTGTTCTTGATAATCAGACATCCAGAAATAGAAGAAAAAAAAGAAAAGAAAAGGAAGACGTGAAATGTGTTCTTCTGAAACAGTGCTATTATTCCGTAGAAATTACATTTTTATGTCCATTAATTAGCTTTTCTTGGCACATGTTGATATAAACCACAACTTGTGTGATACACAACAACGGAAGCAAATCAATCAAATCTGAGGAAAAACTAAAAAGGAGAATGGTGAAAGGCTTGTAAACATAACATCTTGCAGCCAAGAAAATGGGGCTGTCAATCTCATACCCACCAGACGACTACCTGCCAGCAATGGAAGACAACATGGGCAGGCTGTTCATCCGGTCCCTCAGCTTCGACGACATGGAGGTCGTCGAGTCGCCGTCAGCATTGCTCCCTGCCTTTGGCTCCGGGAAGCTGATCATAGAAGGCTTCCTGAGCTTCAAGAGAAAAGAGGCTGACCCAGTTCAG
This sequence comes from Ampelocalamus luodianensis, assembly GCA_036346255.1. Classification (NCBI taxonomy): domain Eukaryota; kingdom Viridiplantae; phylum Streptophyta; class Magnoliopsida; order Poales; family Poaceae; genus Ampelocalamus; species Ampelocalamus luodianensis. Next base: position 14,500,428 of record CM070636.1, on the reverse strand, counting down.
ATGGGGACCATGGTATCCATAATGAGTCCTAAATCTGACAGGGAGAGTTGCAGCAGCAAGCCAAGTACTACTGCTGGCCTATCAAGATTTGGGCCGACCGGAGATGGGGCACCGGATTCTCCGGTGGTCGGAATGGTCAGCCCGAAGCACCAGGCCGCCGCAGTCAGGCTGCAGAAAGTGTACAAGAGCTTCAGGACAAGACGGCAGCTCGCTGATTGTGCCGTTATTGTCGAACAACAATGGTAGGATTGTCATGTACTATGCAATGGTTTTGAGTTGTGATAGTTGGGAGAGCTTATTTTTGTCATTGGCATGCCAATTTTTGAACTTTTATGATGCTGAATTCAGGTGGAAGTTGCTTGATTTCGCACTGCTCAAGCGGAATTCAGTGTCGTTCTTCGACGTAGAGAAGCCTGAAACGGCTGTTTCAAGATGGTCTCGGGCCAGAATGAGGGCTGCCAAGGTAGTGTTCTTGTTCTTCAGATATGATAACCTCAGTATTGTGATCTTGGTACAGTGTGAACTGTAGCATTGCCACCTTTGTATTATCAGTTATCTTGGAATGTGCTGCATTGCTGACGCAGGTGTAGTATTGCTGTCACCTTTAGGTTGGCAAAGGTCTGTCCAAGGATGAAAAGGCCCAGAAACTTGCTCTTCAGCACTGGCTCGAGGCTGTACGTGTCGAAAATATGATGTCTCAACACTACTCTTATGATGGCAATGTGCATGGAAAACTGAATTTGATCTTATGTCTGATTATCAGATCGACCCTCGACATCGGTATGGCCACAATCTGCATTTCTACTACCACCGTTGGCTCCATTGTGAAAGCAAGCAGCCATTCTTCTACTGGTACGAATGCGCAAAACTCTGAAGACTAATCGCATCTCTGAACGAAATGGACAAACAAGGTTACTGACAATTCTGTCATTCTGCAAACAGGTTGGATGTAGGTGAAGGGAAAGATGTCAGCTTAGAAGAGCATTGCCCTAGATGGAAGCTGCACAAGCAATGCATCAAATACCTTGGCCCTGTAAGTATTTCATCATTCCTCTTCTGTTCTGAAAGTCTGAACCACGCATGCAGAAACTGCTCAGCTGCAAGTTGCATCCCACTAACACGATAAGTTGTCACGGAATTCTACAGAAAGAGAGGGAGTCCTATGAAATGATTGTCGAGGATGCAAGACTGATGTACAAGCTGAGCCGTCAGATCGTCGACACAACCAGAAGCTCCAAGAGCACAAAATGGATCTTTGTGTTGAGCACGTGCAATACTCTGTACATCGGCCAGGTGAATGACTACTACATCCATGCCATTTCTTTGATAAGCTGCAACAAAATTTCTTCAACCTTGACAACATTCTGGAAACTGATGAGATGCTGAAATCTTCGACATCGTTACAGAAGCAGAAGGGCACATTCCAGCACTCCAGCTTCCTTGCGGGGGGAGCCACATCTGCTGCAGGGAGACTAGTTGTAGAGGATGGAATTCTGAAGGTATCATGCGAATTTGTGTACTTCTGTCAGGAACACTTAATCTGCTATTTCTGGCTTAGAGATTTGCTCATTTCAGGCTGTCTGGCCTCACAGTGGGCATTACCGGCCGACCGAGCAGAATTTTCAGGAGTTCATGAACTTCCTAAAGGAGAGAAGTGTAGATCTTACCAATGTCAAGGTGAGGAGCAAAATGTGAATCATATGTAACATCTGATCTGCCCAAGATAGATGCTAATAGATGTCTACTCCAACTGATATCGGTGTTGTGCTGATTTTCGGTTTTGCTACAGCTGAGCCCATCAGAAGGTGAAGATGATGCGGAGTTCAGCCTCAAGAGTGGCCATTCTCAGGTGGACTTAACGGAACTCTGCCAACCTGACAAGCAACAACACGAGACACAAGTGGTGCAGCGCAATGGCACCGACAAAACCGAGATCAGCCACGGCACGCCCACCGCGATATCTACTGAACCCACGGCGAGCACACCAACGATCAGGAAGTCCTCAGCCAACAAGCTGCAAGGGAAGCAGCCGCCCAGGCTGCTGATCAGCTCCAACAACAGAAGACTATCCGCTGCACATGGCAATAGCAGGCCATCACCGGGCGCGAAGGACGTCGACCAGGACTCCGCCATGTTCGGCGAGTGCCTCGACTTCTGCAAGAAGAACCTGTTTGCAGAGGTCGGCTACCAGGAGGAGGAGGTGGTGGAGTTGCCGGAGGAGCTGATCCTGAGCCGCATCAACTCCAAGAAGGCCATGAAATCATACCAGCTGGGGAAGCAACTGTCCTTCCGGTGGAGCACCGGGGCGGGGCCTCGGATTGGGTGCGTCCGCGACTACCCGTCGGAGCTCCAGTTCCGGGCATTGGACAAAGTCAGCCTGTCATCCCGGGGTGGCAGGCCGACGAGGTTTTCGTCGCCGAGGCCGAGCCCCTTGACACCAAACAGCATTCCTACTGGAAGTAGCGGTGTTACTCCTACTGCTCAATGTGACAGCATGAACATGTTACTCGAGCCTAGGCAGAGGAGTGTCACTTGGACGGCTTTTTTATGCTGATGCCGATTTTTTTAATTATTTAATCCTTTTTATTAATATTTTAAATTTAATCTCTCACCAACTTTATTTCCAATTCTGACCCTTTTGGCCACGCCATAACCCGTGACGTCGCAAAACAACACTGTCACGCTACCCCTGATGTGACAAAAATACCACGTAAGCCCTCGTCCGTCCATCGTATCAGCGTGGAGGACTTGCGTGGTATCTATCACGCCACTAATGGTGGCATGACACAGTGCTATTGTCACGCCAAAAGCGTGGCGTGACAGTGACTACATAGCCTAGGTCTTCACTTTTCCCCGGCTCGTTTCTTCCTCCCGACTGCTCCCTCCCCATATCTGTCTCGCTGCGGTCTCCTCGCCTCCCGCCGGCCTCATCCCGTCGCCGGCGTCCTCCCCGGCGCCCTCCTTCTCCCCGCGGCGGCCCTCCCCCGCCGCGCCGGTGTTCGCCCCGACGGCGTCCTCCTTCCCACGGCGGCATCCTCCCCCGCGTCGACCTCTCCCCCGCGGCGTCTTCTCCCATGCCGGCCTCGTCCCCGCCCCGTCTTCTCCCTCGCCGGCGTCGTCCCCACGCCGGCCTCTACCCCACGCTGCTGGCCTCGTCCCCACGCTGCCGGCGTTATTCCTGTGAGACCCCGAGGTATTTAGCTTATAATACTTAGTCTTCCATTGACTCTAGCATCACAAACAAAATATCTCGTGCCTCAGAAAAATGTATACTTTTCAGAACTGCAGTATACACACCCTTTCACAAAACATGCATCATTTCCATACAAGTGCATACAACTGAACTAAAACTTTACAAGCAAAAGACATGTATAATAGATATTACAAAAGGGACTAACCGGTCACAAGACAAGCTAAAGAGCTAGAATAAACAGCGAAAGCAAAATGCCATAAGGCTATAAACAAGAGCCAACCGGGTTGCCATACACCCACAAGGTAATCTGACCGGGCCGCCAAGCTAGTCGTCCACACCGCAGCAAAACTCACAAAAGTCGATCCATTGAAGATCAACCTCCTATGCAACAAAAAAAAGCAATGCAAATGAGTGTAAAATTGTACTCGCAAGACTTACGAGTAATAAACCTAGATACTACTACATGCAAGGTTAATCAAAAGAGAGGGCTAAAGGTTCATTTTCAGCATAAAACAGATTTTATTTGCAATAGATAATAGATTGAAGGCAGTTTCAATAATCTGTTTTCATTTGTTCAAATAACAGCGAGATAATAAGTAATAACAATAAGACATCCTGAGATGACTAACCCAATAGCTATCACAACAATAGCACGAATTATCCATTCGTACCACCCACATTAAGTTTTAATGAAAAGTTGTAGTCTAGTTCTTGCACGATCTTACCAAACATGTCCATAACCTAGGATGAGACTATTCGAATAGTTTGAAAACCCTACAGGGGTGTACCAATGTACCCACACTTCAGACCGCCTTTTTTGCCAAGCTATTAGGCACACTTCCTTTGGTATATCGGCACGGCTAAGTCCTACGAGACATTTCCAACGGATTGCATTGGTTTAGAGTCGCACGTATGGGGGTTAACCCTTAGTGATCAGCTGGCGACGAAGATCACAAGGACCCATACGTTGGGTCGGAAACACCGGCCCAGCCGTAGCAACTGCGGGTGTTCCTGGGTATGGAGAACCTAGAAAGAAACCCATCCCTCTCATCCCAAAACGAATATTTTTCTCTATAACTACCACCAGCGACTTATTAATTAACACCTCCCAAAGTACTGAGTCAAGAGAGGTCCCATATCCCTCTAGTGTGGTTAGCACGCAAATATCGCTTAGCTTAGTGACACAAGTAACTCGGTCCTTGATGAGCCGTGCACCATTCCAGTCACACCCAAAAGATCACACCATCAACCATTGTGCCAAAGTCTAAAATATTTTATTTTCAGTTTTTGATTTTACCAAAATTATCAAAAGCAACAAGTATTGGGCATAATGGTAATAATAAGTTTTGTGTGATCAAGGTTACCGACTAAGTCGATAACCGCCCAATTCTACCAGTAGCTAAGCACTCAATCACCGGGCTCTAATTCACCAGTGAGATTAATAACCTAGGGCTAGCGGCAGGGGGTGAACATTTTAAGGGAAACCATGCAGTAGGATTAGCTACCTCTAAACGACAAAATTAACTTTGACACAAAGAAGCATGTATACATATTCTTTGCAAACAAGATATTAGACTTTAAAAGTAATGGGATCAATATGATCAAATGATGCTACATTTGCTTGCATTGCTGGAGATCACTTGATTGCTGCAGAGGATCACTCTCGTTGTCAACACAATCGTTGGGACCTATCGAAAGAAAGAGAAAATCCAATAAAAACGACGAACACCGAAGAAAACTCAAAATCCAAAGTCAACCAAAATTCAAGAAATTTATATAGCAGGAAGAACAAGATTTTAAATGAATTTAGCAATAAGAACCATTCAATTTGGACTAAGCATGCAAAAGTTATGATCTAAACAAGTTTAATCGGCTCGAAGAATTCAATTTAATTACTTCTCTGTTACTGTTCGTGGTATAAATTTATAAAAGGTTGGTGAACATGAAAATTTTATGGCAGGTAGAGCATGACATCCTAAGCAAAGACATAATGAAAACCTATTCTATACTAAAGCATATTAACAGGGTAACCTAACAAATTTTAGTTTGCTCAATTTGGAGTTACAGAGAAAAACTTATGCATTTTACAAGTTTTACTGAATTTCTAGAGTAACAATTTAATGCTACACAGGAAAAAAAATAACCTACACAAATTATTCTGGTACAGATCAAGGTTCAAACATATTTTTAGATTAAAGTTCAATTAAACAGAAATTTAACAAAATTGGAACCAACTAAAAAGGAGTTAAAATGAAATACTTACACATTTTGAAAATTTAAAGCAATTAACAGTTCACAAATAAAGGATTTCCTGGTTTTCTTAATACTGACTCAAAGCAGACAAACCTGGGCCGCAGATCTGAACAGGAACGGCTCAGATCAAAGGGGACGTTCGGACGGTCTGAACATCCCAATAGATATGAGCCACAGATCTAAAAATGGACAGCCACAGGGGATTGGAACGCTAACACTTGAACGCGCTGAGGAGGTCTAGACGGTTGGATCTAGATCTAACGGTCCAGAGCTACAAAGGAGGTCCTGCGAGTTAAGATCTAAGAGAGGGGAGGTCCTGAACGGCTCAGATCTCCAAGGGAGACCCTGAACGGCTCAAATCTACCCAGCGGAGGTCCTAAGGGTTAAGGTCTACCAGATGGGGGGTCTTGGACGGCCAAGATCTACCAAAGGAGGTCCTGAACGGTCAAGATCTCCACGGGGAGATCCTCAACGATAAGGTCTAAAAGAGGGGAGGTCTTGAACGGCTCAGATCTCCATGGGGAGGTCCTAAACGGTCAAGATCTACCCGGGGGTGGTCTGGACGGTTAAGATTTACAAGGAGGAGGTCCCGGAGGTTTTCTTTACAAAAGATCAAGGGGTAGTCTTTTCCAAAGAGGACCCCAAGGAAAGTCTTCGAGGTGGTCTTGAGAGGAAGGTCCTGACAGCTAAGATCTCACAGGGGGAGGTCTTAACGGTCAAGATCAAAACTAGATGAGGTCCTAACGGCTAAGATCTCCCATAAGCATAGTGGAGTTATGAAAGAGACTCAATCGAAGTGACATCAAAATGATAGCCATTATGAGACCCCGGTTTATTTGGCTTGTAATACTTAGCCTTCCATTGACTCTAGGATCACAAACAAAATACACCGTGTCTCGATGGACATGTGCTTTCCAGAATTGCAGCACACATACATCATACAAAAGCATGCATCAATTCCATACATCAAAATATAACAAGTCTAGCAAAAGACATACATAATATAAAGTTATTACAAGACAGCCGACCGGCCAAATGACATAAATATCAACTAACAGCGGAGCAAAAGGTCTCATAAGATGGCTTAAACCAAAAGACGACCGGTTAGCCACGTAACCACAGGGCAACCGACCGGACCGCCAAGCTAGTCGTCCCACACACTGCCACAAAGCATATTTCACAGAAGTGAGGCCCTTGGGGCTCACCTTATTCCTCTGCACACAACAAGCAATGCAGATGAGTACAATAATGTACTCGCAAGACTTACGAGTAACAAGCCTATACATAGCTACATGAAAGCTGTATCAAAGGAGGTTGGTTATATGGTTAATTGGACACGTAAAGCAATTTTTATTTGCAATAATGTAATAGGTTGAAGACAATTTAACAAATCAGTTTTTAAGCATTGAAATAACAGCGAATAATAATAAGTAACAAGTAACCACCTAGATGTAACTAACCCAATAGCCACCACAACATAGCACGAATCCCCGATTCGTACCACCCATCAAGTTTTAATTCAAATGTTGTAGTCTAGTTCTTACGGGGCGTATCCGAGCGTGTCCATAACCTAGGACAAGGCTATTCGAATAGTTCAAAACCCTACAGGGGTGTACCAATATACCCACACTTCAGACCGCCTTTTTGCCAAGCTATTAAGCACACTTTCGAAGGTATGCCGGCACGGCTAAGTCCTACGAGACGTTTCCAATATTGTGTATCAACTACGAGCCACTCGTATGGACCGCAGCCCATACGCTTACATTGTAAAGCCGAAAAGACAACTACCCCTTGGGGTAAAGCTTTTCGAACAACTATAATGCTCCCAACACATAACCACCTTATTTTACTACAACATAACACACACACGCCCTCCTGCGACTCGTAGCCAACACACGCCAAAGTACTAAGTCAAGAGATGTCCTATTTCCCTCTAGTGTGGTTAGCACGCAAAATGCTCAGTACGGTGGCGCAAGTAACTCGGTCCTTAATGACCCGGGCACCATTCCAGTCACACCCAAAATCACACCATCTTACCATTGTGCCCAAGTCCAAATCATTTTATTTTTATTTTTAGTTTTCACAATTTAAACATAGCACAAAGGCTGAAATATAAAGTTATAATAAGCATTTGTGTGATCAAGGTTATTGATAAGTCGATAACCGCCTATTTCTACCGATAGCTAAGCATGGCTAAGCACATCAACTCGTAAACTACTAAGTGACAAGGGTTCATCCAATGAACCCAAAATCATAGCAAGTAATCCTAGGCTCAGTAGTAGAGGATAAATATTTACCTACTGATAATGCATCTAATGGGTTAACTATCGACAATAGTTAAAACAACATAGCAATATATACGTAGAATTTGCAAACAATATATTAGAATTTGAAATTAATAGGATCAACATGATCAAATGACGCTACATCTGCTTGCGTTGCTGGAGGGCCGAGTCTGGTTGCTATGGATCAGATTCAAGATCAATATTATCTTCGGAACCTAACGCGAAAAGGCGATAAAACCAATGAGAACGAAGAACACAAAATAAAATTCAGCAGCAAAAGTTACCCAAAACTTATGAAATTTATACAGCAGTAAGGGTATGATTTTAGATAATTTTAGGAACAGGAATCAAGTCATTTGGATTAAGTATGAAAAAGTTATAGCTAAAATCATTTCTCTCAGCCTGTTAATTCAACTAAATTAATTACTGGTATTGTTCATGGCATAAATTTCTGGAATGATCTAAAGTCTGAAATTTGTATCGTAGGCAGGTTATGACATCCTAAGGTCAACAAAGTTGAGTTTAACAAATTTGGAGTTATAATGATTTACTTATGATTTTTCTAAGTTGTAAACCTAGCACATGTTACTTTACAGAAATGAAATCATGATCAAAACCTATTTCATATTAAAGTTTGCTAACAGAGGAATTTAACAAGATTGAGTTTGCACATTTTGGAGTTATACAGAAAAAGATATGCATTTTACAAAGTTTACTTCAATTTCTGGAATATTCTAAAATGACTGAAATCAAGTTAATATTGTTTATAAAACTTTCTGTTGCAGAAACATGTCTAAAAGTATTTTTAGATTAAACTCTATTTAAACATGAATTTATTCCAGCTGGAATCATCTAAAAAGGTTTTAAAACGAATTAGACATGAGTTTTCAAAGTTTAATATAATTTTTAGTTGATAAATAAAGGCTTACCGAATTATAATCAACCTTATCAAAAATAAAACGACGTGGACGAACATGGGCCCTTGATGCAAAATCGAACGGCCCACACGCACGGAGAATAGCGCACGCGTGCGAACCTAAAGAGGTGCACCGTTGGATCTAGATCCAACGGTCCACGTGGATTGGGACGTTCAGGGACCCGAACGACCCAATCAATCTCGACCGCAAAATCAACAGATGGAGGGCTCAGGGCGCTGCGCGCTTCGGGCGACCCGAACGACCCACTCAATCCCAACCGCTCATCGCGAGATGGACGGTCCAGAGCGGTGGGGAGCTCGGGTGGTCCGAATGTCACCGCGATCTGGGCCGTAGATCTAAAGATGGACGGTCCATAATGACTTAGACGTTCGGGGACCCGAAAGTCCCAGGAGATCTGGGCCGCAAATCTTGAATTCGACGGTCCACGATACACGCATATAACACACGAGGGTTTTAAGTGTGCTGGGCGGTTTTAAATGCGTGGGCCCACATGTCAGTGAGATAGAGGCGATTTAGGACAAAATCAATTACAAATCTAATGATTAGTGATGATTAGCAATTAATGTGTTCTAAAGATTTCGCACAGAGGGGTTTTAAGTGAGCGGGGCCTACATGGCAGTGACTTATAGCCAGTTTAAGACAACTATTAATTGCTAAACAATGATTAGCAATGATTAACATTAATGATGTCCGAACGGCGTTTGCACAGGGCTGACGGGGGCTTTAAGTGGTTGGACCCACCTGTCAGTGGCACAGTGGGCCTATTTAGGACACATTAATTACTAATCAATGATTAATTTGATGATTAGCATTTATGATGTCCTAATGACAGCAAAACTGTGCGCTCGCGCCCGGGGGTGATTTAAAAGGCGCGGGCCCACCCGTTAGTGTCACGAAACATCGGCTTTAAGATAGCATTAAATACTAAACCAATAATTAGCAATGATTAAATCATGATTAGCATTAATGATGTCTCATCGACAACTCCCGGCGACGACTTCGTCCGGCAAAAACCTGAGAGCAAAAGAAGGCTTGCCGCCGGCGGCTCCGGCCACGGCGGCGCGACCTAAAGGCTAAAATGGGTTCGCAATAACCTTGCGACCCGATGGTGATGACCTCGACGGCGGCGGCGGCCTAGAACGCCGGCGAGCCGGAAAAGAACGGTGGGGACAAGTTCTGCCAAAAACAAAAATGGTAAAAAGCTCCGCTGTAGTCCAAAGAAGCGGGTGCCATAGCATCTAAGGACTAATAAGAAGCTACCTTAGCCAAGGAGAGCTTCAAAGTTGGCGGAGCAGCTTTGACAGCGGAGAAATCCACCGGAGTTGAAGAAGATGAAGTGAGAATAGAGACCTGAGCCAAAATGAACACCACTGGTGGTCAAAATAGCTTCATTATAGCTCATACAAGCTTCAAGAGCAAATAATTGAGAAATGAAGCACTCACCGGAGCTGGAGAAGAAAGGGGATGATTTCGACCGAATTTGAACAAACCTTAAATTTGACAAATCCTGTGAATAAAACCCAAAATTGAGTTAGGGGAAATGCATAGGAGGTTAAAGAGATCAAAAGGGAACAAGAAGAATTGAAGATGAACCACTGGAGCACCAAAGCCACCAACAGAGCTCCACGGGTCAACAATAGCGATTTGGGAATTACAGTGGTTTTTGAGCTCAACACACAGGGAGTGAGCTGGGGGAGTGGGAGAGGTTCAAAGGAGGAGCTCGGAGGCTTTTTGAAGCTAACGAACACAACACAAGGAAAAAAGGGGCCCTCGTGGTGAGCTACGACGAGCTCAGCTCATGGTACAACCAAGGACCGACAGGAATGATGGGCAGGTGAGGACCACGATCGTCGGCGGAGCACTGAGAGTCAATAATTGCCCCCGACCGGAGAGACGAGGACGGAACGTTGGAAAAGACTAGGTCACTGCTCACTATCGAAGGCACAGCGCGAGGAAGAAGAAGACCAGAAAAAGCCAGGGTGCTCGTGAGCCGTTCGATTGAAAATGAACGGCTCAGATCGCCGAAAGCTTCTGAGGTTCAAAACAAAAGAAAAATCGTGAGCATTGGATCTACAATGGATGGTCACGATTGAAGGTGACAACTGGGTGACCCGAACAGCCCAATTCATCTGAACGGTTGGATCTTGATCTAACGGCCCAAACGAGTTGGCGCAATCGCGAGGTCCGAACATTCACGCGAACGAGGGCCGTGCGATTTAAATCCGATGGCTGAGATCGAAAGCGCGTTTTAAGACAGACCGGGTGCAGTTAGTTGGTTGAGCCAAGTCAAGTGGCTCGAGCTCGAGTCTGACTCGAACCCAACCGGTTTGATTAGGGTTTTAAACTGAGCTAGACTTTGGGGATTTATTTGAGATAGCAAAACATCTCTAAAAATTCTGAAATTTTTACAGGAGCTTGCTAACTTAGGTATTAACCTTGTGTAAAATTTTCAGAGGTTTTTATGTGGTGCATTTTTCTCCAAAAATTCTGCAAGGTACTGGAATAAGGTTTTGATTGAAAGTCAAACAGATTTGACTGCCCTCTAAAAATATTCAAATAATTTCTAAAGATTGTGAAATTTTTCAGAGGGGTCACACACCAACCCTGGATCTTAGGAAAAATATTTCCAAGGGATGATCAAAATATTTGACAAGAATGTTTTTGGAAGACTTGTGACTTGTATTCCCATAATTCCTTTTACAAGAATTGTTTAGAACATACAGGAAATACATGATGTAAGATTTTTTTTTAATTTTTACACATTTTCTTACATTTGAAACACAAGTCCAAACTTGGGATGTTACAACCATGCCCATGCCATAATTGGCAAAGTGCTATGAATTAACCTAAAGCAACAAAATATCTCTCCAAAAAGAGTACTTGTAAACTCAGTAATATTACTTCCTGTGAGAACAGATGCATCAAAAATCTATTCAGCAATCTTCCTTCGATTATCTCCTCTTTGGCAGTAATGCCAAATAGACCCATGTTCTATTTAACATGTAAATCATATACATACAAATACATCACTTCATCCAAATCATGAAGCCACTGAATAGTTAAACATGAGCTATGTGGTACAACATCATATTGTAACTAGTCACCAGCTTTCAAAACTATATTCCCTTGTATCATGCATACACTGTTAATGAGTGCTCTTTCGATTTCTCGTGAGATAGCTACTTTTACATTTTGCACGTAACTATAAATTCGTAAACAACTCTGCAACAAATCCAACAAGTCAAGAACCGCTCCTTTTCGGCCTGCGCAGCTGCTTTCGCAGACTGTCCATAGAGCCTCTCTCTCCCAGCAAGCTGTCCTTTCAATTTCTTATCCTTCAAAGCCTACGAAGCCATTACAAAGAAAACCAAACATGTCAATGGACACTTTTCAAGTAACAGAACTAGCCAAGTGATTGGCACTAAATTTCGATGACTAAAATTGTAGGGGAATAATAGTCGCACCCCCATGTTAGCAGCTTGCCCCCGCGAATACTTCTCCAACTTCATCTCCATTTCATCCAGAGCATCCTGTTCACCCCATGGCAGTGGAAAATAGAAACAATGAGATGACAGCATGAGTAAAGAAAAGGAAAGCAACTTTTTGAAAACAAAAATCGAGTAGATATCGTGAAATTGACAGGGTAATTAGCAGTAGAAGCAACAACTTTCCTCTACCCTGAACTACCAGATTGTTAGGTGGAGAGCAATGATAAATGAACAGCGAGCTCACCTTCTCAGCATCCATCCGCGCTGGCGCCATCGCAAAGCGAGGTACCCCACGCCGCCGTCGTTGCCGTCCTCATCAAGCCCCCTCCGCCGTAGTTTGCCCTTTTTCTCTCTCTCGCGAGTGGCGGCTGGTGATGCATTTGGGGCTCAGCTCCCCTTTGCACCTCTCCGCACCACGGCTGAGTAGCCTGAGCTGGGCTCGGCCAGATTGTTGGGCCAGCCCAGCTAAGTGGCTTTCCTCTCTCTTTTTGTTTTTTATTTTCTAAAAATATAAAGAAATAAGTCCATTTTATCCCTGAACTTTCCAAAATATCTGCTTAATACCGTCAACTATAAAACCAGACATTTAACCCCTAAACTTTCAAAACCAGATCAATTTATACCCTTATGTGGTTTTGGAGAACAGTTTTGCTTACGGGATTCAACTCATAGTGGTTTTTGCCACGTTAGTAGTCATGTCATCGATTTTTGCTAACGCGGATCCATATGAAAGGAGGGATGATGATGAGAAGAAGAAAGAGAATGTATATATGGAGAGAGGAGTGACACAAAGATTGACAATGTGCATGTCAATACCATTGAATTGGATCCTCAATACTAAAACCCGATGATGTGATAGTCAATATGGTGAAAACTACCCTGAGTTGGATCAACATCATCAAAATCGTCCTCCAAAACTATCTTAGAGTGTAAATTGACCTGATTTTATAAGTTTAAGGGGTTAAATACTGTGTTTTGTAGTTTAGGGTGTTAAAAGGATTTTCTTTCCAAAGTTTAAGGAAGTAAAATAGACTTATTTCGAATATAAATGTGTCGCTTTTCTTTTCCTCTTGTAAAGAAAATGTTTTCTAGGTGTCGTTCATCCCACGGGTTGATTTGGTGAAGGTATTTGAAAATATTACCAATTTTTTGGAATCATCTTTTAACCAGGTTGAGCTCCTACAGTATTATTGGTCTTTATGCGGGCACAATTGTTACACATACTATCATTGTGTTTGTGCACAATATCGAACTGTATATCTGGTAACATATCAGCGCAACCTATCTGGGAGTAATCATGTAACCCCGGTGGTTGAGGGCACCAAATCAACATGAAAATTTCTACAATAAAATTGACATGTGCTTCTCAATTTACTCTATCTATGTATACCATTTCAAGTTCAAGTTTATTATTTCTTAATAGTAACAAAAATGAGAAAATCATGACAAATGATAAGTTAAAAAGGAAAAAAGAATTCATGTCCAACGGTCTTCACTCCAACAATCTGGCCGAGCCCAGCTCAGGCTGCTCAGCCGTGGTGCGGAGAGGTGCAGAGGGGAGTCGAGCCCTAAACGCATCATCAGCCGCCACTCGGGAGAGAGAGAGAGAGAGAGAGAGAGAGAGAGAGAGAGAGAGAGAGAGAAAGGGCAAACTGCGGCGGAGGGGGCTTGACGAGGACGGCAACGACGGCGGCGTGAGGTACCTCGCTTTGCGATGGCGCCGGCGCGGGTGGATGCTGAGAAGGTGAGCTCGCTGTTCGTTTGTCGTTGCTCTCCGCCTAACAAGCTGGTAGTTCAGGGTAGAGGAAAGCTGTTGCTTCTGCTGCTAATTACCCTGTCAACTTCACGATATCTACTCGATTTTTGTTTTCAAAAAGTTGCTTTCCTTTTCTTTACTCATGCTGTCATCTGATTGTTTCTATTTTCCACTGCGACGGGGTGAACAGGATGCTCTGGATGAAATGGAGATGAAGTTGGAGAAGTATTCGCGGGGGCAAGCTGCTAACTTGGGGGTGCGATTATTATTCCCCTACAATTTTAGTAGTCGAAATTTAGTGCCAATCACTTGGCTAGTTCTGTTACTTGGAAAGTGTCCATTGACATGTTTGGTTTTCTTTGTAATGGCTTCGCAGGCTTTGAAGGATAAGAAATTGAAAGGACAGCTTGCTGGGAGAGAGAGGCTCTATGGACAGTCTGCGAAAGCCGCTGCGCAGGCCGAAAAGGTGCGGTTCTTGACTTGTTTCGCGTTGTTGTGGATTTGTTGCAGAGTTGTTTACGAATTTATAGTTACGTGCAAAATGTAAAAGTAGCTGTCTCACGAGAAATCGAAAGAGCACTCATTAACAGTGTATGCATGATACAAGGGAATATGGTATTCAAAGCTGGTGACTGGTTACAATATGATGTTGTACCACATAGCTCATGTTTAACTATTCAGTGGCTTCATGATCTGGATGAAGTGATGTATTTATATGTATAGGATTTACATGTTAAATAGAACATGGGTCTATTTGGCATTACTGCCAAAGAGGAGATAACCGAAGGAAGATTGCTGAGTAGATTTTTGATGCATCTGTTCTCACAGGAAGTAATATTACTGAGTTTACAAGTACACTTTTTGGAGAGATATTTTGTTGCTTTAGGTTAACACTTTGCAAATTATGGCATGGGCATGGCTATCATTTTGATGTCACTTCGATTGAGTCTGTTGCATAACTCCACTGTGCTTATGGGAACAGCAATATAATACCCCAATTTTAAATTCCTTGCTATATCTTTGTGTATTTTCGAGCCCCCTTATGCTTCTTGATCTTCATACTTGCAATTATCCACTTGAATTGACTGTTGCAAACATGGGAGAATTTGTCTTTTGTTGATTTTCTGTTACTCAATTTGCAGTGGTTTTTGCCTATTGAGGGGGGATATTTGGAGCCTGAAGGTTTTGAGAAGACATATAGATTTCAGCAACAATCGATTGTGCAGGAGGTGGATCTTTTGAGTTCCAGAAAACCATTTGATATGATCTTACCTGGTAAATGTGCAAATCTGCTTTACTATTGTCTGAATCTATACCACCATAGTTGTGCATCTCACTTTTCAAAGGCAGTGCTATCTGTTTGATATTATTGACTCACTAAAGCTTGGTGAAGTACAAAAAAAAAAAATCTGAGTAATCATCTTTTAGTTTTAGTTGCTACTTCTGTACGACCCTGTACTATGCATGTCCAGTACAGATTAAGTAGAAAAACCACTAATAATACTACGGAGTACCATTAGAATTTCCATAATAAAATAGTTTATTTGTTGATACTTATATTGACATTATAAGATTTTTCCTGTGCTTCTCCTCTATAGATACCCTTCTAATTGTGGCAGGGTTACCCTGTTTTGTTTACCTGAAAGAAAGCTTAGAATTTATTTTGTTAGACATATAACCATAACATTATATTGACCTTGTCAGTTTTTGTGGGATTTAACGGTGTAACTTTTTTTGGAAAAATTGCTGGGTAGAACTCTTGTAGGTTCTCTAGGTTCTGACGTACTCTATATTGCCACCTTGCTGACTATTAACTTTTCTGATTATGATTTATGACCACTGAGTAGTATGAGGGGTTGACTAGCTCTTGTTTTATGCAGTACTTGGCCCCTATACTCTAGAATACACATCCAATGGTCGCTACATGCTAGTAGGTGGACGAAAAGGTCATCTTGCTATGATGGATATGTTGAATATGGATCTCGTCAAGGAGTTTCAGGTCAGTTTTCAATATTTAAGCGTTTCCCCAGCATGTGGGTTATTTTTTTTTTTGTTTGGATGACATTTGCCATTTGCAATTTAGCGCTTTACTCTTAAGTCATAACTTAGTTGGACCTCTGTGCAAGCAAGAACTAACGAAATATTGGAGTTTGAGAGCTAGATGTGAGATAAGGCTAAGAGAGCATTGAGCGATAAGAATAGAAGATAAAGTATGTTCAAATATGGCTATTTTATGTTATCACAAGTAAAGATGATGAAATTTTTAATTGATTGAAGGTGTGGAGATGGAGGTCAAAGAACTACTTACAGTTGATATTTTTTCATTTCGTATGCTTTCATTGGTTGCAGCTAAATTTTGGATCAAATTTTCTGAGTGTAGTCTAAGTTGGTTATTTGTCTAGGACACTAGAAGGACTTCAGAAGCTTTTCCGTTGTCTCCCCCTTGGCATTTCGATCCATGTTTTCCTTAATGATTTCTATTGTAGTGAAGGTTTTCTGGTGGCCTTCGCTTTCCATGGCAATGAAAGAATAAGAACCCCTACTATATTTTGATCCTGGTCAAAATCCTACTCATGTCCCCCTTTTTATCCAGAACTTCCCTGGTTTTATTAATCACATGACTGTAGACACCTCCAAGTTGTTTCTTTTTCATATATACTGTGCTTATATGATCTTGTTTTTATTTTGGCAGGTGAGGGAAACTGTGCGAGATGTGGCATTCTTACACAATGAGCAACTCTTTGCAGTCGCTCAGAAAAAGTAATTTCTTGACTGCACTAAAACTTTGTGATATATTTCCATTGCTCATAATATAGGTCAGATGTTCCGTCTGCTGGTCTTAAAAAATATAAAAAAGGCCTAGAGCGCGATGATGTAAAGAATGCATGCACCAACCTATGCATTCATGCTGATTATGTTATCATTTCTGTAACTTTCTGTAGTTCCTCACGGGAATATTGTTGAAACAGGTACACCTACATATATAATCGACATGGCACAGAAATTCACTGTTTAAAGGTAATTATGATGGAATTACCTTGGCTTCCTCTGTGAATATGCCCTAGTTATTGATGGTTTTGAGAAATTGTTATTCTGAACGTTGATTTTTCACATGCTTGCAGTCAACATGGAGAAAAACTAGATAATAATAAAATGTTTATACTTCTTTTATTCTTATGAACTCCACATAATTAATGAATGATGTAATTCAATTCTGTATGAAAATTAGATCTGATTGATCTGCTCGTTTGATCATCTAATCGCAATACTAACCTCCCTTTTAGTTTTAGTACTTGGAAAACTAGTTAAATGCCACTCCAAACCATGTTGTCTTGAAGAAAGCTATTGGCTGTGAGAGTGACATGTGACTCCGGATCCACATGTCAGTGGGACACCCAGTGGTATTTTTCATAGCTCCAAATTTTGCATTGGTAAAATGCCCTGCATGCGAATAGCCTGCCGAATAGATAATTCTTTGGTTAATCAATCCTATACTTTTTTCTTTTCTTTTCTTTCTTTCTTTCTTTCTTTCTTTCTTTCTTTTTTGGTGGCCAGAGGGCCTTCCAAAATGAACTTATTTGTACTAAACAAACAGTTAGCTTATTTCCAGTTTAATGTTACTCGAATTTCTCTGGACCATGCTTTTGTTTCTTTCAAGAAGTAACATAACAGTGCAGCAACACAAAATTGTAGAGCTATTTATCATTCAATTTGCAATGTGTACTCAATACATATCTATTCATAGATGTGGTATCTTCCAAAATGCAGTGAAGATATCTTTTTTTGGAGTCTGATTGCATCACTTGTGTCTACAGGAACATGGTAAATCGTTGAAACTACAATTTCTGGATAAACACTTTCTCTTGGTATCGATAAACAGCTTTGGGCAGCTCCACTACCAAGATATGAGCACTGGTGAGATGATTGCAAATTACAGGACTGGTCTGGGACGTACTGATGTTATGCGGGTAAATCCCTACAATGCTGTTATTGGCCTTGGGCATTCTGGTGGCAAAGTTACCATGTGGAAGCCAACCAGTGTGAAACCCCTCGTCACAATGCTGTGCCATAATGGCCCTGTGACTGCTGTTGCATTTAATAGGAGTGGCCATCTTATGGCAACGGCAGGTGTTGACAGGAAGATAAAACTTTGGGATCTTAGGAAGTATGAGGTTGTACATTCTTACGCTGCACGTGCTCAGTCCTTGGATTTCAGCCAGAAGGGGTTGTTGGCTTGTGGTAATGGATCTCAAGTAGAGATATACAGGGATTCTGGTGGCCAGGACTACAAAATTTATATGAAGCATAGAATAATAAAGGGATATCAGGTTGGGAAAGTTATGTTCCGCCCTTATGAGGATATCTTGGGGATTGGGCACTCCATGGGCCTTTCTTCCATTCTTGTTCCTGGATCTGGTGAACCAAACTTTGACACTTTTGTCGAAAACCCCGTTGAGACTGCCAAGCAAAGGAGGGAGAAGGAGGTGCAAGCTCTCCTTAATAAGCTTCCACCAGAGACTATAATGCTTAATCCAAATATGATAGCCACCGTAAGACCTCCAAAGAAGAAAGAGAAGAAGACCAAGAAGGAGATTGACGATGAGATGGAAGATGCTGTCGAGGCCGCCAAGAATACTAAGTTCAAGAAGAAGACCAAGGGTAGGAGCAAACCCAGCAAGCGGGCCAAAAAGAAGGAGGATGAGGTTTTTGAAGCCAAGAGGCCTTTCCTGGATCAATACAAGGAAAACGATGGGCGGCCTGACAAGAAACAGCGGATAGGTGACGAGGCTGAGCTACCAAAAGCCTTGCAGCGGTTTGCCAAAAATAGGCAATCATGATCTTAACACAAGGCTTTTGAGTTTTTGCTGCGGTTTCTTATTTATTAGTTGTGTGCATTGTATCATGTAGCTGGCCAATATCACAAATTTGCTTCGATGTAAACTGCCCACATGAGGAAATAGTCCACAAAAGAATGCTCCAAAATTTTGTTCTGAACTTTGCTATTTGAGTTGGGCATGATCCTCAAGGTTGAAATTCAGGTTGTTTATTTTTCTTTTAATGTTGAGACATCCTTTTATTTCTGATGACAGGGTTGAGGCTTGAGAAGTTTGTTTGAGGAATCCAACGGTGGAACCGGGGACCCAGAAAGCAATTGTATTATTAGTGCTTTGTTGCTGTCAAAGACTCAAGATTCACTATGCCAGCATTATGTGCTGAGCTTCAATTCTCATTCTGACCACACTGGGAATGCTATTGCTTACAAATTTTCAATCACTATTCTGGACATCAATTTTAGTTCCTCGCTTTTGCAGCCAGTCTGTCTAGAAGGAAGCATGTTTGTTTTGTTGGTAGGGTTTGGAATGCGATCCAAGTCTAGGTCGTACGGTGCGTGCTCTTCATGGACAGTCGTGCAAGGAGAAAGGAGTGGAAAAGTTCTGGAAAGAAGTTTTCAAGGAAGAGTAGCTTGAGTGTTTGTTTAGAAGAATGCAAAGCCTTCGTCAAGCACATTTTTCTTTTAAAACATGCTATCTCGTTGGGGAAGTCGATGACTACGGGTTAGTCTAACTTTATTCATTTAAACAATTTCAGGCACATTTGGAACCCATGAGTTTTATAGGGAACATTACAAACCCAGTGAGAACTCGCTTGGAACGAAGGGTTTTCGTAAGAATCACATGAGAGCCATATTATTTCTTGTCAAATTCATATAGAATTTCCGTGTCCAAGACCGGTCTTAAAACCCTTTTTTGAATCCTCCTATTTTAGCTGACCCAATCTTAGCTCAAAAGCCGTAAAAAAGTACCCAACTGTATTAGCTTATATGATGATGTAGGCAAAGCTATAATAAATCTTGTAAGTAGTAGGGATTAGCAATATAGCATAGAGACAATTATAAAAAATGTTTAGACTTGAGTACATTTCTGCATTTTATATGCAAAATTTAGCATATCACTGGAAGAGATTTAAGTAAAATTGGGCTGAAGCGTTGATAGCAACGAACAAAGGGCAACCTCGACGCGGCGACACGCTGTGCTGAGTTTTATACTCCTATTTTCTTCCTTAAAAAGTAAAAACTCCTTACAAAAAAAGAAAAGAAAAAAAAACAAGCAAAACACAGTGTTTTTTATTATTTAATTATTTTTAATTAAATATTTTAAAGTTAATCCCTCACCAACATTATTTCCAATTTTAACCCCTTCGGCCACGTCACAACCCGTGGCATGGCAAAACAATACTATCACGTCACCCTTATGGCGTGACAAAAATGCTAGCGTGGAGGACTTGTGTGACATCTGTCACGCCATTAGTGGTAGCGTGATACAGCGTTATTGTCACGCTAAAGGGCGTGGCGTGGCGAGAACTATGTCGCCGATTGAACGCGCGGTGAAGTTGGCGGTGTTCTCGCCGCCGCTCAACTAGCGATAGGTCCCTGTGGCGACAGGGACCCGACTATAAAAAAAACGCCAAAAATCAGTCCAGGATTCATTTTAATTAAAAAAAAAAAATAAATAGGAGAGAGTTCGAGAGGGAGAGAAAAAAGTAGCGAAGCTCTGCCGGTTCGTCGCGGAGGCGAGAGATTGACAGAGCATCAGTTTCGATCGATTATCTTGCAGGTACATTTTTCTGAAACTGTGTACGTTATGTTAAAACCTTGTAGGTTAGCAAACAAAAAATAGCGACATAAAATTGAGTAGGTTAGATAAATGTAGTCAAATTGTGTAGTACATATTTTGAGTTGTGCAGCGACATAGAATAGCGACATAGAATTGAGTATGGCGCTGGTTGACCGCTGCAGTTATATTATTAATACAGGAATTCTCTTTTAAACTAGAAGAATTGCATGACATATTTTAAAATTGTAAAGAAAATCCAGAGTAGCTGAGTAAGTCGAAAGAGCAATGAGAATATTTGCAGAAATAATGAAATTATGTAGTTCTAGGAATGTTGCAACACTCGAACGATTTATGATATTTCTGCAGAAATAGGAAGACGACAGCTATGAATCTGTAAAAAATGTATAGAGTAGCTAAGTGGAGTAATTATTTACCTTTCCATTTGTGCGCGGTTATTATTTTGTTAGTGCGCTGTTATTATTGTGTTAGTGCGCGGTAAATATCTTGTTAGTGCCGAAAATACCATTTAAACTAGAAAAATAGCATGACATGTATTAAATTTGTAAAGAAAATTCGTAATTGCTACATAGGCTATGTAAAGATGCATGAAAAAAATATGAACTTTGTTTATTGCTGTATTTTCAGGTATGGCAGACGCGAGCTAGTACGAGTTGCTTGACCCGGTGATTGACGCGTGTCACCGTAGCCACCTCAGTACCATGGTCCCCCCGAAGGGCGAGGCACCGATAGAGCTTGGCGCGTTTCGGCTACGCACGCCCATCAGGGCATGGAGGCTGCACCGAGACTGGCTTCTGTGGTACGTGTAATTCTGACCTTCATGCACTTAATCGCGGTATGATTATTTTGCGTGGACTCACGTTTGTTCTTAATCGTTTCGACGCAGGTTGAGAGCGGTAGACCTCCTTCCACTATCGAGGATGGTGGAGGCGACGTGGGAGGACGACCAGGACCATGGTTCTGGTCGTATGTCTAGGCGTTTTCCATACGACCAGGCCCTACTTACGGCGCTGGTTGACCGCTGGAGGCCAGAGACCCACACGTTCCACCTCCCGTGCGGGGAGATGACGCCGACACTGCAGGACGTGAGCTACCTGACTGGGTTGCCCTGCGCAGGCACTCCGATGGCGGCACACGACATCCCGGCCACGTGGTACACGGACCTCCTAGCCAGGTTCCACGATGTGCTGCCACCGGCCAGCGGGTACGTGGAGTTTAGCGGCCCGCACGGGCCGACGCTGAAGTGGATCTGTCTGTTCTACGCAAGTCTTCGTAACTATTGTCCTCTCGCAACAATTCGTATGTGAACCTTGCTGACGTGTATGTGTCTTCTTGCAGCCCGAGCGTATGGCGCAGAACGTAGGGGACGTCGCTGTTAGGAGGCACTTCGAGGCTTACCTGTTGTGGTTGTTCGGGTGGGTCATGTTCCTGGGCTCCCACGCGACAGCGTCGACAAGCACTACATCCGGTACGCGCGTGAGGTGGCGGACTCGCCGATCGACGAGATCCCGCAGTACGCTTGGGGTCCGGCCGTGCTGTGCGTGACGTACCGCGCACTGTGCGACGTGTGCCAGCATGCGCATGACAGCTCCATCCTCTCGGGATGCCCGCTACCACTGCAATTGTGGTTCTTGGAGCATTTCCTGATCGAACGGCCACAGCTGGACTTGGGAGCGTACGAGGAGAGCTTGTACGTCCCGCACGATGACCTGAACCGGCCGACCATGGGCACTGTGTGGTGCCGCCGACGGGTTAGTTTCATATTCATTTATTTTTATCGTATTGTAATCACTATTTCGTGTGCTTAGTTTGCGGTGTTCTATTGCACAAGTCACCTTCACGCCGATCACCTCGCAGGGCTTCTACCCGGAGTACGTTGTGATATTCGATCAGCTGACCGATGACTGCGTCATCTGGAGACCGTACAGTGACGAGAGGGTGATAGCGTGCAACCCCGGAGGACTGTCGGTGCTGTGCACGCGAGACTACGTGTACTGGTACACGCGGAGTGCCTTGGTGCATGATATCTTCGTGGAAGAGTACCAGTGCAATGGTCATGCGCCATTCACCGCGATAGGAGGTCCCGCCCCTGGGGAGGCGGTGCCGCGCGCGCGTACGCCGTAAGTGCACTCTTTACTTCTTTCATACAATGTGTGTTATATCCCGACCAAATAATTTTCTTACCGTCCACAGGTACACTAGGAAGGGAGTTCGTGGCACGATGTCCTGGTTGGATAGGATGTCCCCTGGGGTTGAGGGTTGGAGTGGCGCGCACGACGACCTCATCCAGTGTGGGGACGATCCCTACGACCCCGAGACGTACAGCCAGTACATGGAGTGGTACGCTACTCGAACGAGGCTTCGGTGCGTCCAGGTCATGGTCGACCCTCCTCGACATGAGGCCGCGATGTCGGACACGTACCCCACCCAGCCGGACTCCGCTTTCCACCGCTGCGTATGTATTCAATGATCCTTATTTCATATTTAATTTGACAAGCTTAGGTTTACAACTGGTTGATTACTTGTGTAGGTGGATCTTCATCGGGAGATTATCGAGTTGGTAGACTCAACGCAGCACATGACGCTGGGGGAGACCAGAGGGATCCTGCAACAGATCAGGGAGGCAGGAGTACGCGAAGTGCAGATCGCGATTGGTCGCACGCCGACCAACCCGGTGGACTGACCAGTGCTAGGACGAGGGGTTAGCCGAGGTGGCAGGACACAACCTCCTGCCATGGACGTGGCGGGCTCGTCGTCGTGGCAGCGTGGGGGGAGCACCGCGGGACATGTCGGAGGTGAGTACGACACGCTCACATCGCTTCTTCATTTCGAGCCTCAGAAGTTAGTAACGACGATCTTCTGTTACAGGTCCTCAGCTCCACCCGTATGCGGGCCAGGAGTATGCTGTGTCGTCCGAGCATATCTTCGGGCCAACAGGTAAGTTCAGCTTGCTTGTGTAACATCCTTTTCGCCATGATTACGCTCTGCAATGTCAAGGATCTTGATTGGCTGCTCCACATAAGTGAGGTCCTCTTGAAGGTCAATGTTCTCCAGAGTGGTTTGATCTTCTGGCACTCGAAGGCACTTCCTCAATTGGGAGACATGGAAGGCATTGTGCACTGTTGACAAAGATGCTGGTAGCTCTAACTGGTAAGCTACTTCACCCATTTTGTCCACAACCTTATATGGCCCAATAAATCTTGGAGCAAGTTTTCCTCTAATCTGGAACCTTATTACTCCTCTGAGTGAAGTTACTCTAAGGTATACAAAATCTCCAATCTCAAAGGATAGATCTTTACACCGATTTTCAACATAGCTCTTTTGACGGGATTGAGCTACTCTCAATCGTTCCTTTATCAACTTCACCTTACTTTCAGCATCCTTGATCAGGTCCGGCCCATAGAACTGATGTTCTCCTACTTGGTCCCATGAGAGAGGTGTTCTACAAGGTCTGCCATACAGAGCCTCGAAGGGGGACATTTGCAAGCTAGCTTGATAGCTATTGTTATAAGAAAACTCAGCATGTGGGAGGTTCTGATCCCAACTTTTTCCAAAATCTAGAGCACAAGCTCGGAGCATGTCTTCAAGGACTTGGTTCACCCTCTCTATTTGCCCATCTGTTTGAGGATGGTAAGCTGTACTGAAATTAAGTTTAGTTCCCAAAGCTTCATGTAAGCTCTTCCAAAACCTTGGGGTGAACTGAGACCCTCTGTTTGACACTATTCTCTTGGGCACTCCATGCAAACAAGCCACTCTGGCCATGTACAGGTCTGCCAATTTGCTACTTGGGTAAGTGGTCTTGACTGGTATAAATGTGCCACTTTAGTCAAACGGTCAAGTACAACCCATATGGAGTCATAACCCGATTGGGTTCTAGGCAGTCCAGTGATGAAGTCCATGCCCACTTGCTCCCATTTCCACTTGAGAATTGGCAAAGGCTGCAATAAACCGGCTGGTCTTTGGTGATTGGTTTTAACCCTTTGACATACATCACACTGAGCAACAAATTTAGCAATTTCTTGCTTCATGCTGACCCACCAGAACTTCTCTTTGAGGTCTTGATACATCTTGGTATTGCCCGGATGAATGGAATACGGTGATCCATGAGCTTCCTTTAGGATAAGTTGCTTGATCTCTTGATGATCTGGCACACAAATACGACTGCCAAACCACACTGTCCCATGCTCTTCTTCGGAGAAACCTGGGGCTTTACCTCTTTTCATGTTCTTCTTGATCTCTTAAATGTCTTCATCTTCTCCTTGAAGTTCTTTGATCTGATCTTGAATTGTTGGGTGAACCTCCAGGGTGTTCACACAACCTTGGTTCACAATCTCTAAGTTAAGATGTCTTAGCTCTTCATACAATTGTGGTTGTTTCTCTTGCACCATCATAGTATTACAATACCCTTTTCGACTCAAGGTATCTGCCACCACATTGGCTTTGCCTGGGTGATAATGAATTCCAAGATCATAGTCCTTAATCAATTCTAGCCATCTCCTTTGCCTGAGGTTAAGTTCTGATTGAGTGAAGATATACTTCAAGCTCTTATGGTCTGTGTATATCTCACAGCGATTACCGATGAGGTATTGGCGCTAAAATTTTAAAGTATGCACAATTGCAGCCAATTCCAAGTCATGTGTTGGGTAGTTCTCTTCATGAGCTCTCAACTCCTGAGATGCATAAGCTACTACCCTTCCTTCTTGCATCAGCACACATCCAAGACCTTGATGAGAGGCATCACAGAATACCTCAAAGTCCTTATGGATGTCTGGCAGGACTAACACAGGGGCGATCACAAGCCTTTTCTTTAACACTTGAAAGCTTTGCTCACAAGTTTTGGTCCATTCAAACCTCTTCTCTTTCTTTAAAAGCTGAGTGAGAGGTCTTGCAATCTTAGAAAAACCTTCAATAAACCTTCTGTAGTAACCAGCCAGTCCAAGAAAGCTTCTCACTTCAGCCACAGATTTGGGTGGCCTCCACTCCAACACAGCTTCAACTTTGGAAGGATCCACTGCCACTCCTTGTGCCGACACAATGTGACCAAGAAAAGCTACTTGGCTCAACCAAAATTCACATTTACTAAACTTGGCATAGAGCTGCTGCTCTCTAAGCCTTCCCAAAATATCCCTAAGGTGGTCTTCATGCTCTTCCTTATTCTTGGAGTAGACGAGGATATCATCAATAAACACAACTACAAACTTATCCATGAAGTCCATGAATACTTTGTTCATCATATTCATGAAATAGGCTAGTGCATTTGTCAACCAAAATGACATCACAGTGAACTCATATAGCACATACCTTGTGGTAAAGGCAGTCTTGGGGATATCCTCTGGCCTAATCTTCAACTAATGGTAACCAGACCTTAAATCAATTTTGGAGAACACACTTGCTCCTTTTAATTGGTCAAACAAGTCATCTATTCTGGGCAATGGATACTTGTTCTTAATGGTGACCTCATTGAGTGATCTATAGTCCACACACATTCTTAAACTGTTATCTTTCTTCTTTACAAACAACACTGGTGCTCCCCATGGTGAAGAGCTTGGTCGAATGAATCCTTTGTCTTTCATCTCCTTAATCTGTTTCTTCAACTCCACCAACTCATTGGTTGGCATCCTGTATGGTCTCTTTGATATAGGAGCAGTCCCTGGGACTAGGTCAATTAAGAATACAATGTCTCTATCTGGTGGCATACCAGGCAACTCCTCAGGGAACACATATGAGTATTCTCTGACCATTGGGAGATTTTCTAGCTTCATCTCCCTCACACTGGTCAGGAGAGATCTTGCTGTAGGGGAGGTCTTGGGCCTAAATTCCACTTGAACTCCTTGATCATTGGTGAGTGAGATGGACTTGCAAGCATAGTCTATTTGACCTTAATTCTTGGCTAGTCAATCCATTCCAAGGATCACATCCAAACCTTGGGAGTGCAAAACTATTAATTCTGCAAAAAAGGGAACTCTAGAGATCTCTAAGGTAAGATTTGGGCATAGAGAACTAGTCCTCATTTATGAACCCGGGGCATGAATTAGCATAGGGCTAACTAAAGGATATATAGATAGCCCACACTTCCCCCACAAACTTGCTTGAAACGAAGGAATGAGAAGCTCCCGAATCAAATAAAACCAAAGTTGGTACTGAATTGACAAGAAACGTACCAAGGACCACATCTGGTGCTGCTTGTGCCTCCTCATCCATGACATGAGTGACCCGACCCTTTGTGTAGCGCACAGCTGGCTTCACACTTGATGTGCTGCCTGGTGTTGGAGCTCTTTGACTTGTTCGGGCTGGGGTAGAGGTTTAATGCTTCTTTGGGCACTTGTTGGTATAGTGCCCTACCTCATTACAAAAGAAACAAGTCACCCCAGTAGAGGAGGTCGTGGGAGACTTCTTCTGGAGCTGGCTTCCAGGGGAGGTCTTATGAAAACTTGATTTGCTTGGGCACTGTGTTGTCCCAGATTCTCTAGAGGAGGAGGTCTGGGAGGTCGCTGGGAGGTCCTACGCTTAGGAAAACCTCCAGGATTGAATCTCCGAGCTGCCTTTTTCCTCTTTCGGTTCTCCATCTCTTGGAGCTTGCCTTCTTGCCGAATGGCCTTACTAACAAGTTGTTGAAAATTTAAGCGGTCCTGGGCAATAAGGAGAACTGAAATATCATCATTGAGCCCCTCCAAAAAGTGTTCCTGCTTGGCATCATCTGAGGCCACATCTTTTGGAGCATACCTGGCCAATTGATTAAACTTATGCAAATATTCATTGACTGTGCAACTACCCTGTCGCAGTGAACGAAATTCCTTCCTTTTTAGAGACATCATGCCCAGGTGAATATGGGCACGACGAAAGGCTTGCATAAACTCATCCTATGTGATGGTTTGAGCATCAGCATGAGATTGGCTAAAATTTTCCCACCACTCAGAAGCTGGCCCACTGAGTTGGTGAGAGGCAAACAAGACTCTCTCATGGTCTGTGCACAGGATCATGTCCAATTTTCTGCCCACTGTCCTGAGCCAATCATCAGCTTCCATTGGTTCAGTGCTGCTAGAGAAAGTTGGAGGGCGCAACCTCATAAATTCTGCTATATTGGCCCTTGGAGGAGGTGGAGTCGGAGCTTGTGGCTGAGTTGCTGCTGCTGCTTGCAATGATTGAGTATTGGCAATTGATTGAGAGAGAAGGTTAATTAGCTGAGCTTAATTGGCCATCATCTGGGCCCAGCTAGGACCTTCGGCTAGAGGTGGTGGTGGCTGAGTAGCTAGGTTCTCTAGTGCATTCTCAATTCCCCTGTTTTGATTGCTCTACTGTAACATCCCAATTTTTTAAGCTTTTAAAATTCTTTGAATAGTTGGTAGGAAGAAAATCCACCATTTGGTTTTATTTGAATTTAATTTAAAAGCTTAAATATGGACTTTAGTATCAAAACAATTTAATATGATTAAAGTCAACATCAACAATTATCAAAACTATTTTATTTGGATTCTATGTGCTCAGATATATTTTCTAGATTTTTCTGAGTTCATTTGCTATTTTCTATTGCTTATTTGAATTTCTGCTATTTTCTAAATTAGAAAAAGTATTTAAAATCTCAGAATTGGCTTCGAGCCAAATCTCCTCGGCCTAATTTCCTTTCCCGTGTGTGAGGCCCGCGAAGCAGCCCAATCGCGCGTTCGCCTCAGCCATCCCAGCGCCAGTCTCTCATCGCGGTGGACCCACCGCCGCCTCTTTCTCTCTCATCGCACGCGTGTGTTTCGCCTCAGCTGTTGGATTTGTTTTGAATGGTCAGATATGGTTTGATTATTCGGAGGTCTGACCGTCACCATCGGTTTAGATCGTCCGATCAAGGATGGACGGTCAAATCAGATGTTGTCCGATCGCCCCGTGGGCGCACGTCCCCGCCTTCGCCCGCTGATGCGTGGGTCCCATGCCGCGCCTTCGTCCTGCCGTTTTCTTCCTCACGCGAGCTCCCGCTGCTGCCGCCATTGAAGCTGTTGGAGCTTCGTCCGACAATAGCGCAAGCGGCGTGGATTTTGTGCTCGGACTCTCCCATCTAGAAGCCTTATCTCTCCCGCACCCGGTTCGGTTGAATTCAAATTCCGAACTCGTTTCCATCTCCTATATCGTCGCGCGTTCATTTTGGAGTTGTTTGATCTCTGCCGCCATCTCGCCTCCTCGTGCACGCCCTCGGCCTATAAATAGGTCCCCGAGGATCGCCAGTTTCCCCGCATCCCAGAGTCGCCACCCTCTCCACCTCTCAAGCCGCATCCCAGAGTCCCCGCATCCCAGAGTCTCCTCATCTAGGGTTTTCGGCCGAGCTTCTACATCTTCGAATTGTGCCGCCGTTGTTGCCGCCGTGTCGTCGTGGAGCACACCACCGGGTCCGTCGTTGCAAGGGCTACCTCCAGCGACCACTCGCACCTCCGGAACCTCAACGGAACTCCCGTCTAGCAAAACCCGAAAGTCTCCACCGCTTCGACCACGCCGTCGGCCACCACCGTCATCTTCTTGCGTCGGTGAGCACACCAATGAGTGCGCATTAGCCTCAGCTACACTCTGGTACCACCCACCCTCGCCGGCGAGCAGCCATTCGTCGTTGTCGTTGGTTCCCGAGCGTCGCCGTCGATCTGACGTGTCATACCACGTGGCCGTCCATGTCAGCGTCCATCTCAGCATGTGCGTGCGTGTCGTCCTGTGTGGCGCCGCGTCAGTGCCACACGTGTGCGTGCGTGGCAGTCTGAGCCAGCCCCAAATCCTGAGGCTCGGTAGACCTGGTCTACCGTGAGCCGAGCCACTGACACGTGGGTCCCACATGTCAGTTAAATCTTTTAATTCTTTTAATTCCCGGAGAATCTTTGCTGATGTCATGCTTGTGCAACAATCTATTTTTTCTGTTGAAGATTAATTCGGAAATTCCAATAATTCAGTTTTTGGGGTTTTTTTTCTTTTAAATTCAAACTTCCAAAGCCCATATCTTTCGCATCCTTACTCCGATTGAGCTCATTCAAATTCCTAAATTCATCTAAATTTGAGATCTATTTATCTGAGTTTTCATTTAATTTTTGGAGTTTTTTTACCTCTGTTATTTATTTATTTTGTTTATTTGCTTCGTTTACGAAGAAGTCGATACTTTGGGGAACTTTGTTGAAGAAGGAGTGCCTCAAGACCAAGACCAATACCTAGACCTTTTTCAAGGTAAATTATACCTTTGATCATGTTGAATCCCAGTTTTCTAAAAGCACTTTGCTTAAAATTATTGCATTTACTTTAAGTATGAATTTAAATGCATTTGGGTATAGTTATAATCCAATCTGTTATATCTACCTTGTATTTTGTATGTCATAATCTTTTGTCACCCTAGATTGGTTTACTTAGTTGGTATTATCTTAGCACCACGTGGGTTTGTTAGATACGAGTAGAATTGCTTAGCCATGCTACGAGTCACACATATCATTTGAGTTGCAATTATTAAATTTGACTAAGTGACTATGGAACTTTGTGTAAAACTGTGTGCTATGTGTTATTGCTTTGTGATAGCATATATTGCATTAAACCAACTGGGTGGTAAAAGATTTAAACTGAGGCAAGTGGTGGATACTAAGTGATTTCGTGGATTTCGTGAATGGGAATGATAATCTTTGTGGCATAGTTAGAAAATGAAAGTCTTGTCTTGGTCAATTAAGGACTTAACTTTATGCGCGATTGAACTGAGCCTTACTGTATGACCACATGCCTGATGGGATGGGCCTAACTTAGTAGGTCATGGAGTCTCGACATTGATGTTCAGGTTGATAGGTTAGGCGCCGTCTTTAGGTCCAACAGTATGTGTCGGACTAGCTTTCTTTGTGGGTTAGTCTGGCAGTAAAGCACACTGGGAATGTCAATGTTTGAGACGAAGTTTCTAAACTGTTTTGTTATGATTAGTGCTAGCTACACTAGTTGTATCGTGTGGGTAAGGTGTATAACCTCTGCAGAGTGTTAATTAATCTATTCAAATAGCTTTGTTCGCGGTCATGGACATGTTCAGGAATTTCATACGAGGGGTAGATTTTCATAAAACATTTGGGATGGGAGCTGTGTGACCTAAGTCATATGGCTATGTGAATTAATCTGATTAGCTTCGTGTCTTTGTGAAAATAACTGTTAAATTATTAATCGTCTATTTGTTTTGAATCACATTTCAATCTATTATTGTATTCAATTGCAAATGTTGCATTTCTGCAAAATAACCACAGAAGCCATTCCTTTGGAATAAGCCATCATCTATAAATTGCATTCTGTGGTATGACTTGCGAGTATAGTTGTGTACTCATGCTTGTTGTAAAACTTGCGCCCAAACCTACAGAAGAGGAGGAGTCTTCGCTTGCTTTCGAGGAGGAGTTCGTCGAAGGTTGTTGATCGTTGAGGTCTGAGTCCCAGTTGGTTGCCTGTGGTGATTGATGGGATTTCCGTTGGAGTCTTTTCTGTTCCGTTGCTATTTATTCTCTGTTAGCCCTACGTGGCTCAATAAGTTGTAAACTCGACCATAAGGTCAAAACCCTTATTTGTTATTCAAATTAATCGTTTACCTTATTAATCGCTTGTGTGGATCGATATTCATCTATGTTGTAACTGTGTACACTAGCGTGATCCTGGACTAGTGAATTATACACAGAGGGTTCAGAATCATAATTCTGGGTCCCGACAGAGGTGGTATGTAAGACCCGGGATTAACACCCCAGATCCTCTGTGCATAACTGAACTAGTCCCATGATCAGTGGCTAGCTCACACAGTAAACGAATGTGATAACACAACTATAAACGCTACAATTTATTAATAAACAACAGAGTTGATTACAAGATAGCCTTACAGGGCATCATTAAATAAACACGGCGGAAGACGATGAAGAAGTAGTGGAGGCCAGCTGATCTGCCACAGGCAATCGACTAGGGTAGCGGCCTAGTCGTCATGATCCACACCTGAAGCGAAGTCCTTCTCTGAAATTTGTTTGCATAAAGCAAGTATGAGCACAACTACCGTGCTCGCAAGTTACACCCGTCAAATAACAGAATGACATGCATACATGGATGTAACAAAGGAAGGCTTATAGGGTTATTTGTGCGAAAACAACATTTGACATTAAATACCATACTAAGTTCAAAAGCTCAAGTTTTATAAAATCTACAATTGATTTTGAATTGATAAAGATAGTGTAGGCACCAACCTAACACTAACATAAACAAGGGCACCAACCCGGGGCTTCAACCCACAACTTTTCTCATGGACACCCATCCATGTCAAAACTATTAAAAAAACATTTTGAATCACAATCAAAATATAACTTTGAGTGGCTTTGCCAGCATGTCCATGACCATGGACACGGCTATTCGAATAGATTGACACTCTGCAGAGGTTGTAAAACTTTACCCACAAGAGATAATCAACTTTTAATGTTCGTCTGACACACTTTCGAAGGTGTGCGACTAAGTGATCATCACGAGGCCTTTACAATGCATCATTCCACCATAGTCCTCCCTCGCTAAGGTTTTGGCCCCCTTTGGACTACCCGTCCGTAGGGTTCAGGCCCCCTCTTGCACCAGGTGGGACTAACAAAGGTCATAACATGACTACCCACCGCACCAACAGGAACGACCATGATGGAACTTTGCAAATTAATCAGCCAGGTCCTGCCCATACAGGACATGTGGTAGTACGATGTGGCTTAGCAAGATGCGGCTCGAAGACCGGTCCTTAACTAAACTGGGCGACAATCAACAAAACCCTGGGCCTCAACCTACCCAGTTGAGCTCGTGCATAAACCTGCACCCACCAGACAACCAATTCGCCCAAGTCCAAACCATCATTTAATTTTATTTCATTTTTCAAAGCTTTTATAGAATTCCCATGACACACCAATGCCAAGGGTACAATTTAAACAACATTTGATTTTTGGCTGAAATTCTCCAAATCAAACAAGTTTGATCTATAAGCATGGCTAAGCATAACTTTTCTCAAAATGATCCTAGTTCATACTATTGTATCAACTAGGTTTTTATCTAGGGTGACAATATGTTTGATCCGATATCAAAATTGGCCATACAAAGGATTTAGGCATATCTATGAATTTAAAAACAGGAATTTAATAATTGAATATAAATAAGCATGCAGTAATAATTTGAAACAGAATTTAAATAATTTTAAATAATGGGTGAAAATATGAACAAGAATGTAACTTGCCTTGCTCAAATAGTTGTTCTCAAACGGCGTCGAAATCTGACTCTCCGAAGTCGTCAAAATCTATACGCGAAAATAAGCCAAATTCAAACTAAATTCAAATAACAATTCAAATAAACTCCAAATTCAATAATTTTGGTTTAGTTGGCTATATCTTGAATTTAGATAAATTTGGAAATTTGAATGGGCTCAATTGGAGTTCGGATGCAAAAGATATGGATCGCCGTGCTAGAGGAAGCCCTCTACGGTAAGCACAACCATGAGGAAGATGAAGAAGAAGAAGACCCCGAAGAACCTGAGGAGGATCCCGAAGAAGATCCAGAGGAAGGTCCAGTTGAGCCAGAAGGCGCTGTAGTGCCAGAAGTGCCTGTTCCTGCTGCACTAGTCCCAGGGCACCAAGATCAATTTGCAAGGATGTTAGCGCAGTTTCAGGTCTACAGTAGGCGTGAGCGACGCCGTGGCTGTGGAGACTTTCTTGAGTAGTTGTCTAAGTTTCAGTTTTTCAGGCTTAGCCAGATTCAGTTTAGTAAAGTCGCCCTTTAGGCGGTAGTTTGTGTGCTTAGATCATTGTTTCTTTTGTGTGCGAGTATGAGCTGCAAAGGCCTTTAGGCATTTGTTGTAGCCATGCTAAGACCCATAATAAAAGTATTTTATTTGAGTTCTCTTGAGCTGTGTTTTATTGGGTTTAACCTATCCCCTGCCTAGTTTTTAACTTATCTTGTGCTTGGTACCTTATCTAACCCATGGAGCTTCACCAGATGGTTCAAACTCGTTAGACTGCTGCTAGTGGTTCCGGTACCCCAGTGCCAGAAGTCAATGAGCAACCAACCGCAGGAGCAATTCCGCCACAAGCACCCCCGATCGACTTCTAAAATTTTGGAGCTTTTATGGTGGCGCAGACCTAGTTGATGTATACTATGATGAACCAGATGCAAGCCATGAATAATCTGAACAACAACAATCACCAGCATGGAGCTCCAGTTGCTCATGGTCACTAAGGTCCAACTAAGCTCGCCGAGTTCATGAGAACCCGTCCACCTACTTTTTCAGGACATGTCTCACCGGTTGAAGCCGATGACTGGCTTCGTGTCATTAAAAGAAAGCTGCTGATCACCCAGTGCAGCGACCATGAGAAGGTTCTATACGCCACTCACCAGATGGACGGCATAGCTGCCGAATGGTGGGAGATCTTCTGCGCAACGCATGAGACGCCACAAAATATTTCCTAGGAATAGTTTTGCACAGCCTTCCGTCAGTACCATGTGCCGGAAGGGATAATTAATTTGAGGAAGGATGAGTACCGCGCTCTTAAGCAAGGAGCTATGTTAGTGATGAATTATCTTAATAAATTTTCCCAGCTAGCTCGCTACGCTGTAGAAGATGTCGCCACGGACAAGGCTCGTCAGGGTCACTTTCTGAAGGGATTGAACACCGGGTTGCAAGTCAGTCTAATTGCCCATACTTTCCCTGACTTTCAAGAGTTAGTCAATAAAACTTTTGTTCTTGAAGACAAATGCAAGGAGCTGGAGGATAACCGCAAACGTCGGATGGCCCAGCAAGGAAGCCATCAGTCACAACAGAGGACAAAGACAGTTCCGCTACAGTTCAACCGGTTTCCACTGCAGAATTCTTTCAGAGCACCTACAACAACTTCAGCACATCGTCCAGCTGCTCAGAACTTCCGCAACCCTGCACCTGTCAACCCCAACCTAGGAAGCAATTAGCAGAATGGACCAAGAATCTGTTATACCTGCCGTCGGCCAGACCACTTGGCCAATCAGTGTCCACAGAAGGGGACAATCACTCCAGTACGCTTCAATCTCGGAGCTACACCCGCCAAGACACCGACACCAGGCAACAATCAAGGAGTTTCTCAAATCACCGGTCAAGCCGGAGGAACACCGCAGTCTGTGGTCAGAGGCCGTGTTAGCCACATCACTCTGGAAGGAGCCCGTGAAGCACCAGACGTCGTACTGGGTAAGTTTCTAGTTAACTCAGTACGTGCATCAGTTTTGTTTGATTCTGGAGCTTCGCATTCGTTTATTTATAGAGTTTTCGTAACTAAGAATAAATTGGAAGTTATGCGTCTTAAACATACTCTGTTAGTCCAGTCGCCTGGAGCAGAGCTAAGCTCTAAAGTGGGATGTTTAGGAGCTAAGTTACTCATAGCTGGGGTTGAGTTTCTAGCCAACCTAATTGTTCTAGACACCCAAGCCTTAGATGTCATTCTTGGCATGGATTGGTTATGCAAGCACAAAATTGTGCTAGATTGTGGCCAAAGAGTCGTAACAATTGAAGATACCAAGGGAAATTAGGTAGAATTTCTAGCCACCTCAGTTCGTGATGGACATCTGTTAATCAACAGCCTTTCTTTGGAAGATGTACAAATTGTCAGGGAATATTTAGATGTGTTTCCAGAAGAACTACCAGGAATGCCACCGGACCGTGACATCGAGTTTGTCATCGATCTAGTGCCAGGGACAACACCAATTTCAAAGAGACCTTATCGGATGCGAGTTGATGAATTGGTAGAGATGAAGAAACAGATAGAAAAACTTCTTGAGAAAGGTTTCGTGATACCTAATTCGTCGCTATGGGAAGCGCTAGTTTTGTTTGTCAAGAAGAAAGATGGAAGCATGAGGATGTGTATTGATTACCGTTCTCTTAACAAAGTTACCATTAAGAACAAGTATCCACTACCCCGAATTGACGATCTGTTTGATCAGATGAAAGGAACCGGAGTGTTCTAAAAAATCGACCTACGATTAGGTTACCATCAGTTGAAGATTTGTCCTAAGGATATACCGAAGACCGCCTTCTCAACGCGGTATGGACATTATGAGTTCTTAGTCATGTTCTTTGGTCTGACTAATGCCCCTGCATACTTCATGAACATGATGAATAAAGTCTTCATGGAATATTTGGATAGGTTCATAGTTGTGTTCATTGATGATATTTTGGTTTACTCCAAGATAGAGGAAGAACACGCCGAACATTTGAGGATAATATTGGAAAAACTTAGAGAGCATCAGTTGTATGCCAAGTTCAGTAAGTGTGATTTTTGGAAGAAGAAAGTTGATTTTCTTGGTCATATGATGACAACTGAGGGAGTAGCAGTTGACCCAAGTAAAGTTAAAGTTGTGTTACATTGGGAGCAACCCAAGACTGTAACTCAGATTCGCAGTTTCTTAGGAATAACAGGATATTATCGCCGTTTCATTGAAGGATTCTCATCGATTGCTAAGCCTCTTACGCAGTTGTTAAAGAAAGAGAAAAAGTTCACTTGGACCACAGCTTGTGAAGAAAGTTTTTAAGAATTGAAGAAGCGTTTGACTTCAGCCCCAGTACTAATTCTGTCGGATATTCGAAAAGATTTTGATATCTATTGTGATGTTTCACGTCAAGAATTAGGGTGTGTCCTAATGTAAGAAGGAAGGGTCATCGCTTATGCGTCAAGGCAATTAAGACCTCATGAGGAAAATCATCCTACCCATGATCTGGAATTAGCTGCCGTAGTGCATACTTTAAAGATTTGTCGTTATTACCTCATCGGTAACCGCTGTAAAGTCTACACAGATCACAAGAGCCTGAAATATATCTTCACTCAGTCAGATTTAACCATGAGACAGAGAAAATGGTTAGAATTGATCAAGAATTATAATCTTAGAATTCACTATCATCCTGGTAAAGCCAATGTAGTTGCAGATGCTTTGAGTCGTAAGAGCTACTGTAATGCTTTGGAAGTAAAAGAAAGTTGCCAATAACTTTGTGAAGAATTTCAGAAGCTGAAGCTAGAAGTGGTATCTAAGGGATTTGTGGCCAGTTTGGAAGTACAGTCTACCCTGGAGAAGCAGATTCGTGAGGCCCACCCAAAGGATCCCGTGCTGTCAGACATCAAGCTCAAAATGGCAGAAGGGAAATTTAAAGATTTCACTCAGGATGATCAAGATATACTATGGATTAATGGACGCATCTGCGTACTAGATATTGATGACTTGAGGCAGCTAATCTTAAAGGAAGCCCATGATTCAAAGTATTCGATTCACCCTGAAAGTACTAAGATGTACCAGGATGTTAAGAATAAATTTTGATGGTCAAATTTGAAGCGAGAAGTCACGAGTTCGTTGCCTTATGCGACGTATGTCAGAAGGTAAAGGCAGAACATCAGAGACCAGCAGGATTGTTGCAACCCCTAAAGATTCCAGAGTGGAAGTGGGAAGAGATCGGAATGGATTTCATTACTGGTTTACCCAGGACTCAATCGGGTTATGATTCGATTTGGGTAATAGTCAATCGTTTGACCAAGGTTGCCCATTTCTTGCCAGTCAAAACCACTTACTCAGGTGATCGCCTTGCAGAGTTGTATATGTTAAGGATTGTCAGTCTGCATGGTGTGCCTAAGAAGATAGTGTCAAATCGAGGATCTCAGTTCACCTCTCGTTTTTAGCAGAGTTTGCATGAAGCATTGGGTACCCATTTGAATTTCAGTACTGCTTATCATCCCTAGACAGATGAGCAGACTGAAAGAGTTAATTAGATATTTGAGGATATGCTGAGAGCTTGTGCTTTAGCTAATGCTACCAGATGGGATAAAAGTTTACGTATGCAGAATTCTCGTACAACAACAGTATCAAGCTAGTCTGCAAATGTCACCATTTGAAGCTCTATATGGTCGTGCCTAAAGGACCCCGTTGAACTGGTCAAAAACAGTTGAACGTTTGGTATTTGGTCCAGACATCATTCAAGAAGCAGAAGAACAAGTGGCCATGATTAGAGAAAGATTGAAAATAGCTCAGTCCAAGCAGAAGAGCTCTGCTGATAATCGTTGTCACGATCTCAGCTTTGAGCCAGAAGATTTTGTTTATCTTCGAGTTACTCCACTCAGAGGTGTTAAAAGGTTTCATGCCAAAGGGAAGTTTGCCCCTAGGTATGTTGGTCTTTTCAAGATTTTAGAACGTTGCGGAGAAGCTGCTTATCAATTGGAGCTACCGTAATCGTTAGCAGGAGTGCACGATGTCTTCCATGTCTCGCAGTTGAAGAAGTGTATTCGTGTGCCAGAAGAACAAGCCCGCTGGAATCAACTGAGTTGAAAGAAGATCTCACTTACAAGGAGCAGCCAATCAAGATTTTGGATGTCGTAGAGCGCCGCACTAGAAGCAAGACCGTTCATTTTTGCAAAGTTCAGTGGAGCCACCACTCAGAAGGAGAAGCAACGTGGGAGCGCGAAGGAGAGCTGAAAGTCGAGTTTCCTAGCCTTTTCCCTAGTAAGCCTAAATCTCGGGGTCGAGATTCCTTTAAGGTGGGAGGTTTGTAGCATCCTATTTTTCTGAGCTTTTAAAATTCTTTGAATAGTTGGTAGGAAGAAAATCCACCATTTGGTTTTATTTGAATTTAATTCAAAAGTTTAAATATGGACTTTAGTATCAAAACAATTTAATATGATTAAAGTCAACATCAACAATTGTCAAAACTATTTTATTTGGATTCTATGTGCTCAGATATTTTTTAGATTTTTCTAGAATTTTTCTGAGTTCATTTGCTATTTTATATTGCTTATTTGAATTTCTGCTATTTTCTAAGAAAGAAAATGTATTTAAAATCTCAGAATTGGCTTCGGGCCAAATCTCCTCGGCCCAATTTCCTTTCCCACGCGTTCACCTCAGCCCAGTCCCGCGCACGTGCCCGCCTCCGCTGACAGGTGGACCCCACCTGTCAGTCTCTCTTTTCCTCTCTCTTCGCATGCGCGCATTTCGCCTCAGCCGTTAGATTTGTTTTGAACGGTCAGATGTGGTTTAATCATTCGGAGGTCCGAACGTCACCATCGGTTTAGATCGTCCGTTCAAGGATGGACGGTCAGATTAGATGTTGTCCGATCGCCCCGCGCGCGTCCCCGCCTTCGCTCGCTGACGCGTGGGTCCCACGCCGCACCTTCGTCCTCGCCATTTTCTTCCTCGCACGAGCTCCCGCTGCTACCTCCATTAAAGCCGTTGGAGCTTCGTCCGACAATAGCGCAAGTAGCCCGGATTTTGTGTGCGGACTCTCCCATCTAGAAGCCTTATCTCTCCCGCATCCGGTTCGGTTGAATTCAAATTCCAAACTCGTCTCCATCTCCTATTTCGTCGCGCGTTTGTTTTGGAGTTGTTTGATCTCCGTCGCGATCTCGCCTCCTCATGCACGCCCTCAGCCTATAAATAGGTCCCCGAGGATCGCCAGCGTCCCCGCATCCCAGAGCCACCACCCTCTCCACCTCTCAAGCCCTAGCGCCGTCGTAATTCCTCATCTAGGGTTTTCAGCCGAGCTTCTACATCTTCAAATTGCGTCGCCGCTGCATCGTCGTGGAGCACACCACCGGGTCCGTCGTTGCAAGGGCTACCTCCAGCGACCACTCGCACCGCCGGAACCTCATCGGAGCTCCCGTCCGGT
Organism: Ampelocalamus luodianensis; assembly: GCA_036346255.1. Classification (NCBI taxonomy): domain Eukaryota; kingdom Viridiplantae; phylum Streptophyta; class Magnoliopsida; order Poales; family Poaceae; genus Ampelocalamus; species Ampelocalamus luodianensis. The sequence continues at coordinate 14,461,258 of CM070636.1, read as the reverse complement.
AAATCCCGAAAGTCTCCGCCGCTTCGACCTCGCCGCCAGCCACCACCGTTGTCTTCTTGCGCCGATGAGCACACCAATGAGTGTGCATTAGCCTCAGCTACACTTTGGTACCACCCACCCTCACCGACGAGCCACCGTTCGCCGTTGTCGTTGGTTCCCGAGCGCTGCCACCGTCGATCTGACGTGTCGTGCCACGTGGCCATCCACGTCAGCGTCCATCTCAACGTGTGTGCGTGTGTGCTGTCCTGTGTGGCGCCATGTCAGCGCCACGTGTGCGCGTGAGTGGTAGTCTGAGCCAGCCCCAGATCCCGAGGCTCAGTAGACCTGGTCTACCGTGGGCCGAGCCACTGACATGTGGGTCCTACATGTTAGTTAAATCTTTTAATTCTTTTAATTCCCAGAGAATCTTTGCATATTGTCATACTTGCGCAATAATCCAATTTTTCTGTTGAAGATTAATTCAGAAATTCCAGTAATTCAGTTTTTAGGGTTTTTTCTTTTAAATTCAAACTTCCAAAGCCCATATCTTTTGCATCCGAACTCCGATTGAGCTCATTCAAATTCCTAAATTCATCTAAATTTGAGATCTATTTATCTTAGTTTTTTATTTAATTTTTGGAGTTTGTTTTGCCTTTGTTATTTATTTATTTTTATTTGCTTCGTTTGCGAGTAGGCGTCGATACTTCGGGGAACTTTGTTGAAGAAGGAGTGCCTCAAGACCAAGACCAATACCTAGACCTTTTCCAAGGTAATTTATACCTTTCATCATGTTGAATCCCAGTTTTCTAAAAGTATTTTGCTTAAAATTATTGCATTTTCTTTAAGTATGTATTTAAATGTGTTTGGGTATAGTTATAATCCAATCTGTTATATCTACCTTGTCTTTTGTATGTCATAATCTTTTGTCACCTTAAATTGGTTTATTTAGTTGGTGTTATCTTAGCACCAATGTGGGTTGGTTAGATACGAGTAGAATGCTACGAGTCACACATATCATTTGAGTTGCAATTATTAAATTTGACTAAGTGACTATGAAAATTTGTGTAAAAGTGTGTGCTATGTGTTATTACTTTGTGATAGCATATGTTGTATTAAACCAACTGGGTGGTAAAAGATTTAGACTGAGGCAAGTAGTGGATACTAAGTGATTTGGTGGACTTCGTGAATAGGAGTGATAATCTTTGTGGTATAGTTAGAAAATGGAACTCTTGCCTTGGATACTAAGTCGAGGAGGAGTTCGTCGAAGGTTGTTGATCGTTGAGGTCTGGATCCCAGTTGGTTGCCTGTGGTGATTGATAGGATTTCCGCTGGAGTCTTTTCTGTTTCGCTGCTATTTATTCTCTGTTAGCCCTGCATGGCTCAATAAATTGTAAACTCGACCATAAGATCAAAACCCTTATTTGTTATTCAAATTAATCATTTACCTTATTAATCGCTTGTGTGGATCGATATTCATCTATGTTGTAACTGTGTGCACTAGCGTGATCCTAGACTAGTGCATTATACATAGAGGGTTTAGAATCGTAATTCTAGGTCCCGACATCCACCATGCTGGGTTCTCTGGCATATCCTAAACTCTTTTGTTCTGATTGCTTGAGCTGCCACTACCATTTCGAGTGGTCACCATCTTGCCTAAGCTCTAAGGCTGAGAAAAGGAAAGAAGAAACTAAGGGGAAAAGGCAAAACAACCTACCCAATAGAGCAACCAATAGAAAGAAAACTTTTAAAATCTAAAACAATTATACAACATTCTACTCGTTACTTACCATTTTGGGGAGGTCTTGAACACCAGACCTAGCCGAAAGACCAGTAATAGAACTTCTCAGGGTAAGGGAATCCATTTGCCATTATAAAATGGTGCAAAGAAAGAAAGTAAGGTAAGATTAGATTAAGGTAAGAAAGCATAACAGAAGGAAGATAAGAACAGAAAGATGACCCAGATAAGAAGAGAACAAATTATTCTTCTTTGTTGTATAAGATAAGCTTTGAAATTCTACAGCCATTCTACTAGGTTACAACCTATAGCCAGGATGCTCTGATACCACTTCTTGTCACGACCAGAGAGCTCCCAAGACCTCCCAGGAGGTCAAGTCCACCCAGGTGGTCCGCTAGGACCTCCCAAGAGGTCAAGACCACCCGTAGGGGCCTCAGGACCACCTGGAGGCCTATCAAGATCACCCAAGAGGTCCAACAAGACCACCCAAGAGATCTTGCAAGACCACCAGGAGATCTGAGAGTGGCCGTAAGGCCTAGGATCACCCCAAGTTCATGACCAAACCCGAAGGAGGTCATGAGACTAGGGATCACTCTAAGACCTCTGTGTAATTGAGCTAGTCCCAAGATCAGCTGCTAGCCCACACAGTAGCAAAAGTGGTGACATCCAAAGCACAAACTTTATTAACAAAATATCAACAGAATAGTTTACAAAAAAAATAGCCTTGGGCCAAACATAAAATACAAGGGAACAAAAAGAGCGGAAGTCCATCAGCACGTCACAGGCAACTAACTGGAGGGCACAACCTAGTCGTTTTAGTCCTCTTCTTCACTGTCAATGTCTTCACCTGTCCAAAGGTTATACCGAGCAAGAGTGAACACAACAACCATGCTCACAAGTCACACCCGTGGGGTAACAGAATGACATGCATATATGGATAATTCAAAGGAAGGCATATAGGGTTGATTTGCATAAAGTCAAGTTTATTTTAAATACAAGTACTAAGTTCCAAGGCAGTTAAACCATAATTAAAATTCATTTCTCCAAATTCAATTTTACAGTTGGATAACATTCATCGTCAATGGTGAAGGATACCCTCCTGTCACATGGCTTCCCGCCCATAACCCATTTGGATAGAAACCAAAACCAATTTACCAATCCTTTTGAAAACAAAACCAAGTCTAACTTTGAGTGGCTTTGCTAGCATCTCCATGACCATGGACACGGCTATTCGAAAAGATTTTTACTCTACAGAGGTGTACAGCTTTACCCACATGACACGAATTCTCTAGTTTGTTTGGCATTCGTCAATACCACCTCACACTTCCATAGGTGAGAGGTCTAGAGCACGTGACAAGGCCTTTACAATGCATCATTCCACCGCAACCCCTCGTCGCTAAGGTTTCGGCCCCTTTGGACTAGCCATCCGCGGGTTCAGGGCCCCCTCTTGCGCTAGTGGGAAACATAGGTTATGAAAGACCACTCACACATCAAAGTGGAACAACTGCGATGGAACTTTGCAAATTACTCAGCTAGGTTCCGCCCATACATAACATGTGGTTGCACGATGGGGCATAGCAAAGGAACGCTTAAAGGCTGGTCCTCAACTGACTTGGGCGACTTCCACAAACCCTGGGCCTCAACCTTACCCAAGTTGAGCCCGTGCATAAACATGCACCCACCAGTCAACCAATTCGTGCATGTTCAAAACCATTTTTCCTTTTCTTTGCTTTTTCCAAAAGCATTTGCAAACCTCCATGATGACCCAATGTTATGGTTAAAAACAATTGATAATTGGGGTCTTGAGAGTAAGTGTAATACCCCATTTAGTTAAATAAATAATTGAGGGACTAGAAGAGGTTCTGCCGAAATTTAGTAGACTGTCCTAGTTTAGCTTTGTCAATGTTTCCTTCAGTAGCATTCTAGGCTCACGTTGGGCTGGGATGTTACAGTAAGAATTCCCAAAACAAGAATTTTGGTCTATGCTTGGCTAAGCAATAAATTTTGCAACCCTTCTAGCTCATGCTATTGCATCAGCTAGATTTTCATCTATGGTGTCAAGGGTGAATAATTCAATGCCAATTCTGGATGTACAAAGTAACAGGAATAACTAGAGAGTTTAAAACGGGGATTAAATTACTTGAATTGAAATACACATGCAATATTTAATTGAAACCGAACTTAATTAGCTTAAATTACTAGGCTCAACATGATCAAGGGTATGACTTGCCTTGCTTAAAAGCTTGAGAATATTCCTCTTCTAAATACTCGGGCTCCTCAGTGTCGTTGTAATCTACACGGGAGAAAAAGAGACAAATTCAACCAGAGCCCCAATTAAAAACCCAAGGAAACTCCAAAAAGAATTCAAATCCCAAACCACTAGAAAACATCACACTAAAAACAGGCTCCTCGAGCAAAAGCTTGACTCACAGTGAGGAGGTCCAAGGGGAGAGGGTGGTCTTAGCAAAAGACCTAAAAAGGGTGGTGTTTGCAAAAGTCCACTAAGGTGGTCTTACAAAAGACCAACAAGGACCAAAAGGAGCTGGTCTTTGCAAAAGAGTCCAAAATGGTGGTCCTTGCAAAGGACCAAAGAGGTGGTCTTTGCAAAGGCCGAAGAAGTGATCTTTGCGTAGAGAACAGGGAGGTGGTCTTTGCACAAAGACCACAGAGGTCCAGAAGAAGGTAGTGAGGAGGAGGTCCTGAAGAAGATACAACGGCTTCAACTGTGGTTGATTGAACAAGAAAAGGAACAAAGAACCCATGAACTCACCAAGAGATGGAGGAAGGAGGGGAGGTCAAGGGATGGCCGTGGCGGTTGAGGCCGGTGCAAACACGTCGGTGGAACCTTCAACGGCGAGAACACGACGATGGAGACCCCTGGCGAAGTTCTTGGCAACAAGGTTTCACCCGAGAGCAACTGAGCAAGAGCCAAAAGAGTTAAGTGTGGAAAAGATGATGTAGATGGGCTACTTAGGCTAATTATAGCTAGAGTAGATGAAGCAAACACCGGAAGACACGGAAGCACACATGTCAAAGGTGAGTGGAAAAGAAAGGTCAAAGGTATGTGATGGATAGGACAGGGTACGGCCCATCTTGGTGAAGAAGGAATAGGACAAGGTTGGCTGTGAAGAGAGGAGACAAGGGGAGAAAACAATGTGCCACGTAAGTGATCACATAAGTGACCACGTATGTGGCCACATTTAATCCGACATGACCGGTTATTAAATGCACAACAGGCCCACGTGGCGGAGAAAAGATAAGGATCATTGACAAATAGGGCCAGTCAAACTTGGGAAACAATCGGGTCAAAGGAAGTGGTCACAGCGAAAGTGGAGGTCGTGACCAATCAAGGGAGGTCATGACCCACTAGGGAGGTCGTGACCCACCAAGCTGGTTTTTGCAAAAAAAAACATGGAGGGTGGTCTTGGCAAAAAGACCACGGAGGAGGTCCGTTGGATAGGGAGTTCCTGCGGAATCAAGGGATATCTTTTGAGGAGGTCTGAAGGGCTAAGAAGCCTCATGACTAAGTGGTCTAGAGGATGAGGAGGTCTAAAGGTCCAAGAGGCCGTGAGGACCAAGAGGTCTTGCGAACAAGATGAAATAAGAGGAGGTCTTGGCGCGAGGGGAGATCCAAGCACATGGGAGGTCTGGACACAAGGGAAGGTTTGGACACACAAGGAAATCCAGAGACGAGGGAGGTCCAATGTCGGGACCAAAAATTTCGATTCTGGAACCCTCTGTGTATACTGCACTAGTCCAGGATCACGCTAGTGCACACAGGGTTAACACAGGTGAATATCGATCCACACAAGCGATAGATAAAGTAAACGATTAGTTTGAATAACAAATAAGGGTTTTGACCTTATGGTCGAGTTTACACTTATTAAGCCACGCAGGCTAACAGAAATAAAGCAAAGGAGAACGGAAAACTCGGCGTAGATCCCACCAATTCACCACAGCAACCAAGCGGGATCCGACCTTAACGAACGATCGCCTTCAACGAACTCCTCTCAAAGCGGCGAGACTCCTCCACTTCGAGGTTTGGGCGCAAGTTTTACAACAAGCGTGAGTACACAACCGCATTTCGCAAATCATACCACGTAATGCAATATATAGATGCAGCTTATTCCAAATAAAAGGCTTCGTGGTTCTTTTGCATAAAAGCAACATTTGCAATTGAATACGAATAATAGATTGAAAACATAATTCAAAACAAATAGACAATATTAATTTAATGCTTGTTTTCACAAAGACACATAGCCTAATCAAATTCTTTCACTGACCATATGACTTAAATCACACAATTGTCCCTTCCCAATTGTTTTATGAAAACTACCCCTCGTGTGAAATCACCGAGCATGTCCATGACCGAGGACGCGGCTATTCGAATAGTTTGTTTAACACTCTGCAGAGGTTGTACACTTTACCCACAAGATACAACTAGTGTAGCAAGCACCAATCGTAACAAAACAGTTGGAAACTTCATCTCAAACATTGACATTCCCAGTGCTTACAAACCGTTATACATATCACATAGCCCATGCATAACACACACCGTTGGACGGGGACGACGAATCCTCCGTGATGCAACCACCAAGTAGTCACACCTCCACCCTATCACAAAGCCTAACCTACCACCGAACATCAATGCCGAGAATCCATAACTTACTAAGTTAGGCCCGTCCCATACCGGGCATGTGGTCGCAAGAAGGCTCGATTCAATGGCGCACAAAGTTAAGTCCTTAATTGACCAAGGCAAGACTTCCATGTTCTAACTAAGCCACACAGATTATCATACCCATCACATAGTCCACCATGTCACAGTCTCCACCACTTGCCTCGCCTAAATCCTTTACCACCCGTTGGTTTTAGTGCAACACATGCCATCACGAAGTAATAACACATAGCACACAGTTTTGCACAAAGTTCCATAGTCACTTAGTCATATTTAATATTTGCGACTCACATGAGATGATGATTCGTAGCATGGCTAAGCAATTGTACTCGCCTCTAACCAACCCACGTTGGTGCTACAATATTACCAACTAAACCAATCTAGGGTGACAAGGAATTATGACATACAAGGCCAAGGTATGATAACAATTGGGATAATAACTATACCCAAAGCATTGAAATAAATAATTAAAATAGAATGCAGTACTTTGAAACAAGTAATTGGAAAATTGGGTTCAAGATGATCAAAGGTATGACTTGCCTTGGAACAGGTCTATGTACTGGTCTTGATCTTGGGGTGCTCCTTCTTCCACAAAATTCCCCAACGAATCGACGTCTACTCGCAAACGAGACACAAACAAACAAAACAAATAAATAACAGAGGCAAAACAAACTCCAAAAATTAAATAAAAAATCTCAGATAAATAGATCTTGAATTTAGACAAATTTAGAAATTTAAATGGGCTCAATCGGAGTTAGGATGCAAAAGTTATGGGCTTTGGAAGATTGGAAATCTAAAAAAAAACCCTAATTTGATTTTTCGAATTTCGAATTATTTCTTAATGAAAAATCGGATTATTGCGCAATGTTGGCGTCGTGAAGGAATTTCGGAAAAGATAAATAAAAGAAATCTCGACATGTGGGACCCACATGTCGGAGGCTAAACTCACGCTGACTGGTCTACCGAGCCTCGGCCGTGGATCCGGTGGATCGCCGCGCGCCGATCTTGGGACGCCGAGAGGATGACACGCAGCGCTGGAGCCGACGCGCGCTGAGGTGGCATGCCACGCCGGACCGACGACGGCGGCGGCTCGAGGGACCGACGGTCTCGCGAGCAGCTGGCACGGCGGCGGCGGATAGCACCGGAGGTAGAGGTGGACGCGGGATCTCTATCGGTACGCCACTCGGTGCTCGGGGCGGCGGAGTGACCGGCGGCGAGGTTTGAGCGGCGGAGAGGTGCGGCTCAACGGCGACGGCGTTGAAGGGTCCTCCGCGCGGGCGGCAGCGGCCGAGATGCGAGCGGCGCGACGATCCGGCGCGGGGGTCCGCGCGGCGAGGAGCTGAACGACAGCAATGGTGACGGATTCCTTCGCCGGTCGAAGACGAAAGCGGCGACTAGGGCTCTGGCGGCGCTTTGGTGGCGGCGACTAGGGTTTTCGGCGTGGCTTCTGGTGCAGTACGAGGATCCTCGGGGCTTTAAATAGCCGAGAGGCGAGTCCACGACGGACGGTGGCGGCGCGCAAAGTCGAGGACGAGGAGTCCGCCTCGAGACGACGGTGACGTGGCGGTCGGGACCGGGCCGATCGGCGGCGGCTCGGGCGGGGTGCGTGTGAAGCGACACGCCACGAAAGCGGACTCAAGATCGACCGTCCCTCCAAGATCCAACGGTCCAAAATCAAGGAGACGATCGGAACTTCCGTTTCATCCAGCGCGTCTTAGCCGTTCAATCTTGATCGAGCGGCGGAGCGAGCGGGCTCGGAAGGAAAGAGAGAGATCGACATGCGGACCCGCATGTCGGTGGGAGGCGTTCAGGCTCGCTTGTATGGCCGAAAGGGTGGCGGCGCGGGAGATAGGAGTGGGCGAGAGGAATGGGCGAGTTTTTAAGAAATCGCCCGATTGATTTTCTCGAGATTTTAAATAGGTTTTTCAATTTATAAATTACTGTAAATTCAAATAAGCAATAGAAAATAGCAAATGAACTCGAGAAAAATTCTAGAAAAATCTAGAAAATATATACGAGCACATAGAACCCAAATAAAATAGTTTTGGCTAATGTTCATGTTGGGATTATTCACATTAAATGTTTTTATTGCAAAGTCCAATATTAAGCTTTTGAATTAAATTCAAATAAATCCAAATGGTGAATTTTTCCACGCTAACTATTCAAAGGATTTTAAGGCTCAAAATTGGGATGTTACAAACCTCCTCTTAAAGGAATCTCGACTCGAGATTCGGGCTAGCTAGAAAAGGCTAGGGAACTGGCTTTGGCTCTTCTTCGCTCCCACGTTGCTTCTCCTTCTGAGTGGTTGCTCCACTGGACCTTGCAAAAACGAACAGTCTTGCTTCTGGTGAGGCGCTCTGCGACATCCAAAATCCTGACTGGCTGCTCCTTGTAGGTAAGATCCTCCTTCAGATCAATTGATTCAAGCGGGGCTTGCTCTTCTCGCACACGAAGACACTTCTTCAACTGCGAGACATGAAAGACATCATGCACTCCACGCTAACGCATCGCGTAGCTCAAGCGTAAGCAACTTCTCCACGGCGTTCCAAAATCTTGAGCGGACCAACATACCTAGGGCAAGCTTCCCTCGGCATGGAACCTTTGACACCTCCGAGTGGTGTAACTCAAGATAAACGAAATCTTGGGTTCAAAGTCGAGATCACGACGGCGATTATCGGCGTAGCTCTTCGCTGGATGAGCTATCTTTAATCTTTCTCTTATCATGGCCACTTGCTCTTCGCTTCTGAATAATGCGGACCGAAACCGTTGCTTGTTTTCACCAATTCAACGGGGTTCTGACAGCGGCCGTACAAGGCTTCAAATGGTGACATTTGTAGGCTTGATAATCGTTGTTGTATGAAAACTCGTGCATCTGGCAAACTTTTATCCCATCGGGTAGCATTTGCTAGAGCACAAGCTCTCGGCATATCCTCCAATATCGATTGACTCTTTCACCGCCCATCCATGCGTGGATGATACGCGCATCGAAATTCGATGGGTACCCAATGCTTCATGTAAACTTTGCCAAAATCGAGAGGTGAACCGAGATCCTCGATCGACACTATCTTCTTGGGCACACCATGCAAACCGATAATTCTAGCCATGTACAATTCCGAAGGCGATCTCCGAGTACGTGGTTTTGGTGGCAAGAAATGGCGACCTTGGTCAAGCGATCGACTATTACCCAGTTGAATCGTAACCGATTGGGTCTTGGGTAACCGGTGATGAAATCCATCCCGATTTCCTCCACTTCCATTCTCCGAATCTTTCGGTTGCAAAGCAAACCCTGCTGGTCTCAGTGTTCGCCTTCACTTTTCGGCGGGTGTCGCACAAGGCAACGAACTCTGCGACTTCTCGCTTCAAATTTGGCCACCAAAATTTAGTTTTCACATCCTGGTACATCTTAGAAATGGGAGCGGTACCGGGCAACAACTCAATCACAAACTCAAGTCTCGAATCGAGGCATACCGTGCAAATCTTCAGAAGACATCCACAAAGTCACGGACTGTGGGCACATCTGAATCTCCAAGGCTGGCTTAGCTTCAAGGGCACAAAGATGTGGCCCCTGCAGCTGCGGTGAAAATCCAACTTGCTCGCCTGAGGGACTAGTGAGGAAAACCATCTTCCTGGCACAATCGATTTGCCCCAAGTGTTGGGACAACCAATCCATACCAAGAATCACATCCAGACGCGCCGAATCAAGTAAGATGAGATTCGCCAAGAATTCCACTCCTTCAATATTAATAGAACGCATGACATTCTTGAACAGCTCTCACTTCCGCTCCCGGAGAGCGAATAAGCAAAGGGATCCCCAAAGGAACAAAGTGAAGGTCACATTCAGCAGCAAATGATCTCGAAATAAAGGAATGCGATGCCCCAGAGTCAAACAAGACTACAGCAGGACGAGAACTAACAAGGAACGTACCCAACACAACGTCAGTGCCTCTGAGCCTCTCACCGAGATGTGGTTGACTCGACCACTCCCGACACTCGGGTCTTCGATCACCTTACGTCGAGGCGTGTGACCATTCCCGTCCTCCATTAGGGCGAGGGCTGCCCAATCCTCGAGGGCAATCGCTAGCATAGTGGCCCTTCTTGTTGCTGGCGCGCGGTGCGTCGGCGGTGGGTTGCGGGCGCAACTCTTCTTTGGGCCGCAGTGCACGTGGCTCAAACGGCTGGCTGGGGGATTTAGTGGCGCGCCGACGGCCTCGGCGGTGGTGAAGCCAAAGCACGAGCCCAGTGCGGGCCCAACACGGACGAGTGAGGCTGGCCTGCATGCACCGATGGGCCTCCACTTGCGCTGCGGGACTCCCCAGCGCCTTCGCCTTGTGCTCGCGGCGATGGCCTTGTCAACCAAGGTGCGAAGTCAGCAAAGTCCACAATAGACACTTGTCCTGCGGCTCCTCGGACAAGCCATCCATGAACTTCTCTGTTTAGCCTCGCCAGAGGCCACCTCTCCCGAGCATAACGAGCCAAGTGATTAAACTCGTAAAGGTACTCGATCGATCTTGCGCCCGCTAAGCGCAAGAAACTCCTTCTTCTTGAGCTTCATCGTGCCATCGGGAATGTGGCCCGACGGAAAGCGGTCGAAACTCATCCCACGAGACAACGTGTCTGCGGTGCATGGCGAAAGTTCTCCCACTAAGAGAGTGCCGCACCCTCAAGGCGATGGGATGCAAAGAGTGCCGCGCCTCGCTCCCGGCATCGGCGATATTGAGCTCGCTCAACAAGACGCGACCAATCATCCGCGTCGAGTGGATCCTCCGATCGAGAGAAAGTGGGTGGTGCGACGGAGAAACTCCGCAAGCCCGCCACGAGGATCGGTGGCCACCACCCCCCGATCTGAAGCGGCGGCGAGGCGGAGGTGTTCCGCGAATGACCTCCAAGATCCGGTGCGGTCCATGCGATTCCGCTCGTCGAGCGTAACCTCGACCATGGTCGGAGGAGGAAGCTCCTCATCGACCACGTGTTTGTATTGTTGCGAGTGGTTCTTGTCATCTGTTCCACAAAATAGGTTAAACACAACTCCGAACAGAGACAAAGAAAACTACTAACCACTTAACAAAACAATCCTTAAAAGCTCAAGTATCAACATAAAATTGCAGCAAGGTCATAAAGATAACAACCATCTTCTGTTATGACTAACTCGTATGGAAAACGAGTAATCAATTTTTCGGGAAGACAAATTTGAGCACTAACTGCTCGAGACAGCTAGGAGCAGGTGAAAATCATACTACGGGAGGGTTAGACACTAAGCTAACTCATATCACTTCTTACCTGTTAACCCTACAAGTTTTTTTAGTGGAATTAACCTCTCATTTCAGCACTTTTACTACCTAAATGCTAGCTGTCCGAGAAATTGTCTTGCTTGCATCAGATTTCTCCATTCCCTTATGGCGAAATTGGTAGCTCCAGTGACTCCTAATCTTCTCAAGACAGCCATACTTTTATTTTATAACTCTCATGATGTCCCCAAAACCAATCTACTCGATAAACAACTATCTTTTGAAAGATGATGAGAGGAAACTCAACTTTCAAATTGAGTTTAAAATGAGGTGAGATGAGCAAACTAGGATAGATGAAGTAAAAGCTGAAACTTACTTAAGATTTTCAGAAAGCACCGATATTTGGAAAGTAAGTTTTCAAAATATACTAGGGACGACCAAGCTAGGGGTTTTACGGTCGAGATGGCTCGATACCAAGCTCTGTGAGACCCGGTTTATTAAACTTGTAATACTTAACCTTCCACCGGTTCTAGTATCACAAATAGAATAATCAGTGTCTCGATGGACATGTGCCTCCCTGAACAAGCGGCACACATACATCAAATCCAAGCATGCATCAATTCCATACAACAAGATATAACAAGTCTACCAAAGACATACATATTATAAGTTATTACAACACAACCCACAGGCCAAATGACATAAGTACCAAATAAGTAGCAGTGGAAGCAAAAGTTGCCATAAGATGGCTTAAACCAAAAGACGACCAGGTTAGCCACATAACACACAGGGCAACCGAGCCGGGCGCTAAGCTAATCGCCCAGAATCGCCACAAACACAACTCACAAAAGTGAGGTCCATCGGACTCACTATCATCCTCTGCACAACACAAGCAATGCAGGTGAGTACCAAAAATGTACTCGCAAGACTTACGAGTAGCAAGCCTATACATAGCTACATGAAAGCTGTATTCAAAGGAATGTGGTTATATGGTTCTTTGGACGCATGAAGCAAGTTTCATTTGCAATATTGTAATAGATTGAACAGCAGTTTGCAAAATCTGTTTTTAAGCATTTAAATAACAGCGAGTAAACATAAGTAACAAGTATCCACCTAGAAATGACTTTCCCCAAAGCCACCACATCATAGTATGAATCCCTGATTCATACCACCCAACAAGTTTTAATTTTAAAAAGGTTGTAGTCTAACTCTTGAAAAGCTTATCCAAGCGTGTCCATAACCTAGGACGAGGCTATTCGAATAGTTTTAATCCCTGCAGGGGTGTACCAATGTACCCACACTTGGACCGCCTTTTGCCAAGCTATTAAGCACACTTCCTTTGGTATGCAGAGACGCGGCTAAGTCCTACTGAACCCTTTCCAATGGAATATGCTAATCAAGAGGCGCACGTATGGGGTTAATCCTTAGTGATCTGCCCGACGAAATATGGATCACAAGGACCCATACGTGGAGCAAGATACACCGCCTCGGCGGTGTTCTCCTCCCTACAAGCGTGTCCATGTTGCATATAATCAAATATGCAACCCACCACGCGACTCATTAATTAACACACCCAAAGTACTCGGCTAAGAGAGGTCCCATATCCTCTAGTGTGGTTAGCACGACTTGTAATGCTCGGATAATGATACTCACAAGTAGTTCGGTCCTTAATTGACCGGGCACCATTCCAATCACACCCAAAAGATCACACCATCTTACCATTGTGCCCAAGTCTAAATTGTTTTCATTTTCAGCTTTAGTTTTGCAATTTAGACAAAGCACAAGGCTGAAATATACCATAGTAATAGTTTGTGTGATACCATAGTAATAGTTTGTGTGATCAAAGTTATCGACAGTCGATAACCGCCCATTTCTACCGATAGCTAAGCATGGCTAAGCATAATGACACGTAAACTACTAAGTGACAAAGGTCCATCCATCGAACCCAAAATCACAGACAAGTAACCTAGGCTTGATGGTAGAGGGATAAACATTTCCCTACGATAATGCATCTAGTAGGCCAACTACCGACAATAGTTTAAAACAACATAGCAATGCATACATAGAATTTGCAAACAATATATTAGAATTTGAAAATAGTAGGAACAATATGATCAAATGAATGCTACATCCGCTGTGCTGTTTGAAGTGCAGTCGATGGTCAGCTGTGGCTCAATATCAAGATTAATAATATTGTCTTGGAACCCTACTTAAAAGGCGATAAGCAAATAAGAACAAAGAACGCCAAATAAAACTCCAATAGCAAAAGACAACCAAATCTAATGAAATTCACACAACAGCTAGGGAAAGATTTTATAAAGTGACAGGAACAAGAATTACACAATTTGGACTAAGCATGCAAAAGATATAAGCAAAATATCCTTTCTCAGCCTGCTAACAACCTAATTAATAATTACACTGTTCATGGCGAAATTTTCTAGAATGATCTAAGGCTTGAAATTTTTATAGTAGGTAGACTATGATATCCTAATAACAGCAATGTTGGATTTACTAAATTTGGAGTTATGCATATTTACTGATGATTTTTCTAAGGTGCAAATATAGCATATTACAATTTCCAGAAGCATAAATATGTTCAAAACTAATTTTTCAGTGAAGTATACCAACAGAGGGGTTTTCTAGAATTTATTATATATATTTTGTATTTACAGATAATTACTTGTGCATTTTATAAGTCTTCCAGAATTTTCTAAATGCTGAAAATAGGTACTAAATCATCAATCAAGGTTTCTATTACAATCTTGGACCTACCATCATCTTTGTATTAAAATTGGGTTAATAACAAATTTATCAAAGTTGGAATCATTCATTTTGGACATACATAGAGCAAGATATGCATTTTCTAAAGTTTTATTCATTTTCAGGGATATTCAAAATGACAGAAATCAAGTTATTTCCAGTTACGCAATTTTCTGCTACTGAGATATGCTTAAATCCATTTTTATAATAAACTAAAGTGATAACACAATTTATTACAGTTGGAATTATCTCAAAAGCAGTTAAAATGAATTAGTTATGAGTTTCTAAAGTTTTACATCATTTTGATTGCTAAATAAATACTTACGAAATACGTAACAACCCAAATAAAAGGAAACAGCGTGGACAACTCCCAACCCTTGATCTAACATCCTACGGCTCACGCGCGCGAAAGCGGCAGTCTGTGCGCAAACCCATTTGAATCCCACCGTTGGATCAAGATCCGGCGCCTCACGAGTGTATGCAGCGACGGTGCGTTGCTTGGGCCAATCCCACCGCGGTCGGCGGATGGGCGGCCCAGGCGCACCAACAACCGGATGGTCCGATTGCACACGATCTCGACCATTGATCGCAAGATCGGCGACCAAGAATGATCAAAGCATCGGAGGGTCCGAATGCACTCACGATCAAGGCCGCAGATCAAAAATGAACGGTGGATAAAGATCGCGGTTCAAAGGGATCTTGACACGTGGGACCGCATGTCGCTGACTCGAGTCATGACCGCAACGATTTAACCACGTGCACGCGAGCACCGGGCCCTGAAGTCGGCGGCGAGAGGAGGTTTCAGGCAACGATTAAACCGCCGACACATTAATTAACCAATGATTACCATTAATGATGTCGGAGCGATGCGGGATTGAACCAGAGAGTGATCTAAGGCTATTGGGCCCATCGTCGGTGGCTCAGCGGCGATGATTAAGACACAATTAATAACTAATGATTGGTAATTAATGTGTCCTAATCAAATACGAAACGGAGCTCGTGTAAGCAAAACCGAGTGACTTCAACGCGAATCGCGGCGACCTTTGGCGCGGCGCGAACAAGACCCAAAATGGATTCGCAATAACACAACGAATCTAATGGTAGCATTTCGCCGCGCGGTGAGGATCGAACGGCCAGCGGAAAGCGAAAATGGGAGCTTTCTTGCTAAACATGAAAATAGCGAAAGCTCGCCGCGTCAAGGGCGGGTGCGAGCTTCTAAGGACTAATAAGAAGCTACCTTAGCGACGAAGCTTCAAAGATGGCGGAGATGCTTGATCACGGTGGCTTCTCGGGACTTGGAGAAGAAAACCCGAGATAGATACCGAGCCAAATGAGTGACAGAAGCATCAAAATAGCTTCATAAAGACCCACAAGCTACATGAGCAAGTAATTTGAAAATGGAGCACTCACGAAATGAGGAAGAAGATGACCAAATTCGGCGAATTTGAACAAACTAAATTGGACAATTCACGAGAATCAAATCCAAAATTAAGTGAGGGGAAATGTTCAAGGAAGTAAATGGATAAGGTTAGGGCAAAGAAACATGAAGGAGGACCACAGGAACACCAAGAACACCCAAGGAGCTCCACGGGTCAACAATGGCGATTTGCCATTTTTGAGGTATTAAACCCCAACACTGTGAGTGAAGCTTGGTGGTGGTCTAAAAACATACCAGGAGGCATTGAGAGTGCTTATAAAGCCATGAAAGCATTAGGGTTTGCACCACTCCTCTCTCGGGCGGCAAAACACAAAGCACCAGGTGCGGCCGACAAGGAAAAAGAGGTGAAGACGTGCATTAGGGCATGGCCTAGCACAGAGTACCTCCCATACCCTTACACGTCGGCTAGGGTGGCTTTAGGGAGCAAGAAATGACACCGCCATTACTCCCCTACGGTGCTGCTGCAGTAGGAGGTAGAAGGCGACCAGCGAAAAGGCTCGGTGATTCACGGTAGTAGGATTCAAAACGAGCGGCAGAGATTGCGCCACGCCTCAGGGTTAAAACACACGGGAGATTGCGAACCCTTGGATTAGAAAGCGAACGGCTCAGATTGCTCCACGTTGCAAACTCTTATTTACAACGGAAGTGCGCGGCGTTGGATCCTAATCCAACGGCTCAGATTCAAAATGCAGCCGAGGGTCCGGAGGTTGGAAATCTCAGCGGTTGGATGGAGATCTAACGGTTGGCATTGGCGCAAGCAACCGGAAGGTCCGAAGGGTTACACGCGAGCGGGCCGTGCGATATAGATCCAACGGTGGAGATCCAACGCGCGTTTTAAAGAGTGGCTCGGTGCAGTTAGTTGACTGGACCAAGTCAATTTGCTCGAGCCCGAGTCTGACTCGAACCCGAGTAATGATAAAACCAAGTTTGAGTTTGAAATAAGAACAGAGACTTTGAATGATTTATTTGAGGTAGCAAATTAACTCCAAAAATTATGAAATTTTACAGAGCTTGCTATCTCGGATATCAACCTTGTGTAAAATTTTCAGAGGTTTTATGCTGCGAATAATTCCCCAAAAATTCTGCAAGGCTCTGTTTTAATGTTTGTTGAGAGTCAAACAGTTTGATCGCCTCTAAAAATATTCAAACAATTTCTAAAAATTGTGAAATTTTCAGAGGGTCACATACCATCACAGAGACTTAGGGAAAATATTTCCAGAGGATGATCACAAAATTTGACAAGATTGTTTTGGAATAACAAGATTTGGATCAACTAGACTTGTGACAATGTATTTCCATAATCCTTGTACAAGAATTGTTTGGCACAACAGAAATACATGATGTAAGAAAAGTTTTAATTTCTCTGATTTTCTTACATTTGAAACACAAGCCCAATATTGGGATGTTACAAAACCTCCCCCTTACAAGAATCTCACCTGAGATTACATTTACTCGGAGAAGAAGGATGGTAATCCGCACGAAGGCGATCTTCGCGCTCCCAAGTGGCCTCATCTTGAGAATGATTCGACCATCGAACCTTAAGGAACTTGATGACACGGTTCCTTGTCCTTCGTTCAGATTCTTCAAGAATCTGACAGGATGTTCATGATAGGTCAAATTTCCCCGCACATCGAGATTTTCCAACGGAGTTTCCTCAAGCGGAACACGGAGGCACTTCTTCAAATGTGACACATGGAACACGTCGTGCACACCCTCAAGTGAAGCCGCAACTCCAATCGTATGCAACAGCTCAATCTTCTCGATGATGCGATAAGGCCCAACATACCGAGGAGCTAACGCCCTTGATGCCAAACGCGATGGCCCTTCAAGGGTGAGACCTTGAGATAAACAAAGTCATTGGGCTCAAAGCTCAACTCTCGGCGACGACGATCCGCATAGCTCTTTTACTGGTGGGCCACGCGCAAATGCTCACGAATCAAGCGAACTTGGCTCGGCCTCATTAATGGAATCGGCGAATCGCGCTCACCGATTTACGACCGGTTCAATGGGGTTCTACACCTCCTCCCATACAAAGCCTCAAGCGGTGCCATGCCAAGACTAGCTTGAAGCTGTTGTTGTAGGAGAACTACGCAAGCGGCAAGCACTTCTCCCACTTCTTCCCATAGGAAAGAACACGAGCGCGAGCATATCTTCCAACACTTGGTTGACTCTCTCGTCGACCATCGGTTTGAGGATGATAAGTCGAGGCCCGAAAGAAAGGCGTGTACCCATCGCCTTTTGCGATTATGCCAGCGAGAGGTGAAAAGAGAACCACGATCGACACAATCGTTCGCGGACACCATGCAAACATACAATGCGAGACACATAGAGATCCGCCGGTGACTAACTGCGAGATTGTACGCTTTGGCGCGAAAATGTGCCACAACCGTCAATCGATCAATGACAACCCGGATAGCATCCTTCCTGCGAAGTGCGGGGCGGCCGGTGATGAAATCCATACCAGCGGAATCCCACTTCCATTACGATGCATCGCAAAGGTCGAAGAAGGCTGCTGGGCGTTGATGTTCGACCTTGACACGACAACCGCGTCGCGCTCGACCAAGAACGAACACGGCAATCTCGCGCTTCATGCGAGTCCACGAGAATCTCTGTCGAAGGTCTTGATACATCTTGGTAGCGGGATGGATAGACAAAGGAGTCATGGGCTTCGCGGAGAATCAAATCCGCAATTCCATGACCTTCGAACCACAAGCATTTGTCCAAACCACACAACACCGTGCTCATCCTCGAAAAGCACTTGGCTGTCCCATTCTTGATGTTACGCTTGATTTGGATCACACGGCATGCATCTGCTCATGGGCAGCCTTGATTTGCTCCACCAAAGTCGGTTGCACAACCAAGGTAGCAAGAGAACCATGTTCAATCAATCCCAAATTAAGCCGCTGAAATTCTTGAGAAGGGTAGGTTGTTGCCCTTGAAGTGACAAGGTATTGCAATACACCTTGCGTCGAGTGCATCCATAACAACATTAGCCTTGCCGGGTGATCTTGAATGCCCATATCATAATCTTTGATCAATTCCAACCATCTCCTGCACGAGGTTCAGATCATTTGGGTGAACAAATACTTCAAGCTCTTGTGATCGAAAACACCTCACAGCGATTTACCAATAAGGTAATGCCGCCAAATCTTGAGTGCATGAACCACTGCCGCTAACTCCAAATCATGGGTAGGATAGTTGAGTTCATGAGGCCTCAACTGCCTTGATGCATAGGCCACTACCTTGCCTTCTTGCATAAGAACGCAACCGAGTCCCTGCCGAGAGGCATCACAATAGATATCAAAGCTCTTGTGAATATCGGGGAGGACAAGCACAGGAGCCGAAGTCAACCGCCTTTTGAGTTCTTGAAAGCTCGAATCACAAGCAGTAGACCACACGAATTTCTTTTCTTTCTTGAGCAATTCGGTCATGGGCTTTGCAATCTTGGAGAAGTTCTCGATAAAGCGCGGTAGTAGCCCGCTAAACCAAGGAAACTTCTCACGTCGTTGTTGACTTAGGCTGCCCCAAGATAAAACATCGACCTTGCTAGGATCTCTTGCGACACCACTGCTTTGAAAGAACATGGCCTAAGAATGCCACTTCCTTCAACGAACTCGCGACTTGCGAACTTAGCATACGGTGATGCTCACGCAATTTTCCCAATACAATCTGCGGATGCTCGAGATGCTCTTCTTCACTCTTGGAGTAGATAAGAATGTCATCAATGAAAACCACAACAAACTTATCCAAATACTCCATGAACACCGAGTTCATAAGATTCATGAACAAAGTGGAGCATTGGTCAAACCGAAGACATGGCGATTGTACTCGTAAAGGCCATAACGAGTAGTGAGCGCCGTCTTTGGAATATCTTCCATACGATCCGACTTGATGATAGCCCAATCTCAAGTCAATCTTGGAGAATACACAAGCTCGATTAAGCGGTCAAAGAGATCATCAATACGAGGCAAAGGATATTTGTTTTTCACCGTCACTTCATTAAGCGGACGGTAATCAACACACATGCGCAGGTCTGTCCTTCTTCTTCACAAAAATAACCGGACAACCCACGGAGATGAGCTAGGACGGATGAAGCCTTTTGCTTGGAGTTCACCCAGCGCTTCTTGACTCTTCTAACTCATTAGGAGGCATTGATGCAGCGCCTTAGAAATGGGGCGATGCAGGGCAACAACTCAATCACAAACTCCAAGTCTCGAGCTGAGGCATACGAGCAAATCTTGGGAAGACATCCACAAAGTCACGTGATGTGGGCACATCCACGAATCTCAAAGTGGCTTAGCTTCAAGGGCACAAAGATGTGGCCCTGCGGTGCGGTGAAAATCCAACTTGCTCGCTTTGAGGACTAGTGAGGAAAACCATCTTCCGGCACTGTCGATTTGCCCCAAGTGTTGGGACAACCAATCCATACCAAGAATCACATCCAGACGCGCGAATCAAGTAAGATGAGATTCGCCAAGAATTCCACTCCTTCAATATTAATAAGGCATGACATTCTTGAACAGCTCTCACTTCCGCTCCGGAGGCGAATAAGCAAAGGATCCCCAAAGGAACAAAGTGAAGGTCACATTCAGAGCAAATGATCTCGAAATAAAGGAATCGATGCCCGAGTCAAACAAGACTACTGCGGGGACGAGAACTAACAAGGCATTACCCAACACAACGTCAGTGCCTCCGAGCCTCCTCACCGAGATGTGGTTGACTCGACCACTCCCGACACTCTGGGTCTTGGATCACCTTACCGTGGGCGTGTGACCATTCCGCGTCCTCCATTGGGACGCGGGGCTCCAATCCTGCGAGGGCAGCGCTAGCATAGTGGCCCTTCTTGTTGCAAAGCGGCGGTAACGTCGCCGGTGGGTTGCGGGCGCAACTTTCCGGCGGGCCGCAGTGCGTGCGTCAAACACGGCTGCTTTGGGGCGGCGGTGGCGCCGGCGGCCTCGGCGGTGGTGAAGCAAAGCACGAGCCTGATGCGGGCCCAACACGGGGCAGTGAGGCGGCTGTCTGGCCGATGGGCCTCCCACTTGCGCTTGCGGGACTCCCAGCGCGCCGCCTTGTGCTCGGCGGCGATGGCCTTGTCAACCAAGGTCTGGAAGTCAGCAAAGTCCACAATAGACAGCTTGTCCTGCAGCTCCTCGGACAAGCCATCCATGAACTTCTCCTGTTTAGCCTCATCAGAGGCCACCTCTCCCGGAGCATAACGAGCCAAGTGATTAAACTCGTAAAGGTACTCCGATACAGTCTTGCGCCCCTGCTTAAGCGCAAGAAACTCCTTCTTCTTGAGCTTCATCAGGCCATCGTGAATGTGGGCCCGACGAAAGCGGTCGAAACTCATCCCACGAGACAACGTGTCTGCGGGCCGCATGGCGAAAGTTCTCCCACCAAGAGAGTCCGCACCCTCAAGGCGATGGGATGCAAAGAGTGCCCGCTCCCGCTCCGGCATCGGCGATATTGAGCTTTCGCTCAACAAGACGCGACCAATCATCCGCGTCAGTGGATCCTCCGTCGAGAGAAAGTGGGTGGCTGCGTGCGGAGAAACTCCGCAAGCCCGCCACGAGGCGGTGGCCACCACCCCAGATCTCGGCGGCGGCGGGAGCGGAGGTGTTCCACGCAATGACCTCCAAGATCGGTGCGGTCCATGCGATTCGCTCGATCGAGCGAGAACCTCGACCATGGTCGGAGGAGGAAGCTCCTCATCGAACCAGTAGGTGATCGTTGCGGGTGGTTCTTGTCATCTGTCCACAAAAATAGGTTAAACACAACTCGAACAGGAGACAAAGAAAACTACTAACCACTTAACAAAACAATCCTTAAAAGCTCAAGTATCAACATAAAATTGCAGCAAGGTCATAAAGATAACAACCATCTTCTGTTATGACTAACTCAGTATGGAAAAACGAGTAATCAATTTTTCAGAAGACAAATTTGAGCACTAACTTCTGCTCGAGACACTAGGAGCAGGTGAAAATCATACTACAGAGGGTTAGACACTAAGCTAACTCATATCACTTCTTACCTGTTAACCCTACAAGTTTTTTTAGTGGAATTAACCTCTCATTTGACACTTTTACTACCTAAATGCTAGCTGTCGAGAAATTGTCTTGCTTCTTTGTCAGTTTCTCCATTCCCCTTATGGCCGAAATTGGTAGCTCCCAGTGACTCTAATCTTCTCAAGACAGCCATACTTTTTATTTTATAACTCTCATGATGTCCCCAAAACCAATCTACTCGATAAACAACTATCTTTTGAAAGATGATGAGAGGGAAACTCAGCTTTCAAATTCAGTTTAAAATGAGGTGAGATGAGCAAACTAGGATAGATGAGAAGTAAAAGCTGAAACTTACTTAAGATTTTCAGGAAAGCACTGATATTTGGAAAGTAAGTTTTCAAAATATACTAGGGACGACCAAGCTAGGGGTTTCTACGGTCAGTATGGCTCTGATACCAAGCTCTGTGAGACCCCGGTTTATTAAACTTGTAATACTTAACCTTCCACTGGTTCTAGTATCACAAATAGAATAATCCGTGTCTCGATGGACATGTGCCTCCCAGAACAAGCGGCACACATACATCAAATCCAAGCATGCATCAATTCCATACAACAAGATATAACAAGTCTACCAAAAGACATACATATTATAAGTTATTACAACACACAGTAACCGGCCAAATGACATAAGTACCAAATAAGTAGCAGTGGAAGCAAAGTTGCCATAAGATGGCTTAAACCAAAAGACGACCGGTTAGCCACATAACACCACAGGCAACCGGCCGGGCGCTAAGCTAATCGCCCAGAATCGCCACAAAGCACAACTCACAAAAGTGAGGTCCATCGGACTCACTATCATCCTCTGCACAACACAAGCAATGCGGTGAGTACCAAAAATGTACTGCAAGACTTACGAGTAGCAAGCCTATACATAGCTACATGAAAGCTGTATTCAAAGGAATGTGGTTATATGGTTCTTTGGGCGCATGAAGCAAGTTTCATTTGCAATATTGTAATAGATTGAGCAAAGAGTTTGCAAAATCTGTTTTTAAGCATTTAAATAACAATGAGTAAACATAAGTAACAAGTATCCACCTAGAAATGACTTTCCCCAAAGCCACCACATCATAGTATGAATCACGATTCATACCACCCAACAAGTTTTAATTTTAAAAGGTTGTAGTCTAACTCTTGAAAAGCTTATCCAAGCGTGTCCATAACCTAGGGCGAGGCTATTGAATAGTTTTAATCCTGCAGGTGTACCAATGTACCCACACTTCAGATCGCCTTTTTGCCAAGCTATTAAGCACACTTCCTTTGGTATGCTTCAGCACGGCTAAGTCCTCTGAACCCTTTCCAATGGAATATGCTAATCAAGAGGCGCACGTATGGGGTTAATCCTTAGTGATCTGCCAAGCGAAATATGGATCACAAGGACCCATCGTGGAGCAAGATACACCGACCTCGGCGGGTGTTCTCCTACTAAGCGTGTCCATGTTGCATATAATCAAATATGCAACCCACCACGCTACTCATTAATTAACACACCCAAAGTACTCAGCTAAGAGAGGTCCCATATCCCTCTAGTGTGGTTAGCACGCCTTTGTAATGCTCGGATATGAGATACTCACAAGTAGTTCGGTCCTTAATTGACCGGGCACCATTCAATCACACCCAAAAGATCACACCATCTTACCATTGTGCCCAAGTCTAAATTGTTTTCATTTTCAGTTTTAGTTTTGCAATTTAGACAAAGCACAAGGCTGAAATATACCATAGTAATAGTTTGTGTGATCAAAGTTATCGACAGTCGATAACCGCCATTTCTACCGATAGCTAAGCATGGCTAAGCATAATGACACGTAAACTACTAAGTGACAAAGGTCCATCCATCGAACCCAAAATCACAGCAAGTAACCTAGGCTTGATGAGTAGAGGGATAAACATTTCCCTCCGATAATGCATCTAGTAGGCCAACTACTGACAATAGTTTAAAACAACATAGCAATGCATACATAGAATTTGCAAACAATATATTAGAATTTGAAAATAGTAGGAACAATATGATCAAATGAATGCTACATCTGCTTGCTCGGTGAAGTCTGAGATCGATGGCTGCTGTGGCTCAATATCAAGATTAATAATATTGTCTTGAACCTAACTGAAAAGGCGATAAGCAAATAAGAACGAAGAACGCCAAATAAAACTCCAATAGCAAAGACAACCAAATCTAATGAAATTCACACAACAGCTAGGAAAGATTTTATAAAGTGACAGAACAAGAATTACACAATTTGGACTAAGCATGCAAAGATATAAGCAAAATATCCTTTCTCACTGCTAACAACCTAATTAATAATTACTTTGTTCATGGCGAAATTTTCTAGAATGATCTAAGGCTTGAAATTTTTATAGTAGGTAGACTATGATATCCTAATAACAGCAATGTTGGATTTACTAAATTTGGAGTTATGCATATTTACTGATGATTTTTCTAAGGTGCAAATATAGCATATTACAATTTCCAGAAGCATAAATATGTTCAAAACTAATTTTTCAGTGAAGTATACCAACAGAGGGGTTTTCTAGAATTTATTATATATATTTTGTATTTAGAGATAATTACTTGTGCATTTTATAAGTCTTCCAGAATTTTCTAAATGCTGAAAATAGGTACTAAATCATCAATCAAGGTTTCTATTACAATCTTGGACCTACCATCATCTTTGTATTAAAATTGGGTTAATAACAAATTTATCAAAGTTGGAATCATTCATTTTGGACATACATAGAGCAAGATATGCATTTTCTAAAGTTTTATTCATTTTCAGGGATATTCAAAATGACAGAAATCAAGTTATTTCCAGTTACGCAATTTTCTGCTACTGAGATATGCTTAAATCCATTTTTATAATAAACTAAAGTGATAACACAATTTATTCTGATTGGAATTATCTCAAAAGCGATTAAAATGAATTAGTTATGAGTTTCTAAAGTTTTTACATCATTTTGATTGCTAAATAAATACTTACCAAATACTGAACAACCCAAATAAAAGGAAGCGGCGTGGACAACTCCCAACCCTTGATCTAACATCCACGGCTCACGCTAAAAAAGCAGCGTCTGTGTAAACCCATTTGAATCCCACCGTTGGATCAAGATCGGCGGCTCACGAGTGTATGCAGCGGGACGGTGCGGTTGCTTAGGCCAATCGGCCGCGGTCGGCGGATGGGCGGTCGAGCGCACCAACAACCGGATGGTCGATTGCACACACGATCTCGACCATTGATCGCAAGATCGGCGACCAAGAATGATCAAAGCATCCGGAGAAGTCCGAATGCACTCACGATCAAGGCGCGCAGATCAAAAAATGAGCGGTGGATAAAGATCGCGGTTCAAAGGATCTCGACACGTGGGACGCATGTCGGTGACTCAGTCATGACCGCAGCGATTTAACCCACGTGCACGGTGCATCTGGGCCCCAAGTCGGCCGGCGAGAGGAGGTTTCCGACAACGATTAAACCGCGACACATTAATTAACCAATGATTAGCATTAATGATGTCGGAGCGATGCGGGATTGAACGAGTGATCTAAGGCTATTGGGCCCACCGGTGGTGGCTCAACGGCGATGATTAAGACACAATTAATAACTAATGATTGGTAATTAATGTGTCCTAATCAAATGACAGCAGGAGCTGCGTGCGGCAAAACCCGAGTGACTTCAACGGCGAATCGCCGCGACAGACTGGCGCGGCGCCGAACAAGACTCCAAAATGGATTCGCAATAACACAGCGAATCTAATGGTAGCATTCGCCGCGGCGAGGATCGAACGCCGGCTGGCGGAAAAGCGAAAATGGAGCTTTCTCGCTAAACATGAAAATAGCGAAGCTCATTGCGGTCAAGGAAGCGGGTGCGAGCTTCTAAGGACTAATAAGAAGCTACCTTAGCGACGAAGCTTCAAAGATGGCGGAGATGCTTGATCACGGAAAGCTCGCGGACTTGGAGAAGAAAACCCGAGATAGATACCACAGCCAAATGAGTGACAGAAGCATCAAAATAGCTTCATAAAGACCCACAGAAGCTACATGAGCAAGTAATTTGAAAATGGAGCACTCACGAGTGAGGAAGAAGATGACCAAATTGATAGAATTTGAACAAACCCCAAATTGGACAATTCTGAGAATCAAATCCAAAATTAAGTGAGGAAATGTTCAAGGAAGTAAATGGATAAGGTTAGGGCAAAGAAACATGAAGGAGGACCACAGAACACCAAGAACACCCAAGGAGCTCCACGGGTCAACAATGGCGATTTGCCATTTTTGAGGTATTAAGCCCCAACACCGTGAGTGAAGCTTGGTGGTGGTCTAAAGACATACCGGAGGCATTGAGAGTGCTTATAAAGCCATGAAAGCATTAGGGTTTGCACCACTCCTCTCTCGGCGGCAAAACACAAAGCACCGGTGCGTGACAAGGAAAAAGAGGTGAAGGCGTGCATTAGGGCATGGCCTAGCACAGAGTACCTCCCATACCCTTACCGTCGGCTAGGGTGGCTTTAGGGAGCAAGAAATGACATCGCATTACTCCCCTACGATTGCTCTGCAGTGGGAGGTAGAAGACGACCGCGAAAGGCTCGGTGATTCACGGTAGTAGGATTCAAAGCGAGCGGCGAGATTGCGCCACGCCTCAGGGTTAAAACACACGGGAGATTGCGAACCCTTGGATTAGAAGCGAATGGCTCAGTTGCTCCACGTTGCAAACTCTTATTTACAACGAAGAGTGCGCGGCGTTGGATCCTAATCCAGCGGCTCGATTCAAAAATGCAGCGGAGGGTCCGAAGGGTTCGGAAATCTCAGCGGTTGGATGGAGATCTAACGGTTGGCATTCGCGCAAGCAGCGGAAGGTCAGAAGGGTTACACGCGGCGGGCGTGCGATATAGATCCAACGGTGGAGATCCACGCGGCGTTTTAAAGTGGCTCGGTGCGAGTTAGTTGGCTGGACCAAGTCAATTTGCTCGAGCTCGAGTCGACTCGAACCGAGTAACTGATAAAACCAAGTTTGAGTTTGAAATAAGAACAGAGACTTTGAATGATTTATTTGAGGTAGCAAATTAACTCCAAAATTATGAAATTTTACAGAGCTTGCTATCTCGGATATCAACCTTGTGTAAAATTTTCAGAGGTTTTTATGCTGCGAATAATTCCCCAAAAATTCTGCAAGGCTCTGTTTTAATGTTTGGTGATCACAGTCTTGAGTTAACGTAAACTTACCCGATCTGACGTCCGGTGATTCCTGGGCTCCTTCTAGGGTGACGTGGTTGACACGGCCTCTGATCGCGGACTGCGGTGCTCCTCCGGCTTGACCGGCAACTTGCGAAGCTCCTTGGTTGATGCACAGTCTTTGGCGTCTTGGATGGAGTAGCTCAAGGTTGAAAGCGTCTTTGGAGTGATTGTTCCCCTTTGCGGACACTGGTTGGCAAAATGTCCGGTGACGACAGCGTATGAGCACTTTTGGTACGTTCTGCTGGTTGCTTCCTGGATTGGGGTTGACGGGTGCAGGGTTGCGGAAGTTCTGAGGAGCTGGGCGGGGTGTTGAAGTTGGTGCAGGTGCTCTGAACGAAGTTTGGGGTGGAAACCTGTTGAACTGTGCTGGCACTATTCTTGCCCTCTGTTGTGATTGATGGTTCCCTGTTGAGCCATCCGGCGTTTACGGTTATCCTCTAACTCCTTGCGTTTGTCCTCTAGAACAAAGGCTTTATTGACCAATTCACGAAATCGGGGAAAGTATGGCGATCAAAGCGACTTGCGATCGATGTTTAGTCCCTTCAAAAGCGACTCTGGCGAGCCTTATCCGTGGCTACATCTTACAGCTGCGTGGCGAGCTAGTGTGAAAACTTGTTGAGGTAGTCGACAACGACATAGCTCCTTGCTTGAGCGCGGAACTCATCCTTCTTGGTCGATAATGCCTTACGGCACATGATATTGGCGAAATCGTGAAAAATTCTTCGGTGATATCTGTGGCGTCTCATGGGCGGCCGAAGTTCTCCACCATTCAAGAATGGTGCCTTCCATCACGGTGAGTGGCATACGAGAACCTTTTCGCGGTCGGCCGCATTGGGTGATCGGTAGCTTTCTTTCAATAACCACAGGCCAATCATCCGCTTCCACCGAGAAGCGTGTCCGAGAAAATGTGGGTGGGCGAGTCCTCATGAATTCTGCAAGTTTGGATGGTCCATGGTGACCATGAGCGGTGGGGCTCCATCTTTGGTGATTGTTGTTGTTATTGTTAGGTGTGCATGGCTTGCATCCGAGTCATCATGATATTCATCATTTGAGTCTGTCGCCATGAAAGCTCAAAGTTTTGCAAGTCAATTGGGGTGCTGCGGCGAACCGCTCCTACGGTGGTTGCTCATTGCCTCTGGTCTGTGAGTGCAGGAACCACTTGGCCGATCGGCGAGTTTGAACCATCCGCGAAGCTCCATGGGTTAGATAAGGTAGCAAGCACGAGATGAGTTAAGAACTAGCGAGGTAGGTTAAACCAAACAAAACACGAGATCAAGAAACTCAAATGAAATACCTTTATTAAATAGGGTCTTAGCATGGTCGCAACAAATGCCTAAGGGCCTTTGCAGCTCATACTCGCACACAAAAGAAACAACGACCTAAGCACACAAAACTACCGCCTAAGGCGACTCACTAGCGCAAACCGCTAAGCTTTGAAAAGACCGAGACTAAAACGAACTACTCAAGAAAGCCTCCACAACGCGGCGGCTCCCGACGTTGTGAGACTGGAGTGGCCGGCATCTTGGCAAAGCGATCTGATGCCACAGGCTGGTGCAGCAAACGAGCGTTCGGTGCAAGCTCGCTCCGCAGCTCCTCCGGCTCTGCATCTTCTTGGGCTCAAGCGGGCCTTCCTCAGGATCTTCTTCAGGATCCTCCTCGGTCTTCCTCTTCTTGGGAACTTGATCGTAGAGGATCTCTTGCAGTGGCGACCTTCTCTTGACTCTCTACAAGGCTTCATAGACATGATCCAACTCAGTGATGGTTCTCTCCAAAGCTTCCTCTGGCGGCCACGAGGCGGGCGTGTGCACGATTGTAGCATTGCTCTCCTTACGTGGGCGGGTAGCGTCTTGGCAAGTCCACGGCGGCTACTGGGTGGTGCGGAAGGCGGTGTCTGAAGCTCCGTGCGTAGATGTTGCGAATCGCGCGGCATGGCCAAGCGGCGACTCTCGGATACCTTCCGCCAAGTGATCTTCCTCGCGAGAGGCGTGCGAAGGTTGGCTCGCCTTGTCGTTCCTCTGGCGTAGATCGTCGGCGACAAATCACTCCACTGTTACGTCCATTCAGCTGTCCGATTGTTGCCGGCGTCTAATGGACGATCAAAACCTCCAGAACACGGAGCAACTTCCAAAGCTGGCGGCATACCCTCGGTCGCTCACCATAGCTCGAAGGCGAGGCATCTGTCAAGACAGACGAGCAGGTAAGAGCAACTTTAAAGCAGCGGGGAGAGAAGAGATTATAGCAAAAGTTGAGGCGAGAGAGATATGAGAGAAGTTAAGCAATTAATTAACCTTGCAAGTTAATTTTCCTTTAGAAAATAGTTTGGACACTCTAAAGCGGCCAATCTAACTAAGGTCAAGACTCACGATCGGTATGGCTCGATACCACCTCTGTCGGGACCAAAATTTCGATTACGGAACCCTCGTGTATATTGCACTAGTCGGGATCACGCTAGTGCACACAGGGTTAACACGGTGAATATCGATCCACACAAGCGATAGATAAAGTAAGCGATTAGTTTGAATAACAAATAAGGGTTTTGACCTTGTGGTCGAGTTTACACTTATTAAGCCACGCGAGGCTAGCAGAAATAAGCGGCGGAGCGGAAAACTCCAGCGTAGATCCCACCAATTCACCACGGGCAACCAAGCGGGATCGGACCTTAACGAGCGATCGACCTTCAACGAACTCCTCCTCGAAAGCGGCGTGAGACTCCTCCACTTCTCTAGGTTTGGGCGCAAGTTTTACAACAAGCGTGAGTACACAACCGCATTTCGCAAATCATACCACAGAATGCAATATATAGATGCAGGCTTATTCCAAATAAAAGGCTTCTGTGGTTCTTTTGCATAAAAGCAACATTTGCAATTGAATACGAATAATAGATTGAAAACATAATTCAAAACAAATAGACAATATTAATTTAACAGTTGTTTTCACAAAGACACATAGCCTAATCAAATTCTTTCACACAGCCATATGACTTAAATCACACAGCTGTCCCTTCCCAATTGTTTTATGAAAACTACCCCTCGTGTGAAATCACCGAGCATGTCCATGACCGCGGACGCGGCTATTCGAATAGTTTGTTTAACACTCTGCAGAGGTTGTACACTTTACCCACAAGATACAACTAGTGTAGCAAGCACCAATCGTAACAAAACAGTTCGGAAACTTCATCTCAAACATTGACATTCCCAGCGTTACAAACCGTTATACATATCACATAGCCATGCATAACACACACCGTTGGGCGGGGCGGCGAATCCTCGTGATGCAACCACCAAGTAGTCACACCTCCACCCTATCACAAAGCCTAACCTACCACGAACATCAATGCCGAGAATCCATAACACTAAGTTAGGCCCGTCCCATACCGGGCATGTGGTCGTGCGTGAAGTAGGCTCGATTCAATGGCGCACAAAGTTAAGTCCTTAATTGACCAAGGCAAGACTTCCATGTTCTAACTAAGCCACACTGATTATCATACCCATCACATAGTCCACCATGTCACACAGTCTCCACCACTTGCCTCAGTCTAAATCCTTTACCACCCAGTTGGTTTTAGTGCAACACATGCCATCACGAAGTAATAACACATAGCACACAGTTTTGCACAAAGTTCCATAGTCACTTAGTCATATTTAATATTTGCGACTCACATGAGATGATGATTCGTAGCATGGCTAAGCAATTGTACTCGCCTCTAACCAACCCACGTTGGTGCTACAATATTACCAACTAAACCAATCTAGGGTGACAAGGAATTATGACATACAAGGCCAAGGTATGATAACAATTGGGATAATAACTATACCCAAAGCATTGAAATAAATAATTAAAATAGAATGCAGTACTTTGAAACAAGTAATTGGAAAATTGGGTTCAAGATGATCAAAGGTATGACTTGCCTTGGAACAGGTCTATGTACTTGGTCTTGATCTTGGGGTGCTCCTTCTTCCACAAAATTCCCAAACGAATCGCGTCTACTCATGGCGAGACACAAACAAACAAAACAAATAAATAACAGAGGCAAAACAAACTCCAAAATTAAATAAAAATCTCAGATAAATAGATCTTGAATTTAGACAAATTTAGAAATTTGAATGGGCTCAATCGGAGTTAGGATGCAAAAGTTATGGGCTTTGGAAGATTGGAAATCTAAAAAAACCTAATTTGGATTTTGGAATTTCGAATTATTTCTTATGAGAAAAATCGGATTATTGCGCAATCTTTGGCGTCGTGAAGGAATTTCGGAAAAGATAAATAAAGAAATCTCGACATGTGGGACCCACATGTCGGAGGCTAAACTCCGCGATGGATTTGGGTCTCAGAAGCCTCGGTTGTGAATGCAGTGAGCTGCGCGTCGATCTTGTGAGACGGCGGCGAGGATGACAGCGCGGCGAGAGCTGGCGCGGCGAGTGGCGTGCCACGTCGGACCGACGGCAGCGGCGGCTCGAGGCCGACGGTCTCGGCGAACAGCGGCTCGCCGGCGGCGGCAGATAGCCGGGAGGTAGAGGTGGGCGAGGATCTCATCGATGCGCTCACCGGTGCTCGAGGCGGCAGGAGTGGCCGTGGCGAGGTTTGGCGGCGGAGAGGTGCGGGCTCAACGGCGGCGGCGTTGAAGGTCCTCCGGCGGCGGCGGCGGCCGAGATGCGAGCGGCGCGCGATCCGAAGGTGAGTCCGGCGGCGAGGGCGGAGCGGCGGCGGCGGCGGTTCGCCGGCGGGGCGAAGACGGCGGCGGCGACTAGGGCTCTGGCGGCGCTTTGGTGGCGGCGGCTAGGGTTTTGGCGTGGCTTCGAGTGCGAGAATGCGAGGATCCCGGGGCTTTAAATAGCCGAGGCGAGTCCACGACGGACACGCGGCGGCGGCAAAGTCGGGAGGGCGGAGGAGTCGCCTCGGAGGCGGCGGTGGCGTGGCGGTCGGGACCCACCGATCGGCGGCGGCTCGGCGGCGGAGTGCGTGTGAGCGACCGCGACCGAAGCGGACTCAAGATCGGCCGTCCTCCAAGATCCAGCGGTCCAAAATCAAGGAGACGATCGGAACTTCCGTTTTCATCCCGCGCGTCTTAGCCGTTCAATCTTGATCGAGCGGCGGGAAGCGGCGAGGCTCGGAAAGAGAGAGAAGCCCGACATGCGGACCCGCGTGTCGGTGGGAAAGCGAGCTTCGCGCGGCTATTTGGTGGAAGTGGTGCGGCGCGGAGATAGGAGTGGTAGAGAGGAATGGGCGGATTTTTAAGAAATCGGCCCGATTGATTTTCGAGATTTTAAATAGGTTTTCAATTTATAAATTACGGAAATTCAAATAAGCAATAGAAATAGCAAATGAACTTCGAGAAAAATTCTAGAAAATCTAGAAAATATATCGAGCACATAGAACCCAAATAAAATAGTTTTGGCTAATGTTCATGTTGGGATTATTCACATTAAATGTTTTTATTGCAAAGTCCAATATTAAGCTTTTGAATTAAATTCAAATAAATCCAAATGGTGAATTTTTCCCTGCTAACTATTCAAAGGATTTTTAAGGCTCTGAAAATTGGGATGTTACATCCAACACAAAGAAGGTCTAAAGCGAGCAGAGAGAGGGATAAGGGCAACTCCAACAAGCCCGAGGCATGCCAAACTCTTAATTTAGTTGAAGTTTGACTTAGTCATTTTAAAGTTCTTTTAAAATTTCAAGTTAAGCTTTGAACTCTCATCAAAACAAATGGTACTTTTTATTTTGAAAATTCCATAATCGTTACAGCGTTTTGAGCGAACTGAGTGCATTTAGGTGGTTGGGCTCAACCAAGGGCTAGGTCGGTTTGAACCAACCGAAGCGCAAAGGGTGACACTGAGGCGGTTAGATCAAGATCAATGGTCTGCAGCGTACGGACATTGAAGTCCGAATGTTTCAAGGAAAAAGGCTGGTCGATGGAAATCGGACGACTCAAAAACTTGGCGTTCTAAGCGGCGAAGCAGCGTCTTGAGGATGGTTGGGCTCAACAAAAAGCGAGTTAGGCTGGTCGACTGAGCCCAACAACAGAAAGTTGACTTAGGGTTTAGAACAGGCTGAAACTTGAAAGAATTTTTAGAGGTAGCAAACTAACTCTAAAAATTCTGAAACCCTATAGGAGAGTCTTGACTCTAGGATTAATCTTGTATGAAAATTTTAGAGGTTTTTATGCAAAATATTTTTCTCGAGAAATTCCTCAAGGCTTGTTCTGAGGTTTGACCAAGAGTCAACTTGTTTGGTAGCCTCTTAAAATTATCAAATCATTTCTAAAAATTATAAAAAAATTCAGAGGAGTCATAGAGGGGGCCAGAACCAAGGAAAAAGATTTCAAAATGTTGATCACAAGATTTAGAAAAGACTGAAAAAGGGGTCATGACTTCAAGTCAAAAGGAGATTGAGGTTTTTGAATTCTACAATTCTTGAACAAGAATTATAGAAAAGTTAAAAAACAACAAGATGTAAGAAAAGTTTTAATTTCTTCTTATTTTTTTACATTTGAAACACAACTCAAGATTTGGGATGTTACATGAGATGAATTTCTTTTGGTACAATGAAATGAGATGCATTGTGGTTGAATGAACCGATTGAATGGATTATTGTGTTCAAATGCCCTTTGCTCATGATTGTATTTTAATGAAATGTTTGCAAATGGTTCATGGCAAAAAAATTATGTTGGTAGCTACTATCACGCCAGGTCCTCTGGCATTACAAAGTGGTTGTCATGCCATATCCTGGCGTGAGGACTTAACACTAGAGTCGGCCTTCATTTTGCAATCTTCTTGGAAAATTGAACTTCTTTGGCGTGGCGGCACTATTTTGCCACGCTTAGAGAATATGGCGTGACAAACGGACTATCAGCAGGGACTAATGGCGTGACGGACTTAACACCGAGAGCCGACCGTTTTGCAACCCTACGGAAAATCGTACTACGGCGTAGCAACGCTAATGTGCAACGCCAAAGTATATGGCGTGACAAGAGAGACTTGCCACGCCATGGTATATGGCGTGACAACTGCGGGCTTGTGTGGCACCTTTGGCCACACCACTACGGATGGTGTGGCGGTGTGGTTTTCACGCCACGAAAGGTGGCGTGATCAAGTAGTTAGAATTGAAAATAAAATTCGTGATTTTAAAATATTAATAAAAAGGTTAAATAATAATAATAATAAATCGCTGATGCCATACAAACCAACGGTGAATGGTTCCTTCCGTTTCTTTTCTTCTTTCTTCCCGGGATGAAGACGCAAATTGTGTATAGTGAGAGGCGAAGGTTGAGAGAATATGACTGTTTGGTTCTGTGGATCACGACGCTCAGAATATGACAACTTATACAGCCTTATCAGTTGACAATCCAATAGGATGATTTCAAAAACTGTGCTGTGCTGATTTTTCTCAAGTGCACAAAAAGAGCAATGGGAGATACAAAGTTCTGCCAAGCAGTTGGCATGCTACACGTTCTACACAAGTAGAAAGCACGTAAAGCAACCAGACCCAAATACAAGCACAGCATAATTTTATTAGAACATGAAAGTACGCTCGATCAGACAAAGGATTCACATTTGTAGTAGCTCTCAGTCACAGGATTCAATAGCATTCAACCAATCGATTCATATCACCCAAGGTGATAGAGCATAACCATGTCTCACAACATCAAGTGCACTTTAATTTAGGCAACAGACCAAAACTGCAACAAGGTAAGTACTCATTACATCTCCATTGCTCGAAAGACAAACCAGTGTTCAAGAACTTGATTGGAAAGCAGTACACTAAGCAAGGCAAACAACCCAGCATTTTTACTTTTGAAGACAGGAACCAAGGAGCCGTATCAGCGCAGCCTCCTGGCCTCCTCTCAGATTCGAGCAGGGTGAGGATGTCGCCCTCGCGGACAGGGCCCTTGACGTTCCTCATGATGAGACGGTTCTGGTCGTCCAGGAACTTCACCTGACCTGGGTCACCTGACCCCTCGAGCCAGTGCGGCCCATCACCTTGACCACGACTGCAAGCTTGACCTGGGTATCCATGCTGCACCAACATAAAGCTTTACATTAGGCAAAGCAGGTGCACGGTCAGAAACAGCTACTGTACAATTCTATTGCGCTGATTCAGGCACAAAGCTTGTGTACACAATTACTTCCATAACATAGGCAAGTAAAATAAAATACATGCGTAGCCACTACAATTCAAGTGGAATAGATTACATAGCAAAACCAATGTGTATTAGACAGTTTGGCCTTGTTTGGAATGCGTTAATTTTCCTATATTCCTGCAGGAATTTAACTGTTCACTGTGAGATTTCTGCATTCCAAAGAGGCCTTAACAGTTGCATGTGTTCAAAGTGGAAATGCTAGCCAGACCACGGTTCACTTGTTGTTTGGACAAATCCGATGAGTTCTCTCTGTGAAATCATAATCACAACACATGAGTTCCTGAAACTTATAATTTCTACATAGAGCAACCCTCAAATCCTCCTCGACACAAAAAAAAAAGTGTGTAACGTATACGCAATACCCTACCAAGCAGATAATCAAGAACCGGTCACTAAAATGCACCGGAGGGTACCACAAATTCATACATGAAAATTGAGATCTAAATAGTAGAGATTCATGAATCTTCGCACAAGTCTACAGAGGCTAAAGCGAAACAACTCAGCATAATAAAGAAACATCTTCCAGGATCACCACGACGGCACCAAAGAGACAGATCGGGAGCTAGACCCGTCGACAACATCGATCCACGACACCTAGATCCGCCATCGTGCGCAGCATCGCCGCGTGTCTCTACCACACAAGAACACACGGATCGATCGCGCCCTCCGTCCAAATCCGCATCGGCAAACCAAGTATGGCAGCACGTCCACCAGGTAATCGAGACGAGGAGAAGAGGAGGGTAAGGACACGCACCTTTCTTCGGTTGCAGGCAGGGCGCGCGCTGCTGCTGCGACGGCGGCGGCGGCGCGAGGAGAGAGCAGTAGAGGAGGGTAAAACCTAGTGCTCTTCGGGTGCTTATAGAGCTGGCTCTGCCGGCTTCGGGTCGTGGTCGTAAGCAGAGGTGGCCAAACGGGCCGCCCGGTACGGCACGGTCCGAGCCCGACGAGGCACCACTCGTTTAGACACGGTCTATTTTGGTTTATGTACTATTTATATCGTGCCGGGCTGACCCACGGACTGGGGTGGTGGTCGAACGCGATCCATCGAACGTTCGTGCAGTGTCAGTCGCCAGAGCTGTTTAGCCGTCGGGCTAGCGTTAACCCGTTGGCTTTGTTTGGTCGTCGAATGAAAAAAATCCAAAAAATTCAGAAAAATTCAGAAAAATTAGAAAAATATGTGCAACTCAAAAGTGGACATGAACATTGAAAAAATAGGATAATTATATTGAGAATGTAATAAAGAGCTTTATTAATGTCGGTTAATTTGCCTTATTTAAAACCTAAATCAAGTAAAAAACTCAAAATGAGATAATTTTGACAAAGGAAAAAATCTGACCTATAGCTCTACAATTGTACATACATGATACATTCTTGTTCTATGTGTCGGTGTCATCGTCTAAGTACAAATTTTGAACACCTCGATAACTCTGGATTTTCCACAGTGTTGTGTTCGTGAATCGGCTTGTTCCCAGTCCTTCACGATTAAAGGATCTCCACTCCTCGCTTGTGAGACTTGTTCTTCTCTCCTCCAATATTCTTCTGAAAAGCGAAATCGGTCGGAGAAACCGTAGACAGGAGCGATTAATACATCACGTGCAAGTATGGATAGCACGGGATATGTTAACTATGGGCTTGCCACCATTGCAAGATGTCGAAGCCTTCGAGTTGAAATCCACAGTATCATTTGTCGGATAAGTGGATAGTTCTCGCTCCTTGTGGGTCTTGGTGGCGTATTGGTGTAGTAGAAGAAGAAGACACGGACACGGAGGAAGAGGCACCAAAGATCGCACCCACATATTTGACTTCCCGCTCGAGGTAGGGAGCTACGGAGGTCGTTGCGGCGGACTCCGGAACTTATTTTCATACCTTTGGTAAACCTCGTATAACCAAAGTATTTCACAAGATCCCTAGTTGTCGTGCATGCACAGAAGCAGTAAATCTGACAAACAAACAAAACAAATAAATAACAGAGGCAAAACAAACTCCAAAAATTAAATAAAAATCTCAGATAAATAGATCTTGAATTTAGACAAATTTAGAAATTTGAATGGGCTCAATCGGAGTTAGGATGCAAAAGTTATGGGCTTTGGAAGATTGGAAATCTAAAAACCCTAATTTGGATTTTCTGGAATTTCCGAATTATTTCTTAACAGAAAAATCGGATTATTGCGCAATGCTGGCGTCAGCGAAGGAATTTCGGAAAAAGATAAATAAAAAGAAATCTCTGACATGTGGGACCCACATGTCAGAGGCTAGGCTCACGCGACTGGGTCACCGAGCCTCGGTCGTGGATCTCGTGGATCGCCGCCGTCGGCTTGTGACGGACGCGACAGGATGACACGCAGCGCGGAGCGACGCGGCCGAGGTGGCGTGCCACGCCGGACCGACGACGGCGGCGTCGAGACCGACGGTCTCGGCGAGCGCGCTGGCCGGCGGCGAGATAGCACCGGAGGTGAGGTGGACGCGGGATCTCATCGCAGACGCTCACGCGTTTCTGGGCGACGGGAGGACCGCGGCGAGGTTTGAGCGGCGAGGAGGTGCAGGCTCAACGGCGACGGCGTTGAAGGGGTCCTCCGGCCGGCGGCGACGGCCGAGATGCGCGACGCGACGATCCCGGCGCGGGTCCGGCGGGCGAGGAATCGAACGACGGCAGCGGCGACGATTCTTCGCCGAGTCAAGACGGCGGCGACTAGGCTCTGGCGGCGCTTTGGTGGCGGCGGCTAGGGTTTTCGGGCGTGGCTTCGTGGGTGCAGTGCGAGGATCCTCGGGGCTTTAAATAGCCCCGAGAGGCGAGTCCACGACGGACACGCGGCGGCGGCAAAGTCGGAGGACGGAGGAGTCCGCTCGAGACGACGGTGACGTGGCGGTCGGGACCACCGGATCGACGGCGGCGGGCGCTGGTGCGTGTGAAGCGACACGACCACGAAACGGACTCAAGATCTCGACCGCCCTCCAAGATCCAACGGTCCAAAATCAAGGAGACGATCGAACTTCCGTTTTCATCCCGCAGCGCCTTAGCCGCTCAATCTTGATCGAGCGGCGGGAGCGGCGGGCTCGGAAGAAGAGAGAGAGATCGACATGCGCGACCCGCATGTCGGTGGGAGCGAGCTTCGCGCGCGCTGGTTGGTCGGGCGGTCGTGGAGCGCGGAGATAGGAGCGGTAGAGAGGAATGGGCCGAGTTTTTAAGAAATCGCCCGATTGATTTTCGAGATTTTAAATAGGTTTTTCAATTTATAAATTACCGTAAATTCAAATAAGCAATAGAAATAGCAAATGAACTCAGAAAAATTCTAGAAAAATCTAGAAAATATATCTGAGCACATAGAACCCAAATAAAATAGTTTTGGCTAATGTTCATGTTGGGATTATTCACATTAAATGTTTTTTATTGCAAAGTCCAATATTAAGCTTTTGAATTAAATTCAAATAAATCCAAATGGTGAATTTTTCCCTGCTAACTATTCAAAGGATTTTTAAGGCTCTGAAAATTGGGATGTTACATCCAACACAAAGAAGGTCTAAAACGAACAGAGAGGGATAAGGGCAACTCCAACAAGCCCGAGGCATGCCAAACTCTTAATTTAGTTGAAGTTTGACTTAGTCATTTTAAAGTTCTTTTAAAATTTCAAGTTAAGCTTTGAACTCTCATCAAAACCAAATGGTACTTTTTTATTTTGAAAATTCCATAATCGTTACACGCGTTTTGAACGGGCCTGAGTGCATTTAGGTGGTTGGGCTCAACCAAGGGCTAGGTCAGTTTGAACCAACCGAGCGCGCAAAGGGGTGACACACTGAGGCGGTTAGATCAAGATCCAATGGTCTACACGCGTACGGACATTCGGGGGTCCGAATGTTTCAAGGAAAAAGGGCGGTCCGATGGAAATCGGACAGCTCAAAAGGCTTGCGCGTTCTAAACGGCCAGAACAGCGTGCGGGGATGGTTGGGCTCAACCAAAAGACTGAGTTAGGCTCGGGTCTGACCTGAGCCCAACAGCAAAGTTGACTTAGGGTTTAGAACAAGGCTGAAACTTGAAAGAATTTTTAGAGGTAGCAAACTAACTCTAAAAATTCTGAAATTTTTATAGGAGAGTGCTGACTCTAGGATTAATCTTGTATGAAAATTTTAGAGGTTTTTATGCAAAATATTTTTCTCCAGAAATTCCTCAAGGCTTGTTCTAGGGTTTGACCAAGAGTCAACTTGTTTGACTGGCCTCTTAAAATTATCAAATCATTTCTAAAAATTATAAAAAAATTCAGAGGAGTCATAGAGGGGGCCAGAACCAAGGAAAAAGATTTCAAAATGTTGATCACAAGATTTAGAAAAGACTGAAAAAGGGGTCATGACTTCAAGTCAAAAGGAGATTGAGGTTTTTGAATTCTACAATTCTTGAACAAGAATTATAGAAAAGTTAAAAAACAACAAGATGTAAGAAAAGTTTTAATTTCTTCTTATTTTTTTACATTTGAAACACAACTCAAGATTTGGGATGTTACATGAGATGAATTTCTTTTGGTACAATGAAATGAGATGCATTGTGGTTGAATGAACTGATTGAATGGATTATTGTGTTCAAATGCCCTTTGCTCATGATTGTATTTTAATGAAATGTTTGCAAATGGTTCATGGCAAAAAAAAAATTATGTTGGTAGCTACTATCACGCCGGTCCTCCTGGCATTACAAAGCTGGACTGTCATGCCATATCCCCTGGCGTGACAGGACTTAGCACTAGAGTCGGCCTTCATTTTTGCAATCTTACTGGAAAATTGAACTTGCTGGCGTGGCAGCACTATTTTGCCACGCTAGGGAATATGGCGTGACAAACCAGACTATCACGCCGGGACTAATGGCGTGACAGGACTTGGCACCAGAGCCGACCTTCGTTTTTGCAACCCTACTGGAAAATCGTACTACCTGACGTAGCAACGCTAATGTGCAACGCCAAAGTATATGGCGTGACAAGAGAGACTTGCCACGCCATGGTATATGGCGTGACACTGCGGGCTTGTGTGGCACCTTTGGCCACACCACTACGGATGGTGTGACAGTGTGGTTTTCACGCCACGAAAGGTGGCGTGATCAAAGTGGTTAGAATTGAAAATAAAATTCGTGATTTTAAAATATTAATAAAAAAGGATTAAATAATAATAATAATAAATCGCTGATGCCATACAAACCAACGGTGAATGGTTCCTTCCGTTTCTTTTCTTCTTTCTTCCCGGGATGAAGACGCAAATTGTGTATAGTGAGAGGCGAAGGTTGAGAGAATATGACTGTTTGGTTCTGTGGATCACGACGCTCAGAATATGACAACTTATACAGCCTTATCAGTTGACAATCCAATAGGATGATTTCAAAAACTGTGCTGTGCTGATTTTCTCAAGTGCACAAAAGAGCAATGGGAGATACAAAGTTCTGCCAAGCAGTTGGCATGCTACACGTTCTACACAAGTAGAAAGCACGTAAAGCAACCAGACCCAAATACAAGCACAGCATAATTTTATTAGAACATGAAAGTACGCTCGATCAGACAAAGGATTCACATTTGTAGTAGCTCTCAGTCACAGGATTCAATAGCATTCAACCAATCGATTCATATCACCCAAGGTGATAGAGCATAACCATGTCTCACAACATCAAGTGCACTTTAATTTAGGCAACAGACCAAAACTGCAACAAGGTAAGTACTCATTACATCTCCATTGCTCGAAAGACAAACCAGTGTTCAAGAACTTGATTGGAAAGCAGTACACTAAGCAAGGCAAACAACCCAGCATTTTTACTTTTGAAGACAGGAACCAAGGAGCCGTATCAGCGCAGCCTCCTGGCCTCCCTCTCAGATTCGAGCAGGGTGAGGATGTCGCCCTCGCGGACGGGGCCCTTGACGTTCCTCATGATGAGACGGTTCTGGTCGTCCAGGAACTTCACCCTGACCTGGGTCACCTGACCCCTCGAGCCAGTGCGGCCCATCACCTTGACCACGACTGCAAGCTTGACCTGGGTATCCATGCTGCACCAACATAAAGCTTTACATTAGGCAAAGCAGGTGCACGGTCAGAAACAGCTACTGTACAATTCTATTGCGCTGATTCAGGCACAAAGCTTGTGTACACAATTACTTCCCATAACATAGGCAAGTAAAATAAAATACATGCGTAGCCACTACAATTCAAGTGGAATAGATTACATAGCAAAACCAATGTGTATTAGACAGTTTGGCCTTGTTTGGAATGCGTTAATTTTCCTATATTCCTGCAGGAATTTAACTGTTCACTGTGAGATTTCTGCATTCCAAAGAGGCCCTTAACAGTTGCATGTGTTCAAAGTGGAAATGCTAGCCAGACCACGGTTCACTTGTTGTTTGGACAAATCCGATGAGTTCTCTCTGTGAAATCATAATCACAACACATGAGTTCCTGAAACTTATAATTTCTACATAGAGCAACCCTCAAATCCTCCTCGACACAAAAAAAAAAGTGTGTAACGTATACGCAATACCCTACCAAGCAGATAATCAAGAACCGGTCACTAAAATGCACCGGAGGGTACCACAAATTCATACATGAAAATTGAGATCTAAATAGTAGAGATT
Source organism: Ampelocalamus luodianensis (assembly GCA_036346255.1). Taxonomy (NCBI): domain Eukaryota; kingdom Viridiplantae; phylum Streptophyta; class Magnoliopsida; order Poales; family Poaceae; genus Ampelocalamus; species Ampelocalamus luodianensis. Next base: position 14,419,430 of record CM070636.1, on the reverse strand, counting down.
CATGAATCTTCGCACAAGTCTACAGAGGCTAAAGCGAAACAACTCAGCATAATAAAGAAACATCTTCCAGGATCACCACGACGGCACCAAAGAGACAGATCGGAGCTAGACCCGTCGACAACATCGATCCACGACACCTAGATCCGCCATCGTGCGCAGCATCGCCGCGTGTCTCTACCACACAAGAACACACGGATCGATCGCGCCCTCCGTCCAAATCCGCATCGGCAAACCAAGTATGGCAGCACGTCCACCAGGTAATCGAGACGAGGAGAAGAGGAGGGGTAAGGACACGCACCTTTCTTCGGTTGCAGGCAAGGGCGCGCGCTGCTGCTGCGACGGCGGCGGCGGCGCGAGGAGAGAGCAGTAGAGGAGGGGGGTAAAACCCTAGTGCTCTTCGGGTGCTTATAGAGCTGGCTCTGCCGGCTTCGGGTCGTGGTCGTAAGCAGAGGTGGCCAAACGGGCCGCCCGGTACGGCACGGTCCGAGCCCGACGAGGCACCACTCGTTTAGACACGGTCTATTTTGGTTTATGTACTATTTATATCGTGCCGGGCTGACCCACGGACTGGGGTGGTGGTCTGCACGGTCCATCGAACATTCGTGCGTGTCGGTCGACGAGCTGCTTAGCCCGTCGGGCTAAAGCGTGCCCGTTGGCTGTTTGGTCGTCGAATGAAAAATCCAAAAAATTCAGAAAAATTCAGAAAAATTAGAAAAATATGTGCAACTCAAAAGTGGACATGAACATTGAAAAAATAGGATAATTATATTGAGAATGTAATAAAGAGCTTTATTAATGTCCAGTTGGCTGCCTTGTTAAAACCTTCGTCAAGTAAAAAACTCAAAATGAGATAATTTTGACAAAGGAAAAAGAGTACAGCCTATAGCTCTACAATTGTACATACATGATACATTCTTGTTCTATGTGTCGGTGTCATCGTCTAAGTACAAATTTTCGAACACCTCTGATAACTCTGGATTTTCCACAGAGTGTTGTGTTCGTGAATCGGCTTGTTCCCAGTCCTTCACAGTTAAAAGGATCTCCACTCCTCACTTGTGAGACTTGTTCTTCTCTCCTCCAATATTCTTCCTGAAAGACTGAAATCAGATTCGGAGGAAACCGTAGAGACAGGAACAGTTAATACATCACGTGCAAGTATGGATAGCACGGGATATGTTAACTATGGGCTTGCCACCATTGCAAGATGTCGAAGCCTTCTGAGTTGAAATCCACCGTATCATTTGTCGGATAAGTGGATAGTTCTCGCTCCTTGTGGGTCTTGGTGAGGCGCGGTGTAGTAGAAGAAGAAGACACGGACACGGAGGAAGAGGCACCAAAGATCGCACCCACATATTTGACTTCCCACTCGAGGTAGGGGCTACTGGAGGTCGTTGCGAGCGGACTCCCCGGAACTTATTTTCATACCTTTGGTAAACCTCGTATAACCAAAGTATTTCACAAGATCCCTAGTTGTCGTGCATGCTCAGAAAGCAGTAAATCTAGGATTATCTGTGTCCTAATGTAATTTTGGTAAAAAGCAGACTCGCCAAATCCTAGCGGTAAATCCTTAGAAGCAATTAAACGACAGAGAGATTGGCGGGCTACCTGAGGATCGTAGTTCCAGCTAGATATTGTACCGTCGGGGTTGTATTGCAGCTGCGTCTGCCTCATCGCCAATCCTTGCTTGTTTCGACATCTTGCAGCATGTCTAAGCAAGTGCCCCGTTCCACCTGAAGACTTCGCAGACAATTCATGCTGACAAATTTTACAAATAGCATATGGTACCTCATTTCCCGCTGCGTCTTGTTTGGTTGTCCTGTCGAAATTCTCCCACACTCCTGATGTAGACGGCCTCGATATCTTTGCTCCGCTTGCCGTTGAGCCTGTTGCTGACGTGGAGCCTGATGACGGAACTCCACCTTGCTCCTCTGGTGAAACCTCCGGTTCATTTGAGGTAGCCCCGCCTCTATGGACGCAATTTCCTCCGATGAAAGTCCATAATCACGAAGATCAAAGTTGTCGTGGGGTGTCCATACGAAGCGCAAAATCGAAACTAACACTTTTACTACTTTCATCTTAGCATAACAAAAACGAACAATAAAAGCATTACAAAAATAGTATTGTATTTGTACCTCTTTCGCTCACTTGCAGTTGAATATTGAAAATTCGAAATTTTGGGACAATTTTTTTGAATTTTGCCAAATGAGCTCAACACGGTTTGAATTTGCACAACACAATTGCAAGAGAGAATGGAGAATGAGGTGTCTTTGAATGAGGGGTGGTGGCTATTTATAGAAAAATTTGGGATTTTTGAATTTTTTTGCTATTTTTAAGACCACAGCGGTCAAAAGCGGTAAAAACGGCTATTTTCAAAGCATTTGGATTTTTCGGGCGTCGCGTGCCTACCGACCGGCGCCCACTCGTTGCCACCGCCATTGCCGCGCCGCGCGCCCGTAACCCCAGCGCCCGTTTCTTCCCAACCCTAATCCCGCCCTCCCGCCCCGCCGTTCTCGCCCGCGACTCGCCGTCGCCGGACCAGCGGCCGCCGGCCGCGCCTCCTCCTCGGTCCTCCTCGGACCTCGGCGTCCTCGCCTCCCGGCCCCGCCTCTCTCGGCGTCCTCGCCCACCGCCGCCACCTCCTCGGTCCTCCCGGCGTCGTCGCCTCCCGGCCGCCGCCTCCTCTCCTTGTCCGGTCGTTAGCTCCTGCGCCTCCTCGGTCCTCTACTCTCACCTCCCCACCTCCCGCCGCCCTAGCCGGTCATCGCCGACTCGCCTCCCGCGCGCGGCCAGCTGCCGCCCTCTCTCCTCGTCCGGTTATCACTCGTCGGCCCCGTGCCGCCTCCTCGATCTCGCCTCCCCGCCTCCTCGGCGTCGTCGCCTCCCGCTCCCGCGCGCCGCCCGCCGCCGCCGCTCGCCTCGCACGACCCGACAACGTTGTTCGTGCGTCGGCCGACCACCGTCTTGAGGTGGCGGCTGCACGGCCGGGGTCTCGTCTTGCGCGACGCACGGCCATGAACGATTCGGGCGGCCGTGATCGTCTGCGTGCCTCTGATGGCGTGCCGTGTCGACTGTCGGGCCGGCCCATTGGCGACACTAGTCGTAAGCGACTTGATGATCTGTTGGGCCGGGCTGTATGGGCCTCAATGCTGCTGCTTTTACCATTTTGAGCCTCTCCAAAATGTTTCTTCTTTTTTTTTGGGTTGAATCTGATCTGAGCGGACCCTCCATTGTGGCAAGCCATGGCGCTTCCGACCGTCGGGAACCCCGTACCCCCCCTCCTTCCTCCCTAATAGCAGCCAACGGCGGAGAAGAACACGCGCCACCGCTAAGTGCCTCTGTGCATTCCACCCCAAGACCACTTGTCGGGCCGACTTCAAGAGATCAAGTTATTTGGTCGTGGCCCAGTTTGCCGTCTGTCCGTGAGGCTTAAGCCCAGCCCACCTCCGTGTGGACAAATCTCCCTAGTGGCATCGCGGGAGGCCGCGAGAGTAGAGAAGATTGGAGGGGGCGGCCAGCGCCTGCGCATCCTAACCGTAGGCTTGGGGCGGTCAATGGGCGGCGTCAATCGTGGTCGGCAGCAGGCTTGGGGACTAGGGTGGTCGACAGCGATGTCAATCATCAAATCCTATGTGGCGTGCGTAGTGGAGCAGGGCCCCTGCCGTGGGCGGCAGGGACCCGACCACCTGGGACATTAGCAAATCAAATAATCAACCATCAAACTCTTGAAGCAAAAAAAACATAGTCATGCAAGCGGTCGTTCGACTATCCATGATTTCTTCATTGGATTGTCTTGATCCAAGAGACTCATTCCTTAAGTTCGATATGGATAAGATTACTTGATTTTACGGAGATCTATGATAAATATTTCTCAATTTCTAACAGTGCGGCTATAAAGGATCAACTTGAAACCTTCACTCTTCATGAGCGAAGAATTGATGATTTTGTTGTTTGTCATGATCTTGGATTGGCCACGAAGATGGTTGAAACTGAAAGGTGTGTTGTATTTCCATTGGTTTACCGCCTCATCGAGTTAGCATTGCTACTACCGGTGGCAACAACATCGGTTTAAAGAGTCTTCTTGGCTATGAATATTATCAAGATCGACTTGCGCAATAAGATATCTGATGATTGGTTTGATGGCTTAATGATATGCTACATCGAGTGAGAGATATTCAAATGACTTTATCGTGACAAAATTACGAAACGGTTTCAAGGCATGAAATCTCGGAGAATAAAATGCCTTGGTGAAGAATCTAGGCCTCATTTTAGTGTTTTGGTAATTAAAGACAACCATATGTTGTGAACTAACCTGCTTTGTCAAGTGGTTAAAAAAGTTAGTCTCGGATTAAAAGAAAGGAGCACTAAAGGTACTCACGTATTGGATTTCAACATCATCTAGCTCAAGCCAAAGGCATCAAGTAGAACATGATCTTTTCATAGTTTTACCAGTCTCAGTAGTATGACGGATAGAAAACTGGATTGCTAGTATAGGTAGCCGTACTATGAAGATGGATCAATGGTTAGTAGCTTGATAGCAAAGGGTGCCTCAATGCTCAAATTCACTTGGTTTAATATTGGATCTCTTTGTGATTGTTTGGCCACAGTTCTTATGTTCTTTATTTGCTTGGCCGGATCGACCATGATTGAAGGGCGGATGATCGAACTCGGATCAACTCGGTCGAGTTTTCCAAAGAGCTCTCTATTCTCATTTTTTTGGCGAACTAACGCAAGTGTAAGTCGGATGGCCGGACCCGATCTAAGTCGCACGGTCGACTTTTCCATAGACTCTCTTTTTGACTTCACCTTTTCTCTAATTTGTTATCCGGATGACCATCGTTGGAGGCGGTGGCCGGACCTGCTGGGTCGATTGACCGTCGGCTTTCTCGAGAGAAGGGTGTTTTTGGTCTTACTCTCGATTTCTTCATGCGGATGATTGTAAGTGTTTCTCGGTGGCCGGACCCCGATCAAGCATAGAGTGGTCAGCTTTTTCCAGTATCATGTATCTTCAGCTTTGGAATTCTTTGAACCCGGTCTGACCGGACCTTGAGTGGGCGGTCGACGGATCGACATAACGGATAGTTTCGTAGCATTAATTGCATCGAGTTTACCATTATACCGTGATCTGGGTGGTGGCCTTGTGCTGCGGTGACCGGACTTCTTGTTTCTACGGACTCGAGTGCCAACGGCTAGTAAAATGGGTGGATGCTATAAACACCTCACCCACTGCAGCAAGGGGGTCTTTAAGAACCTCATTGAATACTCTTGATCCCTTTGCCTATTCTTCTACTCTTTGAGAGCATAAATTCCATCTTGCAAAGGTGTAGAGGTTTTTCAAGTGCATTGAGTTGAGTTTGATTCTTGTGGCACTTGAGCATCTTCTGCGAAGTATTATTGGTTTATTACTCTTGGAGGTTGCCGCTCCTAGACGGTTTGAAGAAGATGATTCGTGATCTTCTCAAGAAGTTTGTGAGAAGACCTAGCGTTTGTGAAGGTTGGAGCTCACCTTTCCAAAGTGAAGAAGAGCTACCTCAAATGATCGAAGGACATGCTCGTGTGGAGCCTGCTTGATTTGTTCAAACTTCCTTAACATAGATTAGTGCAGACCGGCAAGTCTCCGAGACCACAGGAAAACATCTGTTGTCTCCATATTGCGGTTTATCTCTTTTACTATTTTCTTAATGAATTTATCTATATAGCAACATTGTATCTTGATTAGGTTATTTAGCTTAATCTAGAGTAAGTTGTGCACTTAGAGAGACTTAGAACATTTAGGCCTTAAATTGTGATTTCATAGCTTAGCTTGCTAAAAATATGTTTCGACCTAAAGTTTTAAAACCGCCTATTCACCCCCTCTAGTCGGTTATCCTTGATCCTACACTTGGTCTCCTAGATGTAATTTGTACTTTAGTGATACGTCTTTTGACTTCTCTTTTTCGCATCTTTTATGATTCATGATCAACAAATCGTGGTACTACTAATTCATCTATCTTTGATAGTGTCGAACCCCGGACTTTGTAAACCCGAAGCCCTCGTGTGTGTACCGTACTAGTACACACATCCATAACATTGATAATCACATCCGTACAATTATACATACAACATGAAACAAATAGGACATTAAACTTATGCGTTTACATAGCAATTTTACAATATACGGCCGACCGGCCAAATTAAAGCTCAAGTATCAAATATAACAGCGGATGCATAGCAATTAAAACCCAAAAGTCCAGCGGTGGCCCATCCATACCCTCAAGCAACCAACAGGGATAATACCCTAGCAAGACCCGTCACTGTACCCTCCGGTATCGGGTGCGAAGAACGTGTCATCTGGAATCGGTTCATCCTCATAATTTGAACAACAATTTAAGCAAGATTGAGTATATTTTGTACTCAGCAAGACTTATAGTGTATCGCAACATAATATAAATGCAAGGCTATCAAAGAATGAGGCTCTACACAAGTTGTTTTCAGCATTAAGCAAGTTTAATTTGCAATATCGATATGTAGTAATTTGCAACGAAAATTTCAAAGAGCAATTGACAGATAATGAAATAACAAGTATGGAACTTAACAATAGTAAAATCGCATCCCTCCTCGGTTGCGATCATCATTTCATTCTTAGCCATAGAATGGCACTCATACCAACCAACCATCCCGACATTTTTCAACAAACCGTTTTTGCAAAAATTAAGACTATACCCGATGTGACTGCCCTAAGCACACTCATGACCGTGAGCACGACTATTTAAATAGATTTATACTCTACAGAGGTGTACAACTTTACCCACACGATACGAGGCCTCTAGTTTGTTTAGTATCCGTCGATACCACCACACAATGTTATAATATGCAGTCTACAGTTCCTAACGAAGCCTTTACATCACATAGTCCTAACCCTGCACTAGCCCGACGAATGGCAAACGCTCACTTCACCTAGGTACACCCTCGTCTTAGTGAGGCATTCACCGTTGTATCGAAAGGCTTTGGTCCCAATGCCTCGGTGAAGGGAGCGCCTTCGAGCAAACCTACCTGGACATGCTCGTACTACTTGTAACATCCCTAATTTGCAAAGTTTTTGAAAATTTTCAAAATAAAATAACCAGTCGATTTTATTGTTGCAAAAGCTTAAATTGAAATTTAGAAATAAAAAACCATTTAAATTGAGTTAATCCAACTTCAATTAAACCAAAAGTTAGTTTATTGGAGTTTTAGTTTTATTTGGATTTGAAGCCTTTTATTGCATTTTACGGATTTCAATTTGGTTTTCCTTTTGTCCGAAAAGCCAAAATCTATTTTGTTTGCAAAATTAAAAACTAAAGTATAGCTAAAAGTATTTTTATTAAGCTCCATATAATTCAAGGATCTTTTGTGAATTTTTCTAGAATTTTGGATTGTTTTAGCTATTTTCTAAAAAGGTTTTTGCTTTTCTGGTAATTTCTAAAATCAAAAATCATTTGAAAATCCTCCTTCGGCTCATGGTCCGAATTCTCTCCCTCGGCCCGCTTCCTCGGCCCGCCCCCCGCGCGCACGTCGTGCCTCCCCTCTGTGCACCGTCCGATCGAAATCGGATGGCATCCCCTCAGCCGCGTCCTCCTCCTTTGCCAACCGTCTGATCGAAATCGGACGGCCCTCGCCCTTCGTCCCCGCGTCGTCGTCCACCTCCGGACCCCCCCTCCGCGCCGCGCCATGCGCGCATGCGCGCGTTTTGCACCGGCGCCTCCGTCCCTCCCCGTCACGGCTCTGACGCGCAATCAGTGCGGCGTGCTCCACCACACTCATAGCCACCACCCGCGCGTGCCCCGCGTCCTGTCACGTCCGCACCGTGCGTACCCCCTTTGTCGGACCCCCACCGCCGCAAAGAGCCGTTGCGCCCTCTCCTCTCACCGTCCCGCGCCTGCCAGGAGCGCGCGGGTGCCCGCCCTCCTCTCTTCTCCCTCACCTCTCTATCCCTTCGAGCTCACCGTATTTTGAGCTCCAATCGCCACCACCAAGCTCCTCGCCGCCGCCGCTAGCGCCGCCACCGAGCTTCCTCAGCCGCCGCCGCCTCCACCTTCGGCTTCGCCTCGTCACGGCGCACCTGGTGTGCACTCTCACTCCACCCGGAGGCCACCGGAGCCCCACCGCCACCACCGAGCCGCCACCTCCGCCGCTTTCCTTGCTCACCGCCGGTGTTCCCTTGACGCTGCGTCGCCAAATCAGTGAGCCCTAGACTCACCGTGTTCTCCTCTTCGTGTAGGTACCCTTACCGCCGGTCGCCGTGCTGCCAAACGCTAGCGACCCTCGGGCCGTGCGCGCCGTCGGCTCTGGTCCGACATGACCTCCACGTGGCGCCACCTCAGTGCCCCGTCACCCCCCTTTGCCCGCGTGGCTTTTCCCAATTTTTTCGTTGAAAAATAATTCGGCTGAAAAATCAATCCCGCCGCTGACGTCAGCTAGCCGCAATAAATCCATTTTCCTTTAGAAAAATAATTCCAGAAAATCAGAAAAAAAAACCCTAATTCTATCATTTCATGTGTTTTCCAACTTCGGAAGGCCATAACTTCTTCGTTCGAACTCCGATTCGAGTGATTCAAATTTCTAAATTCATCTAAAATCCTCCTATTGCTGTTAGTACTAATTTGGTATTTATTTGGAATTTATTTGTAGTTGTTTTATTATTTTGCTCTTTTGGCACGTGTAGAAACTGACATTTCGGAAGATTTCTCGGACCCGACGACCGAAGCACCTCAACTCTTCAACGAAGGCAAGTCATAGACCTTTGATCATATTGAACCCACTTTATAAAACTATATTGTTTGTTATAAACATGCATCGCTAGTTTTATATTAAATGGTTTCGGGAGTAGATAATTGCCTAATTGATGTATGCCTCCTTGATAAATTGCAAATGATATGTATCCTTGAAAGACATGAACCTTGGACACCATAGGAGGAGTTATATTCAGTTGGACATTGATAAATTACCAACACGGGTTTCGTATTATGCTTAGCCATGCTATAGTTGTACGTTGGGACTCATGATCACATGCTCATATGAATAAACATGATTAACGGAATTATGGAATTGTGGCGCGGCCACCTTTGTTAAAAGATGTTGTGCCAAGGCTAGGGTGATCTTCGGCCGGGTTGAACAGAAAATTGTTTTATGCTCGGGCGAGTGGGCGGTGGTAAGTGTGGGTGCCGTAACACACATTGGGACGTGGATTAGTCTCGCCTGAGCAGCCAACTAAGGGCTTAACCTTGAACCATTGATCTAGGTCATATCGTGCAACCACATGTCCAGGATGGGGTGGACCTAGACAACTAATTAGCAATGCTTTGAGTCGGTTCTGTTTGGGTTGATGAGCGGCGCAAGAGGAGGCCCGTAACGACGAATCCTTAGCGGCGAGTAATCGAGTCAAAGCAGAACTTTGTGCAGGCCTTGTCACATGCTCTAGACTGCTTACCTAAGGTAGTGAGCGGTGGTATCGACGGGTGCCAAACAAACTAGAGAAGTCGTGTCTTGTGGGTAAAGCTGTACAACCTCTGCAGAGTGTATAAAACTATTCGAATAGCCGTGTCCCCGATTATGGACATGCCTCGAGATTTCACGCAAGGGGTAGAGTTTTAATAAAAAAAAATGGTGGGATCGATGGTTTGGATGGAATGGTTGGAAAGATCTCTAGTTATTTCAAATAACTGAATTACTTATGTATTAATCTTTTAAATTGTGCTTTCAATCTACTTATTGTATTTACTGTCAATATCGCTTTCTACAAAGTAAACATAAAGCTATCCTTGTCTAGCCTCGCATGAATAATAATTGCATACATTACCCTATGACTTGCTGAGTACATTCAAAGTACTCACGGCTTGCGCCCTGTGTGATTAATCCCCACAAAAGAACCAGGGAACACAGAGTATTATGAAGAGGAGTATCTTGAAGAGTCTGCGAACTAGGTCGTGTTCTCCACTCGATTGCCTGTGGGCATGTCGAATGGCCTCCACGACATATTCGGTTTCCGCTGCAAGTTGTATTTTGTTGCTAAGCCCCGTGTGGCGTACTCTATAAGACTTGACCATAAGATCCTTTTTGCTACTAAGTAATATTAATTTGTCCGCTTCATTGTTATTTTGTTGTATGGTTATGATTACACCGATGTTGTAACTGTGCGAGCTAGCTACTGATCTGGGACTAGTTCAGAATGCATAGAGGGTCCTGGGGTTGCATACCCGAGGTCCCAACACTACTGTGGCCTACCAACATTCAAGGCTAGTCCTAAATGACTTAATTAGCTAAGTGAAAGCATCTAGACCCCTATAAATGATTTTGGTAATTATTAACAACAATGTGTTAAGAGACTAACATGTGTGCTAAAGATGTTTTAAGAAGGTTTAGTCCCGGAGTATGGATGACAATATGGAGATGGCAATGCAAAGATAACAAAGGTTTGATGTGGCTGAAGGTAAAGGTAATAAAATAGCCTAAGGATCTTTTTATAGTTTTTACCGGTCGCGGTGTTTGGAGAAAAGACCAGATTTGTAGGCTAGATGTCGTACTATAAAGAGGGATCATGGCTAAGTAACTTGAGGATTTATTTTGTGCCATTTTGATCAACCAAATGTCATGCATTGCATTTAGAATTGCATTTAGAAACAGTTCAACAAAATTGGTATGACCGCGGTTGATGAGCGGTACTACCGCAGCACGGTAGGATTGGATTCTAGTTGGCAGTACGTATTTTCCAAAAAGCATGTTTTTGGGAGTTTCTTCTCCCCTGAAGAACGGTATGACCACATCCTTTGAGCGGTACTACCGTAGTGTGGTGGACCGACGTTTACATGGCGGTACGTAATTTCCAAAGAGCATGTTTTTTGTGATTCTTTTATCCTCTGGAAATCGGTAGTTTCGTTTTAGCCGAGTGGTGCTACCGCTCTGCGGTAGTACCGGCAATGTTCACCTAGGCGCTAGGCGGAAGGCAGGCGGAGGGTGGCCGCCTAGCGCCTAGCCCGCCTAGGCGGCTGTGTAGTTAGCGGTGGTGAACAGAGAAGTGGCAGTGAGGAAGAATTGAACGAGGAAGAAGAGAACGAAAAAAGAAAAGAGAGAAAAAATAAAAAGAGAAACATGCCATCCGGCCCAACCTAAGTCCAGCGGCCCAACACCCTCAACGCTGCCTTTACGGCCTTACCTTATCGTCTCGATGACTCGACCGAAGCAGTCCGCTGCTCATACCTTATCCTCTCACTCCGCCTCTCGCGCGATCGCGGCTCGCACGCCCTCTCTTGCGCGCTCGCCTCGCTCGCTCCGGCGACTAGGCGAGGCATGGCAACGAGGAGGTTAGAGCGCGCGATGTGACGGGAGGCGGGAGGAGCTCCGCGATGGCGGCGGGGCGAGGAGGAGCCGCCGGCGAAGCCGGGGCGGCGTGCGCGACGAGGAACCAGAGGAGGCGGTGCGTGGCGGGAGAAGAGCAAGAGGTTGAGAGCCTCACTTACCTTTTTTTTCGATTTCTTCCCGTGGCGAGCTCGCCTCGAGCCGCCCAACCGCGCCGCGCTTGCCCGCCTCGCGCCGCCTGGGACCGCCCGGCTCGGCTAGGCGCTCGGCGGCCTAAACTCGGCCCGCGCCAAGTCGCCACGACCGGGAACTAGAGGAGGCGGCGCGCGCGACGAGAACGAGAAGCGGCGCGTGGCGGAGCGAGCAAGAGGTGAGAGCCTCACTTGCCTTTTTCGATTTCTTCCCGTGCCGAGCTCGCCTCGAGCACCCAACCGCCCCAGCGCGCGCGCTTGCCCGCCTTGTGCCGCCTGGGACCGCCTCGAACCGCCCAGCTCCGGCTAGGCGCTCGGCCCGCCTAGACCTCCTACTGACGCCAAGTCGCGGCGGTGTGGCGCCCAGCGTGCGACGGGGAGTCGGGAGGTGGCGGCGCCTGGCCCAGGAACTGAGGAGGGCGCGCGCGACGGGGAACCAGAGGAGGCGGTGGCGCGTGATGGGAGCAGAGCAAGAGGGTGAGAGCCTCACTTACCTTTTTTTCCCCGTGCGCCACGCTCCGCCTCAGAGCGCCACGCTCTGCCTCAGGCCACCCAACTTCGCCCCCGCACCGCCGCGCCTTGTCCGCCTCGCGTCGCCTAGGACCACCTCGGACCGCCCAGCTCCGGCTAGGCGCTCGGCCCGCAAACTCCGGCGGCGCCAAGTCGCGGCGGTGTGGCTCGCCAGTGCTGGCGCCCACCTGGGGATCAGCGAGTCACGGACCTTGTGTGTGCGGTAGTACCACACCTTTATGTAACGGTTAGTTCAGAAGCATTTAATGCACTCGTTTCGACCGTTGAACAGTGAGTGCGATAATATCGAGGTTTTACAGCGATACTACCGAATTTGCTGATTTTTTTTTCTGAGATCAGCCTCAAACGGCTAGTTTTATGGTTGGGGACTATAAATACTCCCTCACCTGCACCAAGCTCAGAGTCTTGGACTTCATTGAATACATTTGAGCCTCTACACTTTCTACTACTCATTTGCTCATATTTCATATTTTGAGGTAGTTGAGAGCATTCAAGTGCATTGCATCATTGCTTGATCCTTTTGGCACTTGTTTTTCTTCAAGCAAAGCTATGGTTTATTACTCTTGGTGCTTGCTGGCACCTAGCCGGCTTGGAGAAGAGTTTGTGCGGTGATCTCTTTAAAGAAGTTTGTGAAGAGACCCGACATCGTTTGTGAGTGGTCTTGTACTCACCATCTTCGGAGAGGAAGAAGAGCAACTCTAGTGATCGAGGGAAGTGCTCATGTGGAGCTGGCTTGATTCATTCACGTTTTCTCAACATGGATTAGTGAAGTCCGGCAAGTCTTCGATATCACGGGAAAAACATCACTTGTCTTCATTGTTGTTTTTCTCTCTTGTCTTTACTATTTCTGCATTTTCATTTCTAGCAAATTATTTGTGTAAGTTGCTTAGCTAGAATTGTATTTAGTATTGGCATAGCTTTGAGGTGTCTTAGTGAAAGCTTGAATTATATCTCTTGAATTGTGCTAGAATTCTTTAATTAGATCATCTTGCTAAAATTGTCAATTATAGCACAATAATTTTATAAACCTCCTATTCACCCCCTCTAGTCGGTCATCCTTGATCCTACACTAAGGTTATCCCATAACTAGCACATGTGGTTGTACACTGTGAGACCCCGGATTATTTTGCTTGTAATACTTAGCCTTCCATTGGCTCTAGCATCACAAACAAAATACACCGTGTCTCGATGGACATGTGCTTCCCAGAATTGCAGCACATATACATCTTCACAAAATCATGCATCAATTCCATACACCACAATGTAACAAGTCTAGCAAAAGACGTACATAAAATAGAGTTATTACAAAGAGGGCCGACTAGCCAAATGTCATACACAACTAAATGCAATGAAGCAAAAGTGTCATAAGATGGCGATAAACAAAAGCCAATTAGTGTGCCTAAACCCACAAGGCAACCAACCGGACCGCCAAAACTAGTCGTCCCAAAAACCGCACATCTCACAAAAGTGAGGCCCTTGGGGCTCACCTTCTTCCTCTGCACACAACAAGCAATGCAGGTGAGTACAACAATGTACTCGCAAGACTTACGAGTAACAAGCCTATACGTAGCTACATGTGAGCTGAATTCAAAGGAAATGGTTATATGGTTGATTGGACGCATAAAGCAATTTTTATTTGCAATAAAGTTATAGATTGAAGGCAATTGGTAAAATCTGTTTTAATCATTGAAATAACGAGTAACAATAAGTAACAAGAGTAACAACCTAGAGCGACTAACCCAATAGCCACCACAACATAGCAAGAATCACGATTCGTACCACCCATCAAGTTTTAATTAAAGGTTGTAATCTAGTTCTCACGGGCGTATCAGCGTGTCCATAACCTAGGGCGAGGCTATTCGAATAGTTCAAACCTGCGAGGGTGTACCAATGTACCACACTTGGACCGCCTTTAAGCCACAATAAGCACACTTAGAAGGTATGCGGCGCGGCTAAGTCCTCTGAGACGTTCCGGTATTGTGTATCAACTACGAGCCGCTCGTATATACCGAAACCCATACGCTTACATTGTAAAGCTGAAGGTCAACTACCCTATAGGGATAAAGCCTCCGGACAACTACAATGCTCCCAAACACCATCCCTCCTGCGACCCCCTGCGACTCGGAGCCAACACATGCCAAAGTACTAAGTCAAGAGATGTCCCATACCCTCTAGTGTGGTTAGCACGCAAATTGCTCAGTACGGTGGCGCAAGTAACTCGGTCCTTATTGACTCGGGCACCATTCCAGTCACACCCAAAAGCACACCAACATACCATTGTGCCCAAGCCCAAATCTTTTTGTTTTCAGTTTTTAGTTTTCACAAGTGAACATAGCACAAAGGCTACAACAAAAGATCATGATAAGTTTTATGTGATCAAGGTTATCGACAAGTCGATAACCGCCCATTTCTACTAGTAGCTAAGCATGGCTAAGCAACATACTCGGAAACTACTAAGTGACAAGGGCTCATCCAACGAACCCAAAATCACAGCAAGTATTCCTAGGCTCAGTAGTAGAGGATAAACATTTACCTACAGATTATGCATCTAACAGGTCAACTAATCGACAATAGTTTAAAACAAGATAGCAATGCATACGTAGAATTTGCAAACAACATATTAGAATTTGAAAATAGTAGGAGCAACACGATCAAATGATGCTACATCTGCTTGCTTTGCTGGAGGTCGTCTTGCTGCCGAGGAGTACTCTCAGGTTCAATAAAATCTTCGGAACCTAACGCAAAAACACGATAAAACCAATAAGAGCGAAGAAAGTCATCCAAATCCCATGAAATTTACACAGCAGTAAGGGCATGATTTTAAACAAATTTAGGAACAAGAATTATTCAATTTGGATTAAGCATGCAAAAGTTATGCCCTAAACAATTTCTCTCAGCCTAGAAAATCCAATTTAAATTAATTTTGGTTACTGTTCATGGTATAAATTTCCAGAAAGATCTAGAACCTGAAATTTTTATGGTAGGTAGATAATGACATCCTATGAACAACAAAGTTGAGTTTACTCAATTTAGAGTTAAAATGAATTTGTTATGATTTTTCTAAGTCTTGACACTAATGCACAATTAATTTCAGTGTCAAGGACAATATTAAAACCTACTCTCCACTACAGCGTATTAATAGAGGATTCAAACCAATTTTAGTTTACTTAATTTGGAGTTACAGAGAATTACTTAGGCATTTTCCAAGTTTTACACATTTTCTAAAGCACAATTAAAGCTAAATAGAAATTAAATCTATTAACAAATTTTCTGGAGCTAATTTAAGCCTATCAATATTTTTAGATTAAAGTTTAGTTAAAACTAAAATTATCAAAACTTGAATCACCCGAAAAGGACTTATAATGAATTAGTTATGCCATTTTAAAGTTTATTACAATTTTCAGTTAACAAATAAAACTTATCGAATTTATCAAACCAATTCAGCGTGGAGCAGCGTGGCAAAACATGGGCCTTTGATTGGGGATCCAATGGCCCAGCGCATTGAAACACGATCACGCACGCGCGCACTCACGCGAGGCCACCGTTGGATTTGATCCAACGGTCCATGCTCGATTTGAGTCGTTCGGAGGCTCGACTGTCTCCATCGATTTTGGGTCGCTGATCTAAAAATGGAGGGCTGAGATTGAAGTTACAATCGGAGGTCCGAATGCACTCGCGCTCTCAGTGCGGATCGCGAGATGGGCGGTCCACAATGCTAGAGCCGATAGGGTGGTCCGAACGGCCAATCAGATCTAGACCGTTGATCTAGATCGGCGTACGGAGATTGAAACCTCGGAGCTCAAAGTTTTGACAGATCTAGACCGTTGATCTTGAGATGGATGGTTCAGAGCTAATCTCAGCGTTACACACAAGCGCTGATCAGGGCCGTTGATTTCAAAATCGACGGTTCACAATCAACAGTGTAACACATGCGTTAGTATTTGTTTAAGGTGCGGGGCCTTGTCGCGATCGAGGAGAAGTCGATTTAGGGCGAGATTAAGTACTAAACCAATGATTAACAATAATTAAATCATGATTAGCATTAATGATGTCCTAAATGGCGATCTTGACGGCTTACCGGAGGGTTCAAAGAGTGGGCCCACTGTAAGTGGCGGCTAAACCTCACGCGGGGATTTTGTGACTGGGCCCACTCGCCGACACGTGGGCCACACGCGAAGGTTTAAAACGCCGGGGTGGTTTAACGACGCGGGACCCATATGTAGCGACACTAAGACCGATTAAGACAACCATTGAATGTTAACCCAATGATTAGCAATGATTAACATTTAATAAGCAAATCTTTGTCCTAATCGACAAATCCGGTGGCGACCGTCAAACAAAACCGAGGCGAGAGATCGGCTCTTCGCCGGCGACTCCGGCCACCGCGAGGGCAACTCAGGCCAAAAATGGGTTCGCAATAACCTCGCGCACCCACAGTGATGTGGGCATTCCTAACACTTATACATCTTCTCTTATTGGTGGCGATGTACATACTGAGATGGACGCCATAAGTGAAGCTACAAATAATACAAGTGCAGAAGTGCATGTTGGTCCACTGACTAGAGCAAGAGCTAAACTTCTAAATGAACAGGTGTTTTTGTTTCTTAATGAATCTTCTATTGTTATTGATGAGAATTGGGTACTACCTCATGCAAATATTTTGTGCATTTTCAGGTTTGAACATTGTGAAGCCTTTGGAACCGAGATGGAGGAGAGGGAGGCCGGAGTCAAAGCAATGGAGGAGAAGCTCACGTGGGTCAAGCAAGAGGAGAAAGACCCAAAAATTCTAGCCCAATTCGGATCTTCCACAAGCCAAACCGAAATTCATCTCGGAATCAACTCAGAATTCAATTCGGATTCGGTTCGGGACAGCCTAACAGACCTGTAATAAAAAGGTCATAACTTTTACATACGGAGTCCGATTGGGGTGTTCTTGGACTTGTTTGAAAGCTTATTCCAAGGCCTGCACAATGGGTATGGGCCCAGCTTCAGAAGACGTACGGTCGCACCGCTATGTCCGAAACAATGTGACGGATTTAAGTCAGGTTTTCCTTTTTGTGTGTTTTTTTAGTCTTAGCCGAATTGGAGTTTGATTCGGCATGTGTAGCCGGCCCTAGGCCGCGCGTGAGTCGTGGAGGGCGCCTTAAGTACCCTTGCCCCTCCTTTGTATCCATTAGACTAGTTTATGCATAAGATTGAAACATAGCTATTGCTTGTTCTTTCGACACCAAAGTTCATGCGAGGACTTTGAGAGAGAATTAGGCGATCCATTGTTTTGTTCTGCAATTTAGGGTCAAGTCGTCGTTCCACTGGGAATTGGGGACTTGGCGTTCGTCGTTCGTGGTCTCGCGACGAACAACTATCCGGTGTGTTTTTGGCGTATTCCGAAGAGTTGAGGGTTCGTGCATTGGCGCGAGGGTTCAGCTAGCGACATCGTCTACTTCGCATCAACTATCCACAGTTCCTCACTAAGAAGATCGGGCCTCCCCCGTATCACACAGGGACCACTCATGCTAGCGGGAGCGGCCTAAAACGCCGGCTAGCCGGAGATGAATGCCGGTGAGCAAAAATGGCCGAACGCGAAAATAGCTAAAATGCTCGCATTGTCGAGAGAAGCGGGTGCCACGACCTCTAAGGACTAATAAGAAGCTACCTTAGCTAGGAGAGAGGCGAGGTGGTCGGGAAGCTTTGACCACGGAGGAGCTCGCGAGCCGAGGAAGATGATGACGAAACGCGACTGAGCCAAAATGAACACGACCGCGTGGTCACAATAGCTTCATTATAGCTCGGAGAAGCTCCACGAGCATTTGATAGAAGAGCGAAGCACTTACGGAGTGGGAGAAGAAAGGGGCGATTCGGACGAAAAGATCCAAACTTCGAAATTGGGCGATTCTGTGAATGAAGCCCAAAATTGAGTGAGGAAATACTCAAGGTGCTAAGGAGATTAAAGGGCACAAAAATAGTTAAAGATGAACCACTGGAGCACCAAGATCCACAGTGGAGCTTCTCGGTCAACAATGGCGATTTAGGGTGTTCTTTGGGTTTTGAGCTTAAAGAACAGAGAAGGAGCTTGGGGTGATGTAAAGGGACTCAAAGAGAAGCTCGAAGGCTTTTTATAGCCGAAAGCCAACGGGCAACAGAGGCGGAGCCCCAAGGTGAGCTAGGGTTTGGCTCGTAGTGCAAGGGTTGAGGCGATGGGAGCGATTGAAAGGGGACTTTGAGTGCAAGCGGTCGACCGCAATTAATGCTAGGTCGAGAGTTGTTGGAGAGGGCGACAGGAAATGACAGTGCAACCCTCTCTGCTATGGCGGCCACGCGCAAGGAGGAAGATGACCGAGGATTGGCGGGCCCCACCTAGTAGTGAAACAACCTAGTGGCTCGGCTCTACTTACAAAGGGTTGAGCCAAACCGCTTGACTTGAGCCAAGGCTTTTGACCTTGAGATCAAAAGGGCGGCTCAGATTTAAATGAATCTCGGTGGCCAAAATGGCTTAGACGACCTTGACCGTTGGATTGCCATCCAAAGGCTGACAGCCCATGCGCCACTTAAACGCACCCGGTGCAATTAGTGGGTTAGGCTCGATCAAGTGGCTTGAGCCAAACTTGGGTCTGGCTCAAACCCAACCAGTTTTGACTTAGGGTTTTGAATACAAACTGAAAACTTTGAGGCATTTTTAGAGGTAACAAACTAGCTCCAAAAATTCTAAAATTTTTACAGGAGATTGCTAACTCCAAGGTTGACCTTGTATAAAATGTTCAGAGATTTTTATGCTTTGCATTTTTCTCCAAAAATTCTGCAAGTTGCTGAACTAGGGTTTGACCAGTTTTCAAACTGGTTTGACTGATCTCTTAAAATATTCAAACAATTTCTAAAGATTGTGAAATTTTTCAGAGAGGTCACACACCATCCCTAGAACTTGGGAAAAATATTTTCATAGGATGATCATAAGATTTTGACAAGAAGGTTTTTAGAAGGGTCAAGATTTGGATCAAATGACTTGTGACCTTGTATTTCCATATTCCTTTTACAAGAATTGTTTAGAACATACAGGAAACACAAGATGTAAGAAAAGTTTTTAATTTCTACACATTTTCTTACATTTGAAACACAAGCCAAAACTTAGGATGTTACATACACTTAGGCTTAGGTTGGTGGCATCGGCGTTCGGTTCTTAATCGACCCGGGAGAGGATCTCCCCTGTCTACTTGCGAGATACTCCTCTCACACTCCTCAGTTCATAATATAACCCGCCCTTGTCGAAAACTAAGTTTTTCATTTTTATTCCAAACTAACAGAGGTAACCCCTCTGGACTAACATTTCAAATCATCCCAAATCCATATTCAATTTTTATCCATTGTTCAAATTTAGTAAAACTATAGCCCGACTAAGCATTTATATGATATTCGTAATCGAAATACCCAAATTGACATTAGCCACTACCTAAACCATATCCTAAATGTTACAACAGTAAGGAAATCAACATGACAAGGAGGAATCATGCATTCAATAGGAATATATCTACTGTTACCCCAAATATAGCAATTTTAGCAAAACATACACGCATGCATAATAGATTTTCCAAAACGAAATAAAATAATTGGATCAACATGGTCAAAGGAGATACTTTACTTGCTTTGGTAGCTCTGAGTATGAGGGTGATGGATCGTCAAGAGATTCGTTCGCGTTTCCGACGTCTATTCGAAAAGAGCCGAAAACAAATCACAAATGATAAAATAAATTCAACAGCAACAAAATCCCAAAAAAAAATCATATTCAGACAGAGCATGATTTTAGATAAATTTATAACAAAGAATAATCCAATTTGAAGGTCATATGCAAAAGTTATTAGCGTTTGAATTTGGTTCGGTTTGAAAAATCCTGAAAATAAGAAAAGGGTGACGTCGAAAGCGTATTTTCTGATATTTATGTTTTCCAACAAATAAAGCGTATTTCCTTTGAACTGAAAGTGGTTTTTTTTACATTTTTTCTAAAAAAAATCACTTTCTTACATGTGAGCCCTACATGTTAGTCTCTCGGGTTTTAAATTTCTGATTTTATTTAAGAAAACAGTGATGGTCCCACATATCATAGACCCGTTAGTTATTATCATAGCGGAGCACCAAGGGTGCCCGCACCTAAGTCGTCGGGAATACGGTGTCTTTGTCGGGGATCTTTGTACATATGTAGAACAAGTCCATATGGTGCATTTAAACAAATGTACCTAAATGCCCTCTCTCTCTCAATACATTGTGAGGGCAAGAAGGTAAATATCCCTTCTTGCGCCCTATAAGTAAAGCCCCAAGGGCATGTAAGAGGGGGATCTCTCCTCATTCACACATGAGCAATACGACTATTCATCCTGTGGTCTTTGGCTCCTCTCCCTTCGGTCCATTCCCAAGGCAAAAGGGTACCCTATACCTACGGTCTAGTCTTTTTGCTACGATAGTTATTAACTAAATAATTAAACCTAATTTGATTTTATTCCTGAGTTAATCCTCTAACAAGTAGGGTCCACTCCACTTGTCAGCCTCTCAGTTTTTAAACACGTTTTAATACTGAAAGCAGTGTGTATGTTCCGCATGTCAGTGACTCATCTACCAAAATACGTTTAAATTAGATTTTTTTTATTAGTTTTTCTGTCGATCCCACATGTCAGTGACTAGTTACACTTAACTACTGTCATTAGCGCTGAGATAATACTAGCTACGGGTGGGACCCACTGTCAGTGAAAGAAAGAGAAGGAGAATAGAGCTCGGAGCACCGTGCCGGCTCGGTGAACTCACCGGCGGCGAACGGCGCAACGGCTTGGCTCGGGGATGGGCAAAATGGATTTCTAGATCAACGGCGATTCTACCAAGTGGCGGTGACCGAAGAGATGGACGGAGGCGGTGCTACGCCGGCGAGAAGCGGCGGAGGATCTCTGGTTTGCGACGACTTTTGCGAATGGATCATAAACAAGCTGAAAGGTGGTGCGCACTAGCAGCAGCACAGAGACCAATGGTCACCGGAGTGGTGGCGACAATGCTTTCCGCAGTGGTGCCATCATCGGCTACGAGGAACTCCATGCTACGCTAGCTAATCATCCAATCTAATAGGTGTAATAGCTCTAGGAGACTACTAGAAGCTCACCAAGGGTGATAACGGCGTCAGAGGATGGCTGGAGAGCTTGGAGCAGCAACGGGCAGTGGCGTCGATGATAGCTTCATGGTGACACGGCTTCTCGGTGATGGATTGCTGAAATGGAGCCACGCATAAGCTCATGGGCGTGCTAAGGATGGTGAAGGAGGAAGGAATTAGCCAGGGACTCACCGGGGTGGCGGCAAATAGCAAAAGTGTCTGCAGCAACCAGAATTGGGGAAGAAGCGTAGGCGTTTGGATTCTCTATGAGATGGGCACCACTAAGCGAGGGAATAGCATCGGTAGGGTATAGAACATGTTGTGACGTGCTCGAAAAGGGTTCAAGCTCACCAGAATGGCGGGAATGTGAATGCCTGGATCAAGGTGTGCGCTGGAGGTGAAGAAGACGATGGTGCTTCAGCGTTGCAAGGCTCAAGAGGCTACATCAAGCAAGGAAATAGCATAAGGGAGGTAAGAGGCGCACGGTGATGCGATTATCGTGGATAAAGAAGCTCACCAGAGGCGGTGACGGTGTAGAGCTTGCTCACCGGCGTCGAGAACGACGCACTCGTTCTTGGCGATCCAGAGAGCAAGAAGCTCATAGGTTGCGCGAGATAGAATGAGGGGCGAGCTGGAGAGAAAGTGATGGGCATGGGTGCTTAAGTACGGTGGAGAAACGCACGAGATGAGTGGTGGGCGCGGCGAGAAAACGCGGGTGCACTCTGGCTCTCCGCCTGTTCAGGAAAAAGGCGGCAACAAGAGGGTGGTTGGCATGGGCATGGTGACGCACGGGGTAGCACGAAGACAACAGGAGCAGGTGAGCATGAAAACTATGGACGATGGTTGCTTTCCGTGGGCAAGCAGTAGAGCGGGTGCGAGCGCGGAGACGTGCGGAGACGAGAGCGAGGTGGAGGAAGCCATCTGACGGGTGGGGCTGCGATGTAAGCTAGAGGAAAGTGGGGGCGCTGGTGGGCGGGCTGGCACGGAAGAGTTGGGTCATGCTAGAATCTCGTGTCCTGCCACGCTGAGAATCCCGCGTCCTGGAGCCGCGTCGAGAATCTCGTGTTCCCCATCGTTTCGCTCCCGGGCTTCACCTATAAAAAGGAGCACCGCGTGTTCCCATCTTCCCTCTTCGATTCGCCCCTAACTTCATCGCTTAACTACCCTCTGTTTGCCCAGATCGCATGACGCCAACTGTTGTCTTCCTCAAGTCCGGCGACGACACAACCGCATTGATCTCCTCCTCCAATGATCCTCCGACCGAACAAACCGCGTCATGTCGTGTTCCCGTTACTCCTCTTCCCATCCCCTACCTCGATTTCGCTTTTCCCGTCACCTGAGCATGTCGTTGTCGTCGCTCGAAAATCGACGCCGCCGGCCACCGTGGAGCCACCTCCTCGGAGCTCCCTGACTAGCCCATTCCCTTCCCCACCTCCAGGTGCATCTTGTGCTCACGTCGGTCTCCTCCCAACGACGCCGCATCACCGCCGCCCCATACGCCCGCCACCGCCCGTGCGCCTCTGCCTTCGCTGGCGCCGCCACCGGCCGTCGCCAGCCTACACCGCCACCTCCTATCTCTTCCCCACCCCGCAACCATCCCGTTTTGCCGATCAGCCGACCCCACCACACCTTCCCTCGCTGGCATCTTTGCCAAGCTCTGCCGCCTCCCCTACTCTCTACTTCTCCTCTATTACTTCTTCTTTCTTTCTTTCTTTTGTTCCACTTCCAAGTGGGGCCCACTATCATACAAAGTCCTCCTCTCTTTCCAACTCTCTCACTTCCTTATGGGGCCCACAAGTCAGCATTTTCTTTTATTCCCTTAATTCTGAAATGGAACATTCCAAGGAATATTCCCTCATTTCCCTTTTTCTATCATTTCATGTGATGTCAATCTTCTGGGTGTTCGTTCTCCTTCATACGAACTCCGATTCCATCAATTCATGTTTCTAAATTTAGTACCTTTCTTTTGGTTCTAATTTTATAATTTTTGGATTTTATTTGTATTTATTTATCTCGCTTTACGCGTATAGAATTCGGTGTTTCAGAAGCTTCCGTGGACTAGTCTGTAGAATTAACTCCAACCTTCAACGAAGGCAAGTCGTGGATCTTTGATCATATTATACCTATTTTTATAAAATTATATTATTTTATATCAACATACATGCAAATTTTATAATAATTATTTTCGGGAATAGTTAAATACCTATATGATAATATGTCACCTTGAATCAGTGATCCCCTAGGCGGGCGCCTAGGCGCTGGGCGTAGCATCCCTGCCACGATTTGGTCCCAGTCGGGAGCTCTAGGCGGTGGCGCCTAGCCGGGTGGCGGTCGAGGCGGTCCAGTGGCGCGAGGCGGTCCCAGCGGCTCGAGGATGGGCGATGCAGGTGGCTAGAGGCGGATCTAGGTGGCCCAAGGCGGAGCATGGCATGGCGGGAAGAAAAACAGAGAGCGGGAAGCGGGAAGCGCGGCGGGAAGAAAAACAATAGAGCGGGAACGCCAGGAAGAAAAACAGTAAATAGGTAAGTGGCTCTCACAGTCTCACCTACTGTTGGTCGGCTCGGTTGCTCCCGTTGCGGTCGCGCACCGCCACCTCCTCTGGTTCTCCGTCGCGTAGCTCCTCCCGGCTCCCCGTCACCGTCGCGCAGGCGCAGCTCCTCCTAGCTCCACATCGCTGTCGCGGCATCGCGTAGCTCCTCCCCATCGCCCCCCCAGGTCAGCCGCCTCCCTCTTGCCCTCGCCTCCCCATGTGCCACCTCTTGTTCAACTCGTCTCCTCTCTGCGCCTCGCCTCCCTGCGCCCCCTACCTCGCTTCCTCCGCGCCGCCTCTTGTGCGAGTGCACACAAGCGCAGGAGTAGTAGTAGTGAGCTGTGACTCAGTGCGGTGGTTGTCTTGCAGGAGACCAGGAGTAGTAGTAGCGCAGTGTCGACAATATTAGACTATTAGTTTAGTGGTGTAGTACTTCTAGTATTAGACTATTAGTTTAGTAGTGTAGTGCTAATTGAAATGTGCTATGCTCTCTGATGATGTAGTATTAGACTATTAGTTTAGTAGTGTAGTACTTCTAGTAGTAATATAGTATTATTGTATTAGTGTATTACTAATTACTAACTAGTAGTAGTACTATAGATTGTTGTTGTAGTACTGTAGACTGTAGTAGTAGCGCTGCAATTAGTAGTCATTAGTCATTACTTCATTAGTCAATTACTCAATTAGCAAGTAGCAGCATAATTGTAAGTTTGTAACAATTGTTCATCAATGTTTATGAATTGTAGAATGTCATCCGTTGCGTCGGCCACGGTGGAGGTGACTATGGATAACCTTAAGAGGAAATCCGAGGATATAGGGTGGGACTATGGAGTGTTGGTTGATCTAAATAATATGGATAAAGTAAAATGCAAGTTGTACAACAAAATTATTTCCAGAGGAGTGTATAGGATAAAGCAACATATTGCTCACATTAGGGGCAATATTGCTAAATACCCTTTGTCCACAAAGGAAGATCAAGAGAAATGCATCAAATTAATCGAGGAGGCACAACTTAAGAAGAAGAATAGGAAAGAAAAAGAACAAGAAGTTAGAAATGAAGTTACCATTGATGAGAATATCACCGGTGATGGTGATGAAGATCTTGAACTTGAAGATGTAGGATGCTCGGCACGTCGGAAGTTGGGGTCTATGGATAAGTTTGCAATGCCTATTGATCCTAGTACATTGAGCTCCAAAGAACTACGGCAACAAGCAATTAGTGCCACTATTTGGAAAGAAAGACTCCATAAAGTAAGACAATATGTTGCTAGGTGGATTTATGAATCAGGTATTCACTTACAACTCTTGTAATGTCTACTAATATTCTAATAATATGCGATTGACATCCTAGCGTTGTTTACTAACATAAGTAACATTGTATAATTATTGCATGTTTCTGGTGTACCTTTCAACTCCATCAACAATGATGCATTTGCGCAAATGTGTGAAGCCATTGGCCGCTTTGCCTCAGCTTTATTCACCATTCTCAACACGATGTGCGGGAGAAGTTGTATGAGGAAGTGGATAGAACCAAAGGGTTGTTGAAGGACCATGAAGAAGAGAGGGCCAAGACCGAGTGCTTATGACTGATGCATGGACTGATCAGAAAAAGAGGAGCATCATGAACATACGTGTGCATTGTAGCCTAGGGTCATGTTTCCTAGAATCAAAGGAGGCATCTGAGGAGTCACGCACTGGAGAGCTCATCTTTCAATATGTGGATTCTTGCATTAAAAAAATAGGTGCGGCTCATGTTGTCCAAGTGGTCACCGATAATGCTTCAAACAACATGGCGGCGAAGGCATTATTGAAAGACAAAAGACCTAGCATATTTTGGAGCTCATGTGCAACCCACACTATCAACTTGATGCTACAAGGAATTGGGAGCATTGCAAGGTTCAAGAAGACACTTGATCAAGCCAAGTCACTAACTATTTTTATCTACTCGTACCATAAGACATTGGCATTGATGAGAAAATTTACAAAGAAAAGAGATATAATAATGCCTGGGGCGACTAGGTTTGCTTCCTCCTTTCTCACTTTGCAAAGCTTGATTGAGAAGAAACAATAACTAAGGTCGATGGCGCTTAGCCAAGAATGGGAAAATTGCATACATTGTAAAAAAGGCAAAGACAAGGCATCCACTGCTACATTGGTGAGTAGAGCCTTTTGGAATGGTGTTTCTCTTTGTTTGAAGGTATTTGAGCCATTGGTAAAGGTTCTTCGAATGGTTGATAGGGATGTTAAGCCTTCTATGGCCTTTCTTTATGGAGATATTCAAAAG
Organism: Ampelocalamus luodianensis; assembly: GCA_036346255.1. NCBI lineage: Eukaryota > Viridiplantae > Streptophyta > Magnoliopsida > Poales > Poaceae > Ampelocalamus > Ampelocalamus luodianensis. The sequence continues at coordinate 14,393,466 of CM070636.1, read as the reverse complement.
GCAAAGAAAGAAATCATGGAAACCATGAACAATATAGAGAACAACTACAACCCCATCATAGATATTATTGACAAGAAGATGAAGGATAGACTTGATTCTCCATTATACTTGATGGCATACTTCTTGAATCCATATTATAGTTATTGTGATGGCTCCATTTTTTTGGATGATGTTATCATGGATGGGGTATTCACTTGTGTGGAGACTTTTTACCATGGTGATGATGACAAGCAAAGCCAATTTCTAAATATGGAGTTGGGTATATTCAAAGATCAAGAAGGCCACTTTGGGAAAGCGGCAGCAAAGGCCGGATGCAAAGACTATGAATTTAATCCAGGATTAATAATTACTAGTCAATGTAAATACATGCATGATTGAAATTTTGTCATATACTAATTATTTTCTTGTTCCTAATTATATGCAGCTAAATGGTGGTCTACTTATGGATGTAAAGTTCCCGTGTTACAAAAAATGGCCATGAAGATTCTCTCATTGACATCTAGTTCATCCGGTTGTGAAAGGAATTGGAGCACTTTTGAAGGGGCTAGTATCTAAACTTCTCTAAAGAGTGAAGTCTCAATTCTCAATATACGTTAGTACATTACATTTAGCTAACTAGTAACTATACATCACTTTGCAATTTGTAGATACATACAAAGAAAAAAAATAAACTAGATGTCCACCGCCTTAACCATCTAGTCTATGTTCAATACAATGCCAAATTGAGAAACAAAAAAGAGAAAAGAGAGAAGAAGAACATAGATCCCATTATAGGTTCCGAAGCTAATGAAGCTTAAGGGTGGTTAATTGAAGGCGGAGATGATGATCAAGATGTTGAGCCCGCTACAGGGCTTACATGGAAGGTAATTGAAGAAGCATGTAGAGCTAATGAGGTCTTCAAACTTCATAAGAGCGTAAGAGTGAGACAACTTCATGAAGAAGATTTCAAGTCCGATACCGAAGAAGAGGAGGAGGTCAATGAGGAGGAGGAATTTGAGTATGAGTCCGATCAAGAAGAAGTACTTCCAACCAAAAATTATGAGGAAGAAGATGACTAGTCATTCACTCATTTGATCATCAAATTATCATACAACTTTATTTATATTTCGCTTACTTATTTTATTTGTGAGACCTTATGAACTATTTATATTTTGCTTGCTTGTTTCATTTGTGACTTGTTTTATTGTTTGAACTATTTGATGTTACTTGTTTGAATTATATTTTTATTGCATCAAGTCATCTACTCATGAAGGTTATTGCATCAAGTCTTCAAAATTCAAATATATTTGCATCACCGAGCCACCAAGGTAACATCTCTTCTTACATAATTACACATACATACATACATACATACATACATACATACATACATACATACATACATGTAACATCTCTTCATACATAATTACACATAAACTGATGCTAGAGGCGATTATGCTTGCAATTCTGTTCGGCCGCCTAGGCGCCCTAGGCGCTAGGCGGCCACCCACCGCCCGCCTAGCGCCTAGGTGAGCATTGCCTTAAATAATTGTGATTGACATATATCCTTGGACACCATAGGATGGGTTGATATTAGTTGGACATTATTGTAATACCAACATGGGAAACGTAAATATGCTTAGTCATGCTTTTGTTGTATGATGGGTTCCTTCACAGTGATTGATCATGAAAATTTGATTTAATGATATATGGAATTGTGGTGCGATGTCGCTGTTATAAAATTTTGTGTCATGATAGGGTTTGTCATTAGTTTAGGTGAACAAAATGATTTATACTCGAGCAAGTGATCGTGCAGTAAAGGAGGTGCGTGAGGCACACTGTTTTGAATGAGGTAGTCTCGCTTGAGTAGTCACTAAGGACTTAACTTTGTGCGCTATTGATCTGTGCCTTACCGTATAACCTCATGTCTAGTATGAGATGGATTTGGCTAATTAATTAACAATATTTTAATTTGGTTCTGTTCATATTGCTATTTGGCGCAAGAGGGGACCGGTATGGTGAAACTTTAGCGAGCAGAACCGGGTCAAAACAGAACTTTGTAAAAGTGTTGTGATAATCATTTAGTCACACACATTTGGAAGTGTGTCAGATGGACATTATAAAGTAATTATCTCTTGTGGGTCAAGCTGTACAACCTCTGTAGAGTGTTAAAAACTATTCGAATAGCCTTGTCCCTAATTATGGACAATGCCTGATGATTTCACACGAGAGGTAGAGTTTTCCTAAAAATGTTCGGGTAGTGGAATGGTTGGAAAGTGAACGGATAGTTCATCGATTGTTGGTTGGGAAGTGAACGGGTAGTTCACTTGTTGTTTCAAAGCAATTGTCTATTTATTTATTATTATTTTAAATTATGATTTTCAATCTATTTACTATATTTTACTGTCAATGCTGCTTTATGCAAAATAACGATAAAGCTATTCTTGTTCAAGTCTTGCATGAATACTATTTGCATATCATTCTCTACGACTTGCTGAGTATTTTATGTACTCACGACTTTACGCCTTGTTGATCAGTCACCGAGGTAGACCCAGTGAACACAGAGTTCTACGATGAGTACTTCGAAGACTATGCAAACTAGGCTGCGTTCTTCACTCGATTGCACTGTAAGTATGTCAGATGACTACCACAAGTTGTTTTCTTCCGCTGTAAGTTTATTTATTTATCTTTAAGCCCTACGTGGCAAACTTTGTAAACCTTGACCTTAAGGTCCGCTGCTTCTATTTAATAACATTTTGCTTATTTCTTAGTTGTTTTGTTGTTTGGATTTGATTTCATCAATGTTGTCATTGTGTAAACTAACTACTGATCATACGACAGTTTAGAATACACCGACAGGTGGTGACTCCGTCGCACCTAAAATTTAGTCACGGGTCCACCACTCGACGAGCTTTGTATGATCTTCTAAAAGAAATAACACCTTTGTTATGAGATTTAGCTTAACGTTTCCTAACAAATAAAATAGGATCATATTTCATCTCGATGAAGAAATCGACATTGGAAGAACTGCGATGTAGTACTATACTGTGAATGTTTTACAATTCTCCCAATGGTAGGACACAGCAAGTTCAACAACTTGTAATTAGAATCTCTCGCTTAACTTCCCCATCTTCAGTGGCTAACTGATTTGGCTACACAAGCAAGAAATCAACTATGAGCAGAGGTCATGAGCTGCCACGCTGGGCACTGGGAATTAGTAGCTTCCCATATCGGAATTCGCGGTGTCAAAGGGGCCCCAATTGTAGCTCAGGGCTGATTTTCCGTCTCAAGGTCTGGATTCAGTCTGTTCGCTGCGCGGGAGATGATTTGCCCTGTAAACAGCAAGTGAAGTGAACTAGCATAAGGAGTAATTTCAGAGTTATCGGTCAGGGCAGATCATTAGAAAACAACGTGTATGGCCCGTCATACCATGTCAATGTCTTCGGATTCATAAAGGCGATCAGCTGTTTCTGCATTTGCATCTACTGGCTCTGGAGATGGCAAGGAAGAATGCTGCATGCATGTAGAGATAATTCACTTTGTTGACATATGCATAGAAGTGATAGAACTACGGCATGTGGGGATTGTATTGTACCCATGATAGAAAAACAATAGAATCAGATGGGCACTTGCCTTAAGGGATGCTGGACTTTGCACTTGCTTGCTGCCTGGGTCGATTTCCAACTGACATTCTACATTTGGAGTAGTGGCTGTAGAAGACAGAAACCACATGGTTCAATAGAATTCATATTTGATAAATATAACATCATGTAATGGAAACCTGAAATGTGAAGTTAATGGAAATATGTATATGGGACAGTGGTAGATAACTCAAGAAATTGCTATGCTTTTTTGGCAGAAAGAAGTTCAGAAATTTCAAAAGCAAGTGTAGATTAACCAGAAAGGAAATATGAAGTTTTCAACTCATGGCCATGTGTTGACATACATTCTGTTAGATCATGTGGATGGGTCGTGAATTTTGATGATGAATAATTAACATTTGGGTTGTATTAAAATTTACGTTTGTGAAAGTTTCGGTCATTCCGCCTAGTTTCGAGTACTACAGCGCCGAGCACTGTTTGTTACGAGTACTGTAGCTATGAGTGTTGTTCGCTACAAGCCCCGTTCACTTCGAGTATTGCATGTACAAGTGTTGTCCTCCACGAGTACTGTTCACTTCGAGTACTGTAGCTACGTCAATATTCACTTCGAGTACTGTAGCTACGAGTGATGAGTGCTATGTTTGTGAGTACTGTAGCTCTCAAACACTGTTCATTAAAACTAGTCGTAGGCTTCGAGGATGATCTGGTTAGTGTTTATGATGGAGAAAGGTGTGATATGCGTGTGTAAACTAATATTGGTCAAGTTGGAGAACTTGTGCGGAAAAATGTTCTTTGGTCTTTGCATGTGCAGGTTGGGCGTGGAGACGGTCATGGTCGATGACAAGATGGACCGGAACTAGGATGGAGAAATCCGAGGTTCAGGCGGTCAAGGATGTCACGAGATGGTTGGGCTCACGCTGGGGCTCGTGGAGATCAAAGGTGGATGCATGATGCGTAAAGAAGCTTCGGGAGGTGTAGTCCTGAAAGCTTACGACGCGTGAGGAGATATGGAAGGTGTTTCATATCTGGAAGGGTTAGAGATATTGGAAAATCCGTATTTGGAAGGGTTTCGGGTCCCTTGATTTTCGGAAAGAGATAGGATTCTGTGCTGTGTTTGTTAAGGACACGGCTTAGGACTCTAACCTATAAAAAGAGGCAAAGGTTAAGAGTTCGGTGTGGCTTTATAGAGGGCTTTCGGGAGAAAGCGTTTGGAGTCTTTTTGCTAGAGTTTGAGGGGTGTCGTCAGAGCACTTTGTAGCTACATAACAAGATTCCGAAATAAGAGATCAGATCTATTCCAAGAAATTCTTGTTCTCGTCGGCGACGTGTTTCTCTGAGCATCGTCTCAGATTTGTTCTCGTTCGAGCAGTGCGTGACGAGATAGCTCTTCTTCGTTGACTTCGCTGTCTACGATCACGTGCTGTGTTGATCACTCGATCGTCGCCAACCACATCGGGGTAGAGAAGATCAGCGCACGGCGAGTACGGCTGAATTGGAAGGAAGAAATCGCGACAATCATTCAAATCCCCCCCCCCCCTTATTGTTGTATTCGATCCTACACATTCTAAGATAGGTCTTTAATATCGTATATGATAGACATGCCACCAAGCAACTTTGTACGAACAATTTGATATGGAACTCTTTAAGTGGATTGATTTACCTGCTTCATCAATTACAGGTACCATGGTATGCTCATTAGGTGGATCACATTGACTACCTGGAATGCTATTTGATTCACAATCCAATATTAATAGCATGTTAACGCTCTGATCAATATCACTTTCTTCTTGCAAATTCCAAATGTTCAATGAAACACTCACCTTTCAAGTTGCTCGTTATTGACATCTTGTATATCTTGACTTTCAGAACTTTTCATTCCCTAGTATATAATTAGGAAACACAGAACAAATGACTAATTTAAACAAAAGTAGCTAAGCACTGCAAGACTGGTAATAAGAAATTCATAAATGAATAAATGTCATTCAAGTTTTAAATCAAAATTTTGTGTCTTACCTCATGCCCAATACTGCCAAATATATCTTGAAATTTCTGTAAAGCAATCTCCATGTTGTGAAGCTCTATAAGCATTGCCTGCATAAAGAAGGAACATATAAGATCAATTTGGATTTTTGGAGTTTCAGATACAATTGGAAAGCTGTGGTATTGTAACAGAATAACCTGCTTGTCTGAAGTCAATCTCTCAATAATCTCATCCTTCACCAACAGAGATTTTCTAAGGTAACATTGTTAAAGACAAAACAACCAACTTGATGAGATCAATAGAAACTAAGACTGAATACGAGCAATGCTTTTAACGTAGTAAATGGATATTTCTTCTAGTCGGGGCTGAAATTTGTTGTTAAGCTTCTCAGCCTCAAGGTATTCCTTCAACTCATATATGATCCTTGCCCTATTACGGAGTTCAAGCTGGTAGCTACTAATTTTTCCTTCCAAGAAACTAAGCTTCTCTGCATAAATGGAACATCAGAATTAGAACAACGGATTCCACAAAGATTCTCCACATATGCATTATCAGCGTATGGAAATCACAATCTGAGAATGATGAAGCCACATTACAAGAAACAACCATACCAACGAAATCTTTCTCAAGTACAGAAATCCTTTGGACTTTACCCTTCAAATCCGAAACTGAAAGAGCAACACAAGGGACATTAATGTATAAAGAATGCACATCAGCATGATAAGGATAAATAGTAACCAAAATATAGTTGGTTGGTCAAACAGTGGTAGAATCAAAAAGTTTCAATTGTGATCATACCTACATTTTCCTTCTCACCAACTAGACATTCCACATCACCTAGTACTTGTTTCACCGCAGCAACTTCCTTTCCTACTGAACTAAATAAAGCCAGATGAGAATTCAGCTTTTCTGAAATTACAGCAATCTGTTTATCCTTCATTTGGATGGTCCATTGCAGAGAACAAGCAGAATCCTGCCTATCAAACACGGTATCATGAGCCGAACGTCAGTTTGCTTTCCTACACAGCTAGTTCAGAACTCAAGGCTATACTCTTCAAACAAACAGAATAAAATGTGGCATCCATGAAAGTGAAATTGTGTTGAATCTTTAGAAGTCCGTGCACACTATAAACCAATGAAAGCTTCTGGTAAAAGTGAGAAAACCAAGGGCAGGAGGAGATGACAGGTGATAGGCAACGTGCACAAAAGCAGATTGCAGCTGCTAACTAACAATGAAAGAAAGCAGTGCATCTATCGTTTCACACTCTTTAGTCTTAGAAGTTATCCATATGCATGACAGTGGTTAAAAAATCTCAACAGATTAGCCGAAAGGATCCTTGAACAAATATGTAATTATTACAAGGACCTAAAGTCTAATGTTGAGAGAAGACACAAGAACGGATTCAACTCTACAGCACCGTTAGCCCAAAAGAAGGGGCAAACATAAAGGTAGACGACACCTGCCTCGTAATGTTCTATGAAAGCCTCCCTCGATTGAACCAGCCCCTCCATGCTTTCTTTCAAATACTTTTCGTTTTTCTCCAGCAGCTCATTTTCATTTTCAAGGCATTTTATCTGTTCATGAAAGAAAAAAAACGATTGCAGTAACTCTCAGACTGAGGTGAAAATCAAGCACAAGGGCTAATCAAGTATTCATAATCCGCAGTTACATAACATGGGTGAATCAAAGCAGTATTTCTTATGCCTAAACGGCTAAGCTTCGGGCTAAACCCACATTATGATGCAAATCTAAGCTATCACAGACATCTGATCCAAACAGCCCCAAACCATGAGTCTACATGAGACGAAAACACAAGCAACATTGCAAACACCAGTATGATCACCATGCGTTATTAGAGGCGGGCGAAGAAACAGTTCATCTACAAGCTTAACTAAGACGAGCAACCAGAACTTGACACCAAACCGGAAACCAGCACCAACACCAGACTTGCCAAGCAATAAGCGCCCGGGCGCTCACTCCATTGCTTTTGGTGCCCCTCCTCTTCGCTCTAGCAACATCACAGCTACAGCTTACCACAATACAACGACGATGCCTTTAAAAAGCTCCCAATAATTCAATAAATCTACACAACGCTACAAGAATTCCGAGGCCCGCAGCTTGTCCAAAGCTACTACTAAGGCAAACAAACTGGAGGAGAAGGGTGAAGGGGCACGAACCCTGGAGTCGAGCCTCCGCAGCGCGTCGTCCCGCGCCGCCACCTCCGCCCGCAGCTCCCGCTCCTCCCGCCGGTGCTCCTCCTCCGCCTCCTTCCACCTCTGCACCAAATCCACCCAAAACCACATTACAAAACAGCCCAAACCCTAAGGCCGACACCGAGAGAAGCGTGGGCGGGAGAACCTGGCTGGAGGCGTGGAGCTCCTCGCGCACGGCGCGCTCCCGCTCCTGCGAATGGGATGGAGATAGGGAAGAGGGGGTCAGGACTTGGGAGGCGGGAGGTTCGAGAAGGCGGTGGGCGTCGGTTAGCTGACTCACGCGGAGGAGGCGGAGCTCCGAGACGAGGGCGATAAGCTGCAGCTGCAGCTGCGACAGCGCCGCCACCTCCGCCTCCATCACGCCGCCGCGCCGTGGAGAGCTCGCTTCCCTTCGGTTCCTCTGATGATCCAACGGTCGCTTTGAGAGAGGTTTTTTTTTGTCTTGTTTGGCACGAGTTCTACGAGTTTTCCCCTTAAATCACACTGTTGTGAAGCGAAATAACAAACATAGCTAGTAATCCGCGAATGAATTGATAAAAATAATATCCGTATTGTGCTCTAAACCCACAGCAAGGGGCCGCACGGGAGCCGGTAGGCCACCTGCGCGCTAATAGCGAGCGCTTGATTCGCGACCGCGCTGAGGGACCTATCGACTCCCGTGCGGCCGCAACGCATGGTAACCTCCTGCCGTAGGTTTTGAGCGTGTCACGGATATCATTTTTTCCAATTCATTTGTAAAAAGGTTATTTTTGCTATTTTATCGCACAACAGTGTCATTTGAGCCATAAACACCGAGTTCTAGACCTTGCCTCGATAACTTGATTTGGTATTTTGATCTAGTTGTAACTTAAACATCTCTTTAAGTTTATATCATTTTTTCTAGAATTTGAGTGTATATTAGAAATGCTAAATAAAAAGCATGATCACACCTTTTCAAATTAACAACTCAAGAAGGACGGCGAGTATACATAAAGTCCCCTCAAAGGTGCATTAGTTTTTCCTAACCTTAAAAAGTTAAAACTAGGTAGGGTCTGTAGCCTGGACGGTGTGCAGAAGCGGGTGGCGGCAAGAGGGGGATAAAGGGGAGGAAGATGATATGGATGCATCAAAGTGGTGGTGTTGGGGACTTGGGGAGGTATCCGCTATGTATGGTGATCACTAGTAGTGTAGCACAATGCTTTAGATGGGTAGAGGTAGCGCGCAATGACTTGGTCCAAATTAGAGTAGGTGACGTCAAATGTGGTAGTGTGGAATATTATCCCATTTTGACGAGATATCACATAGGCTAGTGACCTCAATTTTTTCTACAAAGTTTACTAATAATATATTTCGGATCGCTTGTATTTAAGGGTACGTACAACAGTAGAGACAACTGACAATGTCTATATAAACCAAACTTATTAATACCGTTCCGGTACCAATGGTATGACCGGTATGTACCATTCCGCCACCTAAAACGGTACAAAGCAGCTCTGCATTCCGTAGTAGCCTCAATACCGGCTTGATACCAGGCAATACCGGTCATACCGGCCTCCATACCAGACAAGGTCATACCAGGCGGAATTAGTACCGTTCTATTAAACTTGTTGAAGTATATGTTATATTTGATCCTACTACTATATATTGAGTAATATTATAAGTTAAATTTAGTGTGAATACAATTAAACATATATATACTTATAAATATATATTATTATATTAAACTCCAGCATGATACACCAGTATGAGCAGGTACGAGAACGTACCATTCCAAACCAGTATGTGCTTCGGAATGGCATTAACAAGTTTGATATAAACCTCCACATCATCTATTAAAAAAAATTAAAGACAACACTTGCAATGGAATAGACAAATGTTGTCTATATTCCGGCAGGCCTCGCAAAGCACATTGTGAGTAGACAAGCTCCCTGCAACGTGCATGAGCTAATAGATCGTCTCTTACGGTTAATGTGAACCCATTATGCATACCCTAAGGGATTGTTCGATTTATTTCCTCACTGCAGCTGACAGGTTAACATTTTTAGGCCACGGCTTGGTTCATACACACATCTATGCACAACACTTCGGCACACCTCATACACGCATGTTCTTCACAAATTTTGCATAAGTTGTGTCGACGAATTTTGTTGCCACGGAAATTGTGACTAGCTGTCTGCCACAACTAGGTATAACAAATGTGGAGTAACCATGAAGCACCCCCACAAAGCTGCATACGTATGAGGAATGACATTGCGACAACGCTGCTAGGAGAAAAGGGGAATGACGCAGCACGACAAATTTCAGAAACAGCATACACGTTGTAAGAGTCAGAAAAAAATTAACTAACCGCATTGCCCAGTTTCCACCGTTGTTTAACGAAGTGCGTGCCAACGCGAATCTCCAGCCAACTGGAACAATGACCACTGCTAACATCGCCAACACAACATACGGGTTACAAACACGAAAAAGGGCTAGAACGCTACTTATACACACTCCTGTGGTCTGCGAGCAAAAAACATGATGTACAAAACTTTACACACAAGGGGGAGGGGAGGCTACTGGATTAGGATCTTCCCTTCCGTTGTGGCTGTTGCCGCTGCTGCTTCATGCTGGCTCTCCTAGCTACGTCCCATGGCTTGTGCGGCACGCGGACGCCTTGCTGAGACGCGAAGAACGACTCATAGCCTGGGGAGTCAAAGGCGAACCCAGTGTGCTTAGAGGTCTCTCGGGGAAGCATGGAAATTTCGTAGCTTCTCGCTTCTTCTGGGCTTAGACGGCTTCTCTCCGGCAGATGTATCCTGCTGTACTCGGGGGGGTCATCCTTGTGCATCTCCTGGACAACTTGGTAGTCGTAGGGGAACAGCCATCTTTGAATCCTGAGACAGCAACGCAACATCAGAGATAGCGCATAGTCGATTCAGTGACTTCGGTCCTAACTTGAAAGGAATGGGTGTTATTTCTCTAAAATCGAGCGAATTGAGTGCTGCTGACCTAATTTACCCAAATCAGAAGGCATGAACTAGCATAATTTTACAAAAGGAAGAGCTGGTAATAAAGAGCGGGTATCTTACGATAGATATAGGAAGTCACCAAAGAGCGCGATGATCGGAACAAGCAATAGTGTGAGGTAGAAGAAAAAGGTGCTCATAAGAACATAAATCACAAAATATACATTTTCCTGCAGAAGGAACACATCATGAGGTTAATGCATTTGTAGAAAGAAATAGTCATCACCACAGTAATAGGTTAGTAAATATTTCACCCACCTGTCTGTCAAATGACGTCATTATCGCAGAGTATATGAAGATAAACAGGAACCACGCCGCTATACTGCCAGCTACACTGAAATAATGCCATCTCGTTATAGAGTTGCATGCCATGAGAAGACGGAGGTTCACAGTCACCACAATACAAGTGAAGGCCATTGTGCTAACATCCCATAGACCAAGAATCTTGCCAGACGAACCGTGACCATGCCGGCTTGCAGCTGCAGTGAAGTAATAGAACACTATTGACTGATAGAAGGCGAAGAAAGCCCACACCGCTATCACTCTCCACTTGAAGAATGTGTTTCTGATTCCTTCCTGGTAAAGCTGTGGGTATTTTTTTGATAGGGACGCACTCACATCCTGAAAGGGAGACGTTTAGTGCAATGCAGTAAATAGCATCACTCCATAAGAAAAATAAATACAAGCAACCATACCTTATCAAACAATCCAACCATAATGACAGGTAGTGCTGAGAAAATGACATTAAATAGAGACTGGAACCAGTCATCATAAAACCGCTGACCGGAAAAGCCAGTTTGGAAAGTGAACCAGAACTGAGTTAGTGTAAATGTCAGATTCTTGTAGAAGAAGTACGTGATAACCTGAAATAGAAAGTGTAGGTATTAAGTTTTTTTGAACTATATAGAAAGCTATAAGGTGAGCAACCATAGGCATACCTTGCACAATCTCAAGTATGACCATCGTCCATGTACAAGAAGCAAATCAGTAAGATATCGAAACTGAGCAATGGCAAAATCACTAGCCATAACAGCTTGCATTCCTTCTTGTCCACTAATGCCAATCCCAACATGAGCAGCTTGAATCATACTCACATCATTAGCACCATCACCAATACTGAGAGTTATCTTATGAGCTCCTTTCCTAACTAAGCTAGTAACCTACAAAATATGCACAAGTGTCAATGTTTTACATTTTTACATTATTCTAACCAAGTAGGTTATGCAAAGAAATAAGTCAACAAATCAGAGACTGAGATTATTGATGGTTAATAACTAAATAATCACCTATAAGACATGCTACTCGATAGTACAAGTGTGTACAGGATTGAGTTAATAATAGATGTGAGCTGCACTGGAACTTTTTTGTGGGGGTACAGAATTGATTATTCCCTTTCTAATTTAATAATATCAATATTCCCAGTATTGCACAAGCATCGTGAAAAGCATCCAAGTGACAACTACACTACTACAGAGTACAGACTATACAAAATCCAGATATCCATAAACCCAAAATGCCATGCTGTTAGTTGTTCCCTGGGGAAAAGTGTCACGGGCTACTGTAGCACCACGCACTATTCACAACAAGCCCCACGGTGCATTAGTTAGAAAATAAAGATAAAATAGTTAGTTTCCTTATTAGTTGGGTTTACTTCTTTAGAGATGTATTCTATCTAATAGAGATAAATTTTCTTAAAAATAGAAATTATTTCTTAAGGGTCAAGTCGGCTCATCCCTATAAAAGAGATAACTTGTATCCATTATAAAACAAGCAAAGATAAATAGACAAGTTCTTAGTCCCTAAAGTCCAGCTGTGGTCGTTCCCTTGACCGGCTATTCTAGATCTATTCCTCCCAATCGGTGCCCTCCTTCACCTAGCGCCGTTCTACCTTAAGTCGTCGCCGTCCGACCTCCTTCCGACGGATGTTTACCCCATTATGAACTAAGGTTCATTACATTTGGTATCAGAGCCACTCACCATGGCCTTCGGTGCCGCACTATTTCTCTTGGAGAAGTTGAAGGCTAACAGCGAAGAGCAGAAGGTCTTACTCAACAATATGATTGTTGTTCATTGGAGCTTCGTTGATCCTCGTCTACGTGACGCGATGTCGTCATCGTGATTAAAATCGGCCCGCAGAACCGCCATCGGCGGAGTGGCGGGATCCCAAATCCTGGCCGGATTTGCAAATTCAATTTTTGAATTTCAGATGGTTTTTAATCAAATTTGAGTGAATTTCGTCCGAATAAAATCCTGTTTGACCGGTAACCGGCCGGTTACCGGTACCGGCCATGGAGCGGGAAATATGCCGGGAGCGGTTATGTGAACCCTAGTCGTCATCGTACCCTCTTATCAACATGGGCCACCAAGGATTTCAACCGTGGCCACCACCGCAACTCGAGGACGAGCTGCCTCGTCGCGAGGGATGTAATGTCACGGGTTGGGTACTGTTCACAGCATGAACAGTACAAATGCTACTGTAGCACCACGCACTATTCACACCAAGCCCCACGGGTGCATTAGTTAAGAAATAAAGATAGAATAGTTAGTTTCCTTATTAGTTAGGTTTACTTCTTTAGAGATGTATTCTATCTAATAGAGATAAGTTTCCTTAAAAATAGAGATTATTTCTTAGGAGTAAGTCGGGTCATCCCTATAAAAGGGATAGCATGTATCCATTATAAAGCAAACAAAGATGAATAGACAAGTTTTTAGTCCCTAAAGTCCAGCTATGGTCGTTCTCTTGACCGGCTATTCTAGATCTATTCCTCCTCAATCGGTTCCCTCCTTCATCTAGCGCCATTCTACCTCAAGTCGTCGCCGTCCGACCTACCTCCGACGGATGTTTACCCCGTTATGAACTAAGGTTCATAACAAAAAAGACACACCATGCATGCATAAGAACAGTAACAGTAATGAAATGATACTTACCTGTGCCTTCTGCAATGGAGAAACTCGGCAACATACAACTGAGTGGCAAATTAAACTCAAACCAAGGAGATCCACACGCAGAGTTGGGTCTAGCGCATACATCAAGCATCTCCCATCAATAATGAGAGCCAACTTTCGTCCTGGTGTGCTACTCAGAGAATGCTGGGCTTCCTCAAGGTAACTTTTCAGACTCTGTTTTACCGAGTCTTTAATAACATGTGCAATTTCCACAGGGTCTCCCTGAAAACGACTGATGTGTTATATATGGCACAGGTAGGTTCGTAAAAAAGTATACACTACTAGTCAAAAGTTAGTTTACACCAAAGGATGCAATCAACTAGCTGATTATGCTTGACCCAAGTACAACGAACAAGAAAACAAGCACCATGAGATATGATATGTACAAGGCATACATCAACATGATGGAGAGGCTAAAGCGCTAAAGTAACAAAATCCACATAAAGTGATAAAACTATTAAAGAATAATACTTTATGCTGTTTATTGTAAAAAAACATTTGTATGAGAATTAAGGCTAAATCTCTTCCAAAAAACAAGTCCCATAATACCCCACCAACCCAAGTATCAGGTGAACTTATTTCACAAGTACTGTTGAGCTATCCCATTATATTCTAAATGATATGGCTGACATCTTTAACAGTCTCCGCTTGTAGTTATTTAAAGCTTAAAGATAAAATAAACCTACTGGACAACAACATAATGATATACTCCCTCCAACCTCAAATACTTGACGTTCACTAGTGTCTTTTTGGCCTGCTCGACGTCAAGCTTAAAAAAACGGAGGGAGTATGTTCATCTTACCCTGTCTTCAGCCTCTCTAATTGCATCTGTCTCTGAACTGATGATAAACTGTTTTGTATCATTGTTTACCAGGCTGCATGCTGCACAGCAATTAATGTCAGATAAAAGAGAAAATCAAGAAACGAACTTCCAGAATACAAAACGAGTTTTTCTAAACAAATGCCTTCAAGAAGCGAAATTATTAATATACAAAAGTAAAATACAATAAAAAAAAACTCACCATATGCTATATTAATCGCTGTTTCCATTTTATCCCCAGTTAAAACCCAAATTTTTATGCCAGCTGCAGAAAGAGTTTCAATGCAGGCTGGCACACCTTCTTGCAGTTTGTCTTCTATAGCAGTGCACCCTATCAATATAAGGTCTTTTTCAATCAACTCAGCTACCTACAGGGGGAAAAGAGAAAACAAAAATTACATCGCAATGTGGCCCAGCAATAGCAGAATAAACTTCAAGGTTCATTTTTCTACAAATTACTCAGTCTGTAATTGTGTGATAGAATGCACCGATAATGCTATTGTAATGAAAATAAATAATTTAAACTATTAGAAAGAAAAAAAAAAATACAAGCGCTTACATATTCTCGTCCTAGTAAAAATGACCAAAATATTTTGTTCATGATCCTCAATCCTACCTTAGCAAATGTATATCAAATGGATTGAATATAAATTATTTTTTGTAAATATACTCTAATAGCAAGAGAGAACAAAATAGACACATACTAAAATTGCAAATGGGCAATTGAAATTTATTGGTTGTAAATTTGTAATGTTCTCGACTGCAATTATTCCTGAGCCAGATTTTCTTTTCATACATAAATTCAAAAACTGGTCGTGGGAAGATGAATCAAGGTTTCATACGCAACAGTGCACATGATGCTCAAGTTCAGTAGTGGAGGACAATAATGTAAGAAATCATGCAAGCAATATAAGGGCTTCTAGAGGCAGTAGCAGAGCTTCAAATCACAAGGGCGATAGTTTAGCACACATATTCGACAAAAAATATCCTTCATACTAATAAAATTGGCAAAAGATGGTGATGCATGCCTCATCAAGCTTCTTATCACGATCTCGTAAAGAAGATTTCGCCTGAATAAACTTCTCATTCCAGCTTTCGTATTGCTCCCTGTTGAGATCTCGATAAGCAAGACAAAGCGTACGCAAGCCAGAAGAGCCAAATTGTTCTAGATGTTCTCTGCTTATCTTTTTAATATCATGATTTCCATCAGCCAATCTTTCATAAATGACATTGTCAGCACCCTATTACACAATATTTGTTTAAGGTTAGTACAACAATGTACAAAATGGAAGATAAATCAAGCTTTTTCCTTGTATTACCTTGCAATAGAGAATAAGTCTTCCATTTGGGAAACGGCAAACCACAGATTGACGCTTTCTTGTACTGTTAGTGCAGTAAAGTGTAAAGTGCAAAACAATGATTTCATCTCATCGAATTTACATTGGAAACAAATAAACACACCTGTTGAATTCCAAAACATTCAGGATTTCATATGCAACATCTTGTATACTCCCCATCCTCTCAACATGTGATTCACGGACCATGACTGTGGTCGGTGTACGTCTACAAAACAGGCACAAAATGTCACCCCCAGAAATTACCATCCGCAAACAAAACCTTAGTTCAACTTCAAATAAATTGCAATACAATTTATAAAAAAATGGATGAGCTCACGTCTCACGTTCCTAAAAAAACTCGCATCTCACAACAGTTGCTTTTACATTGTGTATCCAAGGAAAATGAAGGGACCATTCCAGTAGAAGCGTAGAGCCCCCAAGATGATTGGATAAATGACATAGAAGAACAAAGCTGCAAGAGCAATCTAAAACAACATTGAAGATAAGAATTACCTATAGAAGAAGAAACCAAAATTCTTTGATGCAGTTACAAGTGCAGACTCATCAGGAGAGGCAGCCTGATAACTGATCTTTTCTGGTGTCTCCTCACCCTCAGGAAGAACTGTATGACAGAGCGCAAGGCATCTGAAGAATTCCTAAAGAGACACGAGCAAATAAAGAATGGTTGTTTAGCACATTAAAAAAAGGACATCATGAAAGAGGAAAAAGATGATTTGATCCATTTTTTTATCAAGGGAATATATGCCTTTTGCATAACATGGAAATCATGTCTGTCAATGACCAAAATGGAACCAACAATATTAGTGGAAAGGAAGAGTTAAATATTTTTCACAAGTAGTCCAAAATGCCTACCTTGCAAGCCTCATTATTAGGTTCGTTTCTCCATGCACCACACATGATTCTAGCGTCCTCAAAATTGAATCCTTTCTCATGTACTGCAGCAGCTGATCTTTTACCCTAATGAAAGTAAATAAAGAAAATATAGAAGCAGTAACACAGTTAATTTTTCATGACATATAACACAGTTTAACAGCTTAAAACAAGGAAAATTTTGTAGACCTCATCATCATCGATCTTGATTCCAGCTCGCTCAGCTCCTCCTTTTTCAATCTCTGTAATGCCAGTTCCATATATTTCCCCACCAATCGAGCATTTAAAAATTCCATCAAGTTTCTTGTAAGTGTTCCAGTTTTGTCAGAAAATATATATTCAACCTGAACCATTGTGTAAATAGTGAAAATCCAAAGTAAGAAATGTCAGAAATGATTGGTTTTGACAAGACAGCCCCATTCCAAAAGTGCTGATAATTACACCCATTTTTGGAATGAGTTGGTGCTAGAATGAGGCCATTTAATTCCACTAACCAAACACAATTACACAACTGTGTAAGATAAGATAGCTCCATTCCAGTAACCAAACAAGGGAATCACTAAGGGACAAAAGGGAAAGATTACCTGCCCAAGCTCCTCATTCAGATTAGAAGTCCGGGCCAAAGCTGGGGTGTTGCTCTCGGCGTGGTACATATGCAGATCATTGTTAATGAATTGTGTGCACTGAATGAATTTGATCATCTGTCAACCAAAGGTAACATAAGCTCCGAAAGTCCAAATATAGGACACATTAAATGAAAAGTTGGACAATATACCTCAATGGACACATAAAGAGAAATGGGGATGATCGTTGAGTATAAAGTTATTAGAGTAAACATGGTTAAAATGGTCACCTGCAGAAGAAGTACAATATAAGGCCACATGTAGCAAATTAGCAATAATAAAAAATATCTAAAATAGTATATACCACAAATTTGTTCTTGGGATTAAACTGGTCCTCCACATGCCCACGCAATCCAAGATAGAAGTATTTATCATTAATAAACACACCACTGTTGACAAAAGCCAAATATAATGTCCATTAGTACAGATTTAGTTTTGATCACCAAAAGCAATTATCGGTATATCAAATGTGTGTCTGCATGATTCTTTTACCGTATGAGCACGCAATACACTCGATGATTTTGCTTCAAATAGTACAAGAATTCCATATTAACAAAGATTATTCTTCCCTACCAACCTTCATAGAAATACATATACTATTAAAAAAACTTTACCATTCTGATCGTCCACCCCTCCCACCTCCCACATAGAACCACTAAGAAAAAAGCAGAAAAAATAGTTTTTAAGAGCTAATCCATGCACACATCTGTACCCCTCCTCTCCAACAGAAAACCACTAAAAAGAATTAAAAAAAGACCCCCCAAAACAAACTCCCAACTCATGTCCTAACCTCTACAGCATATCTTCTTTAGCAAAATTGTTTTTAATGATAGACTGCAACAACATGGAGACCTCAAAGTCTCTGCTAGTTAACTAAGAAACTGTGTAAATTGATTATGCAAGTGTAAGCCTCCACAGCATTAACCTAACAGGTATAACTAATGTTCAGGACATACATGTAAACACAGAATACACAATAGATATGCCAAATAAATGATATGGATTGAGGGGGAAAAACTGACCTTCCAATAGCACCAATAACACACATCGTGAAGAGCGTTGCAAATAGAGCAAGGATAAGTTTGTCTAGTTTTTTCTCCAATGTACTTCTTTTAGAAGGAACATTCATGGAATTCATCATAACCTACGACAATGTTCCACTAAAGTAAATCTAAAAAATGGAAGAAAATCACAACTGCAAGTTGAATATATAGGGAGCACAAAAATGTTCATACTTTTGTCTCGTGGCCCGTGAATATAACCACCCCAACAATGTACTCTGTATTACGAAGGCTGCATCCCTGTGGCAAGAAGGCAATGAGAAGTTAGGGTCTCTTTCTTGCACATGTGCCCACACACAGAGAGAGAGAACTGGGTGCCATGCAAGACACAGTTATGTCTGATAGATAAAAGCAAACATTGGGACAACGAGGAATATTAGAGCATCTCCCAATGCAAGAGGTGTTTAAGGTGGTTAGACGGGAGAGACTACGACACGTCACCATGCATCCATCTAAGAGTCTAGCCATTGATCCAATGCAAGCACCTACTCATGGGTACTCCAATGATCCCAAAAAGGCAAAAACTCACAAGCCCATATAAGTACCTAACCTTATCTAAGCATTAAGATATTAACTATCAGGTTTTGTTACTTTCCACTCACTAACATGGAAAATAAACTACCTCTAAGCACCCTCCATCTTGGAGCATTGGAGGTGCTCTTATACTCATTCTGGACGTAACTAATGTTTTTTTACTATTCACTGTCTTGGAAATATAACCACTTTTCATTTCTTGTGCACTTTACAACCATTTTTTCCACCATCCAAACTCGTCCTACAAGTGGGACTAGAGAAGTGAGAAGTTGTTTACATGAAGGTTGAAATACATTTTGTAACTAAAAAATGTTTGTACCATTACCATAGCTATATCCTCATTTGCAACAGCTATAAAATCATAATATTATACAAGCATTTTTATGATGGGTCTACTAATGCCATTTTCATGTGGCCAACCTATGTATTTAGAGAGATGTTGGTCAAAGTTATAAGGATGTGAACGCATCCCATGGTGACATTCTTTTATTACCTAAGAGAGTATCAAAAATCTTCTCATGCTAAATCTAGGAGCATGCAAACAACTTGGGAAGAGAATACTTTTTAAGAAATAAAAAACTGAAAACAAAACTTACCCTTAGCAGTACTTGGTTTGGAGAAAGTGGTATAGTTTGCTTGTCCACAATAAGATTCCCAGTAAATGTATAAAGTGAATTGTTTGGCTGTTCACACTGTATTTCACCTGTAAGCCATTTATGTAAGTTCAACATAAAGCGTTGCAAGGAAGAATCATAAGACAAACAGAGAATTTGAAGTTTAGAAGAAAAAAAAAGTACAGTGCTTCTTTAATTCCACCAGCTACAAATTACAATGTCCTCAACACGAAACAAATATAACAAAACCTTTGAATTCAGAAGCCTTTTCAGGAAGTACGTAGTCCCAGGTTTTCTCCAAAGCCTTCCTTATTTTCAGGTTGGTTTCCCCGTCAAGATTTGCTGTCTAGGATAAAAAAAATCCAGCATAAATTAAAGAAAGTTTTCTCCAAAGCTCATTTACAACACTTTCAAATTGAGCATAAAAATGGAAAAGGTAAAAATGAATATATGAACCTCTATGTAGCAGACACCATCTGGGTTTGTACTTGATAGGAAGAGCAAGTCAGCAGGGAAATAACCGTCTTGCTTGATCTGCTCTAAAGAAGTGCAGATCACTATTAGTTTTTTTGTACATATTTTGAGCTCAAGATTAAGCTCAACACAACAAAAATGAAGTTGCTATAAGGAAGACTTAAGACATTACCCTCACAATATCTCCAACCTGCAGTCTTTTCCATGGAGTACTTTCCCATTTTTGACCTTGCAATACATCGACGTGTGCATTATTAATTGACATATCATTCTGGAAACGTTTCTGTATAAAGAACACCAAACAAAAAAGGAAAGGACATCAGGTCTCTTAATTTAAGAATAGCATAACAAAATAGTGAAGCAAATGAGGAATGCTAACCCAGTCCTCAAAAGCTTCCTTGATGAGAGACACCAAAAGCACAAGACTAAGCGGAACCACATTGGTGACAGGGTGAACTGGACTGCAAAAGTACAAGCACGTATGAAATTAGATTGTTAGAATTAACGCTCAACCCATGGACTTGATATGCTCAGAAGTGTCAAGTTGCAACCAGAAAATTATATAGCTAGGTGTGTGCATGGGTGTGAGTCAGAGAGAGAGAGAGAGAGAGAGACCTAATGGGTGTAGTCGACAAGATCGAAATCATGAGAAAGTAAAGATTTGCCACCCGCCTGAACTGTCAAAGCAAAAAACAAATGAATTACAAAAGGTTCCCATGCTCAAATTGCTATTGAATAATACAGTGATGAAACACTAAAATTTCTGTTGCAGCAACCACTGCAAGTGCAAATCTGCTTTGTTGGACACCGAAACATGCATTATAACACTCATTACTTGATTCAACAATAATAGTGTATGAAGCTCATTAAATTACTTGGATTGACCTCATCTAACAAAACAGTTAACTAGAAAACTGCCAGCTTTATGAAGTTGAACAAAATACAGCTTACATTGTACAAAAAGCGCATTGTGCTTTAATGCTTTACCAAAAACCAAAATCACATAATTTAACAGTGCATGTATCATATGCATAGCACATATAATCATGATATCTTAAACACATTGCAACATTTGCCAAACCAGGTGGAAAACCAGCAGTGGTGGATCAGGGGGGCGAAGTGTCTAGAATTGCTGTGATCTTAAGTTATTTTAATGAAGTTGGTCTTAGGTGGTAGGTCGTTTCTTTGTTCAGTATAGTCTGTTAATTTTTTCTCTCCTCAGGCTGTTCTCAGCCTTCGAGGCGGTTGTATTGACCTTATTAATTTTGTCATCTCTGCTTATTATATAAGATCCTGCGCATTCTCGAAAAAAGGGGGCAACTCAAGCATCCACTATTTTAAGCTAAGTATAATCCGAAGCTGGGGAAAGAAACATCTTTAAGGAGAGATCGATTTGTTCAGTGAAAATGATAAGTTACTTATTTCATTGTGTGAAGAAATAACTCAGCGTTTCTAGTTAAAACAAGTTCATATTTATGGAACATAAAAAAAGGAAGAAAAGCAGATGCATTCAATTACACATGACATATCATATCAGGTTAACAAATTAAGTGATGCCTCAAAGAAAAATCCCAAGGGAAAAATGTGCTCCAAAAGATGCCAAACCTAGACGGGTTTTTGATTGGCAACATATGTAATGAACAAAAAACAATGTATTAATACCTGTTCAAACAACCCTTTAGGTAGAAAAGTCACGATGCTGTACTTTGTAGTTGACACAGAATTTCCCTGGAAATGCAAGCAGAGAATGTTAAAGAATGTACAAAAATAAAATATCTTTAATTGGTCAACAGAAAAACAAAGTAGCACTCTGGCATTAGAGTTTGCAGAATTGGGCTTGACACTCAACATGGGGGGATTGTGAAACCAAATAAAAAGAGGTAATTGCAATGATCAAACAAACTACAAGCATATTGGCAATATGCCAATGGTACAGTTTGATCCTTACAGTATCAATTTCGAGTATATGTAATTATTTACACTAACAAATGAAAAGAAAGGGGGAAATTGCAACAGTGTGATGCACACAAAAAATCACGAATACACCTACTTACAATATAGCGGCAGCAGTTTTGCAGGGAGCCAGGAAAGGAAAATTTTGAACGATAGGATCCAACCAAACACAAACGGGAAAGGCCAAGAGAAGAAATCAAACTTTATTTGGCACAACCTCCCTCTGTTGGGGAGGTGTTCCACTGACATTAACGATATTTACAAGGTTGTTGTTTGAACAGGTTTATAGCTTTGCTTCCGCTTGGTGCCATCAAGTGGTGACTGGTGAGCTCTGACCGAACACAAGTCCAGTAACTGACACAGCACACGTCTCGCGCATGCGCAGCTAAGGGCATGTACGAAAGAATAGTTCAGCTATTGCATGCCAATTCCTCAAGCCTAGACACCAGGTGGCATCTACATCTTATTGCTGCCAATGACCTCGCAGTTGGCCAGTAATGCAACCCTTAGTGACTCCTAAATAACAAATTCTCGTCGACCAAACTGTATCGAACCGTCTAATCTCTCTCTAAGCAGGGGCAAAACAAAACTACTACTACTCTACTAGCTCAACGCGCCAAACGACCCATCCCCAACCCAACCACACGAGCCACGGAACGCGTCAACAGCGACGAGATCTAGACCTCGACCTAGGCCTCGAAGCGGAGTAAGTAGCGGGTCGATCGAATCGTAAACGGGCGTCTCGCCATACCTTGTACCCGACGGGGGCGTTGGCGTCGCGGTCGTTGCAGCAGATGGTGCGCACGGTGGGCGCCTGCGGCTGCGGCTGCCGCCGGAGACTGGCGCCGCCGAGCCGCGCCGTCCTGGACGACTCCCCGCGGCCGAACGGCGAGGAGCCCGCCCCCGGCCCCCGCGGCGACGGCTCGCCCCCGAGCCGCGCGGTCGCGACCCGCACCATCTCCTTTATCCGCGCGCTCATCCTCACCCCGCCCGCAGCACCAAATCCGACGCCGGAGGAGCCCGCGGGAGATCTCCGGGAGGCTCCCGGCGGATCGGGCGCGAGATCGGGGGCCAAATCTGGACGGGTTTGCGCGGATTTTTTGTGGATTGGGGGCCTCGGGGAAGGCGAGTAGGAGGGGATTCGATTCGATTTGGCTCACGCGTTGCGTTTTGCTTTTTTTGCTTTGGCTCTTTTCCTCTGGGAGAACAGAGGAAGGGGGAGGATCAGAGCCAGAGGAGAGGGAGGAGGAGGAGGCGACGAAGAAGGACATGGCGCAAATTTGCAGATTGCACCCTGGATTTCCTTAAAATATTTAAGATTTCTGTAACGACGGTTTGAATTTTGAACCGTGTCCTTGTTCTTTTTTTCCCCTTTTCTTGCGAGGTGAACCGTGTTCTTGAATCTTCAGTCTCTTTGTTCCCTATCTTTCACTTTTTAGAGGATTGCTCGATGTGCAAGCGAATGGCGATTAGCGTATGGCACAAAGAAGGCTACGTCTACCGTGTAGACCACTAGGCCTAGTTTCGAATGCGGATTTTTTTCCTATTTCTGGGGGATTAAATTGATTCTTGTGATTTTTTTGTGTTCTAAACATGTTTTTAACAGAGTTTTTGTCGTAATTGTCCGCGTAATTACGACGCAATACCAATGGCATCTCACCAAGACGCCAAAGGCAACGTGTTCACACGGTGGTCGACCGGACCGACTTGCCCAACCCCCCCTCACCTGATGCCTATCACCATGTCTTTTCCTATCACCTCCCTGTCACATCGTTGTCTTCACACGCATAGGGTTGGGGGGGAGTTATCGTCTATCTACTCAATACAATCATACGATCGATCGCATTTCAAAAAATATATATTCACAGTTGTTGTTTACATGGGAATTCAAGTTTTATCCCCTGTTTTTGTTGTGCAACGCTGTGTTCACGCGTAAAGGCGGCCTGGTAACTTTCTCTGATCGATGCCACAGAGTCAGCAATACTTACGTGAGGAACAGGTATAGTACTTTTTTGCTACGCTGGGTATTATACATCGAATTCCCTTTTGATCTTCTTGAAACGATTGGAGAGTGATGCTGTTGTGACTAGGGATGGCAATTGTACCCGATTACACGTGTGCCCGCGGGTAAATACCCTAATAGAGTGAGGTATGGGATGTTTTTTTTGCCCATGGGCATGCAAATGGGTGCAACTCTCTGCCCATCGGGTAAACGGGCATGGGCATGGGTGAGCTCTACCCGTGCCCGTCTCGCCCGTTTACCCGCCAACCCCATGCTGACAGGTAGGCCATGCTGCCACTAAAACCATATTCACTCATAGTCTTACTCAGTCATTGCCTCACTGCCAGCCCCATCCTCCTCGCGCCCCACCCATCCCACCAGAGGCCACCAGATCCAGATCTAGATCCTCCTCCCCCGTCCTCTCGGTCGGCCGCCTCCCCCGTCCTCCTGACCGTCCGCCGCTCCCATCCTCCTCCCGTCCTCCCAGTCGGCCGCCGCTCCCATACTCCTCCCGTCCTCAGCTCAGCTCGCCATGGAAGGGGAGAAGCCGCAGCTCTCCTCTTCCTCCTCCGCCGCCACTTGAGCTCCCCGTCCAAGAACCCACTCTCCTGTCCGAGGCGCTCAGGGGGAAAGAGGAGGTGGTGCTGACGGAGGAGGACGGGTGCGGCGGCACAGCTGCGCAGGAGGCGGCGGTGGGATGGGCGAAGCACGCGGCGGCGAGGTTGGGCTTCTCCACGCTCACGGCCGCTGGCCGCTGCATACCTCGACATGTGCTTCCTCGGCGTTGCACCGCGGCTTGGGAGCCGGCCCTGGATGGCGCATCTCACCGCCGTGGCCTGCGTCTTGCTCGCTGCCAAGGTGGAGGACACGCGGGTGCTGCTGCTCCTCGACCTCCAGCTCTGCGCCTCTGAGGGCGGCGACCCCTACGTGTTCGAGGCCAATACAGTGAGCCGCATGGAGCTCCTCGTGCTCACCGCGCTCGGCTGGTGGATGCACCCAGTGAGCCCAATAGTTTGGTTGCTACAATATTATCCTGCCATTATCTTGCGTTGTGTTGTGTTTTCATGATAGAAATTGAACAGCCTCTTGAATTGATGTTCTGCATCATACATGAACTTGGCAACAATTGCACTAGTGACAGAGTGATTCATCCAAATCTTTGGCATTGTTTTTTAGGCTGAAATAGACAAATTTATCTTAGCTTTCATTTAGCTAGTAAACTACTAAAACAACCTTCACTACTCTTTCATGTCTTGGGCAGTACTTGCAAGAGAAGCAGGACTGGCATGATTACATGCAGCAGCTGATCACAGCACTATAGATTGATATATAGAACTGGTAACAGAAGCCATGTGTTCATAGTTCTTATTATTGGATTTATCTATCTTTTTCTGAAGTTGAACTCTGAGGGCTTCTGAAACATTCTGTCAGCTCACTCTCTTGTATGCTTTTATTGTGTGCAAATCAAAATCCTTTGACAAGCCACCAATCCCTGAAGGATTTGGGAATCGGGAGCGTATATTGCTTGTTCTTGTGCTAATGTTCAGGTCAATCACCTGAACCTTGCAGAGCTACATGGCAATTGCTGCTACGCCCATTGTCCTGACATTGTTCGCAGGTACACGGGCATGCCCACGGGCGACGGGTACCACGGGCGACGGGCATGGGCGAGGTTCTTCGCCCATCGGCCTTCGCGGGCATGCCCGTGGGGGGGAATTGGGGTCGCGAGCATGGGTATGGGCAAGCACTACCCGTGCCCGCCGCACCCGATTGCCATTCCTAGTTGTGACTACGATAAAAGTCATATCAGTGGAAGTATATATTTTTCTCTCTCTACAAGTTTGAGATGCAACAATAGATAATTCCGTATATATCAGCTGAGGTGAGCGCCTGACGGAGCAAACACGTGTGAGTGTGTCTCTGGCCACCCCTGCCCGTCCTATCAGTCGTACTTCGTACATGCATGCATAACGAATCCAGTATAGTACCGCATGACCCCATGTTTTGATTCCTCCAGTTGGAAAAAAACAGGCACATTTCATCGCACGGGTACACCCCTGATGTGCGCCCATGGTCTAGAGTGGACCTGGGAGTTGGGCTAGGCCATTTCGGGCCGGCACGAGGCCCGACCCGGAATGACCGCAGCACACCGGCACGACGGCACGCCAAGCCCGCCTGTGCCGCGACCCCCGCACGACGTCATCAACTCGCCATTTTTGTCAACTGAGGGCGCGCTTGATGCGCCATCTTCGTCGTCACCGCCACCAGGAGAAGGAGGAAGGGGGAGGTAGGGGAGGCAGTAGGGGGAGTCGCCAGGGGTGGGACCGTGGGGGAGGGCGGCCAGCGGGGGAGGCAGTAAGGGTTGTCGTCGGGGGTGGGGGATAGGGGAGAAGGGGGAGGTGGGGAGGCCGGAGGCAGCAGGGGGATGCGGGGAGGCGCTGCACTGGGGGCGGGCCGTGGCCTGTGGGGGAGACTGGAGATGGGGGAGGTGGGGGATGCGGGCATGTGGTAGGGGGAGTCGGGGAGGCGTGACGCTGGGGGTGGGCCGTGGGGGGAGACTGGAAACAGGGAGAATGGGAAATGGGGAGGTTGGATAGGAGATGGAGTTGGGGGAGATGACCAGAGGCCATATGGGGGAGAATACATGGGGCCATGGGGGTGTTGCCGAGTAGGGGAGTCGGGGAGATGAAATGGGAATGGACATTGGAGTGTTGGAGATTGGACTATGGGAGACAAAGAGACCGAGAAAGACCAGAGATTAGAGATAGTGACGTAGAGAGATGGAATGGCTCCTGTAGTTTTTTGTCGGCGCACTTGTGGCTGTACAGACGAGTAATTTGCCCTGCTCTCACATGGAGTAGATTGCACTCAGTCACGTTGGTACTTTGTACTTCCTCTTTTTCAATAGAAGGCAGCAGCACCAAGCACAAACACAAAGCTCAGAGGCTACGGGCAAGACCATGAGATAACGGCTCTCACGAGTCGCGAGACATCATAGGACACAATTTGACATGATAAGACATGATGAGGGAGAGAGGCAACGAGCGAAATAACGGCTCTACGCGAGATTCTTTCTCTCTAACGCTTCGTGCCTATAAAAACGAATGTTTGCAACCCATTTCTTCACCACACAAAGCTCAGCTTGTCTTTTGCTCTAGTGATTGCCTTTTGCTTATTTATTTACTACCAAGTGAAGCACATTTTTCATTCTCTGATTCTCTCTTTGCTTTAGTGCTCTGTACAATAGAAAACATGCTACCAAGAAGTCGAAGCATGAAGCCGGCGGAGGGAGCGACGGAGCTCAGTAGCGCTATGCTATCGAGGAGTCGTAGCACGAAAGCAACAGCGGGGAGAGGGAGACACTCAGTCTCCCACCGCTCAATCTCCCACCGCTCCCTTGTCTTCCTCCCCGCGCTCTCCCATCGATGCTCGTCAACTCTCCCCATGCATGTGGGACTACGGCATGGATTACCGTTACATGGACGGTATGGAGGGATACGAGGAATACCAATGCGGTTCGGACCCAATGGAGATGTCAGACTTCTGTACCCCGTCCACAGATGGCAATATTGGTGGGCTTGCACCCGGCAGAAGTAGCGCCGAGAAAAGGGTAGAGTGCTAGAAGCACATGACCTGGAGCGAGGAAATTCGAGATGGCCAAACGGTAGAGATCGCAACTTGTAATTATTGTAAAGCTTAATTAATTGCTCGTACAGGTGGAGGGATAGTGCACTTGAACTATCACTACAAAGCATGCTTGAAAAAGATGGGGGCACACGCGTGAGGTGGAGGAGTCCAGACGTAGCTCGACTTCAAGTAATGAGTTGTAAAGTTGAACTTTACAACTTTCTTGGACTCTAGTTGCAAACAACCTATCATATGGATATGCCTAGAACGCACATCAAATTAAGGAAGAGATGAATCTTTTCCTCAATGAACTATGCATTGATTTCTATAAGAATGGATTGCTACCTAATGCCTCTACTTTGCTTGTTATAAGGTTTTATGAAGAAGAAGCTTTGGAAGCAAAGAAAAATAGGTTACTACAACTTCAAGAACAAAGGAACTGATACGAAGAACAAAAGCCAGTTTGACCTGTTTATAAAACACCGATCTGACCAGGAGGAAATAAATCCCAATTTTTCTGGTTGTCAAAAGGCGCGCTACCAACTAGCTTGCATGCTACACAAAGAACACAATGTATATAAGATGAACATTGTAGCAACCGGCGCACTGTAGCACCGACATACTATAGCATCGCCCTAAAAAACTATACAAGGAGGGGTACCCCCTCCCATGTAGCATAAAGTTGAATTTTCAGATATATAAACTTATTGTTCTAAGGTTTGTGTGAGCCATTTTCACCCACTTAGAATTGGGAATTATTTGAGAGTTCTTGTCACCATCGTTCTTGTGGTTGCCTCAGTGATTGCTAGAACATATTTACTCCACGTGAGTGAGTAGACAAAGGATCAAAGCGTGTGGTTGGGTGAATCAAGTGTCGCAGGTTGTCGTAATAGAGACGGTGGTTAGCGGTGTCATTCATCAGGTTGCACGGGTCCAGTTATCCATACTCCTACGTCGTGAAGATCAGGCCAAACCCCGCCCCGCGTTAGTTGGTATCAGAACTCAATGTTGACACGGTAGGATTATACCATTAGCTACTATATTTGTTGTTTTCATTCCTTTCTAGAAAAAGGCTATACAAAAATATTGTTCTTTGCCGTAGTTCAATTGAAAATTTTGGTGAGTTTTGCTAGGTTCTGATCCATTAGAGCCTTGTTTTTTTAAAGCTTATATGTTCTATTTTAATAATTAAAAAATCATTGTCAAATAGAAAGTTGTTGTTGTGCTACATAGAACTTCACTCCAATCTGAAATTGTGCAACTTGGTAATTTGAGCTTCACTTATATTCTTTTGAGAACCCAATCTATCCTTTGTGGAAACTTTGGTCCTAATTAAAGACTAGTTTTTGAGTATTGCTAGGCTTTGCACACTTGATATCATTCTTTATTTTTTGAAACCGAATTATTGGATATCTTGTGAGCTCTTGATATATGTACTGACCTTGGTGCAAAAGAAAACAAAGAGAAAATAGTACAAAAGAAAAAGGAAAGAAGTAAGAAAGAAATAAAAGAAAGAAGTGTTGTGGTCAAAACTTTTATCAAACATAAATTCCTTTCCAAAGTTCGATATAGTTTGTTATTCTTGTGTGTAAATCCATAGCCTGTTTACATCAATTGCAATCAAGTTAGCGTTTTTCTATAACTTGTGCAGTACGAGCTATTATGTTCTTCACTTGTACTAGGTGTTATAGCTTATTTATTAGTTGCATTAAGTTCCATTATCATTACGCGTGAGTTGCTATAATCTTCACTTATATCAAAAGATCAGCAATTAGGCATTGGATTCTAGTTTGGATTATTACTTAACTTTACAATATCTAGAATTTCAATTGCATATGATTATACTAGCCCTCTAAGCTCCACAAAAATAGCCACTATCATTTACAGCACCTGGACCTTGATTCACTTATTCTATCACTTTCGTGTTGTCTACTGTTACCAAAGTATGCACAATTTTTCAATTCGTGAAACAATCATAAGAACTTCGGTAAGCAAGAGGCGAGGTTGAGTGACTCCACATGAATTCCACGCATATTCTTGCTATTTTTGTTCACTACTAATGATGGCAAGTTATGGGTACATGGAACTTCCCTTCTACGGAAGTAATGATTCAGAGGAGTACCTTGAATGGGTAGAACAAATGGTCAAGGTGCTTAAACTCAGAAGTTGTCCCAAGCAAATGAATTAATACGAGCCACTATAGAATTTGAAAATTACGTAAATTATTGGCCGACGCAATATCCAAGAAGACACTTTGTGAAAACTTTGGAAGAATTGAAGAGGATCATAAGAAACGAATTTGTACCATATAGTTGGTGCAAAGTAGAGTCAAAAGCTATGTTTAATCTTAAGCTGCTAATTCAAGAGAGCAAAGTAAATTCAAAAGCCATGTTTACACTTAAGCCTTAAATCCAAGAGAGCCAAGAGAAGTCTAAAGCTAGGTTTAATCTTAAGCCGTCAATTCATGAGAAGACGGGCGAGCATGAGACTTTCTCTTCAACCGAAGTATTGAGTAGTGATACCCTGTTGCTGCCCGCAACACATGAGATCAAGGCTAATGGTGAGGCTTTAGACGATAAAATGTATCAAAACCCATGCAAGGATAAGAGCCTCATAGCCAAACTCAGTGAGAGTGCTAAAAATAGTGAGTTGTGTTATTCCACTATATGTGAGTTTGAGTGCATCCGAACTGAGAATGAGAGAGATATACAAAAAGAAATAAGAGAAGTAGAAGATAGCAAATATAAGGTTATTTCTAAAACTAACAACTTAATCTCTACTTCTAGTTGTGTTTCTTTTAGTATATAGGATGAGTATGAAGTTGAGGAATTGAATGATAAAGAACCCGCACTAGTTGAAAAGAAGAATGAGAAAACAATCATAGGAGGATATAGAACACTTGTTGCCCTATGGTTGAATCATGAAGAAATGCAACCTATAGCACCTACATCATCTAACGATGTTGAAATAGGTAATAATGGTGTTGAATTAGTTGTTTATCAAGAGAAGGTGACTAAATGTGAGAATCATTGTGCTCAATTGGAAATTCCATATTCTGAATTTCATTTCCTCAATTTACATAATGTGATGTTGATCAGTCATAAGGAAATTCTTAGTATGATATTCACCAATGATTCATTATGTTATAGTATGTTTGATAAACTTATTGAGCTAGATAGGATAATTGGGAAATTTTTGAAAATAATGTTCTTAAAGTGTTTGCACAGAAACTACACCCACACATACAAATTTAATTTGATTGGAGGTTATGGTGTAGACAACAAGTTTTATGTTTATAGAATATATATATTACATGTGATAATATTGCCGAACTAAAACTAGAAGTAATGGACAAACAATCTTTTATGCCATGTTTTGTTCAGCTTGATTCAAACCTAAGAAATAGTGCTTATTGTGTAGAATATTTATATTGTCAACTTTTTCATGCTTTGCATCACACATAAGTAATCACAATAGCATACTTCCAGCATGAAAGACGCAAAAAAATTTCTCATCAACAATAGAAGGATTTGATATTAGAATAGTAAAATATGATCATATGAGACAATTGTGTAATTTAGAACAAGCTATGGTGCTACCCATTAGTAACTTATTTACATACTTTCAGAAGTCGAGGATGACCTTTTCTCATAAGAGAGAGAATGATAAGAATGCTAGGACAAATTACACATACATATTATATATGTCATACGACTCTTGTACTTAGAGCATCTCGCATTAGGAAGGTGGCTACGGAGGTGCTTAGAGTGACCCGAATGACAAGATGCGAACCTAAAGACACGTGGTGGTGGAACGAGGAAGTGCAAAAGGCTATTGAGGAGACGAAGACATGCTACAAGCATATGCATCATGATAGGAGCGACGACAACGTACAGAAATACAAAGCAACAAAAGAGAAGGCAAAGAAAGCGGTGAGTGAGACACAAGGTAAGGTCTATAAGGAAAATTACTAGAAGTTAAGTACAAAGGAGGGCGAGAAGGATGTCTGCAAGATGGCAAAACTTCGGGAAAGGAAGATGGGAGATTTCAACCAAATTAAATGCATCAAAGACAACACTAATAGACTTTTGGTGAAAGGCGATGAGATCAAAGATAGGCGGAGAGATTAGTTTGATGAGTTATTCAATCATGACAATGACGATAGTATGGTCGAACTAGATGATGCTTTTGATGATGTCGATAGGCGGTTTGTTCGAAGAATCCAGAAGTCAGAAGTAAGAGAGACCTTAAAAAGTTTGAAAGTGGGTAAGGCGTTAGGGCCTGATAACATTCCAATCAAGGTGTGGAAATGGTTGGGAGAAGTGACGATCGTTTGGCTAACTAATTTGTTCAATAGCATTTTTAGGTCGAACAAGATGCCTAACGAGTGGCGAAGGAGCACATTAGTATCAATTTTCAAAAATAAAGGAGACATTCAAAGTTGTACTAATTATAGAGGAATTAAGCTCATGAGCCACACAATAAAGCTTTGGGAGCGAGTGATCGAGCACCGTTTAAGAAGAGTGACTAGCGTGACGACAAACCAATTTGGTTTTATGCCTAGGAGGTCGACCACGGAAGCTATTTTTTTGACACGGCAATTGATGGAGAGGTATAGGGAGCAAAAGAAGGATCTTCACATGTTGTTTATCGACTTGGAGAAAGCCTATGACAAAGTGTCAAGAAGGGCATATGGTGGGCGCTTCAAAGGGAAAAAAGTCCCAACAAAATATGTTACCCTAATTAAGGATATGTACCAAGATGTTGTGACTAATGTCAGAACATGTGGTGGTGATACTAGTGATTTTTCTATTAAGATAAGACCACACCAAGGGTCAGCGTTGAGTCCATACATTTTTGCCCTAGTGATGGACAAGGTCACACGGGACATACAAGGAGATATCCCTTGGTGTATGCTTTTCGCTGATGATGTAGTGTTAGTTGATGAGAGTAGGATAGATGTCGATAGGAATCTGGAGATGTGGAGGAAGACCCTAGAATCGAAGGGCTTTAGACATAGTAGAACTAAAACTGAGTATATGAAGTGTGATTTCAGCGGTGCCGGGGCAGATGATGGAGATGCTAGGCTAGATGAACAAGTAGTGCCTAGGGAGGACACATTTCGATATTTGGGATCGATGCTACAATGAGACGGAGAGATTGATGAAGACGTGAGCCACAGAATTAGAGCGGGGTGGGTGAAATGGCACCAAGCATCGGGTGTCTTGTGTGACAAAAAAGTTCCTGTTAAAGGGTAAGTTCTATAGGACGGGGATCAGACCTGCGATGCTATATGGAGCAGAATGTTGGGCGACTAAAAGACAACATATACAGAAGATGAGTGTAGCGTAGATGAGGATGTTGCAGTGGATATGTGGTCACACAAGGCGAGATCGAATCCGCAATGAGGATATATGTGATAAGGGGGGGTGGCACTAATTGAAGAGAAGTTTGTCCAATATCGCTTGAGATGGTTTAGACATCTCCAATGGAGGTCTTCTGAGGCACCGGTACATAGTGGAATTTTAAGATGTACTGAAAACGTAAGAAGAGGCAGAGGTTGATGTAACATCCTAAAATTTGGTCTGTTTTAAAGTTCTAAAAGAAAAATAACCATTTGGATTTTTCGGCTAAAGTTAAAAGCTTAATATGAATTTTAGAGTTCAAAAACAATTTAATATGAATAATGTCAACATCAACTATTATAAAAATTATTTTATTTGGGTTCTATGTGCTTGGATATATTTTCTAGAATTTTTCCGAGTGCATTTGCTATTTTCTATTTGCCATTTGGAATTTCTGCTATTTTCTAAAAAGAAAAACTAATATTAAAATCTCAGACTTTGTCTTGGGCCGAAATCCATTCTTTTAGCCCAATCCTATTCTCTCTCTGCCCATTTTTCCTTCCGACCGATCCACTCCAGCCCACCTCCACCTTTCTCTTTGCTCAGCCTAGCCCGCCGCTTCTTTTTCTTGCACAACCGACCCGGCCGCTTCCTTCTTTCTCGCGTGGGCCGCACCAGCCCAGCGCCGAGCCAAGCCAGGCGCCAACAGCCCATCCTTGCTTCCTTGCGCGCGTGAGCAGCCCACCCGAGCCGTGTGCCAACCCGCCTCACTTCCTTTCCTCTCCCTGCCGGTGGACCGTCTCGATCGAGCACGTGCGCCGTCCCCAAGCCGCCCCCAGTGGACACTTGAGTCCATCTTTTGCACGCCGCATCTTGCCGTGTCCTCTTGAACTCCTCCTCTCGTGCCTATAAAGGAGCCCCCTGTGCGTCCAAAGCTTCGCCCCAAATCCCTCTCCCAAAACCCTAATCTGTCAGCTCTATTTTCGGTTCCTTTTTGCCGGATTTTGTCCCAGACCGAGCCGGCCGCCGAAGGCTTTCTCGCCGGAGTTCTTCGCCATCCGAGCGTCGCAGCTCGAGTCACCACCGCCGTCGTGATCGCATCATCGAGGGCTACGACGTGCTCCCTCCATCTTCGGCCGAGAGTGATCGGAGCACCGTTTTCGTTTTCATCATCAACCCGGCCGCCGCCTCTCTTTTTCGATCTACTCTCTGGTGAGCGTCTTTGCTGACTTGAGCATGTCATCACGTGTCCCTGGTTGATCTCATCTAATCCCCCTCATCCTTCTTGCTCCTTGGCCATCGAACCACTTTTGCCGTCCTCACCCGTGACCACCACCGCCGCTAATGTCGTCGCCGCCGTCGTTTGACTGCCACTCGTGTTGCGCCACCGCCTCCAGGTGCTCCGCCTTGACCATGGGATCTCGTTTTGCCAATTCGACGAAGCTTCGTTGCCGGCCATCGCCGTCGACGACGAGCTCAAGCTGCCGGCCACCATCTCTGTCCCTCACGGATGATTTCCTTGCTGACATGGCCAGCCACCTCAACGCCGCGTCATCTCTTTTGCCCTCGTGTCATCCCCGTGTAGCCCCGTCAGTCGCCACGTCAATGCGTGTGTGGCAGATCCACCCCTAAACCCCAGATCCATATTGCCTGGACCCGATCCACGTGAGCCATCTCACTTCCTAGTGGGGCCCAGATGTCAGATTGTTTCTCGTCCCATCCGAACAGCCTGCTGACGTCAGCATGTGTCATATTCCGGAATTTCCAATAGGAAAATAATTCGGGATAATCTGAAAATCCAATTTAGGGTTTTTTTAGATTTCAATCTTCCAAATCCCATATCTTTTGCATCCGAACTCCGATTGAGTCCATTCAAATTCCTAAATTCATCTAAATTCGAGATCTATTTATCTGAGATTTTTATTTACTTTTTGGAGTTTTTTGCTCTCTGTTATTTATTTATTTGGTTTATTTGCTCTGTTGCGAGTAGACGTCGATACTTCGGGAAGATTAGAGCAAGAAGGAGCATACCAAGATCAAGATCAATCTTAGGATTTATTCCAAGGCAAGTTGTGGTCCTTTGATTATATTGAACCTATGATTTCAAAAGTATATTATTTTATACAATTGCATGCTATCTTTATATAAATTGTTTTGGGTATAGTTATTACTTGTTGTCATTATACCTCCATTGATTAATTGAATATCATGAATCCTTTGTCACCTTAGCATGGGTAATTTTAGTTGGATAAATTCATATCGCCAACATGGGTATCATATTGATGCTTAGTTCAGCTTAGTTACGATGGGTTTGTCATAACATGTGTCTTAATAAATAAATTTTGACTTAATGATATGTGGAATCGTGGTGGTGAGCCATTCTTGTTAAAATTTGTGTACCATGACAGGGTTAGTCATGGGTTTTGGTTAAACAAAATGGTTTTCACTCGAGCGAGTGGTTGGTGGATAGTGGGGATGTGGATTGAACATGTTGTGGGATTGTGGTAGTCTCTCCTGAGTAATTTGGCAAGGACTTAATCTTGTGCGCCATTAAACTGGGTCTTAACTGTACAACCACATGCCTGATGGGACGGGCCTGGCTGAATAATTAGCAATGTCTTAATTTCGGTTCTGTCATGTGAAGTGTGAGTCGTGGGAAACATATTCTCATGATGGCGTAAGAGGGGGGGCCCTGTCTGGTCGGGAAGACATTCAGTGTTGAAACCTTAGCGGGCAGAACTGGGTTGAGAAGGAGCTTTATAAAAGCCTTGTGATGATCACTTAGTCGCACGCCTACGGAAGCGTGAAATGTCTGACATTATAAGATGATCTATCTCTTGTGGGTCAATCTGTATAACCTCTGTAGAGTGTAAAACTATTCGAATAGTCGTGTCCGCGGTTATGGACGTGCTCGGGGATTTCACACGGGAGATAGAGTTTCTTCAAAAAATATGTCGGAGTGTGGATGGAAAGTTCACTTGATGAATATGATGTTTGTTCGGTGAATAGGTCATTCACTTGGAGGTTGTGTCGATCGGTGAATGGGGAATTTACTTATCATTGGTTTGGTTGGGAAGTGAATGGGAAGTTCACTAGTCGTTCAAAACAATTGTTTATTTATCTAATATTGTTTTCAATTCAGCATTTCAATCTATTTATTGTATTTATCGTAAATGTTGTTTTTGCAAAAGAGTCATACAACTAATCTTTGTTCAAGCCTTGCATGAATACTATTTGCATACATTTTCCCACAGCTTGCTGAGTACATTCAAAGTACTCATGGCTTTATGCCCTCTTTTTGATCAGCAGTAGAGGGAGAATATCAAGCTGCCCAAGAGTTCTTTGCCCAGGAGGACCATAAAGGTTTTGCGGATTAGGACGCGTTCTCCACTCGATTGCCTGTGGGCATGTTGATTGGCCATTTGAAGAGTTTCGTTCCGCTGCAAGAGTTTATTTGTTTCTTTAGCCTGCGTATAAGTTAAATAAACGTTGACCATAAGGTCCGATTATTATTATTATTTGTTACTTTGAGATCTTTTTAGTTAAATCGAATAAATGGATGATATTTCATCACTGTTTTCCTGTGTGAGCTAGCTACTGATCTAGGACTAGTTCAGAATACACAGAGGGTTCCTAAGATGCATTTTCGGGTCCCGACAGTCGACCAAGACTAACGTGGGAGGAAACAATTAAAAGAGATTTGAGAGATTGAAATGTAGCTAAAGAATTAGCTTTGGATAGAAGCGCATGAAAGTTAGCGATCCACGTACCGGAACCATAAGAAAGTTTAGGTGCTATGTTTTAAGCTCTCG
This sequence comes from Ampelocalamus luodianensis, assembly GCA_036346255.1. Taxonomy (NCBI): domain Eukaryota; kingdom Viridiplantae; phylum Streptophyta; class Magnoliopsida; order Poales; family Poaceae; genus Ampelocalamus; species Ampelocalamus luodianensis. The sequence goes on along the minus strand of CM070636.1, from coordinate 14,356,664 downwards.
GCTTGGTTGGCAGGATATTCAGCTTAGGGTTTTAGCCTTGTAGGTTTATTATTATTATTATATTTTATTTGCAAGGCTCTCGTCTTGTTGACTTTGCGGAGGTTTCATTCATAGCCTACCCCAACTTGTTTGGGATTAAAGGCGTTGTTGTTGTTGTTGTTTGTTGACTCTTGTACTTATGGCTATTGTTCTGCTAATTATGATGTGCAAAACAAATGGATAATTAAAACGGATGATAAATGCATCTATCATGCATATATGTTGTTCTCTTTGTTTAATGCACTTTCAGGTCATCAAAACGGATGATAAGGAGACACCTAGCACATGTACATTGTCTCCGTCTCAAATTGCTGCATTAAAGTTGTGTGCACTTTCTGGTGCATGTAGCCCCATAGCCACAGAAGATCGTATAACCACAGAAGATCATCATGATTATGATGTAAGCACATATGTCATCATAGCCACATAAGATCGTGTAACCACAGAAGATCATTATGAAGAGGTCATCGCACGTCTCAGCATACTTTGCCATGAAGTATATGATGTCATCGCACGTATCAGCAAACAAGATTATGTCATCGCTTATATAAATAAATATGTGATGTCATCGCTTAAGTCATCATCTTTCTTGGACATCAAGTAATGAGTTGTAAAGTTGAACTTTACAACTTTCTTGGACTCTAGTTGCAAACAACCTACCATGTGGATATCCCTAGAACACACATCAAATTAAGAGGTGAATCATTTCCGCAGTGACCTATGCATTGATTTCTATAAGAATTGATTGTTATCTAATGCCTCTACTTTGCTTGTTATAAGGTTTTATGAAGAAGCTTTGGAAGCAAAGGAAAATAGTTTACTACAACTTCAAGAACAAAGGAACTAACACGAAGAACAAAAGCCAGTCTGACCTGTTTATAAAACACCGGTCTGACCAAGAAGAAATCAATCCCAATTTTTATTGCTTTCAAAAGGCATGCTACCAACTAGTTTGCATGCTACACAAAGAATACAATGTATATAAGCTGAACACTGTAGCAACCGGCATACTGTAGAAACCGCCATACTGTAGCACCATCCTAAAAAACTATATAAGGAGGGGTACCCCCTCCCATGTAGTATAGAGTTGAATTTTCAGAAATATGAACTTCTTGTTCTAAGGTTTGTGTGAGTCATTTTCACTCCCTTGGAATTGGGAATTATCTGAGAGTTCTTGTCTTCGTTGTTCTTGTGGTTGTCTCGGTGATTGTTAGAACACATTTACTCCATGTGAGTGAGTAGACAAAGGATCGAAGCATATGGTTGTGTGAATTGAGTGCCATGGGTTGACGTAATAGAGACGGTAGTTGGCGGTGTCATTCATCAGGTTGCACGGATCTAGTTATCTATAATTCTACGTCGTGAAGATCGGGCCAAACCCTGCCCCGCATCACAATATAAAAAAAAAACACGATTTTGTCGATTAGTACAAAGCCCTGGCACTAATTTTTTTCTAGAACCATTGTAACAAATAGAATTGAAGTGCTACAACGGGAGGTAGTATGGCCACCTCCCTATTCTGTTTTGCAGCGAATCCTTGTATGCGCAGAGCTGAAAAATCCAGCAGTAAAGCTCTAACAATCAGGCTTTAACTCCGAGGCAAAATCATCCATCGCCGGATCAATCCCTCTATAGACACGAAAATTTCCTTACGAGGCTCCTAGAACATCTGTAGTCAGGTGTAAAAACGATTTACTCTACACATAAATTGAACAAAAAAAATTATGAGTTTGACACAAGGTTTGAAAAATTGGAACTAGCCCTAGACTAGGGATGGCAATTGTGCCTGATTACCCGCGTGCCCGCGGTCGAATACCCTAATGGAGGTGGGTATGGCGTCTTTCTTTGCCCACGAGCATAAAAACGAGCACAATTCCTTGCCCATTGGGTAAACAGGCGCGGGCATGGGTAAGCTCCACCCGTGCCTGCTTCGCCCGATTACCCGCCATCTACACTGACAAGTGGGATCGTGGGACACAATGAGTTACTGTGTAAAACCCTAGCCACCGCTCGGTCAATTCTCAAGTCCCAGCTCCCAGGCCCCGCCGCTAGAGCCCCTCCCGCTTCCTAGTCGCTCTTCCTCCCCCACTAAATCTCCTCCCGGCCAACCGTGCCTCCCATCCCCAATCCAGATCTTCATCCTCCAGTAAATCTCCTCCCGGCCAGCTGCTGCCCCCGTCCTCCTCCTGGCTAGCTGCTACCCCTGTCCTCCTCCCGGCCAACCGCCGCCCCCGTTGGCCCATCCTCCTCCTCTCGCTCGGGCGTCCGGTCCTCTCTCCCCACGCTCTACAACTCCCCCACCACCCAAACACGACACGCACCACTGCCGCAATGGTGGTAGTGGCGGCGGCGGCGGGGGCGTACGGTGGCGACTACTTGCGGTAGTTCGAGGAGGAGATGGAGTGGTGCAACGTGATCTTCCTGAGCATGGTGGTGCTCGCGATCGTGGCGAGGCCGCCGCACCGCACTGGCCGTGGTGCAAGAATCGCATCGGCGGGTACCTCCTCTACGTCATCTTCGACTTCCTCTGGTGCTTCGTCATCTACAATTGGAAGCGCCACGCCTAATCCCCAAAGGTTCCTCCTTTCCCTCCCGATTCTATTCTTCTTTGTTGATTTGTTCTTCTTTGAGAATTCAGTGAGATTTAGGTGCCTTTGTCACGTGTATCCTGATTTGAGTGCCTTTCATAGGGGAAATGACGGTAAGAGATTAGTAGCTTGTGTGGAAAAGGAAAGACGCCGCATTTCTATCCCAAATATCCCTGTCCTATTTGGAAATTTATCACTTGAGATTTGGGAGGCTTCGTACTGATCTTTCATGTGCTCGGCATCGCGTCGCTCTCAATCTGCTCTATCAGATTAAGGTGCTTGTGTGCAGAAATGGCTGGACAACTTTTGCCAGTGCACCTTTTGCTCTGTACCATTGCCGGTGGTGCATTGTTCGCGGGTAAATGGGTATGCTGCGGGCGACGGGCATGGGCGAAGTTCTTCGCCTGTTGTCCTTCGTGGGCATGCCCGTGGGGGGAAATCGGGCTCGCGAGCATGGGTATAGGCGAGCACTACCCGTACCCGCCGTGCTCGATTGCCATCCCTACCCTAGACCATCTCCATTGCTACTTCCATTTTTTTGTTACTAGATGTAAATGCTAAAAGAAATATCCAAAAATGTGAATTCAAAAGTTGATGTTGAATTTGAAAATCGGATTAATTGGTCAAGTTGCGCAATTTACTTTTAAAATTTTAAAATATAGATTTGTACTTTCCCCCTTCTAATCCAGGAGGTATAAATCATCAACCTAGATTACTGAAAATTGTCTTCCGAGCTTTTTAAGATGAACTCAATATTTGAGATTTTTAGATGAATTCAAGATTTAGGGCATGTACAACAGTTTGTCTCTTAGGTTATCTCTAAAGGCTCTAACTCATCTACAGACAACTTTAGAGACAACATCTCCAATAATTTATCTATAAAATCATTCATTTTTAACACAACTTCTTTCATTACTCACTCACTATTTACGTTGGTTTGTGTGCTTAACTTGTCTTTTATATAAGAGATGATACATTCTCTCTTCTCTAACTAGACTTTTGAGTGATATAGTAGGTAAGAGACGGCTGAGATGGCCACTATTGAAAATATCCGAATTTTTGGCTAATATAACACCTTTTCACCCCGTATTTGCAGGATTGACCACGCACGAAATGTATTTGCACATATAGCACTGTTGCCACAAGGCCGCTGTGCGGCAACACCTCCCCAGCCGCCATGTAGCTACCCCGCCCGCCCGCTGCCACGTCGGTAGTTGCCGCACGGTGGCTGTGCGGCAATGGTTGCGAGGCCGCCATGTGTCTCGGCCACGGGTTTGGCTGAAATTTGTACGAATTTTAAAATATAGCAAATAACTTTAAAAAATAAAATTTTATATGAAGCCCCCCGACACAATTTACTTTCTCCACATAAAATTTTATAATTTTTTGAAATCATTTACTGTATTTTAAAATTCATACAATTTTTAACCGAACCGTGATCGAGACACGTGGCGGCTCGGGCCGTTGCCACACGGCCGCTATGCGGCAATAACCGATGTGGCAGCGGGGGTGGGCAGAGGAGCTACGTGCCGGCGGGGGAGGCGTTGCCGCACGGCGCCGTGCGGCAATTGTGCTATATGTGCAAATACGTTGTGCATGATTAATCCTGCAAATACGGGTGAAAAGATGCTATATTAGCCAAAAACTCAAGATACCCTGAGATTTCGTCCTAGACACGAAAGTCACACGGGATGCTTCACTTGTCCTGACTTAGTTTTGGACTCAAATAAGTGATTAACTAATTACAGCAACGCTGCCACACAGGTCATTGCCTCATTGGAGGGCCTCTCGTTGTAGCAAAAACTTGGTGTGCATAGACTTTTCCTCGCCGGATTGCTCGTGCTTGCGTCGTCGTGCGACCGTGGGAGGCGACGGAGGTATTAAGGGCATGCACAGCGCTTCAAACAGGCCACGTAGATGAGTTAGCATCTTCTTTCTCCCATGTTCCCAGCCCTTACGTGGGACCCAAACTCAGATTAAAAAAATTGCTACCTATCTCCAGCGGTAGCGGAGCCTATGCAGCTCTTTCGCTCCGCTGTCCGGTCAAAACCGAACGGACTAGATCCATATTCTAGAGCACAGTAAAATCGATACGGGCATTCACTGCTTCTACAGTATCTTCTACCATCCATTGTGAGTGTACGATGATTCTCTGCACTGCAGCAGATCCGGATCCCTTTCCGGCCAAGGAACTTGCGGCATGGAAGACTCCAACCAAATTTGAGTAAATAATATTCTATTCTTGGTTCAACCGACACCTATGACACCCAACGTCGCTGTCCTCCCGTGGGATGAGTCGATTCTAGGGAGTCATTGGCATCATCTGCATTGAGGTATTCAACGTAGAAGATCTACAGTGGTACAATATTATGAGCGATCTCCATCGATTAAAAATCAAAGGTCAATATTATTAGCAACAACATATTTTGCTACAGTAAAAAATCACTAGCATAAATATTTTATTGTTGCTACAGCACCATAGCAGAGTGCTGAGCATACAGTCATAACAAACTGTTCATAAAGTGGACCTACGGTAATGTAGAGAATCTGAATCCTCTGTTGGTGCGTTGCGACGAAGAGCCGCCGCCGCCGGTTACTTACCATAGCGTAATGGCGGCGGCGTCGGCAAGTATGCACCCTGGTAAACGAGGCCCGGTGCAGCGCTGGAGCGTCCTTCTAATCGCAAGCTGGGCCCGCGGTGTCAGTGGCACAGGAGAACGTGCACGTGGTCCGTTGAAGATTACGCGGTCAGAGGGAGGAAAATTTCCAGCGTGCCCCAGCTTTGACCTGCTGGATGGCTCCGCCTCTCTGCGCGTGGGTCCCACTAGGATTGATTAACGCCTACGCTGCTGTAAGCCTGTAACTACGGCGACCTAATCAGAACTCAGCGGCGTTCATATTTAATAAACTTCCTCTTGCTTCTTTTCGTTGTTCAACTCAGGATCACGGTGTTAATTTTTGCTTTGGTCCTTTCAGAACGTGAGAATTTCAGTGGGAATCTCGCCAGTCCGGAGGTGGTGTTTTCCCCCCTACAAAATTCGTATGAAAAATACTACGCGTGCCAACTAACAGGCCAATCAGGCAATGGCGTCGCAACGTTTATTCTAGCATAACACGACTTAGAGCATGTACAATGCAGACGCTCAGAGAGGTGTTTAACAAAAAAAAATAGATTTTTCTTACCACATATTTGTAGCATCGATGCTTGATTAGACACTGGTGCTTAAAAGATGCATATATAATTAATAGATAATACGATAATCCAAACATCTACAAAAGAGATGCTTGCACCGAAGAAAATAACTTTCACATGTATGTTTGATGACGTAGCTACATTCTGGTTCGTTAGGTATTCGTATGCTTAGAACCCCTTTGTTTTAGTTGCCTAAGAGTTAGGTGGCAATTGGATCGGGGACACCGAGAGTGAGTTGTATTGTACGTACATCCATGCATAGCATAGACATGTTCCAGCCAACCCATATGGCAAGGTGGCACAGGAAACTACCTAAGATGGCTAACTTCCATCTGCGTACAGCAAAGAACTAGTCATCAGCGCCACCAACCATACAAGTCCCAATTCCCAACCCTACCATACCTGGAATTTACATTCCGTCGGCTCCAGCTTGTAACAATCAAGAGCCCACAGTCCACAGCAAGATAGAAGCTGCAGGAGGAACAAATTTGACAGCGCGCCGTGAAAAACGAACGGCTTAAATTCGCCAAGCCACTGCATCAGAATCTGTTATAAATCTCTCCCAAAGATGTTTCCCTTCTATAGAAACTAGTATCACAAAGGCGCCGCTAAAATGTCATGAGTTGGAAATGTGAGAGGGTAATCAACATTACAAGCCTCCCTTTGCATGAGGCCGCTTCCTAAGACTGCTGCTTCCCCGAGAATCCGCGCCTGCCCCTCCCCGAGTTCCATCATGGAAGGACGCCACCTCGATGCCTCGGCCAATCGGTCCACCACCTCGGCCTTTGCACAAAAGGGTCCCAGGCCTGAAGGGGGTCTTCGGACGAAGGACAAAGGGGGAGATGGACCAAGGAAGGTGATATAGTGGATACCGCCCACAGGAGTCCATCGTGTAACAAAGCTACCAACGAAGGAGGAAAAGACCAAGAGACCCCTATCCCTATAGAGGTACTGTTGTAATTTCTTACCTCCTAACTTGTAATGCTATAAATAAGCCCTCTTGCATATTAAACAGGGGAGAAATTTTGTTGAATTTAACACAAATAAATATATCATTAGTCCATCTGTACCGTTTCCCACACTTCATGAACCTCGAGACCCCTACCCCCTCGTAGTGGGTAGTGGCCCTATAGCCCTCCACTTTCTACTATTTTGTTTGTAGCCACAATAGTTAGCGTCGTCCGTAGAGAGCGGTGGAGAAGCAACATCGTGATGGCACCCAGAAGAGAAATTTTCAAGGTCTCAGTCGTCGCGGGCAAGACACCCTGAGCGAAGCGAAGCAAGACGTCCACAGTCGCCGAGGCAGCCATGGTGGCGATGGCCGCTGACACGACGACCCTCGAATCAAACTCCACCCACGGGGCAATCGTAGGAGAGGACGGACAGGGAACGCAAATCGAAGCATTATTACCTAGGGGAACCCGCGTGGGGCACCTTCTACCCCAAACTAAAGTGCCTATGAGGCCATGCAAAAGGAGGTGGCAGACCTTCGACGAGAGCTGCAGAACCTGTGCCAGCACAACCCCTCGACATCCCCCGACGCGCACATCTAGCAGCGGCATCCCTCGTCGTGCCCCCTCCAGCATTGGCATCCGTCGTCGCGCCACCTCCAGCAGCGGCATCCCCAATTGCGCTGCCTCCAGTAACGGCACCCCCAGTCGCGCCGGCGGCGGCCGCGCCACTCATTGCAAGACCGGGACAAATCTTGTGAGGAGACCCGAGCTCCCTCCACACCCACTAAGTGTGGGCCTCGAAGCAGCACGATGGCCCAAAGAATTCAAAATGCCAACGATCAAAAGCTATGGGGGACAGCGAGCCCATGGAGAGTCTTCGGGTGTACGAGACAACTGGAGGAGACGACACCAGCAAAACAAAACATATCGCCCTCGCTCTCACGAGGGTGACATTGATATGGTTCTTCGTACTCCCCCCACGATCAATATACGCATGGGAACAGCTCCGGGACCAACTTTGTAACAACTTTCAGGGACACTACACGGAGCCGAAGGACGAGGGACATGTGTTCACCGTGAGACAGGGGCCAAACGAGTCCCTACAAAACTTCTTTAAGAGGTTCGCAGAGGTCAAGTGCCAATGCCAATTGAAGGGTGTCATCGGTAGCACCATCATTAACGCCAACAAGCGCGGGCCCAAAGCAGGCCCCATTGCGGAGAAGATAGCCCGAAAGTCTATCCACATAGTGGAGAAATTGTTTGACAAAATGGAGTCCGCACGCGAGGAGGAAGATAGCGTACACAGAGCAAACGAGACGTCAACGGCCGCGGTGGGCAAGGCCAACACCTCGGCAAAGGCAGACCGACAATCGCCAAACGAGGCAAAGGGTCCCGCCGCATCCTATGCCATAGACGATCGCCCTAACCTCTCAAGGCAAAGGGGCGGGCCATTTTCCACATCGAAGGGGGCGACGCCCTCACCGAAATTCATCACGTCGCTTCTTACCCAACCAACATACCCCCAAGATACTCCAAAGTTTTCATCACCTTCGGCCTTGGAGACACGAAGGGGCTATTCTTCCAACACCAAGACCCCCTCGTCGTTTTGACGACCATTGCAGACTTTGAAGTGAAGCGAGTCTTGGTAGACAGGGGAAGCTCCGCTGACGTAGTCTTCGCCGAGGCTTTCGACAAAATGATGATCCTTCGAAGCAAGCTGACACCCGACGCCCATCCCCCAAAGGGCCTCCTCAAGAGAAAGCATGGCGCCCCCATGCAGCTTGCGTCGTGAGGTCATTCCCTTCACGCTCGGCCTACAGCTGCGCAGTCAGCGAGGCGTTCGAGGACTCCAGCTCGCGCACCTTCACCTCTATTGGAGCGCTCTTGGGGGGGAGGGAGCCCACCTCTACCTGCCTGGCATTAACCTGCCCTAGTACCTCGTTGCAGCTACGTCGAAAGTCGTCTCGAAGGGCACAAGACAGCATCAAGCTCAACAAGGAGTAGGGTGATGAAGGCTGAACCAGCGCCCCACACATAGTAAAGCAAGCGACGTAGAATTAACGACCGAAAGGGTCAGCGGAACCTCATCACAATAACTTACCAGTGGTGTCATGACCAGGCGTTGGAGGAACACGCCCCGAATCCGAAGGCTAAGTAGTGTCCCTTGGAACATAAGCTTCCAAGGGTGTGCTATCACGTTATTCCTCCCCGAAACAAATGTTGGCGGCTTTGAAATCACCTACATCCAACTACTCCCTGGAGGGCACGGCACGGCACGGTATTCTTCAAGGCGGACGAGGGGGGAGTTGTTTTGTCGAGTCTGTCCCTCACTTTGCGGGAGGCATTCTATCCTCCGCCCGCGTAGCCATACCTCTCGACCCTGACTAGGCAAGGCAGCCCGCACCGAAGTCCACAGCCGACGCGCCAGGAACAACCGCCCACGAAGGCACGACTGGAATAGGCTCCGGTGACGCGAGCGTTTTTCCTTCCTCCTCTAGTCGTCGAGCTCCTCACGCTCGGACAACCTTACACCGCCCAGAGCACACCCGGTTCATGCGAGGACCACGCGCGACGTTCTCCCGCTTACCGTGCTGCTCCACAGTGTAAGGTCCAAGAAACTCCTCCGCAACCCATGTAGCTTAGTCTATCGACAAAACTGCGCCATTCCTATAACTACAAGTCAAAAACAACCCCAACAAGCCGCCCACGCAAATAATAGATGCATCACATACCACTTCGTCTGTCTTAATCAGGCGAAGGCCATCAACTGACTCGTCAAGCTCCCTCACTTGGAAGTCAAGTCCCGTATACTCACGCGTGTTGTCAGCTCCCTCAACAACAACAGTCGCCCCCCCCCCTCCCCCGGCGTTGAGGTTGACATCGGGCGAAGGGATAACGTCAATGACACCGCTCGATGAGTGAAGCCCCTCCGAAACGGGAGTGGTGTGATAAAACCAATTCTTAACCCAAGCGGTCACTCATGAGTTCTTCAAGACGGTCGTTAGCATATCCTGTTGCCAAGAGGGCTTCACTTGGAAGTTTACACTCCAAAAGTTCACCACAATGTTGGTGCCCTTCTTCTTTGGCTGGCGACGCACATCGTAGAGAAACACGAACAAGCTCCCACTCCCTTCTGCACTGAGCAATCGAATTGCCCACTCGAAGATGTTCAAGCGGGCAATGGAGTTAGGCATCAGCAGGGCAAGCTCTACCCGGTATATCCCCAGCACCTCCGCCGTGAGAGGCACCAAGGGGATGCGAAGCCCCGCATCGAAGAATGCGGAGAAGACCACAACCTCATCGCCGTGCGGAGTTGGCGTTATCTCCGAGCCAGGAGACCAGACGACCTCCATGCCGAAAGCCACCCCTCGACAACGAGGATTGCAAGAAACCTGTTCATCGCCTCCGATCGCCCGAGCTCGCTGGAATACACCACCTCCTCTGCGATTTCCGTCGCACCCTTGCCCCGTTTGGTCATGACAAACCAAACAAAGCACCCCAGTAGAGAAGCAAAAACACACACCCTGATGAGGACATCCCAACTGGGCCGATTACACGAGTACAAACTAAAAAGATTAATCAACAGGTGAACTGGCTCTTAGTCCAGCAGAAGATGCAGGAGGATGAAGATGCCAAAAAAAAGAGTTCATGCGGATGTACATGTGCTGACCGCAGGGAAGCAAAGCTTGCACATGCATACGAGAGGGACACCAAGGAATGCATGCACATGCTGCATGGAAGCTCAATACGGTTTAGTTGTGTTGTACAGCCGCTACAAGCCCTTGGCCAATTTTCTGCCGAGAGCACCTCGCCAATATCCTGCCGCCGAGCCTATTTAATTCGAAGTCCTTAGCCCCTAGTGCCAAACACGTTGGCCTAAATACCCCAACGCCTCACGCGTGAATAGTCCTGGCCCCATACGTGGCCTCAACACACGTTTTTGTTCCGTATTGAGTTCCTTCAGAATTTTCTGTTCGGTTCCTAAACGCACCTAATGCCTTTAAATACTTTATGTACCGTGACTTTATCGGGGAAGACGTTTTATTCTTGGAATCAATCTATTATTATTTTCAGAGAGAAGCTATACGCTTATTCTTCTTAGACTTTAACACGCAGTTGCAACCTAAAGGGGAATTAGATGTTCTCAACCACGTTTTTATGATTCCTTGTGTTTTGCAGGAACGGTGACACGTCTACTTTGTGTGATCGTATAGACAGGATCATGAGCGTGTGGTTAGGCAAATTATTTTGTCACGGATTACTGTTTTTGACAATGGTTAACGCCATCTGTTCGTCAAGTTAAATAGATCCAAAGTTATCATCGATCCTACGTCATGAAAATCGAACATTCCCCATCACCCCAGCTCCCCAAGCCAACGAAGAAAGCAAGAGTGGCAGCAACATTGTGGACTCGCGAGCAAAAAAAACACACATCATGAACCCCCTTATATAGGGTAACAGCACCGGGCGGGTACACCAATCGATGAAAGTCGGGCCAAACCGATGGGCGATACGTGCCCCACTACAGCACACAAACCTACGCGACCATACACACGACCGTCTCCAGCACGCAAGATAAGGAGCACAACAATACCCTTTCAAAATTTGAAAAGACGAATGCGCGCCTCTTCAATTTCCAAACCACCGCGCCGACCCCGCGCGTAAACAACCTTCACCTGAAGAATTTGTGAGACTTCGCCAGGCCAAAAGGGGCGGAGGGCCTAAACCCTTCATGATCGAAAAAGATATGGGTTTCAACCAAGCGGAAGCAAGCCATCGATCGCGAAGGGCTCCTGTTGTAGGGATAGCCCACCCGTCCCCAACGGCTCAACGAAGAGCCAAAGGAATTAGCCTCTTTGACATTAGTGAAGAGGGAAGAACATCACCTCGATGTCTCGACCAATCAGTCCACCACCTCGGCCTTCGTCTAAAACGGTCCCCGACCAAAGAGGGTCTTCAAGCAAAGGACAATGGGGGAGAACGAGGCCCCGCAATAGACCAAGGAAGGTGACGTAGTGGACACCGCCCACTGGAGTCCACCGTGCACCGAAACTACTAGCGAAAGAGGAAACAACCACAAGGAGCCTATAGTCGTAGGTCCTTTATAAGGGCACTATTGTAATCTCGTATCTCCTAACTTCTAATACTATAAATAGACTATCTTGCGTATAATGGGGACTTTTGGTGAATTTAACACAAATAAAATATCAATCGTCACTCTATACCGTTTCCCACACTTCAGGAACTTCGAGACTCCTACCCCTCGCAGCGGGTAGTAGCTCTGAGGCCCTCCACTTTCTACTGTTTGGTTTGTACCCACATCAAAAACAATGGGCAATAACCAACCATATAACAAGAATGATGTATTGTATCTACTTTCGGATGAATTATGGCGCAGTGAAACAATATTGTAAGCTTTAATCATTATAATTATAAACCACATAAATGTGGAGTTAATAGAAAAAACAAACGGTTATAAACCACAGAGACGCACGAGACCCCTTAACACCCAAGGGGAGCAATAGAAAAACACAACACAGGTACCAACTCTAACTTGTAAGCACCCCGCTGTTTGTGCTAACAAAATCAACACACGGATCTACTAGAATGCAATTAAACAGCAGTGATGTCCTTGCTACATACCTAAGGTATCACCGTCTGATTCTAGGCTTGCACCGGAATTCTGCTAAGAGTGCTATGTGATCTGATGACCATTCAGGTGAAGGAAGAGCTGTGTCTTTTCTTAAGCTTTCCTCATCCAGAAGCTCCAATAATGACTCCACTGTCAATGAATCCGCTGAAATAAGAGAGAGCAAACATGACTAACTGACCATCATCAAACATATCACAATACCAGTTGCTTATTCCAGAACAATAGAGATACCAAAGCTGCAAACATAGCATAACAAATTAACAAGCGTACAGATACAATGGGTCAGCCACTAACCTGTGTAAAATATGTAATCGACAGTTCCAGTGAAATCCCTTGTGCAATTTGTGAAGAGTGGTTCATTTGTTGCTGGGTCCATCCTCCTCCGCTGGTGCTCCAAATCATAGCCGAGACCAACCATTCTTGCAAATGAAGAATATGCACTGACCTACAAACCAGTAAAACCTTTGGTCAGAACCTTTGATTAGGGAAAAAAGAGATCACCTAGCCATGGAAGTTTTACTGTACCAGAGGAAGCTGGTGAGTCAACTTGCTCGCAGGGCGTAAAATTCCAAGGGGATCTATAGCCAGATCTGGATGCAATTGGTCAACTTTGCCCATTGCAAGAAGCCCATGTGGAGTACTGAAAGGCGAAACTGAGTACTTAGATATTCATAATTCGAAAAAACAATTGATCTCGAAAAATGTTGCTTTGATGGGATTTTTATATGCACCTCCCAGGGATTGAATTGAAATCTCCACAGACCAACATTGGAATGTCTGCACTGACAGCTATTTTTTCCAATCCTTTTAGGAGGGTGTGAACCTGCAAAAACCATACTTACTGTCAATCTGAAATTTTAAGATGTTGCAGAATGCTAGCATAAAGTATGTGATGGCACGGACCTCCCATAGCTTCACATCTTTGAGGTCTTGGTGGACATTTACATGTGTATTCGCCTGCAAGATGATATTATTTGAAAAAGAAATGAGACTTGAGAACCCCATGACACCAAAATGCGTCAAGTCTAAAACCAAAATTGCTCTGATGAATTATATAAGCCCCCAAGAAAAGGTCAAGACATGATACGCTGACAAACAGGGCAATATATAATGGAAAAATTGTAGTAAGGTGGGCCTCAAAATCTTAGAGCTATGTTTAAGAAGATCTGCCGTCAACATAAGGATGTTTCCTTGCATCTTAATTTAAGGTCATCCCAGATAGATATAATTCTTCCTGAAATAGTATACAACTTTCAAATCTATTGAGTAAAAAAACATTTCAACTGCTTTCTTGTAGTATGCTACTAACAGTTCAACAGCTGAACATAAAAGAAACTTGTATAAAGTAAATGTCCTTCATCCAGTAAACTACTTATCACATATTTAACAAGTGCAACAAAAGAAAATTGGTTATCTGACAGATAAGGAGCACAAAGGAAGAAGAGTAGTTTACATACCACACAAAGGAGCTGTCTTTTGCCAGGATTTTCAGTTCCATGGTTGCCAAATTTGGCTTCCAAAACCGCAATCAGCGCAATATTATCCTTCAAAGGAAATGGAATGTGTGATAATCAAAAGTCAGTAACGGAATCTGAAGTAGCATATACTCTCTTTTCAGATTTATCTTACCTTAAGCAATCGACTTAAAGCCAGTCTTCTTTGAGCAGCTGGGATAATCGCATCCGTTAAAGACTGTGCAGCCTTATTGAACTCAACCTACACAAGCAAGTACAAGAAATATTAGATAGCAGAAAATTAGCATTTAACTGACAGACCTGCAGTGGGGGACTGGGGGTACCTCATATTTTTTAACATGTGAAAATCTGTCTCTACGGAAAAAAGTAGCACAGCCATCAATGGCATGAGGAACTCCAGTGTACACCTGTGACAACAGTGAAGCAGAATCAAACAAGACATCGAGAGGTATTAAACCAAATTGCCAAATTAAAATGCAACTCAAAAGTAAAAAAATACCTCTGTTGTCCTTTTCTTGTAAAGTGCCTGATATCCATGTTTATCAAGCTCGGGTGCAAAAAAATCTTCAAAGTGGTTCAATTGTACCTGAAAACAGTAGTATTTAGCTTAATTTGCTGGGTGTAGACACTTGCTGGATTTAATTTATCAAAGGATTCCACCTGCTACACATTAGTTTTTTTTGGATATTTTTCATTTTAGCATTTTAATCATATGAATTTAGTTCAAAATGAAGAGAGCAGTCATGTAAAGAACATAACGTGATTGTAAGCAGCTTCAGAAAAGTCATCATAATGTACAAGCACAAAATATTGTGTCAGCTGAAACAGCAGGAAAAGTATCATCATAACCTAACATTACCGAAAGCAAGCAAAATAAGTGATAACTCAAATATAGCATGGAGCAACAATGCAGAAGTATCGAAAAGATTGTAGGCTGTTGAACATAGTTGCCATTCTTAAGTTGATTGGATCGCAAAAATAGTATTATGCAAACAACTGAGACTTGCTTAGTATATTAAATCATATATATCATGGGAAGAAAAGCAGAAAACACGTCTCCAAAAAATTTAAATTGGGAATACAGGTTAGCATATGATACCTCCTGAAGACAGATGATATCAGCATGATAACCTATAATTTCACGCATCAAATTTTGTCTTCTGTAAGTCCATGAAAGTGCCCATGTTGGGCAGTAGCTATATGCATCACTTGTCGCATACATATCAGCAAGAATATTGTAGGAGAGCACCGTGAATGTCCCGAATGAAGAAGTCTGGCTGTCTAAATCTAAGTGACCCAAAACATCTCCGTTCACTTGGATAAGGCGACGTGGAGTAGGAGTTGGTGCTGGAATCACACGTGATGTCATAATTGAAGTTGGAGATCCCACGGGTACTTTTTTTTCTGTGTCCACAGCTACACATTCAAATCTTAGAACATGCCCAATATCATCAGCAGTCGGTGTATATGTCCGCAAGCGTCCCACTTCAAACCAAGTTTCACCCGAGTTCTTGTCAGTGCCCGAGGGATAAAAAGGAACAGGTCCGCTATTAACACCGGGACTCTGTCCAAGATTTGACATTGAGCCAGATCCGGTAGTGCTGAGAATCCCAGAACTGCCACTACCAAATCTGCCAAATAGCTCCTCCTCTTCAGCTCCATTTTCATTTAAAGCACTACTAGCTCGCTCATGCAAAACCCTGTGGTGCTGCCATGCATCAGAGAAGCACTTAGCAGAGCAATGGTAGCTCTTAGCAACAGGTAATTTTGACTTGAGACAACCTAGGCACTGAATTGTTGCTTGTTCCATTGGATGTACACTGCAGATAGCAACTTTTCGATCACTTTGAATGCGATACCTTCAAGGAAGAAGTCAAATCAATATAACACATCCTATTGGATACATGGAAAGCTTAGAAGAATGCGACTGAAAATGGTAAAAATAAACAAAAGCCACCTGAAGAGCTAATGTTTTTGGATGTATCAACTCATGGAAACTTGCTATCCGCACATTGTAAGTCAGTTTGTTAGGACACTTTAAGCATATACATTTCGTTATCAGCATAGTGTAAATGTGGCAAGATGAAATAAGTTGGCTTGGTGTCATCACAACATCAAATCACAAGTGTGTTTGTGCACGTGTGTTTTTTGTTGTTGTTTTTGTGCTTGGTTGATTTTTGTCCCTCAACCTGCTAATTGTGTTGACCACTTGACCATCATTCTTCTCTTGCTTTCTTTACCAGATCAGACTGTATACATAATAAGCTAAATTCGGTAGTTTAGATCATAGTAGCATTGTAGGTTCACATTGATCATCCATTAGGGCATGCATACAGAACATAATGAAGTTAGGGTTTATATTATTAGGAAAAAAACTTTGAACAATGTGTTCATAATTTGCCAATCTTAGTATTTACCGTCTACTCAAACCTTAACAGTGAGTACAATTTCATATATCATCAAAATTGTACACATCACATGAGATGCTATTAAATTAACTGACTAAAAGGTTGACAATTAAAATCAACAAAAATATTTTTGAGGGGCCAAAACCAATGAAACTACATGAGTGTTGCTGGACCAAGTTTCACTATTTCTGAAAGTCTAAGGTCTAAAGTCTAAACCTGTAATTTTTAACTAATACATTTTGGCCCTAGTAGGCAAAAAAATGGAAATAATGAATGAACAAAACATTCAAGCACCAACATAATCAATTATGCATAGTGTGACAGAGTTTGAAATTTACCTACAACACGTTGACTATGTCGCACTGCTAAAACATAAGCTAGAAGTGTTTTGCATAAATAAATAAAAAATGTTTCAAACAAGGCAGCATGGAAAGAATGGATTTTTTGTGGGACAGGGGTGAAGGGGTAGTGAGAGATCAAACAAGGCATAAAGGCACAGGTAGTCAACAAAACAAATGAACGGAAGGTCTGTTACAAACTCTCAACAACTTTAAGCAAGTGAAGTAACTTGCAATTGAATCTCAACCAGCCTAATGTGGCTACTCTAATTTGCAATCAGTGTTCTAAAAACAGGTCTACTAGGCCGTATACTCGGCTGTATACAAGTAACAGTGCCCTAACTGTTAGCTGGTTATACCGCATAATCGGGCCAGTTATGCCGCATAATAGGCCGATTATGCCGTATAATCACTGCTAGGTGGGGTGGCCTGTCGAGTACCTGTTACCGAAGTATTCTTTCTTTTCGAGTCTTAGAAGCATCAACAATCAGCATTGGCCCTTTGAGCTCACCAAGTGAGGTCAAAGTGCTATTTAGTTCAAGGAATACGTCAATCCTGGAATCATCTGACCCCACACCCCAGTTCTAGTACCAGCTCATCTGACGGGGGAAGAAATTGCTAGTGCTTGTGGAATAAGGCTTTCCACAAGTTAGTCGGATAACCCAATTCAATCCCACAAATTTTGTTGAATGCCCCCATTGCATCCAAGATGATGCAACCAATCTTGTGTGACAATTGACGACATTCCTCAAACCAAACATCCTTCATAATATAACTCATGTCATGACTCCTATCTAATTGTCTATAGTACTAACCACAACTTTTGAGTTCCCAAAATCAAATAGGTCCAAAATTAGATGGTTTATTGAATTTTTCAACAAATTACCCGCATATTAGCAATCTGTGTTAGCCCGTGTGGATATTTGATGTGTAATAGTGTGATTCGACAACAGGTTCAAAATTATGTGATTTGTGAGTTCTGTACCACACATTATGTTTCCAACCCTACAATCTATTTATGTCTCAACAGGAAGCATTGACATTTTAGGGCCTGTTTGGTAGACCTCCTGCTCCCTGATTCTCAACCAGAGCAACAGGAGTTTAGCCAAACGCATCGGGTCCTTTTTTAGAACCGGGGTCAGCCCAGAATCGGAGCTGTATCGCAATAAAAAACTGGGAGTGACCTTGGACCAACTCCCCGCAAGAATTAGCCACTCGGTTACCAAAATACCCCTCAAGTTTAGGGTTACTTACCCACCTTTTGCCATTGCATATAAACCGATTTTCCCCAAGCCCCCCCCCCTCCCCTTCCCGTCCTGATCGCTCCTCGCTCACCTCTCGCCCCAGCACGCCCGCATGGAGCCCTAGCCGCCGTCCGCTCCAGAGCGCCTCCCCGCCGGCCCAAAAGTCCTCGGTGCTCGCGTCCCACACCCCACTGCCAGGGAGCCCAAGGTCGCCCCATGCGGCCTCAACACAAGGGTTAGGGCAGCGCACGCCGCCGCCCAGCCCAGCCCCGCCCCGCTCCAGTGACCCCGGCGCTCGCGGTGGGTTAGGGTTTCACCCACCACCGCCGCCCCTATCCTTCACCTCCCGCAGCGCCTCCTCCCCTCTACGTCGTCCTCCATCCAGCGCCGATGATCCACCGCCCCTCCCTGTTTTTTTTTTTTTTTTTGCTTTGGATTGTGTAGATTCATCCCAAATTTCCAGATCTGAGGATCTGAGGCAATAATAATGCTTGAATTTCCATGCTGATTTCTTGCTTTGGATCGTGTAGATTCATCCCAAATTTCCAGATCTGTAACATGCTTGTTCATGCTGAATTCTTTCCTTCAATTCAGATTTGCTACATATTGTTAATCTTTTTTAGGTGAATATGACATCTGAGATGCGTGGATGGTTTAGATACTTCGATATGGTTGGTAGGCTTTGATTTGGTAATTATGGATTGGTAGACTGCCTTTGTAAATTGCTTTTGTTTACAGCAATGTCAAATATGATTATCACTTTGTCCAATTCATTGTATGCTCTGTGGTGCTCTATGCCTTATGGCGTGACAATACTTGTTCATGTGGAATTTTTTCATGTGCCATGACATTAGCTGTAATTCTTTGAGCAATTAGACAATATCAATCATAGTCCTTGATGTGGATTGTGCTACTGCTTGTGATTACTCATAGGTTGTGTAGACTATCAATGAATGCTGCTAATTGCCATTTGAGTAATAATGTTTGATTAATTTTTTCCTTGCCATTTGACAGTCCAGCTTGGGTTCGAGAGCAGCATGCAATAAGAGCTTTGATAAGGAATAGGGTGATCGAGGACTGTAGTTTATTAATTGGCTGGGTTCCTAGTTGGTCCATTGTCAACTATGTGGTATGATCATTCTTGCTTGGATGCTATCCTCCCATGCTATGGTATTTTGCCCTTGGTCTGTTTTAGTTAGCCCCAAAACTATGGCTCAATCAATGAGATGTGCATGGTATGTTTAGAGCTAGGAAGAAAGAAAGTTTGTATCTTTGATAGGTGCAACTTAACTAATGATTTGCCCTTTTTTCAGTGAAAAATTCTAGGTTGAGCCATCAAAAAAGAAAGTCAAGAAGACCAATGTTCCAATGGCTGAGTTGGTTTATGGTGCATTGGGGGCTAAGGAGTTGGAGAAGGCTGTGGAGAAAGAGTTCGAAATGGCTCTTCGGGACAGGGTGATGGAAGAAACAAAGGACAAGACGAATGTTGTGGAGGCTTATGTTTATGACATGCGCAACAAGGTTTGATCATTCCCTTTTTTGCACACCTCCATAGACTCGAGACAGAATCTGATATTATCTGTTATTTATAGCTGTACAACAAGTACAATGATTTTGTGACAGCTGAAGAAAAGGAAGCATTCATCACCAAGCTTCAGGAGATTGAAGATTGGTTGTATGAAGATGGTGAGGACGAGACCAAGGGAGTGTATGTTTAGAGCGAATAATTGAATTTCACATTGGGGGATCAGAGCAATTGTATAGATTCTACCAAAGTTTCAGTACATGTAAAAGCTCAGTTGTTCATATGGATATTCTGTGTGAATTTAATGTTTGAAATATGTTGACAAATTGATGAAATGATCCGTGGTTGTTGCATTTATTTCTATGATATAGAAATTTTGTTGAAAAGGTTTTGTGCAATTCAAATGTTGCTTCAGAGTTTGGGCATTATTCTTAAGACATCTCTACAAAGGATAATGCTTTTGTCATGAACTGATGTATTGGAATAAGGTATCACATTCAAATTGAATCAGTCCCAGGAAATTTATAAAGAAATTTGTGAAATTTGTGTACAAGTAGAAATGAGTGTGATACAAATAGTCTTAGGTGTTAAAAACAGGGTTAGTATGGTCTTTTTGCCTTAAATCCTCACTTTCAGAGTTTTGGGAACCAGTCTCTAACCAAACGCTTCCTTCAGCCAACTCCAGATTCTCAAAAGAGTGGATTCTCTGAAAATCAGGAGTTGGAAGCTAGAAAATTGAGGAGTGGAGCCTTACCAAACAGGCCCTTACA
This sequence comes from Ampelocalamus luodianensis, assembly GCA_036346255.1. Taxonomy (NCBI): domain Eukaryota; kingdom Viridiplantae; phylum Streptophyta; class Magnoliopsida; order Poales; family Poaceae; genus Ampelocalamus; species Ampelocalamus luodianensis. The sequence goes on along the minus strand of CM070636.1, from coordinate 14,336,478 downwards.
TTCTTTGGGGATCAATTCTTTTCCAAAAACAAACAATTGGCTTGTTAGAGCACTTAATGTTCTGCATTCATACGGTTGTACTTCGTGTATGCAAGAATTAAGCAAAGAAAAACGCATTTCCCTGACACTTGAAAGCCCCATAATTGGTCAAAAACTCAAAATTCACCACCACGAGCGCACAAGCAGAACTAAGCATTCCAAAATGGCATATCTTAATCAACCAAAAATCACAACCACGAGCTGCTCACCATCTGTACCGCATGAAGTGGTCATCGGCGGGCGCGGCCTCAGGCACATCGTCGGTGGAGACGGCGCCGTTGGGCAGCCGCAGCAGCACGTACGGCGTGATCTCGCAGCCCACGATCGGGATCTCCGACGGCAGGTGCACCCGCACCACGCTCAGCATCCTCCCCTCCTGCTCCTCCTCCCCTGCTCTGCTCTACCCAGCCCCGGCACCGCCTCCTCCCCCGCCCCGACCTCCCCTCGCTTACAGATGCAAGCCCTAGATCCCCCACCGCCAGGCGGATCGGCCATCACCTGCTGCCGCGCGCCGCCAGCGTTGCGTCCCCCGATCCAACACCCGCGCCCTGCTCCTGTACGAAATCCCCCGCGTCAGGTCAGGATCCCGCCGTCCGAGCTCGCGGGCTGGGGGAAATGGGAGATCCAGGCAGGAGGGGGCTCACCTGGTGATGTTCCGGAGGGCCCTCGAAGCTTCTGGAAGGTTCTGGAGATGCGGGGAGCGGGCGCAGAAGGATGGCTAGGGTTTTGAGCGCAGAAGGACTCTCTCTCTCTCTCTCTATTCGCGTCGCGTTTGGAATTTCGGGGTTCTCGTTGGAATTTCGGGGGGGCTCACTGTGCTGCTGTGGGGGGCGTCGACTCGGGTATTTGTAGATTTGGGAAATTGGTACACAACACCGGGAGGTGGGGCCCTGCTGTTTTCTTGGCTGGATAATTGAGAAGGAATTTTTCGTGCCTGGGTTGGAGTCCCGACTCTCGGGCCGTTTGGTTAAGGATTTAATCCATCGGACACCCTTGGTTAGGGAGTAGTAATTTAATCCAGTCAAAACTTTTTAACTCTTCTAACTTAGGGTCTTAAGTTTCATTAATTTCATTCTCCACCATAGCCATTTTAGTGGGTGTATTTAAGAAGAGAGAGAGAAATGGGTTTCATCTAGATGAAACTCTCAACACTAATACCAACTCCTCTCGAGTCATGAAATTAAATGTCTATGAAATCAGAATGAAACTCTCCATTGAGAGTGGGTATTTCATTCGAGTTTCATTTCATTTCATATGACATGGCAGTCTTGGAAACAACGCCATGAAACTCTCCATTGAGACTGGCCTTAGGACTAAGTTAACCCACCAAATTAGTGGAATAAGTTAACCCAACACAACTGACCCTCCTAATTTCTGTTTTTCTATGGCTAATCCAGCCAGTGGCGGACCCATAATTTTCAAAATGGGTGTTCAAAGTTACAAAAATATTTGTTCAATGTAAAACATAAAGGTGTACGGTAATAAAAACCAAAATACAAATTAGTCGTACTAATGACAACATCTCAAATAATTACCAATCACAATTCAATCTAACACAAACAAAATTATTGATTTGGGCATTTGAGTTTACTCTTTGTTGATTTGAGAATTGGGGATCTGGCAATTCGGATTGAACTCACCTCTGCGCTGTTGGGAATTTGGGTACCATGGCCGCACGCTGGCGCGCTACCTTCTTGTCAAGAGCTGCACGAGGTGCTGAGTCGCTACTGTCGGCTGCAAATGACTCGCAGGGCTACTCGGTCGCCCTCCCCGCTCGGTGCCCCAACGGCAACGGCCGATCGATGACTGGTGCTCGACCATGCTCCTCGGACCTCCGCCCTGCCGCCACGTTTGGCTTTGTCGTGGTCGCGTCACCGCATCAAGAGAGAGAGAGAGGAAGAGATATGAGAGCCTACTATTGTCTGTTGATTGATAGAGTTAGAGAGAGATGAGGGAGAATAACTTTATTGTGGTTGGACCGAATGGTCCAATGCCCAAAGAACAAAGGTCGAATGGTATGTGACCATAGGCTGACCATCACATGTGTGGGGACCCCGGTAATTATCTCCATAAGACCGAGATTAGATGCGGTCTTAGGGACATAATTACGGGTCTCCGGTAAATGAATTCCAATTCAACTCTATCCAAGTGGGAGGCTTAGCCGAATACTGGAGCCTCAACGATCATGCGCACTGCTCCCTTGCGAGCGCTACATGGTTGTCGATTCCCCCTCGATTCGAAGCACTACCCTTGGTGAGTTAAGTGGGAATTCATCAACAACGAGTATGACATATATTGGCTCCCAAGATCAACGATCAATATACTCATACTCTCATCCAACGTGGATTACATCCATACAACGCATACAACAAGAGATAAAAGACATACCGCATAATAGTTAAGGTCTCTGACTTATTACAAACGGCCGACCGCCAAATTTAAAGTAGAGTATCAAGTAGCAATGAATTAAATAGATAAAGCAAAAGACCAGCAGTGGTATGCCCATCACCCATCGCAACCGATCGGGGTTAAATGGCAAAGACACTACTCATTAGTGTCACCCAAGTCAACACTAGCGAGATCATCGTAATCATAACCTTCCTCACTTGAAAGGCCAAGAAACATCCGCCGAGTACAAGTGTACTGCAAGTCTTACACAAATAAAAGTAGTTATGCATAAGGGTCATTCAAAGGATGGCTCATATTGGTTTAGTTTTGTAAAGAGACGCAACAATTAACATCCTACACATACTAGTTTTCAGTGCCCATTTAAAAATCAGATTTGAAGTATAAATAAAACATGTAGTAAAGCATTTCAAGAATAAACAATTGAATCATACAAAGACCAAAGTGGCAACCCACTTTGATATACTAAACACATGAACATCCCGCTCATGACGAATCCCAAGTTTAACCACAATTTTAATTAAAAGTCTAACAATAAGCAACCACAAATTTCAAGCTTGTCGTCCATAACCGTGGACACGGCTATCCGAATAGATTAATACCTCGCAGGGGTGTACTACTTTACCCACACGACTGATTAGCCCGTAAGCCTCCAGAGGCCTCTCAAATAGCACACTTCCTATGGTATGCCTACTGTAAATCAAGATACATCATTTTCAAAGAAGAAAGCCCTATTGAGCTAAGTCCCCTTGTGAGATGGTTCCTTGCCTAGTACAAGCGTCCGATAGCACTTGCTAGGGGCTCACAAGTTATATTGGAAATACCGATGCAATCAAAACAAAAGAATTGGTGTTCCTTGCACACTATAAAGGATTACATCGGCTCCTCAAAGAACATAGGATTTCACGGTCGCTATGCCCTTACACCACCAAGGACTTAACACAATAAAACCCTCCCCTACTTAACCATACGGCTCTCAACCCGCGTGTGGCAGCACGAGTGTTGCTTGAACAGTAGGTACCCAAAGTTCGGTCCTCAATTGTCCAAACAAGTCCTTCCACTTACCCAATGCTCATGCACAAAGCACCATCACTAACCAACACTTGTTTGGACCAAATCTCATTTAAAAATGACAAAATTTTACTCATAAAACAGCTACAAAGATTTGAAGTAAAAACATAAAGTAAGAGTTGTGTGTATCCCAAAACCGCCGGGTTATTCCCGACGATCGAACTACCGTATCTAGACTTGCATGGCTAAGCAATTCTATAACCCATATTTCACACATCCTATCTTAAGCATATAAGAGTTGGCATAATTCAAGATTAACCTCAAGCATAGGACATATCTAAACTACACATCACAAAAATATTGACATAATCAAAATAGCATGCAAGCAATTATCATTGCACTAACTTAACCAAAATGGGTCAAATATGATGCAAAAGAAAGTTCAAATGATGCTTGCCTTGCTGGTATAGTAGCTGCTCGCTCTCATGAGCGTAAGTGTCGATGTCAATATGCTCGGGATCTATATAATTATAACATCAAATAAATACCGAGAAAACAACTCAAAACTAAAATGCTCAAAAATACATGATTTTTCTACAGTAGTTAGATCATGATTTTAAATGGATTTAGGTAAAAGAATTATTCCATTTGGAGTTATGAATTGGAAGTTATGCTATTTTGAATTTCAGGTTTCATTAAACCTTAAATCATGTAATTTAATTATTTGGCCAAAATTTGTAGAACAGTGGTGGGGTAAAGGATTACATAGATAAATAGGTAATATTAATACAAGTTCAGAATAGTTGAGTTTGTCCCATTTGGAGTTTTTATGATTTAGTTATTGATTTTCAAAGTTATCAGCCTTTTATAGTATAAAAATAATGGAGTTAAGGAGTATATTCTCCCAAAATAGTTTCTGTGACAGAGATAAGGTGGAGACCATTTTTAGAATCAATTTTACTGAAAATGAAAATTATCAAAAGTGGTCTCACTGTTTTTGGAGGTTCCAATAATTACTTATGCATTTTTAAAGATTTCAGTCCATTTTCCTATTGTAGAGATAATGATTTTAATGAACAAATTTCCAATTAAAGCCCTCTGCTACAGAGACATGTATGAAACTAATTTTGATAGGTAGTACATTAAGAATGTAAATTTCCAGAAGTGGTTTCAGTCAATTTGAAGTTGAAATGATTTAGTTATGCATTTTAGAAGTTATACATATTTTTCAGTGTGTAAGAAAAGGGTTTTTCGGATTTTACAAACATTAGCTACTTTTCTCACCGAGTGCAGCGCTAGCCGCGGTCACTGACCAGCGGGTCCGCTCGTCCGCGGCCCACTGCGAGGCGCGCGCACGTGTGCATCCTAGGGCGACGGTTGCGAGCCGTTGGATCAAGATCCAACGGTCCATATTCGAGATGCAATAGGACGGTCCGAATGTCTCACAAATCCAGGCCGTTCCTTTCGCATCTGACGGTCCAGATTAACTCCAGTGCATTTAGCTCCAGAGCACGTGTTTAGAGACTTGGGTCCACACGTCAGTGGGCTTAACCAAACGCTTCCGACATCAATTAAATGCTAATGATTACAGTTAACGCTAATGATGTGCTACAAGAATGCGGCCGCGCACGACAACGGATTCGCCCTCGCGCTTTCACCGACGGCTTGTCGGCGATTCGCCACGTGGCGTGAACCAAGAGTATGCTTAGGTGCACAATAGTGCTGCGCTCCCAATGGAAGTGGTCTCGACGGCTAAGCGCTGCACTACTGACGACTGGCCAGCCGGAGTTGAGCGCGCGACAATACGGCAAAGGAGTTACGTCGATCCGAAACGTTCGAGTAAAAGGACACATGCTTATGCTCCTAGGGGCATGAGGAAGCTACCGAGCTAGGAGAATGCTCTGAGAAGGCCGGAGTTGACCGGAAAAACCGCCGCTACCGGAGAAGAAGGTAGCGGCGCACGGCCACGTGGAGGAGTCTCCTAAGCAAAAAGGAAGACAAGGGATGGTCGGATAGCTAAGATATGCCATAGAGATGGTGTCATGTCAAGCAATTAGGGAATGCCTTACCGGAGCAAGGTAGGAGACGAAGAGTTCTACTCAGTCCGAAAAGGTCCAAACTTTGAATACACGCACACCTGTCGTGCATTACCAAAATGAAGTTAGGGGAAAAGATCAGTGGCCTAAGGCACGCGATATGACGCGCTCGGTTGGGGATAATACCTTCTGGAAGTGAGAAATGGCACGAGGATGTCTTCGAGAGCGCGCTCTGGAACAACCGAGGGCACGAAGGTGAACCCGAGGCTACAAGCAAGAACAAGAGTTGAGCTTAGCAAAAATGGAGAGGGGGTCGAACATGGAGTCGAGGGATACCATGTGGTGGAAACTTACCAGAGCGTGGAGCTTGCACTAGCTTCCCCTTCCTCAGCCACCGAGAGGAAGAGTGAGTGCAATCTAGGGTTCTGAGGGGTCTTATGCATAGGGAGATAACGGAGCAGAGGCGGTGTTAGGCGAGGAACACACCGGAGTGGTGGATGGAGGCGGTGGATTCACAGAGTAAGAATCTCCCCAACGGCCGCCGCAGAGAAGCCCAGCCGCGTGGAGCACAGCTCCTGCGCGAGGTTGAAGAGAGGTCTAACAAGGCGGGCCCACCATGTCAGCGACTTAGAAGTGACGAAGTGCGGTGTGACTCGGCCTTTGATTAAAAACGGACGGCCAGATCTAAAGGGGACGCTAGTTGATTTAGCCGAGTCCGCCGCCTGGGTCGGACTTGAGTCCGAGTCGTGGTCCTGCTCGCCTGGTTGAACAAGACTAGGTTTGGTGATTGAATTTCTTTTGATTCTAGTTTGTGGTGCTTTATAAATAGAAATAAATTTCATAAAATCATGAATTAATTTGTGGGGTTCCTGGAGGATATAGTTCCATAAAAATTATAAACCCTATTGTTCATAATATAGTTTGTGATTTTTAAATTCAAACATGTTGTATGTCTATAAATGTTGTTTGAATTTTAATGAGGTTCAAACTAGTCCCAAAAAATTTGGAAAAATTATATTAATTCATGATAATTAGTGTAGTATTTAAATAAATTGATTTCAGATTATGATCACAACTTTTTATCACTTATTTGAATTAAAAAAAAATGAATTTTGGTGTGTATGTTTACCTCAAATTAGATTTTCCAAGTACAATATATTATGAAATGATTTGAATTTGATAATGCAGGTTAGTGAAATACATATTAATCCAATTTAATTAGTTGGGGATGTGACAACATGTGCCAATTTGAGGTTGTGAGAAGCCGAATGGAGATATGGTTTGATGGGCTGAGAGGGAGTTGTAGTCTAATTGGCACAATTAAAAGTATATTTTATTATATATGTAATACATATACTATACAATACAATTTTTGCAAAAAATAATTGGTATTCAGCTGAACACCCTTGACCTTAACCCACCTAATCAAGCTTAATCGTAATTTAAATTAACAAGGTTGGTTGCCAAACACAAAATTTAGTTTAAGCTAACTTATCTAGGTTAAGATTAGTTAACTTGGTTATCTTAACCCGAACCAAATGGAGCCTCGAGGGCTACCCCTATGTAAATCTTGCTAGAAAATTAACATGGCCTTAATTTAATTTTTAAGTACGCAATAAAAGGAACATAGAGATTACTACATCTACAAACAATTTACTAGCATATGACAAGATTAATGCTAGTACTACAAAGAACATCATCAGATCAAAAGGTCCTACACATGCTAGACAATGCAACATGAAATATAACCACAGATTGATCATAGCATGCATATTCCAAATATTAGGGTTTGAGTGCTCACAACGAGATGGAAGGAGAAACCGGGTTGATGAAGAGGTAGCGAAGATGAAGCAGCGAGCATTCGCATGGATGAGCGACCTAGAAGCCAGATAGTTGGTACTCGTGCAAGTCTTCAAATCACTAGTGTAGGCTCGGAGACACTACTCTCCCTCTATCCGCTGCACGGTGGACAAGGGATGGTAGGACTTGGGAGGCAGCAAGCGCAGTGGGAGACGCAAGAGGAGTTGATGTGTGTCTTCCTCATGTACAGGGATCTCTCTAATATAGAGGCGAGAGGGCGTATCAATCACGTTTCAAAAAAAAAGAGGGCACAACAACCTCCCACGAACTTGGTTCGAACTGTCGTTATTTCCAGGAACCGCCCGGGATCTCTCAACGTGCGCCAACAGTCTAACCACACGAGAACATGTGTCTTCCAGTCCGCGGCGCGATGTGACAGTCTAGGGGTTGATGACGTGGCACCAATGCACGCATGTCAAAAAGAAATGTACGCATACTATGCCACATAGCGGTCACAAGTCATAAGTCAACACGCGAATAAACATGAAAAACGCGTGTGCGCGTGTGTCCATAGCCCAAGTGATACGGGGTGTCCGATCTACACGATGTAGGATTAAGGATAACTTTAGATCCGTGCAACCCGGTGCCAACCACCGTCAAACCAGTAACCTGCGACAAAAGAATTCATCCAACAACACGCTCGTGATTCTGTCTACTCGACCATATAAAAGTAGACGTGACGATGGTCCTGCAAAACCCAAGGATTAACAAGAACAACGGCGGCGAGAAACTCCTAGTTCCCTCAAAGGTGCACTTGGCTAACATAGGAAACAAAAGTATAATTCTCAAAGTATTTAATTGTGGTCTCCCCACCTTCTACAACTCTCCTAGATGTATTTGGTGCGGACTCAATGAAAAAGGAAACTAAATTACAAGACCGACTCAAACTAATAATCGGGTAGAGAATAGACATGTGGGTCCATGCTTTCCTTATTTAGAATTCCTTTCTTTATCAAGTCCACTTGCAATAGTTGATGATGTACTGGTGAGCAACATTAGTCGACCATGCACTGGTTCACAACACACTGGTTGATGACGTATTGGCAACACACTGGTCGATGATGCATCGATCGGTGATAGTGAACTGGTCGGGGTGATGTCGAACTGGTCGGGATGGTGCCGAACTGGTCAGGGATGTTGACGAACTGGCCGATGATGTTGCTGAACTAGTCGGTGAGGTTGTTGAACTGGTCTGTTCTTCATGCGCCAATAGTATATGCACTGATCCCCATGTACCCGATTGCATCCCTTTTGGGTGTCACCCTTGATCATATACTTCTTCCTCTTTAGTAAATTTGAGTACAAGTAAAACACTAGCATTAGGTAGCAACCAATTCTCACAAGAATTAAAAGAATACTCGGCTAGGAGAATACTCAGTTAGGAGAAGATTCACATGTTGATTAAGTAACTTAGCTCTAGCCCAAGTAATGGGTCCAATTGGTGCTTCCTCCTTGCTCGGTATTAGAAGTAGGAGTAGTAGAACTAAGGATATCCTCATCATCCTCCCCCTATTGAAAAGGAGTCATCCTCGACACTGTTTATTCCAGTCCAATGAACGATGACAAATCAACAACATTGAACGTAGTGCTCACCGCATAATCATCACTCCGAAGCTATCTTATATGTACTATCATTGATCTTCGCTAGAACTTTGAATGGACCATCTCCATGAGACATCAACTTGGACTTCTGAGTGATATTCATCTAGACGGGCAGAAGGTGACCACATAGTCCTGCATGTAGCTACGCGCCGTCACGGCGGCTGCGTCGTACGTGTAGCTGTAGTAGGCCAGGCACGCATCGCGGAACAGCCGCGAGTACACGCGTCCGGCGTGCCGTAAACGCCGTGGTAGCAGAAGGCTTCCAGACTGAACGCTAGGCACGCGCTTTTGCACGCCACCACCGTCGGCGCCTTTGCGCCGTCGGCTGCTGCGGCCGTCACCTGCAGCTCCGACGGGCACACCGCATTCACGTTCTTAGCGCATCCAGCGATGGCGCACCTACTGCGGTTCAATGGCATATCTTCAAACATGACCACTCTTCAGTGGCATATTTCAAAAAAAAACTCTTCAGTGGCATATTTTAAAACGTGCACTTTGCGATGGCATATATCTAATTTTTCTTATATATACTTGCAAGATGCAATGGAGAAGTGAGTAGTCTCTAGCTAGGAGCAACTAGTGTTTATCTAAATTGCATTGCAATGGAAGCAAGCGTGCAGGAGGCAGCCCTGGGGCAAAAAAGTTCAGGTAGGTAGGTACATTACAAAAGTTAATTTGTAGAAATCCTAGTGTGTTTATCACCATTAGGCTAGCTTCAACTATTTTTTCTGAGAGGAATTAGGCTTCAAATTAAGCTGGCGCAGTGAGGTTGCTGGGCCCTCCAAGCTGGCCCAACCAGTTTAAGAACTTCAGTTGCAACCTGGCAAGGTTGCGCTATATTGAGGAGCTCAAGGCTAAAGCGGCCCATAACTCTCGATAAAGAGCCCATACAATTCCATTCTCACATCCAAAGTATAATCCAAGAAGTTCTATAGAGTCGCTGGAGCTAATCCATCAGTTTTTTTGAGGAAGGGAGAGAGAACGCGTGACAATTAGCTATTGCAGGTATCCCTATTGCAGGTATCTCCCTATTTGCAACCCACATTCTCTGTTTTGTTTGGTTCCAAATTCCAATGGTTGCCAATAACGCCTTACCAAAATTTGGTGGTATTGACCGAATTTAGCACACATTTGATTTGCTATCAAACTTTAGCAAGATTCTCTTCTCCCTTAGCTCTGTAGTTCATTTTCTTACCAAATTTTGGCAAGGCTTGGTAGCACAAATTTGTCTCCAAACCAAACGGCGCCTATTATTCCCTGAAAATCCATACAGGTTACTCGTCTAACCTGAAATTATTGGGAGTTGAACTCCACTTATTAGCTAGAGAGACAAGTAGCACACATATTCTCCTACGTAAACACTTGGCCCACGCTTATATTCTTCTGTACTGTTGTAGAAGGTGTTGCCCTGCGATTGATCCTCTAAAAGAAAGCACAGATAAGCCAGTATCTGAGGTATGCTCCCCCTCCAACATTCCTCTAACACAATTATAAACCGATCCTAGATATATAGACCCATGCATCCATCACATTCACATGCTTCGACGTAGCACCAGAAACAGAAACAACTGCAGGAATTCCAAACCCCCAATTAATACATTCAGTCAGATAACTTCTCTTCTTCCTTTTCTGAAAGAAAGATAAGTAGCAGTAGCTGTGTTCTTCACTTAGGTTGCGTTTGGATGATGGGATGTGGTTGAATGGTATGGATGAGATCATTCTAGATGGGATCGTTCAAGCAATCTGTTTGATTGGTTGTATGAGATGGTACGAGATTGTGTTTGGTTGGATGTATGAGATGATACATGAATTGAGTTTAGAAATTGATTTGAATTTAAATTCAAGTTTGGAAATAGTTTTACACGCAATTAACTTGAGTTTAGTACTCATAAACTAATCATTATTTACTTGCTAGCATTTAGGGGGCCACAGAGAGAAGGACAGAGAGATGGGAAAGTGAACGACGTGGTTCGGAGGAATTCATCAAATGGAATGACACAACATCAATAGAGAATATTCCCCGAATGTGAACCAGGATGGTTTGGTACCATTCAACCAACCAAATGGGTGAATGACCTCATTTCTCGTATCAACCATCTTGTTCAGCCTGCTACATCCAACCAAACGCACCCTTAAGTAACCGGAGCATACAAGACTTTCCATGAACAACGTTCCTGGGGAACAAGAAAGCACCAGCAGGCAGTAGCATACTTAATCCTATTTCGGCTGCCATTTTGGTTTGCTAATTGGAATAGAACGCTTCGGTATTGGAGCATTCCGGTGCACCATTTTGGACTTTATTTTTTAAGTTTATTCATGTTAATATAGTTATATAAAGGACCGTCGAGACCCATATTTACACATCCGATACTCTCTGTGTATTTTGAGCTAGTCCCAGATCAGTAGCTAGCTCACACATGAAACATCGATGAAATACCATTCATTTATCAATTTTAACTAAAAATATATCAAAATAACAAATAGTAGTAATAAATGGAACTTATGGTCAACGTTTAATTAACTTGCCACACAAGGCTAAAGAAACAAATAAACTCTTGTAGCGAAATGGGAAAAACTTAGAAAGGCCAATCGACATACCCTCAAGCAATCGAGTGGAGAACGCATCTTATTTCGCAAAACCTTCAAAGAACTCTTTGTAAAACTCTTAAGCAGGTTGATATTCTTCAACTCAGTAGCAAAGTTTAAAGCCGTAAGTACATAAAGTACTCAATAAGTCGTAAGAAACAGTATGCAATTAATATTCATGCAAGAATTAAACAAAAGATTAGCTATATGGTTCTATTGTAGAAAGTAGTATTAACAATAAATACAGCAAGCATATCGATTGAAATGCATAATTGAAAAGAATAGTAAGTAAATAAACAATTGCTTTGAAATAACAAGTGAACTTCCCGTTCACTTCCTAACCAAACTACCAAGTGAGCATTCCATCCACCAAGTGAGCATCACATTCACCAAGTGAATCTCTCATTCACCTTCCGACACATTTTTATGAAGAAACTCTACCTCTCGTGTGAAATCTCAGAGCATGTACATAGCCGCAGATATGGCTGTTTAAATAGTTTTAACTTTACCGAGGTTATACAGCTTTACCCACAAGAGATAAATCAACTTATAATATCTGTTCACACACTTTCGTAGTTGCATGACTAAGTGATTATCAGAAGGCCTTTACAAAGCTCATTCCCAACACAGTTCTGTCCGTTAAGGTTTCAACACTGAATGTCATCACGACCAAACAGGGCCCCCTCTTGCGTCATTGTGAGAATCCATCCCGGAACTCACGCTTCCAAAAAATAGAACCGAAATTAAGACATTGCTAATTAGTTAGCCAGATCCATTCCTTACTAGACATGTGGTTGTATGATATGGCCCAGTTCAATGGTGCACAAGATTATGTCATTTACAAGTTACTCAGGTGAGACTACCTCATCCAAAATAATGTGCCTCACGCACCCCTTTATTGCACGATCACTCGCCTAAGTAAAAATCATTTTGTTCACCTAAACCAATGGCAATCTCTGCCATGGCACAAAATTTTATAATAGCGGCATCGCACCACAATCGACATAATAGTGACATCACACCACAGTTGCACAACAATGGCATCACATCATAATTCCATATATCATTAAGTCAAATTCAATATTATTGAACGTGTGATCAGGAGCCCATCGTAACTAAGTATGACTAAGCATCTCTACGATACTCATGTTGGTGAAACAAATATGTCCAACTAATAATAACCATTCTATGGTGCCAGATAATTTATGGTATTAAAATAATCAATGGAGGCGTAGTGATAAATAGGTGATTAACTATTCCCAAAAGCAATTGATATAAAGATAGCATGCGATTTGTTACAAAACAATATAATTTTAAAATCATAGGTTCAATATGATCAAAGGACTACGACTTGTCTTGGCTTTGCTCAGTTATCGCACTTGGATCTTCAAAGCCTGCTTCTGCCCATGCTCCTTGAAACAGATCGTCTAACGAGAGAGAAAACAACAGGTGAAGCACAAATAAATCTAAAAGAAAATAAAATAAAGTCCAAGAATAGCAAAACCAACTCTAAATGAAAGATCTCGATGTTAGATGAATTTAGGAATTTGAACAAACTGAATCGGAGTTCGGACGAAGGAGAACGGACTCTCGGAAGATTTGCCGGAAAGGAAAAAGAGAGAGAAAATACTATGTTAGAATTTAGAATTTTCTTTCAAAAGAAAATTCCAGATGGTACATCAGCATGACATCAGCAAGGATTTTAATTTTGGCTGGAATTAAATTTCTAAAGGAAAGGAAATTTAATACTGACGTGGGACCGGGCTGTAAGAGAGAGAGAAAGAAAGAGAAGCTGACAAGTGGGACCCACATGGAAGAGAGAGAGAGATCGAGGAACAATGAGGGAGAAAGCAGAGGAGGCTTGCGGGCAGAGCTGGCACACGACGGCGGTGATGAACGATGATGAGGTAGTGGCGGCCAAGGGGCAAAACGGAACCCCGAGGTGGAAGGATGCTACTAGAGGTGGCGGCGCGGCGAGAACAGCGAAAGGGCAGCTCGGCCATGCGGCGGAGCCCTGGGGAAACATAGGTGAGCACAAGCTTAGCGGTGGCGCAAGGAACCTAATGGGCGGCTTGGGATGACTAGAGGAGGATGGAGGCGGCGACGCAATGGAGATGGCCGGCGACGAAGGAGGACGGTGGCGGCACAACACGGCGACGGAGAGGGGGCGAGGAGGGAGGGGATCGAAAGAGGTAGACGGAGAACACGACATGATGCACACGGGAAGAAAGGGCGGCTCACCGGTGAGAAGATCGAGGGTAGCAGCGGCGAGGTCAGATTTGGGGAAGAAGAGGCGATGGTGAAGCGGCGGTCCTCTGGGGATGGCGATAGGTGCACGATGTAGAACGCGTTGAGACGAATCTGGATGTGGTGACGGTGCAGCCGGAGGACGGTGGACGGCGAATGATGATGGAATGCGGTGGGAAAGAGCTTGCAGCGATAGTGGCTTCTTCAATGGGTTTCGGCGAGATGAAAGCGACAACGGGCACGGTGGTTTAGGGCTTCGGAAGAGGACGTTGTAGTGGAGATTTTGACGTGGAAGGGCGGGCTTAAAGGCCAGGGAAGGAAGAATTTGGGTTCGGTACAGCGGTGGTTTCCATGTCCAACTTGGACACACATAAGGAGACGGGGGCGAGATGAAGAAGGAAGGAGGAAGGAGAGGCTGACAGGCGGGCCCGCTCGGGAGAAAAAGAAGGAGGGAGAAGGAGGATGGTGGGCTAGCACAGGAAAAAGGAGTGGCCCAGGCTAGGAAAGAAAAAGGAAAGGACGAAGGAAAAAGAAGAAAAGGCTGACAGAAAAGATTTCAGCCCAAAAAGATACAATCTAGAAGAAGAGTTTTTCGAATTTAGAAAAAAAAGATTCAAACAAACCGAGCACAAGGAAATAGCAAATAAATTACAAAAATTCATAGAAAATTTCAGAAAATACTTTGGAACTCAAGGAACTCAAATAAAATAGCTTTTAATTTAATTTAAGTTTTAATTAATCACGTTAAATTGTTTTGTTTTCCATAAATTCAAATTAAGCTTGAACTTAGACAAGAAAATTCAAACAATTATTTTATTTTTAAATGCTCCAAATAAACTCCAAAACTTGAGATGTTACAAATCTACCCCTAACAGGAATCTCATCTCCGAGATTCGGGCTGACTAAAGAATAAGTTCAAAACTCAACCTTGCCCACTCTTCCAAACATATTTCTCTTCTGAGTGAAACAAAACTGCAACTGATGCGAAACTAACTAGAGACTTACCCAGAACAACATTCTAAATGGATTGAACTTCTTTTGTAGTGACATGATTCAGTCGTCCTCTTGCTGAAGTTGACGGAGTCTTAGCGGCTTGACTTGGAGTATGAGGCATTCCTCTTCCTCCTTATGGCAAAGAAGTTTCGGATGGTGTAGCTCCCAAGTTGAAAAGAATTGGCGTCGGTCCTGGCTTCTACGGACAACTGCTGGCACAGTGACATATTTCATGGCACCTAAAACAAACAGCTCCTACAGTTGGATTGTTGGTCTTCTGAGGTTGATGAGTGTTACTGTTGTTGACACTATGAACTCCTGACTTTACTGAATGAGAACTGGTGCGGGGGTTCTGAATACCACAAATGAATTATTGGAACGAACAGGTTGTTGTGCATTAGTTCTGGCTCTTTATAGATAATTCTGATGAACTCCATACTGTATCATCTTCCTTTTGCAAGATTCTTCCAACTCACAACAATAATCTTCTATAAGTACGGCCTTATCAATCATATGCTGAAAATCCACATAATCTTTTTCAACAGCTTGCACTTTTAGAAAGAGATTAAGTCCACACTTTAATCACTTCTGATGTGCATCGTCTACAGCAATATCTTCTAAAGCATAGCTAGCAAGTTAAGCGAACTTGTTGAGATGTTCACTCAATGACATGTTTCCTTGCTGTAGATCACAAAATTCATTCTTCTTCATTTTTACTATACCATCTAGAACATGTGCTTGACGAAAAGCCACTGAAAACTCTTCCCAAGTAATAGCTTGTGAATTCTCATGAGCTATTGTATAGTTCTCCCACCATTCTGCGGCTATACCTTCCAACTGATGTGAGGCATAAAGAACTTTTTCACGATCATTGCATTAGGTAATGGCGAGCTTTTTCCCAATAGATAGAAGCCAATATTCTATTTCTAAAGGTTTTGACGAATGAGAAAACGTAGGCAGACGAGTCCTCATGTACTATGATAACTTGGAATGTTGATGAACTGGTGGTGGAACAGCTGCTGCTTGATTATTCTGATTCAACAAATTGATTAAGGTAGAGTTATCATACTGTTCATGTTCTGCATCATTGCATTCTTAAGTTGAGTCTGAGCTGCTAGAAATTGTCCAATGTTTGGATCAGCGGCTCTAGTTACTGGTGATTGTCCACTAGCATTGACATTAGCATCCTCCGACTGAGGATGACTAGATGTGTTGTGAGTGTCAACCATATGCGATGATGCTCCATATGTTTAATAGGTAAGATAAAAAAAGCACAACAAATGAGATAGAAAAGCACAAATAGACGAGAAAGAACAAGAGAGACAAGATAGAGATAACTTAATTAAAGAAAATAGATTATACCCAAGGACAAAGGACAAAGGAAACATAGCTGAAACGCTATGAAAGATAAATAAACTTTTTAAATTAAAGTCTTAGTGTGAGTGCAACATAATGCTTGACAGTAAAACTACAGCTCCCACTTACCACAACCCAAATAAGACCTACTACAATAATGATCTAACAACGCTACTTAAGACTCTAATCTAACGGCTCCCACTCTGGACTAGACAATGGAGACTCTACAAACTCTTGCTCTGAATCGCTGTAGAACACCCATGAATTACGAACTACTGGTGGATACTCCGGACGAACAATTGAACAAAGCCACAAAGATACTCCTGATGATTGTCGATGATTCGACGCCTTTCTTCTAGACTGGGTGGAGTAGGTGATGGCAATGGAACTGGCGACGGAACTAAAAACTCTCCCAACTCTTCTTCTAGTTTGGGAACAACTGATATAGACGCTACTTGCATCACATACTTTTGAATTAACTTGGACAAATTGATCTTGTGCAACTTCAAAATCCTTCAAACAGCTTTGTGGGCAACTCTGATCACTAACAAGTCTTCAAGTTCATTGTGACACTTCATGATATGATGACGGATTTGACTTCCAATAATCACGATGAAATACACACTCGTCTTGAATCCAATTCTGTGCCCCTTTACTTTCTCTTCCTTAGTGAAATAAGTTGCACCCCTGCTTGCTCTCAAGCTCCGCAACAAACACTGAAGAACTCTAGGCCAATCTCCCTTTAATCATGAAACACTTGAGCCATCTAAAGAAATTAACAAGGCAAGATGATCAAATTAAGATTACAAAGTGAAATTCAATAATGACAAGAGACAAGATCTTGAGAACAAGATGAGAAAAGAATAGAATATGATAAGAATAGAATAGACTAAGGTGAGAAAGGAATAGAATAGATGAGAAAAGAAAAACTACACAAGTCAAATTAAGTTGGTTTGATTTAGAAAATAAGTTTTAAAGCTTTTGGCTAAAACGACTATGCTAACTAAGGTTGCATTCTACAGTCGATATGGCTATAATATCACCTCTGTCGGCACCGGGATTTACACATATGAAACTATCTGTGTATATTGAACTATTCCCAAATCAATAGCTAGCTCACACATAAACATCGATGAAATACCATCTATTTATCTATTTTATCTAAAAAGATATCAAAATAACAAATAATAGTAATAACTAGACCTTATGGTCAATGTTTACTTAACTTACCACGTAGGGCTAAAGAAACAAATAAACTCTTACAGCGGAACGGAAAACTTAGAAAGGCCGATCGACATACCCACAAGCAATCGAGTGGAGAACGCATCCTATTTCGTAAAACCTTCAAAGAACTCATCTTCGTAAAATTCTTGAGAAGCTTGATATTCTTTAACTGAGTAGCAAAGTTTAAAGCTGTGAGTACATA
This sequence comes from Ampelocalamus luodianensis, assembly GCA_036346255.1. Lineage (NCBI taxonomy): Eukaryota > Viridiplantae > Streptophyta > Magnoliopsida > Poales > Poaceae > Ampelocalamus > Ampelocalamus luodianensis. Next base: position 14,318,916 of record CM070636.1, on the reverse strand, counting down.
AATTACTCAACAAGTCGTAGGGAACAATATGCAATTAATATTCATGCAAGGTTGAACAAAGGATTAGCTGTATGGTTCTATTACAAAGCAGTATTGACAATAAACACAGTAGATAGATTAAAATACGTAATTGAAAAGAATAGTAAGTAAATAAACAATAGTTTTGAAATAACAAGTGAACTTCTTGTTTATTTTCCTACCAAATCACCAAGTGAACATTCCATCCACCAAGTGAATATCACATTCACTAAGTGAATCTCCTATTCACCTTCCGACATATTTTTATGAAGAAACTCTACCTCTCACGTGAATATCCCGAGCATGTACATAACCACGGACATGATTGTTTAAACAGTTTTAACTCTACAGAGGTTATACAACTTTAACTACAAGAGATAAATCAACTTATAATGTCCATTCACACACTTTCATAGCTGCGCGACTAAGTGATTATCATAAGATCTTTACAAAGCTTCTTCTTAACCTAGTTCTGTCCGCTAAGGTTTCAACACTAAATGTCATCACGACTAGACAAGGCCCTCGTCTTGCGCCATTATGAGTATCTATTCCGAAACTCATGCTTCCAAAAACAGAATCAAAATTAAGATATTGCTAATTAGTTAGCTAGGTCCATCCCATATTAGACATGTGGTTGTACGATATAACCAAGTTAAATGGTGTACAAGATTATGTCCTTGGCAAGTTACTCAAGCGAGACTACCTGTAACATCGCAAAGTTCTGTTACCAAAATAAAAATTAATAAAGTTATTCTTTTATTGGATTTTTCTCAGTTTCAATAGTGTTTTCTTGGTTTTCTTAAATTTATAAGATTTTAAAAGTCAGAAATAAAATTTATTGAGTTTTATGAGATTTAAAGTGAAAAATAAAATTTTAAGTAATTTCTGGAATTTTAAAAGCTTTTTACCATTTATTTTTTTAAAAATAATTACTGTTCAAACATAAAAAGCAAATTTAAGTTGGAATTATTTTTATTAAGTAAAAAATAATTCAAGAATTTTTTCTGAATTTTTCTAGAATTTGTTAACGCTATTTGCTATTTTATAAAAATCTATTTGATTTATTGATTTTCTTTTAAATCCGAAAATCAAGAAAATTGTTCGACCGTCCGAACCTTATGAACAGTAACTTGCATAGTACATGATGAACAGTGAAAGTGGATGTTCGGACCGTCCGAAGAATTTCTTTTTATTTTTTTCTTCGCTTAAAATCTATTTAACTTCAAAAATTCATACCTAATTCATTTCAACTCCAAATCAAGTGAAACCAGTTTTGATATTTTTCATTTTAAATAAAATTTATTTTAAAATAGATTTCAAACTTGTCTCTAGTTTATAAAATATAGTTTTTGGAAATTGATCCTTAAACCGAATTATTTTCACACTAGAAAATACTTATAACTTGGAAAATTCATAGAAAATGTTTCTGAACTCCAAATGAGTTGAACCAAATTATTTTGGTCTTATAATTTTATTCTCTATTTTATCCTTAAAATATCTCGACCGAACTCCCCAAGCGATCTCGGGTGAATATTCCCGTTCGTTGGATGAGTTCATCCTAGATAGGTTGTTCCTATTCACCTATCTAAAATCTGAGCCTCAATTCAAATCCTTGTTCTAAAAATATTTGATTTATTTCAAAAATAATTAAAATAAAAATCAGATTTCCCGTTAGTCACCCATCATTTTCCTAGTGACTTGCTCACTTAACATACAAAGCTCCAATGCATGCACTGCCATCCCTTCCTTCTTTCTTTCAATCAACATTTACTCCTCCTCTATTCTTTTATTCCTTCCTTTCTTTCTCTTTCTTTTCCAACCATTTTCTTCTCCAGAGAGCATGTGCAACACAGCTGACGCCATTAGAGTTGCATGAAGCTTTTGAAAACCCGTGATTCCCTCCACCAGTCTTCACGAAATTGATGGCATTCAAACCCCCGGTCATCACCTTCTCCATTACCGGCCATTAAACCTTTCCTTAATCACCTAATTTCGCAAATCACGCAGTTGACCGACCGTTAACCACGCACACGGTTCTCCCTCCTCGGTTCCTCTTCGGCCCTATAAATAGCAGCACCGGGTGCCCCTCCTCATCCTCATTCCACCCCTGAAATCTCTCCTCCTCCCTCCCTTCCTCCACGATGCAGTTAAGATTTTTCTACCGCCGGCCAAAAGCCATCCTTCCACCTCTAGTGCCGCCTCCAGTGGGTCTCCGCCACCTTCGTCAACTTCTCTGGCATCGCAACGTCGTACTCTACACGGTGCACCCTCCCTCTTTGCCGGAGAATCGTCATAGCATCGCCGCCATCGTGAGACCGTGCGCTCGCCGCCGCCGCCACCGACCACCGTCCGCCATGCCGCCACCTCCTACGGCATCGTCGCGGGGTAAGCAACCCATTTTCGTTGTTCGCCGGCCACCTCTCCCTTTTCCTTCTCTGGGCGCCACCATTTCTTTTCTTGCTTGTCGCTCTACCGAGGAAGAAGACAAAGTCATCAGAGCCAAAATTATCTAGTCGATGCTTTGTAGTTTGTACATACACATTTTATTCCTTCCAAAAATCTGTTCTCTCTCATACAAGCTCCAAATCTGTTGATTCTTCCTCCTAAATTCATCTACTATTTTCAGTATTTATTTCATAATTTTTAGATTTTATTTATTTTTTGTCATTTATTTGATCCATTAATCATCCCTCCTCCGTTCTCTCTCCTCGGTCACTCATTTCCCGAGCCGACCATGTCACGGCGTGCCCCTCGGCTTTCTCTTCATATCCTTGAATTCGCCTCTATCTCGCTCAAGCAAAGTTTTGGCGCCGCCAACCACCTTCTATCGCCATTTTCGGTGCCGCTTTGATCCCCGACAACATCGTCCACACCGTTGGCTTCGCCTCGCAACGTTCTACGCGGTGCTCCCTTCCTTTTCTCTAAAACACCCCGGCTCACCGGTGCTACTATTCCTCCGACACTATTTTGCGCGCCGCCGCCACACCAGACCTTCGCCAGCGACGCGACCACCACCAGTGGGTCCGTCTTACTCCCGGGATTCCATTTTTGTGGTTCACTGGCCGCCTATCCTTTCCTCTCGTCTAGTGTTACCATTTCTCCATGCACTGTGTTTGCTTGTGTCTACGTTGCATGGTAAGGAACACTGCCATGCAAACTAGTCCATGCATGCACATGCATCTCATTTTTGAGAATTTATTTTTTACAATTTCGTTCTCCCTCATACGAACTTCGATTCCGTTGATTCAACTTCCTAAATTCATATAAAGTCAATACCTTCCTCCCAGTATTTATTATATATTTTTTAAGATTTTATTTGGATTTTATTTGAATGTTATTTGAATTCGGATCGTTTACGCGTATAGATTTCGACGACTTCGGACAACCGGATTTCGACGCCGTTTAAGAACAACGAGTGATCAAGCAAGGCAAGTTATACCCTTGATCATATTGATCCCATTATTTCAAATTATTTATATTCTGTTTTAAATTATTACTGCATGCATATGTTTATACAATTATTTTAATTCTCTGTTTTAATTGCCTAGCTATTCCAATTTTTCTTGTCTGGCCAATTTGAATGTTTAACGTGAATACCTTGTCATCATTACAAAATAATACTAAAATTAATCATATGCTTAGCCAATGCTTAGATCAAATCTTATGTTTGGGAAGTTTTTAGTCAAATTTTTCAAATTTAATTTAAATTGGATCTATGGTATTGTTTTACCATAGAAGAGTTATAAAATGCTTTTACTTCGAAAATAAAATGAAAATGGGTTTGGACTTGGGCATAATGGATGTTTGGTGGGTGCATGTTCATGCACGGGCTCAATCGGGTATGGTTGAGGCCCATGAGTTTTGTTGAAAAGTTGCCCAAGTCAGTTAAGGACCGATCTTCGAGTGTATGATGCTAAGCCATACCGTACCACCACTTGTCCTCAGTATGGGGAGTAGGACATGGCTAATTAATTTGCAATGTTCCACCGTGCTCGTTCCCTACAGATGCAATGGGTAGTCATGTTACGACTTATGTTAGTCCCACCTAGAGCAAGAGGGGGCCCAACCCGAGGTCTTTATTCCAAAGGGGGCGAAACCTTAGCGAGGTAACTACGGTGGAATGGCGACAAAGGCCTTGACACATGCTCTAGACCGCTACCTAAGGTAGTGAGCGGTGGTATCGACGGATGCCAAACAAACTAGAGAAGTCGTGTCTTGTGAGTAAAGTTGTACAACCTCTGCAGAGTGTCAAACTATTCGAATAGCCGTGTTCACGGTCATGGACATGCTAGCAGAACTGCTCAAAGTTAGACTTTGATTTTTGCTTGAAAAAGACCTCTTCAAACTGGTTTATCCAAATGGAATTGGGCAGGAAGCCAAGTGATAGGAGGGTATCCTTCACTATTCATGTGTGAATGTTATCTGACTATAAAACTGAGAATTTATAAAATGATTTGTAGTTATAGAATAACTGCTTTGAAACTTAGTACAAGTATTTAAAGAAAATGTTGCTTTATGCAAATCAACCAATGAGCCATCCTTTGTTACATCCATATATGTATGTCATTCTGTTATTTGATGGTGTAACTTGCGAGCACGGAAGTTGTGCTCATCCTTGCTTATTCAAACAAATTTCAGAGGAGAAGGACTTGCTACCAAGATGGATCTCGACGACTAGGTCACTTCCCACCGATTGCACGTGGCGCATTGTCGACTCTACTACTTCTTCTTCGTCTTCCGCTGTGTTCTTTATTGTTGGCTTGTAAGCCCTTTTTTGTAATAAACTCTGTTGATTACTAATAAAGTTGTGATATGAATTTGTTACCATATTTGTTTACTGTGTGAACTAGCTACTGATCATGGGACTAGTTCAGAAATGCACAGAGGATTCGGGAGTGTTAATCCCGGGTCTGACACTACCCCATCCAAAACAATGTGCCTCACGCACCCCCTTTACCCGCACGATCACACGTTTGAGCAAAACTTATTTTGTTCATTCAAACCAATGTCAATCCCTATCATAGCACAAAATTTTATAATAGCGGCATCGCACCATAATGGACACAATAGTGACATCATACCACAGTTGCACAATAATGACATCGCACCATAATTCCATATATCATTAAGTTAAATTCAATAGTATTGAGTGTCGTAGGGTCGCCCCACCGGCCCCCACGACCCGGCGAAGCACGGCAGGACCGAAAAGGCCTTCCAAGGACATACCTGAGGTCGCCTCAAGACCCCTGAGGCATCCCGGCCCCCCGAGAGGATCCCGGCCCCTGAGGCATCTCAAGACCCTTCGCGGGCCCAAGAGACTTCCTGTGGAAGGTAGCAGAGGACCGCCGAAGGGTACTGGGTCCACAAGAACGGTGGACCAGGCGCACCCTTAGAAGATAGACTATATCCACAAGGGTGCATCGTGCACCAGAGGCTACGCATAGGGCGCGTAAAAGACCCTGCTGCCCCTAGGGCTAATGTACTTTGTTAGGGGTATGTGTGTATTTTCATGTATCATATCGGAGGCTATAATAGCCGCTCTACCTCAGAATCTCTGAGGGGGATAATAAATACAACCGAGCCTCTGCTCACCCCTCGTCTTTCCCCGCACGAGGGTTCTCACTTCTACCGCCTAGTCTTCTCACTACGACACGCTGGCGCCGTCCGTGGGGTTCGCAAGAAAGTCACCTAGAAAGCTCATGGCCCCCGAAGGGCAAGACTCAAAGTCTCCGCAACCGAGGCAAAGCCACGCCGTGGCCCCGAACACTCCTAAAGCAAAGCGGGTCGCTCAGACCGCCATCGCCACCGCCCGAGCCACGTAAGAAGAAGCCATAACCCCACCCATGGGGGCATCATAGGAGGCGATGCTCCGCCCACCGGCATCGCTGCCAAACACCGCAGTATCACGAGAATCATACGAGGCACTTCAAAATGGAATTGGCGACCTCGGTGAGAGATGCTCAACCTCCGACAGCAATGGGAGGCACCCTCACGACCACCCACCACACCGACACCCAACACCCGGCCGAGCCCAAACCATCCCTAAGAACTAAACACGAGCTCGCAGCCCGGGAGATCCAAACTCACCGCTGAGCGCAGACTTGGCAAAGACGCCAAGGAACTTCAAATGTCGAGGTCACACCTTCGGAGGGTGCATAGATCCTCGTGAGTTCTTGCGTGTGTATGAAACAAAGAAATGGCGGCGGAGGAGACGACACAACAAAGGCGAAAGCATCACGCCGCTCAAGGGCGCGCGCCTAACATGGTTCCCCGCCCATCTACGTCGGGAACGCATGCGTGACCACATACGCAACAACTTTCAAGGAAGCTACAAGAAGCCAAAGGACGCAGGACACCTGCTGCGCCAAGCGTGCCCCGCTAATCCTCCCGGCTTCTTTAGAAAATTCGCAGTAAAGTGCCAAGTCAAGGGCGCCAACGAGACTACCATCATAAACGCCGCGAACTCGCGTTTGCAAAAGGGCCCTCGTCGAAAAATTGGCGCAAGCCGCCACAGACGGCCGCCGAACTCTTCGACAAAATAGAGGAGTACGCCCGAGCAGCAGGAGGACAAAGACCGAGAAACGGTACCACCCAAGCAACTCCCAACGACAGCCACTAAGGAGGACGCAGCTACCGCTTCCATCTACCAAAGAAATCGCGATCAACTATCGCAAAAGGCCAAACGCCTATCATCCGGACGGCACACCTCCGGGCAGAAGAAGAGGCGCCGAGCAACCGCGCGCGCCATCACGGGGCGGCACCAGACGCCCGAGGCGCAGCAAAGAAGAGCTCCATCGCATCGCGACCTCCATGGCGGCGGTCGATACAACAATGAGTGCCATACCATCGCGACCATGCACGACTACATGCAACGCAATCAGCACCCGCTGAGCATGAAGATCGAAGGAGGCGCAACCTATTATCGACCCACCGCCACGCTCACAAGATTGAAGCGCGCCACGGGCGGGCCAGCCTGCAGGATCATCAACATGATCACTGGGGGTCTCGCCTGGCATAGCATAAAGACAACGCCGCGCACGCAGTGGCAAATTCACCATGTGGCCACACGCCTCCCCGCCACCCCGCTACTCGAGGTGTCCATAACATTCGACCAAGACGCTGGGTATACACTTCCATCAGACACTCGTTATCTCGCCAAGATCGCCAACTCACGCAGGTCGCGGTCCTCGAGATGGCGTAAAGCTCGCGACCTCCTATTCGCAGGCCTTCGAAAATGATGATCCCTGAGATCGCCGTCACCGCGGCATCCCACCGTGGCTTTCGTGGAAGGCCTGCCACGCCTTGGGTCGATTGCCTTACCCACACGCTTGGCAACGCAGCAACTCAGACAAACAATAACTTTTGACGTGGTCGAAATGCCATATCGCGATAACGCCATCCTGGCGGGCCACTCAACACCTTCGCGCAATAGCGCATCACAACTACCTATGCATGAAAACCCCACGCGCGGTTGGTGTTATTACAGACGCCAACCAACACCTCGCCGTCGGCCGAATGGAGCCGGGCTCGCGATGCTCGACGCGCCCACGCCGGCCGAGGCAAACGCTGGACAACAAAGCAGTGCTCCGCTGGCAATGGGCCTCAAGGCGGCCGAGGGACAGCTTCAGCGGTGCCCTCCCAGACGATGCCCCGAGAAAACAAAGGGCCCTGAGTAGAACTCATGGAGGAAGAACACGAGCATCCTCGGGTGCTACGCGACAACGCCGACATCTTCGCTGGAGCCTCAAGATATCCCCTCGCGAGCTGGGATACAATCGAGCACCGCCGCCATCCGAGCTAATGCAATCCCAAAGAAGTAGCTCGCCGCATGACGCCTAACGCTGAAGGTGAAAGAAGGAGATCTCCAACCTCCCGACAAACCGGTGCGATTCGCGGTCAAGCACCGAGTGGCTCGCCAACCCGGGCCCCGCTCAAAAAGTACGCCATGTCGATAAAAGGCCGACTTCACCGACTCAACAAGGCGTGTCTAGGACGACTTCCCTACCGCAGATCGACTAGTTAGTAGACGCCACCTCGGGTGCGAGCTTATGAGCTTCCTCGATGCATACTCCGGATACCACCGTGATATTCATCGCTAAAGAGGACGGCTAAAACCGCTTTATCACCCCATCTCACATATCGCTACCATCGCATGCCCTTCGGTTGAAGAATGCAGAGCAACATTTACACACCTTATCACAAGAGTCCTCGCCGACACTACGGCAGAACGTCAAGCATATGTCGACGATATTGTGGTGAAAAGTAAGCTCGCGGGTTCCCACCCCGGGGACCTACAAGAAACTTTCGCCAGCCTTCGAGCAGAGGGAATCAAGCTCAACCCAAAGAAATGTGCCTTCGTGTCGTCAGCAGAAAACTCATAGGATTCCTCGTCTCAAATAGAGGAATCGAAGCAAACCCAAAGAAAATTAGGGCCATACAAGAAATGCAACCACCCCGTAGCGCCTGAGAAGTACAAAAACTCACAGGGCGCCTCACGGCCCTTAGCCGATTCCTGTCCCGCTCAGCAGAGCGAGCCTTGCCATTCTTCAAGACCCTTCGAGGTGCGGAGCCATTCGATGGACTGAGGAGTGCCAACATGCATTCCAAGAGCTCAAGGAATACTCGCCCACGCCTCACCACTAGCTCGAGGCCAGAGCGCAGCCTCTGTATTCGCCGATACGCTGCGTTAGTGCGGTCTCGCCCAAGAAGAAGACGGACAACGACCCGCCTACTATGTCTCCAAGCACTCAGGGGCCAAGATAAAATACACTGAGCCGAAAGCTAGCATACGCCCCGCCATGGCTCTCGCAAGCTTCGCCATTACTTCTCGCACATGCAATCACAATCCCAACCTCGCACTTCGCTCTCATGTTGCGAACAAAGATGCCTCCGGCATCGCCGGCAAATGGGCCGCGAACTCGCACTCTCGACATCACGCCGCTCCGCGCATCACAATAAAATCCCAATCATTGGCCGACTTCGCCGAGAGGGACCCTCACACGAGTAGCCACCAATGCCATCGACACACCATGGATACTATACACCGACGGCTCCTGGTGCGCCACGGGAGCGTGAGCGGCCGCCATCCTCATCGCACCAGATGGTCGGAGCATATCACACGCTGCGCGACTCAACTTCGCCACGACAAACAACGCCTGAATACGCAGGCTCTCTCCTAGGACTCCGCCGAGCGAAGGCATTAGGAGCCAAGCGAGTGGTCGTGAAAGTGACTCGCGCCATGGCGGGACACTTGACAAGATATTCAAAACAAGTGATCCCGAAATGGCTCGCATTCTACTACTCACGGTGCGAGCCATTGCCAAGGGGTTCCTCGGAATCATCGTCCAAGCAATACCCAGAAGTGCGAACGAAGCCGCCGACCGACTCGCAAAGATGGCCAGTTCCAATGACCGCCCACCGCTAAGTCTTCACGAGATACTCAACAAGCCTTCCGCCGACCGAGGCGACCACCATCTCAATCGAGCACTAGCTTCGCCGAGCACTAGGTGCTCTCAAGCCGAAAGGTGTCGAGACCAAAGGAGCTAAGCCTACCAAGGCATCGCCAGGCAAAGCGTACCATGTGGCACACATTGACTCCACAGACTGGCGCAACGTCATCATCGCCACCCGACAAGCGCGAACCGATGATCCAATCGGCAAAACGCCTAGTACCGAGCCAAAATTACCACCTCGCCAAGGGTGACTCGCATAAAGGAGGCGCGAAATTTCTTTCCCGCGATGCATTTCACAAAAGGAAGGTCAACACCTCCTCGTGGAAATACACGAGGACCGCGAGCACATCAGCCCCACGGCATTGTCGCCAAAGCCTTCCGACAGTGTTTTTATCGTCACGCTGGCCAAGCGCGACGCGACAACATCTCGCCCAAAGATCGCCAGGGTGCCAATGGGCCAAGCAATAACCCAAGAGCGCCTCCACCCCACTACACTCTTCTTACCGAATGGGCCTTTCGCAAGATGGGGCTCGACATCATCGCCCCTTCCTGCTGGCAAGGGCAACCCACGCCGCCTTCGCTATTGAATACTTCTCAAGGTGGGTAGAAGCGAGTCGGTACCAAAAATAACAGAAGCAGAGCACAACGCTTCGCCCGAAGAACGCCATCCGCAGATACGAGTACCGCGACCTAGTAACCGATAACGCATTACGCTCGACCGCAACCTTTAGGTCATTTTATGGCGATTAGGTCACCATATGCTTGTGATCCGTTGACACCCGAGTCCAATGGAGCAAAGGGCAAACGACAACGATGGCAGCCTCAACAAACGCCTCGTGGCTTGCAAAAGGATTGTGGCCCGAGGAGCTACGTAAAGCCTTATGGGCACTCCGAACTCGCCAACCTGCCACCGTTTCTTTTCTTTCAAGCTCATCTTCGCGACGGCCATGACCTCGAAGAGCTCACCACCAAGTCCTCCGAGCAAGCTGCCGATAATCCTAAGGCCGCGGTTTCTCGGATGCAGAGAAGAGCACCGCGCAGGCCATCTCAAACATGGCAAGGTACACAGCTGGTGTCGCGAGGGCGATAACAAGAAAGTCCGCTCACCTCGCACTAGGAGACATGGTCCTAAAGCGGTGGCGAACCTCGCGACAATGCAAGTCGCACCAAATGGGAAGGACCCACATTATCACCCAACGACAAGGCCGTGGTCCTACCACATAGCTACACTCAAGCGATGCAGAATTTGATCACACATGGAACGCCAAGAGTCTCGCAAGTTCTACCCTTGAGTGCAAAGATTGTAAAAATCCCGTCGCGACGACAAAAACCCACTTCATAGAAGAAGCGAAGGGGGGGGGGTTTGTAAGATCATGTGTAAATTTTTTGCGCATTTTGTGCCAATGCAATATAAAAAGAATCGCGGAGCACACCGATGTCCCCCGAGGACCGGGTGTATGGTCCATCCCCCGAGGACCGGGTGTATAAAACAAGACACCGCGCATGGCCTTTGGCCCCGGTGCACACCGAGGTCCCCCGAGGACCCGGGTGTATAAACAGACATGCCTCCGGCCCCGGTATAGACTGAGGGCTCTCCGAAGCCCTATCAAAAGAAGGTAGGGGGACGACTGCGGCTTCGCCCCCACCTCGCAAAACGAATAGGGCTCTTTGAAGCCCTATCAAAAGAAGGTAGGGGACGATCGCGCCGCCCCACCTCGCAAAACGAATAGGGCTCTCCGAAGCCCTATCAAAAGAAGGTAGGGGGACGACTGCGGCTTCGCCCCCACCTCGCAAAAAAAGAAAAACGAATAGGGCTCTCCGAAGCACTATCAAAAGAAGGTAGGGGGACGACTGCGGCTTCGCCCCCACCTCGCAAATTTTTTTATTATGAATAGGGCTCTCCGAAGCCCTATCAAAAGAAGGTAGGGGGACGACTGCGACTCCGCCCCCACCTCGCAGTGCACGAATAGGGCTCAAGCCCTATCAAAAGAAGGTGGGGATGCGCCGCCTCACCACAAAACAAAAAAATCGATTTAATAGGGCTCTCCGAAGCCCTATCAAAAGAAGGTAGGGGGACGAACGCTGCTTCGCCCCCACCTCGCAAACAAAAGTATGTACAGGGCTCCCCAAAACCCTATCAGGAGAATGAACGCTGCCTCGCACACCCTCGCGGTACCCTTCCCCTCGCAATAAAATAAAACATAACATTTTGATCATCTCCTCGGGAATACCTTTCTTAAGTTATAGGATTGGTGGGACCCTCCAAAAATTTCACAATTTATAGAAATTGTTTGAACACTTTGGAGGCAAGTCAACCCAATTTAAACTCTCGTCAAACCTTGGTCTAGCAGCATTGTAGAATTTTTGGGGAAAATGTGCAACACCAAAACTTCTGGAAATTTTACACAATGTCATTATCCTAGCTAGCAAGCTCCTGTAAAATTTGAGAATTTTAGAGTTTTTGCTACCTCAAACCTTTCCCCAAACTTCGCTCTTCTAAAAACCTAAATGTCTATTCTGGTTAAGGTCGACTGGTCCGAGCTGCTCGTGCCTGCTCGAATCAAACCCGAGCCCAACCACTGCTCTCACAAGCCTCGGTCTACTAGACCTTCCCTGCTCGCGCGCGGGTGGTTCCGTGCTTGATTCGGTGATCTAGTGCCCACGACTCCCTCCTTTTCTCCTATGTTGTTTTCAAAGCACCAGTGGAGCGAGATCCTAGCCGCCCTCGCTTATCCAACGGTCCAAAACCACCCGAGTGTTTTATCGGTCGCTCTTCAACCTCTAATCGTGGCGTGAGCGAGGGGAGTGAGGAGGTGTCATTTCATGCTCCCTACACCGCCTCTAGTCGCCATCAAGAGGTGGCTGGTGACTTTGTTGGTCGTGCCATGCCCTAGTGCACCACCTACCTTCTTTCTTTGTCGGCCATGTCTTGAGCTTTGCTCCTTGTCTCTCAGTGAGCTTGTCCAACCCTAACATTCTCAAAGCTTTATAAGCACTCTAATACCTCCTAGTCTCTCTTTAGACCACCACCCTCCACTCCACTTCCAATTTTGGAGCTCAATACTCAAATCCGCTAAAAGCACCATTGTTGACCTTTGGAGCTCTTGGTGTTCTTGGTGCCCAGCGGGTTCTCCCACAATTCTTTGCACCATTTCTATCTCCTTACCATTTTGAACGTTTCCTCACTCAATTTTGGATTTGATTCAGGAATTATCCAATTTGGGGTTTGTTCAAATTCGGCCGATTTAGGTCATCTTCTTCTCACTGTGAGTACTCCATTTTAAATTGGTTGCTCATATAGCTTCTGGAGTTATGGTGAAGCTATTGTGACCACCAGTGGTACTCATTTTGGCTCAGTCTTCATTTTCGCCATCTCCTCTTCGGTCCTGCGAGCTCCTCCGTGGACCACCGCTCGCCTAACTGCGGAAGCTTCCTCCATCCGTAGCTCCTTATTAGTCTATAGTCCTGCACCCACTCCCTAGATCACAAATAAGCTTCACTGCTTTCAAGTTCCGGTAGTTAGTCCTTTTTCGCTTTCCGGCCAGCCGCTAGAGCCACCACCGCCGGCGAGGTTGCCACCACTAGGTTCCACCGCTTTACGAGTCCATTCCGCTCTTCATTACGCCGCCACTGATCAGATCGCCGCAGCAAGCTGGGAAGTCACTTGATGTTGTCGGAGGAAACTCCCGTTCGCCATTATATTAGGGCACATTAAGTCTAATGATTTTCAATCATCGGATCTCGAGCTTGTCTTAAAGCCGCGCCTGCGGAGCCACTGCTCTCGTGGGCCCGAGCCCTTGAAACCCCGCGGTGATTCCCACGCCCATTAATGGTTAAGACCAGATTTATTGAGTTCTCCGTCAGCGCCGCTTGAAAGGTCCTTTCGAGGCCATCGACACGTGGGCCTCAACTCCTACCGTTGTCGGAATCTAAGCCACCGCTGCACTCACCCTCACGACCTCGCAGTTTGATCTCCACCATTTAGGACCTCCTTAGAGTTAATCAGGCCGTTGGACCATTTTTGCAAAGACCACCTCAAGACCTCCCACCGGTCCTTGTTCGGAGAAGCTAAGTCACGTGACCTCTTTTGGGCGATCGGACCGCTGAAGACCTCCCCGTGGAGATCGAGAGCGCCCGCACTCTCTATAAAACCTTATCGCTTTAGACCTCTCCTCCGCCGATCCGGGACCGTCAGACCTCCTGCATCCATCCGAGCCGCCCGCACCTCCTCCCGCTAAAACCCCGTCGCATCGAACCTCCTCGACAAACTGATCGCTCAAGACCTCCCAGAGATCTTGGACCGCCCACCTCCCCTCCTTAGATCTTACCGTTAAGACCTCCTTCGCTTGATCGTGACCGTTAAGACCTCTCCCGAGATCTAGACCGTCGGGACCTCCCGAGAAATCCTCGACCGCCCGCATTCTCCTCCGCTGGGTTGAGTTCTCGGACCGCCAGATCTTGATCCGACGGTCACGACCTCCAGCGCGCGAGGAGCTTCCTCGCGCGTGCAGGCGCCATCCCGGTCGAGCCGCTGGATCTCATCTCAACGCCACCACTCCCTGGTTTGGACTCCCAGAGCTCCAATTTTCTAAGTCTTTGTAGATTCAAATTTCTTAGTGCATAAGTTGGTCATTTTAACTCCTTTTTGAATGTTTCAAGTTAAAGTAGCTTTGTGGTAGGATAAATTTTAATTTGAGATTGTATGGTCACTATTCTAGGTGGGATTTATTAATATTCATAGAGGAGTTTGAATGGTTCAAGAGTTAGAAAATCTCAACCTCCCACGAGGCACAAGTTATAGCCGGTCTTTATTAATCATATCTCAACAACATACAACAAAGCTCCACATTCGTGACAAATCAAATGATAGAAATAGTTTTAGTTTACAATAGTAATACGCGTGTAAACGGACAAAGTCCCATTCCTAACCGCACTCCCAGGCGCAGAGCCCATTCTATGTTGTTTTAACTATTGCGATAGTTGGCTCAAGAGGCAAATGTGCTCGACGCCCGGACGCTTGTCGATAACCTTGATCACACAAAGCTTATTATTGATAAAGCTTTTGCCTTATTTTTCGTGTGACTGAATGGTGCCTAAGTCAACAACTCGTATCTCTTTACCCCGAGGGGTAGTTGTCTTTTTGGCGTTGCCTGCATACCTTTGGTAGTGTGCTAAATCATGTGGCTTAAAGAAGGTCCGAGGTGTGGGTACATTGGTACACCCCCGCAGGTTAAAACTATTGAATAGCCTCGTCCTAGGTTATCGAGCTCATCCAAGGACTCAGAGGAACTATCACTTGAAAACAATGCGCGCTGGAGGAGCCGATTCAAGACACGACGCAAGGGGATCAAGATCGGGCACGGCAGCCGCCGCCGCGCGCCCGTAGCGCCCGAATCTTCATTTCACGCACTCGCCGCCTTCTCTGGCGCACGATGAAACTCCTCATAGAACCGTAGGGTTCGCTAGCTTCCTTAAAAAGATTTTGTCGCCACTATTACAATATTGCGCTTACCGGATAAACAACTAGGCCCGATAGCACAATTGCAAAGGCCAAATGGACAACACCCCGCTGCCCTTCGAGCCCCTTATGGCAACATCGGCGCCTCTTAATACTTAATATTATGTATGCCGACGAGCGACTCTCGCCGCGGATTATTTTGTTTGTGACTCGCTTGATCGCTTAATCCTTCATCCTGAATATACGAAGCGTGGTTCCAAACAAACAAGTCATGCCATTGTCCAAACATTTTCCATTTAAAACGAGAGTCTTGCACAAAAAGAGGTTACCTCAGACAAAACGCCTACACAAAAAGAGGTTACGCAAAACAAAAGTGGAGCGACAAAAAAAAAACATTGCGAAGCTTCGACGCTAACTATAACCTAAAAGGCGGTGGGTCACACCTTATCGTGTCGGGTGGACCCCCACTTGTCGACACACACATCTTCCGCCGAGGTCGCCGTCGGCCTTCCTTTCTCCCCACGCGCTTGCGCCGCCCGCATGACTTCGCCGCGCCGCCATGACCGCCGCATGGACCGCATCTTGAAGCAGACCTCCCGCCTTCTCAGACGGGTTCAAGACGGCCGCCACTTCTCCGAGTGGCCACCGTGATGCCCGAGCCGCAAGACCATCAATGGGCGAGCGCCTTGTCGAGGGAGGCGAAGCGCCGCGACAAGCGCCTTCGCACGCTGGTCACCATACGCGCGGGCGCCGGGAGGCACACTTCCCGCATGGTGAAGTCGCTCAATGTGATGTCCATCTTCGAGGCCGATGGCACTCGCCGGGGAACGACGCCAGTTGGCGACATCGCCCTCGACGCCTCCATGGCTCGGACAAGCAAGAAGCCCAACGGAGGTTGATACCACGCTCGTGCGAACCTCCTCTTCAAGCACCGCCCCGCCTCGCAGTCCTTCACTTGCTCTCTGTGGACCGCACTGGGGCCAAAGCGCCGCGCCACCGCTACACCTCGCCCGAGCGTGCTCGCCCTCGACTCGCTTCGATCTCGACGGCCCGACGCAATGTCACCATTAAGGGCCTCGCCAAAGATAACGGTCGCACAAACAAAGCGGCCAACGATACACCAAAAAAGAAAAAGAAAAAGAAGAGAACCTTCACGGCGTTCACCTCGATACCCCGAAGCATGTCGTGCAAGGTCATCCGCACGAAGAGCTCCCGAGGCAGAGGTGGCAAAGCAAAATCGCCACGCCTCCACACCGCGACGCTTTCGCTAACGCGAAAATCGGCGCGACACATAGGCCCCAAGTCCACCATACCCGAAGGGCGAGCCGAGCCATGCTCCTCGATCGCCGCCTCGCCGCGCTGCTCCGAGGCAACAGGCTAACCTCCCACCGCCCCCGCCTCTTGCATGACATCATCCGCCGCGATATCAAGCCTTTAAATGCATCACCTCAAGCAAATAACCACCAAGCAACCCGCCAAGTAGCAACCATCAGGCGGCACCCGAGGGGTGAGTGGCACTGCTCGCAGCATCCTCGGCCCACGAACATTCGAGGGCGTGTGTCGCCCGAGGACTCATCCAGATCCAACCCGACAACGCCAAAAGAGCCGACCGCCGCCGCACCGCGAGGCGGTTCGCTCGCCACCACAGGGGACTTCCCGCACTTGAAGCGCCATGAGGACCGGAGGATCGCGTCAAGCGGATCCAGATAACTCCAACCGACCGGCGGTCCACCGCTTCGTCTCTTCGATGCATGCCCCGAGCCCTCTGATTGCGCGACCAAAGACCAATGTCGCGGGCGCAAGAACGCACGAGGCCACAAAACCGCCCGCCCTCAATCTCCATCGACGGGCGCGCTTCTTCTTGGCTCTGTCGGGCCGGCCAAGAAGGCGAATCGAGGCGTGATACGCCCGCCTCAACCGCCTCCCGCACAAACTGCACAATGCAACTGCATGCTCCTCACCCAGATACGCCCAAGAAGTATCTCTGGTCGGCCGCTCGCCCTAGAGGAATCGACACTACCGCAACGAACAAAAGCGTAAGTCACCTTTCAAAATCCAAACAAAGATCTAGGCCAAGAGCTATACCTTCGTGCCCACTCACAGTAAGAGTGGGGTGCCCAGAGCCGGTGGAGCCCCGCTCAACTTCCCAGTCTCGCGCCAACGGCCAAAGCTCGAAGGCGCAAAACTCCTCCACCAAATCTCGTGGAGAATCGCTCGCCACGCCCGTAAGAGTAGGCGCAGATAGTGCCTCCTTCCTCGCCGTCATAGCTCGATGTCGGGCTACCGGCGATGGTCAGACGCTCGCCGCCACCTCGACAGACCATCCCCAAGACGCAGTATGGTAAAACCACCTCGCCTGTGCCGCTTCCCACTGCCTGGGCCGCCGAGCGACGCAGTAGGTACATTTGGCGTCGCAACCTTGGTTGAAAATTGACGCCGCTAAAATTCAATGTCTCGCCACATCGTTTTTCTTCGCCGGCCGAGCATCGCGCAAGAACGCTAAAAGGCGAGCTCGCCGCAGCCCCGCCGCCAAGCATCCATCAAGACCCCAACTTAACAAACAAGTTGGGGTAAGTTGTGCCAACTCACGCCGCATGCCTATAGGACGCCTTCACTGTGTCCACGACGGATTCGCAACCCAACACAAGAAAGGCAACAAAAATTATCGCCGCCGGGCGCCCGAAGCACACGACCGCTCCGCTCCGAACTCGAACCTCATGCATGCTCCGCCTTGCCCTCCTCCACGAGTGTCCGAGCACCGCCTCGTCACCGCCGACCTCCCGAGGTCACTGTAGGACGATTTTGTCGCAAAGGCTCTTGCCTCACTTCGTCATCTTTCAAGTACAAAGTAGCAAGGCGCAAAAAACGCTTGAAAAAAGCAATGTATAAGCCTCGTGTGGGGTGGTGGCTACTATAGCCACCGCAGAGGTGGAGTTTCAACAGCGCCACACGCTGCCATTAATAACGCCGCATGCAGAAAAATGAGGAGGCACCCAAGCCACGCCATGGTGCCATTATGACGCGCTCAATAACGACGCGAGGGGACGACGCCTCACGTGGGTCGCGATACATCGAAAACGATGGCATACTGAGGTCGCCAGCCGCCAAGACAAACACGCAGGATCCCGGCCCCAAGACCATTAAAGCACACGACGCCTCAGAGTCCTCAGAAACATGATCCACAAGAAGGGAAGGAAGACCTTCAGAATCAACGACGCCGCTCATTTATTGAGGGGACGGTGTGCCCGACCCACAGAGAACATGGTTACCATGGCGAAGTGCACTCACCGCAGGGGCTTGTTGCAGGACGCCCACCGGCCCCCACGACCGGCGGCACGGCTGCAACCGAAAAGGCCTTCCAAGGACATACTGAGGCTGCCCCCGAAGACCCTGAGGCATCTAATGGGTTAGTTCGGGTTTAATGGGTTGGGTTTTGATTTGGATTCTTTTGGATGGGTTGAAACGGCGACCCGCTTGAGGTTGGCTTCTAAAACGGGTTGGGACAGGGTGAAGGTGGGTTTAAAATGTAGCATGCGAAACGGGTGGAACCCAACCCAACGCAACTTGCTCGGCTGCTCCGAACTTCCCGAGTCCCGAGCTCCCACGGGAGAAACCCTCGCTAGCTCCCGACCTCGCGATTTCGCCGCCGACGCCCTTCCTCCACCTCCACACGTCGCCTCTCTTTGCGCTCGCTGGCTTGCCGTCCTTCCTTCCCTTACGCCACCGTACTTGGTCGCCGCCGTCGCACTTCCTTCCCTCTCAACGTCGCCTCACCGCCCTTCTTGCAGCCACTTAGCCGCGTGCGCACGCAGGTGATTCACAGATGCAGGCGGCTGTTTCGGTGGCTACATCTCCGACTTCTTGCACCTCAATGGGAAGGAGAGAGCCGAGAGCACACCTCGGCTCAGAGGGCAGCGAACGGGCGCGCGAGCTCGGCGTCCAGGCCGAGCAAAACTTCCGGGTGGGAGGAGAGAGAGAAAACTTTGAAAAGATTCGAGTGTGTGGGAGTGGGGGGCTCTCTGGTTGGGGGCACCACGTGTGACATTGTGGAGGAGGTGGAGGGGACGAGGCGGAGGCAGAGGTGCCGGTGCGAGGTCGACAGCGAGGGAGGAGGAGGTGGGGGCATGCCGCGACGGTGAGGGTGGAGTACGCCGTCGAGGGGAGGGGGCTGCCGCCGTCGTCACCGGTGATGGAGCCGCATGCCGACGGCAGGTCGCGCGGCGCGCGGCGGCAGGGCGAGACCATCGCCAAGGGGCACAAGAACTACGAGCTTATGCTCAACCTCCAGCTTGGCATCAGGTGCATTTCTTGGCCGCGTCTCTCGTTTCTTTATTCCAATGGTTCTTGGTTACCTTCCTGGCCATCTCTCCATCCAGCCTTGTTGTGGATGTGTGAATTGTCCATTTCGTTGAATGATTATTTAATTTTAGGCAATGTATGCTAATTGGGCATTTCATCTTATGTAATGACAAATTTGCATTTGGTTAGGGAGTTAATGTTTTATTACAGGAGATTAGATCATCCTGGTCCCACGGTTATCTAAAAGTTTTTAGCTTTTTCAATGACGAATGACAAACGGTTTGATTTTCCCTCCTGTTGTGGATATGAGATTGAAAAATTGTTTGCATGCGTAGGAAGCATGAAACGTCAGACAATCCGCCACCTAATCTATATTCTTGTAATGGTACAAAGTTGAAATGATGGCTGGTGATTGGAATGTGATGACTTAGAAGAGAGGATTCGTATGATCTGCATCTGCCATTCCATTCAGATGTCACAGAATGATAACACTGTGTAGGCCCTTTCAATCGACAATCGAAGGTGGGGATGGATGCAGGTGGAAAGTTGAGGTGCTCACAGCCGCTGAGCTTCTGGCCTAAATTTGATCTCAGCCATATGATTTTCGTTTGGAGAACTTACGCTTGGAAAGTCATCATATATGGCATTTCAACCAACAAGGGTTGTGGATCATAATGGTACAAGAGATTCACCCTTCTGTTGCGAATTTTTCAATAACAATATGACATTTCCTGGATTGTTGTCATCATCTCGAACTCCTGACATGAAGTCATAGAGAGTAACACAACAAGAAATAGGGAGCTACTTTGGGCAAAAGCATACTTTGGCAATTACTATTTTTGCTCTTAAGTAGAAATATTTCTTCTCACACTAGAATGCCATGTCTTTCTAACATTTGAAGATATATTTTGTTCATGCGCTAATTATCTTGTCTGGGCAACAGACATGCAGTAGGAAAGCAAGGTCCGAATATGCTTGATCTCAAGTCATCAGCTTTTGACCCAAAGGAGAAAGTAATGACAAGGTTCCCTCCAGAAGGCTCAAAATCTGAAGTAAAGGTTCATGCCTTGTTATCGTGTATGGAGACAACCAACTATTTTGTACTGAATGTACGGAGCACCTTTTTTTGTGAACGAAATGGAACACTTGTTATCGTGTAGATATTTCTGAAGATGCTTCGAGCTTACTACAATCATGTCCGGGCGTTGGAGAACACTCTGGTCACCAAGTTTTTGGTCTGCATTGTGTCAAGTTAGCCGGAGCTAACCAAAAGAAGGTCAGAATAAAGTATATATTTGGTTATCATGCCACAACTACTTTACTAATAAATAGGTGATTTTTTTTCCTAAGCTTATATATTATGCCTGATCATCAATTTGCTATATTATCCAGGTTCTTTTTGTCATCATGGGAAATCTGTTCTGTTCTGATTTCTCTATACATAGGCGATTTGATCTGAAAGGCTCATCCCTTGGACGTACAACTGACAAGCCACAGACAGAAATCGATGAGTACACTACTTTGAAAGACCTCGATCTTAACTTTATCTTTCGATTGCAGAAACACTGGTACCAAGAGTTCCAAAGGTAGTGAGGTTAGTGTCAATGAGAAATCATCACATTTTTTACTCCATGTGTTAATTTAGAAGTTGATTAGTTGAAGCAGACAAGTTGACAGGGACTGCAAGTTTCTCGAGTAGGAAAACATTATGGATTACAGTCTCTTGGTGGGTGTACATTTTAGAGATAAGAGAGATAAGCTAGCAACTGGAGGTTGGTTGAAAATTAAAACAAATTTAACAATTTTGACATGGCTGTTGTATACCTTACAAAGTGCGGTGGTTGAAGGTTCCTTTGATAGTGATAGCAGCAGGGCACCATCACCTCACCTGTCTAGAGGAGACACTGATCCAAACTGGTAAAACAAGATACTTTATTATCCTTCACTTAGTTAAAGCCCATTACTTTTTTGTTGTTCTCGATACTTGTCCTTGTCAAGCATGCACACGCTATTATAATCTGACTCATCATATTGAGACGGCTCATGCTTCCATGATGTTGGTCTTGATCCTAATGCAATGTTCAATGGGCTTCCATCTGTACCCTTTGGTTCACCTGTGCCTCATTATAATTCCTGGATGTCTCACTGGTATGCCCCATAGACACCACAAAAAGTTACATGGTTGAATGCAGTTTGCTCAACTGATGTACTCTGAATGCTGAACTTAATACCTATCATCAGTTATTACACAGATATTTCCACACTGAAGCTATTTTCTTCAGATGATAGTGTTACGGACAGTTTTGTGGGGATTCAATATCAGCGCCGATCCAAACAAAAGCGTTCAGTTCCTTCAGCTGTTTCTCATGAGGCCGAACGACAGAACGCCTGATGCATTAAGTTCGGAAACCCTTTTTGGTTATGGTAGGTTCAGGACGTTGCATAGGTAAGTTATTGTATTAGGTAAGGAGAAGTAGACTCCGTATCCCTTCAGGATATTTCAGCTGTCTCTATATAAGACTTTCTTCTAACTAATTCTGGCTTCTCACCCATACAATCTTCGTTCTAATTTGAGAGGATCTTCGGTTCATATCAACTTGGTATCAGAGACATCGATCCCGCCCGCTATGCCGCCCAAGCATGACCCGCCGGCCGACGTTCGGCTGGACGGATTAGAACAAACCCAGTCCGAGCTTCTCCGGGCCATCTCCAACATTCAGACTACCAACGAGCAACGTTTTCAAGAACAACAACTAGCCTCTGAGCAGCGCATCGACAACTTGGCCAAGGAGATGCGACAGATGTTTGACGCTCTGCGTATCGCATCAACGGTTGCCCCCACTCTGCCCGTCGGGTCGACCGCTACCGTGCACAACGGAGCATGTCTGCTGCCGATACCAACCGCTGCCGAGGACGCGCTATTGGCACCGACTGATACTCGGTTTCTTCCGCCCAACAGACACGATGCGCCCAGCGTACCGGCCAGTACCAATCGCCGTTTTCCCCTTGGGGTTGACTATGAGGACCAGCACGGTGACCGCCAACGACAAGACGCGTTCCGTTTTCGGCTGGATTGCCCGCGCCTCCCACGTTTGGACTTACCAATCTACGACGGTTCTGTATGTTGAGGAACCGTCGCTGGCGAGTCCAGTCTGAGCGATTACCTCGTAGACAAGCGTAGAATCGTAAGAACAGAATAAGAGATAGAACACAGAGATGTAGGGGGACTTCTTGCTTCTCTTTATTCCTTCATCCATCGATCAATCTTTTACAATGAATAGCACCCCCTATTTATAGGCTACGACCCTGCTAGGGTTTGGGATGGGGCGCCCACTAATTGGCCGACTTCAAGGTCAGACCCATGGTTTCCCAACACTCCCCCTTGGGCACCCATCCTTCATATCTATGTCTCGTCAAAACTCCATAAAAACCCAGTGGGAAAAATTTGGAGAAAGAGTACATGAATCATGTTCTGCTATCTTGCACTGAATTGCCTCATTAAAAAAACCTAGCCGTAGAAACTTGGGAAAACTCGTCAAGGAAAAGAGTACAATCCACCCAATTTCGTTTAATCTCAAGGATTTACCTTTTGGGTACTTGATTTTCGTGATCAAGCTTTAGTAATGAGTTCGTGAAGGTTCCCCACAGATGCACTTCTCTAAGTCTCATCATTCCAATTCCACATATGCATCTTTCAAAGCTAGGATTTGGAAGTGACTTAGTGAATAAATCGCGATTCTCACATGACCTAGTATGCAGTGCTTTGATTACGTTCATCTTTTGCAATTCATGAGCATAGAAGAACTTGGGGTTGATATGCTTTTGTAAGAGGATTCTTCACAATAACCCATCTGCACTTGTGCAACACAAGCTACATTATCTTCATTGATAATAGTGGGGTTGGTGCGATATTCAATCCACATAGCTGCTGGATGTAGTGAATCATCATGAAGCCAAGTACATTCTCGTGAGGCCTCGTATAATGCTATTATTTCGGGTGGTTCGTCGAAGTCGATACAAGACTCTACTTAGACGATTTCCATGGAATTGCACTTCCACGACATATGAATTCATAGCATGTTTGCAATTTGGCTATATGCGGGTCCTACAGGTACCCGTCATCTGCATTGCCATTCATAGTTAGGTCTTGGTTCTTTCTATAGAACAGACCAAGTTCTTTGCTTCCTTAGAGGTATCGGAAGATGTCCTTCATTCCCTGCCAATGCCTTTGGTAGGTTACACAGACTATACCTTGCTAGTAGGTTCAACAAATACAATGACCAGGTGTAGTACAGTTTGTTCAATACATGAGTGTTTCTATCACACTTAAGTATGAGAATTTCGGTCCCAGGACTTCTCTCCTCTTTTCTAGGTGCCTGCGGGTCCTTGTCTTCTGCTGAGATCTCAGACCATTGGCACTTTCAAAGGGTATGCCTTTCAAAATCAAACCTTTCTAACACCTTACGAGTGTAGGTTGGTGATGTACTAATATCCCTTGAGGCATGCCCAAGCGCAAGCTTAGGCAATATTTGGTTTTCACTCAAATCTTTCATTTGAACTCAGAGCTCGGGTAAGAGCTTGTTTTCCTAATATCCTTGGGTTAGATGATATTGGATCATCTTCATACTCTAAGATTATACAAAATCAATTCAGGATCGTCATTATAAATACACAGAGATTATTCTCATTTTTAGTGTAGCCTTTCTTGCATAGAAAGTCACTTCAAGTGATTATACCACATTACACTTCGATTGCTTTGGTTCGTCCTAATGACTTTACGAGTTTCACTGCTGTACATATTTCTATTTTCTCTATCTTGGCTCGGGACATTGATACATTCGGGTATCTTCAATGTCCAAATCCAATATTTCATAAAGGTATCTTTGGTACTCCCATCCATCAATTTCAATTCTAACTTCAAGTTCATTGCCATTGAGATAAATGTCTAAAGAGGGCACTCATGATCGGAATAGGTTTCTTCATAACCATCTCTGGATGTTCAATGAAACCTTATGCAACGAGCCTTGCTTCTTTTCATTTCTCTTTCGAACAAATATCCACTTATGCCCTACGAGGTGCACAAGGGAAGCGTCGACTTTGAGCCCAAACACCCTTCTTTTATTGAAGAGAATAATTGGTTTCTCTTGCATTCTTTCAATCTGATTTTTTTATTTAGCGAGCGTCTGAGGCTCTGAATCAAGATTGATGATCGTGGCAAGTTTCTTTGCAAAGTATATATCGACATTGGTGTTGTCATATTCAAAGATTCTCAGAGTCATAAATTTTATAGCTATTTCTTCAGGCGATTCTTCTAATGCTTTTACTTGCTCACATTGCTTTCTATTACGGGGCAAGTCCTTTAGTTTTGAGTTCAGATGTGTGCGCACACATCCATGCGATGTCTCCTTCATGGGGATGTTCAATTCTAGTATGCCTTTTACGAAGGTTTCATGCGATACCAGTCTCAATGGCTCCCCTTTTGGTTAGGGCACTTGGTGATCGGTGTGTCAAGTTCTTCTTATCCTTTTTCACGAGCGTCCCGGTTGCCAGTTCGAGGGGCCAGGAGTTCTCGTCCTTTTATTACGAGGCCTGCGGGCGGGATTAGGGATACCTTAATTGATATTTCAACCTCTCGGTGCATTGCGTGCAGAGCAAATGCTACTTGGTCACGCTCTTCAAATCACTAAAATGGTCTGGCAGGTTGATTTGCTAATATTTGCAAATCTATTATCTTACGGACTTCAATTGTCTTCTAGACTTCAATTCAATTATCTTACGGATTGCAATTATCTTACGGACTTCTCTATTTGCTTCACTAGTGCGCGGGTCATATGCATAGATTTCAATTATCTTACGGATTTCAATTGTCTTCTAGACTTCAATTATTTCGAACATTATTACCAAGGGTTGATTTCCTCCCCTAATGACGGAAAATAACCTCATCGATGTACCATCGTGAGATCGGGCATTATTCAAATCTCTAGTCATATGGTCCAAATCGTGATTATGGATCTTTGTCTCATAACCAGCGTATATCCCGGACTTTGAGAGAGGCCCATTGCGGTCATTGTGGTGGTGGTATAGGTACATAAACCTTGCAGCCAAACCTTGAGAGATGAGAAGTTTTCGGTCTTGACCCATGCGCTAGTTGCATAGGTGGATGGATGCTATAGGTCGACGGTCTAAAATTGATGAGAAGCTGCGGCGGGAGCTGCGTGTCCCCAACATGTAGTTGGCAAATTACAATTCTTCAAAGTTACGCTAGTCCATTGCAGGTGCGGACAAGTGGTACAAAATGCTCAACTTTAATTCCCATTTTCATGCAATAATCATCAAATGCTTTGGAGTAAGTTCTCGGCGTTGTCCATTCGGTGGACTTCTCATGATGATCGAGAAAATATTTCTAATTTAATTATCTGCGAGATTTAGCTATGCGAAGCTTGATTTCTAAGTAGACAATAATCATACGTCTGACCATTCAGGAAGCATCGATGAGCACTATAAAATACCTCAAATTACCATACGGGGCTATATAGGACATAAAGGTCTCCCTGAATCACGATCCGGGAATGCGAGGACTTCATCCTTTGCTTTCGAGCAAAAAGGCCTAGTAATTAATTTCCGTTGGCACATGCGGGGCACACAAAATCTTCACGATTCGAGAAATTCTTAACATTCATATCATGTCTCTGTGAATTGTTAATTATATTTCTCATCATCCTAAGACCTAGACGGCACAATCTATCATGCCGGAGATAGAAAAGTTGAGCTTCTAAATCGGTTTCGAGGAAAGAATATAGTTTGTAGGTGCCTTAATATTAGTGTAGTATAGCCCAATTTCATATGAAGGAAGATATTCTAATGCTATTTTTCATTTTCTTCACGCTTTGTAATGGCGAGTGTATTACGTACCATACTCTTCTTGATCTCTACATGGAAAGCTGATAGCGCAAATATCGTGAGAGTTCTAGTCGATTCAGGTACAACAAGTCTTCTTTAATGACCAAAGTTGTGCTCGTTGGAATATAATTATGACCCTTCCCGAGCTTTGTTATACAAGTATCATTTTGCTGCTGTTGTAAGACTACCGGCATTCTTCTTTGATCATTGGAAAATTTTCATTTATCTCGGGATGATATTCGTTGTCTTGCTTCATGCTAAGCACACTTCCTCCATAGGCGCCACACAGCGTTCTAATATAATGTACTTTATTAATATGTAGCAGAAAACAAGCAACACATAAATAAAATACTTGAGATATCGAGCGTAACTTGCTATTATAAAGGCGGAAAATAAGCCTTGCAGGACTCATAATAAGAATTTAATGCTTTGCTCTTCTAGAGCTTGCAACCATTATTCAATAATTCAAAGTGCAGCTTCAATTACAAGCGCAAGTTTCTATAAAAGGTTCGAGTGCAATGCGTGCCTTTGGATCTAATAAGCGAAGTATTCGGGAACTTACGTCTAAATCGGCTCCATGCGCGATCTTCTCCTCTTGGTTAGCTACTGGCGTGACGCTGTGATGTCAAAGGAGGGATGATGGGGTCGCTCTTGGGTGATTCACATTCATAAGTGCAACTAATGGATGTGAATCCTCTGTACTGCAATGGCGAGGTATGCCTCATGCTATCATTTGCCCTTCTTCTTAGGATGGAAAACATCAATAATGTCGACGTACAACCTTACCCTTCTTGTTCATCTCATTCGTGAGAGGCTTCATCACCTTGTGGCGCTAGCGATGACTTCATAGCGTGCTTGCTCTCTAGGTGGTTGCGAGATGAAGTTCTTTCTTAGAATATCATCTTGAGTTTACGCAACTTGCATGATGTCAATTAATTTGGCATACTTAATGTAGCCGTCTTGGCGATAGTTGCTTGCGGATTGCCGCGTTCGGGTGAAAGGTAGAAGTCTTCTCAATCTTACGCTCATCAGTGATTACATTACCGCAATTGAAAGCGTTATAAATTGCGTACAAATTCGACCATCTTTGGGTCAGTTCTCCAATCTCGATTCGTGATGCGGTCATCTTCATATTCATGCAAAAGTTCAAAGGATTCTTGCTCGTAATCGCATAAAATGGTTGCAAAATTCTCACAATGCTCTTGAACTCGAGTTCGTGTTCCGTATTTTTCTATGCATTTTCATGATTTCTTGCTATTTCCGGTGATTAAAAGCAATATAAACAATCACAGATAATCAAAGCGATAAATCGATACATAAATTATATAGAAATAATAATAACAAGGATAAATATGCTTCAAAGTTCAAAAATATGCAAAAATTTGGGTTCAGAAGCCCTTTTCTTTGGAAAAATGATTTTTAAACAGCGCAAGTTTGTGGAGTTAACATAAAATATCGATTCAGAGACAAGTTGCGCGTAATTTCAAGACTTAGAGGCCCTTTTTGCAAAAAAATCGGATTTTCACCGCGCCCCTTTCTTTTCTTCAGCAGTGCCTCTTCCTTTCTTTTGCTCATTGCCTTTTTCTTTTCTCATCGGTAGGCCCGATTGTATCAAGCCTACCCGGCGGCTTCGGCGCGCGGCTACCGGCTGCGGCGGAACATCACGCGGGTAGAGCGGCGGCGGCGGGCGGCAAGCCGTCGTCGAGGCGGCGCTCGTGGGCGCGCGCCGCGCTGCGGAGGCAGTCTGCGGGGCGGGAGAGGCAGCGGCGCCTTGGGCGGCGGGGGCGTGGCGCCATGCGGCGGGAGGCGTGGCGCTTCAGGCCCGGCTTCATGCGGCTGTGGCCGTGCGCCAGCGTGCGCGAAGCGGCAGCTGCGGCGGGCGAGGCGGCAGGCGGCGATCGGTTCAAAGCGGCGCAGCGCGGCCACGAGGCCTTGGCGCGATTCGGCTCGATCTTGAGTGCGGCAGCGGCTGCAACGGCAGGCCGGGCGCGGTTCGGCGTGCTGCGGCCGGCCTTCTTCCCTCCTTCTTTACTTCATGCCATGGCGCAATCGCGGCGGTGCGGTGCAAGGTAGCTACGAGCCATGGGCGGCGCGCAGCAGCGACCGAGGCGGCGGTGCCTTCTGGAGGTGGCCAGGCCGCGCCGGCGGCGCCGCGGCTGGTGACATCACCACAGCGCATCACGAGCGCGCGAGTTTTCTTGTTCATATGTAATCGCTGTTCACTCGCGATTCATTCATCTTGCCAATTCTTGTTAGCGTCACGATCTTATTCATCGCGATTCTTGTTCATGCGCAAATCTTGTTCATTTGCGATTCTTGTTCCGCGCAAATCTTTATTCATCGCGATTCACATTCCGCAGCGCCGTCTTTATTCATCAACATTCATTCATCTATGTATGTATGCGATGCAAAGAGGTGTATCTGAGATTGCAGCGGTAGCGGCTTCATGCCGACATGTGCATGCTTGCCGCGTCTTTGTGGCGTGGCTCTGTCGTTGCCTCGCGTGGCGTCGTGATGGCGGACTATGCCGATGGGTAACGTATCGCGGGTAATGCTGTACCGCTTGCGGCGGTGCCATGCACATGGTTCCTTCCATGCGATTGCATATATTACCATACAGTACAATCATCATCTACTCTTTCATGCAATCCACCGATCGGCTTGGCGGCGACTTCAAATCGGCTCGCGGTAGATTAAGCGGTTGCCGTAGGAAACCAATCTAAAGCCAAATTTGCGGAATTGAAAGCAATCTAGAAAAACAATTCAATCTACGAGTGTCGTTCATCGGCGGTTACCTTTCGATGCGAGGAGAGTCGATCGTCGCGATAACGTGTTGAGGCCGTCATTGGCGAGTCGATCAAGCGATTACCTGCGTGAACAAGCGTAGAATCGTAAGAACAATGCATGAACACAAGAGCGAGAATAAGAGATAGAACACAGAGATGTAGGGGGACTTCTTGATTCTCTTTATTCCTTCATCCATCGATCAATCTTTTACAATGAATAGCACCCCCTATTTATAGGCTACGACCCTGCTAGGGTTTGGGATGGGGCGCCCACTAATGGGCCGACTGCAGGGTCAGGCCCATAGTTTCCCAACACTGTAGACCCAATTACATGGTTAACCAAGTGCGATCAGTATTTCCGCGCCTATCAAACTCCCGACGAAGATAAAGTTTGGATGGCCGCATTTCGTCTGTCCGATGTCGCTCACTCATGGTTTTTTCAGCTCGAGCGAGATGAAGGTCAGATACCTTGGGCGGTCTTTAAACACTACTGCACCATGCGTTTTGGACCAGTTGTGCGCACCAATACTTTGGGCACTATCAAGAACTGCGACAAAGCTGGAGCGTTGGCACGATGCAGCGAGAATACACCGGCCTCTTTGTGCCATACCTCCGGCCTCTCACGCACGCACCAGATCGAGTTATTCACAGCGGGGCTTACGGAACCTGTGTGCACACGTGGACTCGTGGAATTGGAAGGGCCAACCTCCCTGCAACATGCTATGAACTTGGCGCGCGCATATGATCGGCTTCAGACTACTGTAGCACACCCGACAACGGCTAACAGGTCGTTCTCTACCCAGAAGACCGGTGCTCGGGCGTGGCCTCCACCACTAGCTCGCGTGCCGGCGACTCTCCCAGCACCCCCGCCGTCAGCTCCGCCGCCGATTACACCAGTGTCCGCTACCGAAACACGCACGGGGTCTTCCGACGTTTGACCACAGCGGAGATGGCCGACCGACGTCAACGAGGCTTATGCTTCAACTGTGATGAACAATTCGCGTGGGGACATCGCTGTAAACGATTGTTTTGGTTGGAGCCCGAGTACACTCCGAGGCGGGGCGGCATGGACGACCGGTGGCGACCACGATCGAGCCGGAGATATCGCGCTTTCGCCGTCACGGTATCGCGCGCGCACGAACGATGCAGCGAAGGTACACATCGGTGATTTTGAGGGAATGGCATTGTTCGACACTGGATCCACTCACAACTTCATCAACCAATCCTGTGTTACCGCCATCAATTGCCCTGTCCAACCTCACGCGGCCTTCGTGTCAAGGTCGCCAACGGCGACCGGCTCGAATGTGGCGGCCTTTGCAAGAATACGCCAATGTTTATCGCCTCGTCCAACTTCAAAGTTGATTTTTTTCATCATTCCACTCTCCGGGTTTGATATCATTTTGGGGACGCAATGGCTGAGCACACTGGGACCAGTCCTGTGGAACTTCGCCCAGATGCAATTCTCGTATTGGGAGCATAACCAAAAAATCACATGGACTGGGCTTCACTCTCCACCCTTGTTAGTAGCCCTGTTACAAGCAACTGTCGGGGACGATCACATGGCGACCATCTTGGCCGAATTTGAACATCGCTTCGCGGAGCCCTCGGGACTCCCTCCTGCTAGATCGTGCGATCATCGTATTCGTCTGGTCCACAATGCGCCAGATATATCAGTGCGTCCCTATCGCTATGCTCACATTCAGAAAGACGAAATTGAGCGACAATGCGCCACCATGCTAACACAGGGCCTCATCCGTCCAAGCTCCTCCCAGTTCTCCTCGCCAGTGTTCTCGTCCGCAAGAAGGATAATTCCTGGCGTTTCTGTGTGGATTACCGCGCTCTAAATGAATACACTATCAAGGATAAATTTCCAACCCCTCATGTTGACGAGCTACTGGATGAGTTGGAGGGGTCCTGTTATTTCACCAAACTGGATCTTCGGTCAGGCTATCATCAAATTCGCATGTTTCCCGACGACGTGCTCAAAACAGCCTTCGCACCCACCATGGCCATTTCGAATTTTTGGTTCTTCCCTTTGGCTTGTGCAATGCCCCATCTACATTCCAGGCTATGATGAACTCAATTATGCAACCCTTTCTTCAGGTTTGTTCTGGTGTTTTTCGATGACATTCTAATCTACAGCGGATGTGGGCAGAACACCTTCGACATGTTCGTCAGGTATTGCAAGTTTTAACCACTCATCTGTTGTTCCTCCACAGGAAGAAATGCATTTTTGGGCAACAATGATTTCTTATCTAGGCCATGTCATCTCTCCCATTGGGGTTGCCATGGATCAAGCCAAGGTTTCAGTCGTACTTGATTGGTGCATCCTCGTAACATCCAAATTTCGCGGATTCTTAGGACTTGCTGGGTATTATCGTAAATTTATACAAGACTTTGGACATATGGCGGCACCTCTCACCAAACTTCTCTGCAAAGAAGGATTCCGTTGGACTGAGGAGGCTACAACGACCTTTGATGCTCTGAAGAAAATCATTGCTTCCGCACCCGTCCTACAACTTCTTGATTTCACCAGGGACTTTGTTATTGATTGTGATGCTTCGGGTACTGGTTTTGGTGCTGTCCTCCACCAAGGGGGTCGTCCATTGCTTTTTTAGTAAAGCGGTTGCTCTGTATCAAGCTAACCTTCCAACTTATGAGCGCGAACTCATTGGTCTCGTTTACGCCGTCGACATTGGCGTCCGTATATTTGGGGTCGTACTTTTCGGGTTAGAACAGACCACTATAGTCTGAAGCATTTGTTGGATCAACAATT
The DNA here is from genome assembly GCA_036346255.1 of Ampelocalamus luodianensis. Taxonomy (NCBI): domain Eukaryota; kingdom Viridiplantae; phylum Streptophyta; class Magnoliopsida; order Poales; family Poaceae; genus Ampelocalamus; species Ampelocalamus luodianensis. Next base: position 14,287,227 of record CM070636.1, on the reverse strand, counting down.
GACAACGGTGCCGCAACATCGGTGGATTACAAAGCTTCTCGGCTATGACTTTACAGTCGAATACAAACCTGGCAAAGACAATATTGTCGCCGATGCACTTTCGTGTCGACATGAGGAACCCAATTTGCATGCATTATCGACTGCTGATTTTGCTTACTATGATGATCTCCGTTGTCAATTAACAACACATCCTTCCTGGTGCGACAAGTATTGTAACATCCCAAAGTGTTGTTACCAAAATAAAAATAAATAAAATTATTATTTCTTGGTTTTTACGAGAATTGGCGAGTTTGATTGCTTTATTTGAATTTACGAAGTTTTCAAAGTCAAAATTCAAAATTTATTTGAAGTTCTTGAAGTTTCAGTTGAGTTGTTCTGAAAAATAAAATCCTAATTAATTTATAGAATTTTCTGTAATTTTAAAAGTTTTTTCCTAAATATTTTAAAGCCAAAATAATTTATTTGCAAAAGCTATTACCAATTATAAGTTGGAACTATTTTATTTAAGTCCAAAATAACTCTAGGAATTTCTGTGAATTTTTCTAGAATTTTTGGATTTTATTTGCTATATTCTAAAAGTCCCTTTTTGATTTTTCTAATATCTAGCCATTAAAAATGAATTACTGTCCGCAAATAAAAACCAAATTTGTGTTGAAAATATTTAATTTAAGCTCAAAATACCCTATTTAACTACTCTGAAAATTCATTGAATTTTTAGACCTATACTACTATTTTTCAAGTTTAAAAACAATTTTTTTAGCAATATAAAAATAATTACTGTGTAATAATAAAATTATTATTATTAATAATAATATTTTATTTGAATTCAGAATGTTGTATTTAATATCTGTAATTTATTTCGGATTTTTCGGAATTAATTTGCTATTTTTCCGGAATTAATTGGTGTCTTTTCGAATTTTCAAAGGAATATTCCTTGGATATTCCTTGGAATATTCTGTCTGCTCTGATAACTCCAGCGAAGGCGTAATTTCCAGCCATAACTCCGGCGAGCAATTCCCGCCAAACCGTTACTCCTTTTGCCCTTATAAATTGAACCGTAGCTTCTCCACCCCATTCCACATCTCTCTCGCTCAGATTTGCCAAAATCCTCCGGAGACCTGTGCTAGCCCTTCTTCTCCAACTCCGGCGACAACTCCGGCGAGCCCGATCTCCTCATCCGTAGCTCCGTTGTTCGCCAAATTTTACCGATGAGTTCCTCTCGAGATTCTCTACATTTCTATTTAAGCCGAATTTTGATTATCATGTTGGTTCACCGTGGCCACAAAAATGCAAGCGGTTTTCTTCTCGACTCGGCGACAACTCCGTGACCGATCTCCTCATCCGTTGCTCCGTTGTGCACCAAATTTGACCGGTGAGTTCCTATTGAGATTCGCACATTTCTATTCAAGTGGAATTTTGATTTACTTAATTGTTCATCACCGGCCACATCTTCTTCACTAAGTCAGATGAGAACTTCGAGGCCGATCTCTTCATCCGTTTGGTAATTACTCGAACCCTTTTACCTACATGTTCCTTTCAATATTATCTACCTTTCTATTCAAACAAAATTTTGAATTTCGCAATAATTCATGCTTGTCATATCACGTACATCGCATGCATGCCACGTGTGACCATGTGTCTTGTTTACGTGGTGGTACTATTCCTTGGGCGGTCCGTGGACCAAACCCCATTTTCATGGACCGGGCCCACATGTCATTGACTCAACCATTTTCTTTCAAAATAAATTCGGCGAAAATTCGTTTCGCTGCGGACATCATGCTTATATGATAAAGGATTTCCTTGAGAAAAATAATTCCTTAAATTACGAAATTCGGAATTTCATCTTTTCTTGTGATAATCAACCTTAGGGTGTTCGTTCTCCTTCATCACGAACTTGATTAGTCGATTCAACTTCCTAAATTCATATAAAGTCGATACCTTCCTCGGTATTTATCTTGGATTTTATTTGGATTTTATTTGAGTGTTATTTGAATTTAGCTCGTTTTCACGTATAGATTTCGCGACTTGGACGGCCGGATTCGGCGCGTTTAAGAACAACGGTAATCAAGCAAGACAAGTTATACCCTTGATCATATTGATCCCATTATTTTAAATTATTTATATTTTATTTTTAAATTATTCTGCATGCTTATTTATATTGATAATATAAATTCTGTTTTTCAATTCATAGCTATACCTAAATCCTTTGTATGACCAACGTTGATATTGAATCAAACACATTGACACCTAGATAAAACACGGTTGATACGATAGTATGAACTAGAATCATTTAAGCGTATTGCTTAGCCATGCTTATAGACAAACTTATGCGATTTGAAATTTACCAACAATCAATTATTGTTTAAATTATACCCTTGGCATTGGTGTGTCATGGGAGTTTTACAAATGACTTGGAAAATAAAATAAAGCGGGTTTGGACTTGGCGAAATGGATGATTGGTGGAGTGCGGGTTTATGCAGGCTTAATCTGGTTAGGGTTAAGGCCGGGGTTTGTATGGAAAGTCGCCCAAGTTAGTTGAGATCGGTCTTGAGCGTATGATGCTCGCCACAGTACCACCACATGTCTGTGTGGGCGGGACTTGGCCAAATAATTTGTGATGTCTTAGTGTTATTTGTGCTATGTTGTTAGTATGGGTGTTGGTCAGACAGTAGACCCATCTGGCACAAGAGGGGGCTTCAGGAGGATGGCTAGTCCAATGGTAGCGAAACCTTAGCGGGCATAAATACATTAAGACATAACATTGTAAAGGCCTCGTGATAATCACTTAGTCGCACACCTTCGGAGTGTGTCGAGACGGACATTGAAAGTTGATTATCTCTTGTGGGTAAAGTTGTACAACCTCTGCGAGTGTAAAACTATTCGAATAGCGTGTCCACGGTCATGGACATGCTAGCGAGAACTACTCAAAGTTAGACTTTGGTTTTCTGAAAAATACTTCTTTAAAGCTGGTTTATCCAAATGGGAATTGGGCGAGGAAGCCATGTGATAGGAGGGTATCCTTCACCATTCATGTGTGAATGTTATCGACTATAAAATTGAGAATTTATAAAAGAATTTTAGTTATAAAATAAGCGCTTTGGAACTTAGTACCGGTATTTAAAGAAATCTTTGCTTTATGCAAATAAACCAATAAGTCATCCTTTGTTACATCCATATATGCATATCATTCTGTTACTTGTGGGTGTAACTTGTGAGCACAGTAGTTGTGCTCATACTTGCTTTATGCAAACAAATTTGAGAGAGAAGGACTTTGCTACGTGTGGATCTCGGCGACTAGGCCGCTACCCGATCGATTGCACATGTGCGGTTCTTTGGACTCTACTACTTCTTCGTCTTCCATTGTGTTCTTTATTGTTGGCTTGTGCCTCTTTTGTAATAAACTCTGTTGATTATTAATAAAGTTGTGATATGAATTTGTTACCATATTTGTTTCTTGTGTGAACTAGCGGTCGATCATGGGACTAGTTCGAAATGCCTGAGAGGATGCAGGATGGTAATCCCGGGTTCTGACAAGTATACTTCTTGGTGTAATGGTACTCTCTCAGCTGATTAGGAATTCGTGGATGGTCTGTTGTTGTGTCGCCACCGCATATTTGTGCCAGCTGATTTTCCAGGTATTCACCAGCTCTTTTCGGTCGCCCATTCAGTTGGCCATGAGGGCATCACCAAGACCTGGTATCGTGTTCAGTCTAGTTTTTACATTCCGGGTGGCCGCCGATTGCTTCAGACATTTATTCGTTCCTACATCACTTGTCAAAGGTACAAGTCTGACCAATTGCAATCGGTCGGATTGCTTCAACCACTTCCGGTGCCTCATCGCGTTTGGGCTGATATTAGCATGGATTTCATCGAGGGTTTGCCCAAAGTGGCCCACAAATCAGTCATATTGACAGTTGTTGATCGATTTTCCAAATATACTCATTTTCTCACCTTGAGTCATCCTTTTTCGGCTCAATCTGTGGCACAGGTTTTCTTTGACAACATTGTTCGTTTACATGGGTTTCCCGAGTCTATTGTCAGTGATCGTGACAAAATCTTCACGACTCATTTTTGGAAAGATATTTTTCGGTTGGCCGGAGTCAAATTGCAAATGAGTACCGCTTATCATCCACAATCTGATGGGCAAACTGAGGTGGTTAATAGGACGATTGAAATGTATCTCCGTTGTTTATGTGGAGATCGAGTGCGTAATTGGCCTCAATGGCTGGCTTGGGCTGAATTTTGTTACAACACCTCATATCATTCCGCTCTTAAAGCCACTCCTTTTGAAGTAGTTTATGGGCGGCAACCACCTCCACTGATCCAGCTTGAAGGACAATCTGAGGCAGTTCCTGAGGTTCATAAACTGTTGGAAGAACGCAATGATTTCCTTCAAGAGATCCGTTTGCGATTACTTCAGTCTCAACAACGTATGAAAAGCTTGGCAGATAATAAACGAAGAGAGTTACAATTTGCTGTGGGCGATGGGGTGTGGTTGAGGTTACATCAACGCCAGCTTTCTTCAATTGCTCCTGGTCTTAATATTAAATTACGCCCTCGTTTTTTCGGTCCCTATAGGGTGCTCTCTAAAGTTGGTCAGGTTGCTTATCGCTTGGAGATTCTGACGCAGACCGGCGTTCATAATGTTTTCCATGTTTCCAGTCTCAAGCCTTTCCATGGTATTCCTCCTGAAGATGTTTCGGCTCTACCTCCACTTCATCATGGTCAGGTGCAACTTCAACCTGAGAGTATTGTTCGTGCTAGACTGAACCACGGCATTTGGGAGTTACGTGTTCGGTGGTATTCCGACTCTCTGGATGAACCCGAGGAGACTTGGGTTACACGCGACGATTTTAGCCGTGAATGTCCTGATTACAAGCTCGCGGACGAGCTTTCTCAAAAGGAAGGGGGAAGTGTTACGGACAGTTTTGTGGGGATTGATGTCGTGTAGATCCAAACAAAGCGTTGGCTCCCGACTATTTCTCCCGAGGCGAGCAATGAGCGCTGATGCGTTACGAGATCAGTTCGGAAACCCTTTTTGGTTATGGTAGGTTCAGCTATTAGCTGTCCCTTTAGGACGTTGCATAGGTAAGTTATTGTATTAGGAAAGGAGAAGTAGACTCCGTATCCCTTTAGGATATTTCAGCTGTCTCTATATAAGGCGATGTCTGTGTCGTTTGAGGTATTATGAATGAATACAAAATAGCTTCTTCCAAGTTCTTGTTTCTTCTAACTAATTCTGGCTTCTCACCCATACAATCTTCGTTCTAATTCGAGAGGATCTTCGGTTCATATCAGATAGTTCTGAAGCACACTACTAGACTTGGTAATATGTATATCTCCAGTTCTTGTGAATTGCGATGTCAACCTTTTCTCCTATGGCTTTAGGTGGCCTGCGCTTGCTCGTCTGGTGCAAAGCTGAAAAACTTCAGTGGGCTAAAGGATATTCTTATTGAAATGGACATATATTTTCAGAATACAAGTATGCTTTTCTTTGATGAAACCTTATGTCACGTTGTTGGTTTACTTTTGCTTTGAGAGTTATGGTACCTTTGCAGGATGACTACTTGGACTGTTTTGCTAACCCTAATGCCATAGGCAAAGTTGAATTAGAATTTATAGTGTGAATTTCAGGTAGTGTTGATATTTAGCTTTTCATTAGTTTTTTTTAAAAATATATCTCACTCATTGAATGCCATTTAATTGGCCAACATTTGCTACTCTTTTAATACCTTTGATGTATACTCCAATACTCCAGCAGCTTCAATTTTGCATATTTTCAATCTCCCCTTTTCTTGTTGTTATTCAGGTCCAAGACAATAATTTTCAACTTCCAAAGGTAAACAATCTATGAGCTCAAAATTTTATTTTTCGGGTAGTAGTAGTAGCATAGGCGGAGTTAATGTTTTTGTTTATATGTGTAAAAGAAAATTGATATTTATTATGCGGTTTAGGATCTCGTTTGCTAATATGTATCACTTTTTTTTGAGGTTCCGTTGCAACGCACAGGCACCCTATTATGATTCACAATATGTCACTCATTGTGAGGTTGACATTCAGTGAGACACCTGTGGCATATTGCGAAGATCCGAAGTTATTCAGTGACATATAGCGAATTGCTTAACATGCTCTTTTAATCATTGGTTATATATATATATATATATATATATATATATATATATATATATATATATATATATATATATATATATATATATATAATGGGAACGTATCTAGTGCAAATGGGTATTTGAGTGGTAAAGTGCAAATGCCAACCAAGAGCGTTGGATTTAGATTGAACAGTCCAGATTTGGATTTAGATTGAACAGTCCAGATTTAGATGCTAATCCCACCTCCAATCTACTGCTCACACATTTCTCTCCTTTCTATTCCCCATTTCCTTCTCCTCCTTTCTATTCCCCAGTCCTCTTACCCCTCACAATCCTCTCACCCGGCCGCCACCGACGCCCACCACCTGCGCCTACGCACCCCCCGGCCTCCACCTCTGGCCGAAGGAAGTTCTTGAGGAGCTCCCTCCCTTCTCTCTCAGGTCTCCCCCCGGCGCCACCTCCGACCATCGGTGCTCGGCCCACGCCGCGCCCGGCCATTGGCTCGCCCGCGCCCGATTCCCTCGGCTCAGCCCGTGTCGCCTGTGTGCCGTGCGCCCTCTACGGTTCATCCTTCGACCGTCGGCGTTGCCTCTCCCGCGCCGCTCGGCTCTGCCTCGCTCCCCCTCGCCTCCGGAGCACCTCCACCCTAGGGCCTCCGCGCAGTGCGCCCCACCTGCAGGCCGCCTCTGGACCCACATGCGCCCCCGGCCACTAGGGATGGCAATGGGACTCCATTTCCAATTCCTCGACGGGGAATTCACCCATTAGGGGACGGGGATGGGGCTATTTCTCTCCTCGCGGGGATACTAATATGCAAATACAATTCCCCATTGAGTGGAGCGGGGATGAGGCCATTCTCCTACTCCCCATCCCCGCTACCCGCATGGCCCTCGATAAGACATGTAGGCCACTAGCCTACTACCGCACAACCTGATAAGGCGATAGCCTGATAATCTCTTTTGCATCCTTTACTTTTCAGATGTTAATTAATCAAAAAATATTATCATTTTAGCATCGCATGTGGATGTTCATACCTATTTTATAACATTATGGATCTTATTTTCTCTTCTTTCGGGATCTAACTTTCGGGTATGGGTCCCCGTGGGGCCCGATAACCCGATGGGGATGGGGACGGGGAATTTTTCTTCTCTCGGGGATGGGGATGTTCCACCACTCCCCGACGGGGAATGGCCCCGTTGCCATCCCTACTGGCCACCCCCGGCGTGGCTCCCGTCGGACCCCTCGCGGACGGCGCAACACCCTCGGCCCCCTTCGTCGGCCTCGGCGCACCCCTGCACGAGGAGGCGAGGTGATGATGGGCGGCGAGGGCGCGCGGCGGCAGCGTGGGTGGCGGCGGCCGGGCGAGGCGGTGGAGGAGTGCGGCCGGTGGGGAAGAGCGGCGCCGAGGCGGGAGGAAGGGTTGGATTGGAGATGAAAAATGTGTGGGCAGTAGGGGGTTTAGTGCAAAAAGGGTTAAGTGGATTGGTGGTGGGATTAGCACCCAAATCTGGAGATTGTTCAATCTAGATCCAACGGTCTTGGTTGGCATTTGCATTTACCACTCAAATACCCATTTGCACTAGATCGTTCCCTATATATATATATATATATATATATATATATATATATATATATATATATATATATATATATACACACACACACACACAACGGTATGGTACTCCTAGAGTCGTACTCCCACCTCTCATATACCACTTAAATCGTATGATAATACCTCTTTATCTATTTGTGCATACTCCAATAGTGATTATAAGATACCTTAAAGTAAGTTCTATGAAAAATTTCATTAAATTCCACTTTTTATAGAAAAATTTGTGTATATATTTCTTTTATAAAAAAAGGGTATATAGCAAAAAAAGGGTTTCAATGAATTTTTTTTTCAATCAAATCGCATTAGAGGATCTTATAATTGGTATTTAAGTATACTGAAAATGATAAAAAAAATATAATATATGCCGTTTAAGTGGTATATTAGAAGTGGAAGTACATACTCTCAGGAGTATGAAATGGGTGTACAGTAATTTGTGCAGTACTTATTTGTTATCACCCCTCCCTGTTCATGTTAATATTTCTTATTTTGTTGTTGCGTGATTTTCTTTAAAAACTGTTCTGTGTAGACGGCAAGTCACACATTATGATTTAAATTCCCGATCAAATGCTCAAAAATCTATTGTCTAATCACATCACTGGTAGCTGGGATGAGTACGAGTAGATCACACCAGTACCTACTCTACAGTACTTTGTCCTGGCATGATCTTCGGTGTCCGGTTTTGACTATTACTTTTGGTACGATTAAATTAGTAAAAAACAAAATTATTATATTATAAAAATATTTATCATAAAAATTTAATGATATATTCTCTTGACCGGTTTACATAGTTTTTTATATATTATTACTCAAAGTTAAAGTAATTTAACTGTACGTCTTCTTAAAGACGGTACATTTCTGAACGGAAGAAGCATTTGTTAGGAAGCCTTGTGTCACGGTCTACAAACAAGCCGCGCCAGCCCATCAGACAACGAGCATCGTAGAAGTTAGAACACATAACAAGCCCTCTTTTTTTTTTTTCATGATTGTACATCTAGTGGCGCTCCTCTTCCACATTAATTTGCCTGAACTTTTGGCTGGCCTTATACCATTGGTCAGGAAAAATAGTGCATATTGCCTAACAATATGCATTTTTTAATCATTTCTAACTAGCTCCATCTTTAGAGACGTGCTAGTACGACGTAACATCCCAATTTTTTAGCTTTTAAAATTCCTTTGTGCAGTTTAGACCTTTGAAAATTTTCATCAATTTTAGTCGAGTTAATTAAGCTTTATTAAAAATTTCAGAAATTTAAAATGATTTAATGTGATTTACTCAAACATAAATTGATTTCAAAACTATTTTATTTGAGTTCTTTGTGCTTGAAGTATTTTCTAGATTTTTTTCGAGTTTATTTGCTGTTTTTCGTGACCTTTTCTTGTATTTTCTAAAAACAAAAACTAATTAAAATATATGGAAGGCGAGTGGACCGATTCCTTTCCACCGGCCCACTCCTCTCTCTCCAGGCCCATCCTCCCTGTGCGCGTAGCCCAACCAGCTTCCGCTTCCATAACCTCAATCCCGCACGCTGGCCCAACCCACCGCCACGCCACCCCTGTGTTCGCCACGCGTCCCCACCCTCCCTAGTTGTTGACGAGTGGGCTCGGTCGAGCACTGTGCTTCGTCCTAAGCCGGATTCGACTCGGAGTTCGTCACCACCTCAGTTTCTTCAGCATCCGTGCCCGTCTCGCAACCCTAGCTACCCCCTACAAAAGCTGAGCCCTCCATGTGTGCTCTCGTTCCTCAACCCCTCGCTGTCGTTTCCACGGAAGGAAGTCGCACTACCGTCGTCTTCTTCGTCTCCGTCCATGTGCCGCCACCGCCGAAACGAACTCATCACGTTTCTCGTCGCACCGGTGAGTCCAGTCACAAATCCACTCGCGTCATCTTGTGCCTCACATCCCAATCTACCCGTCTCATATTTCAATTTCATCTTTCGTCCCTCGTGCGCAGAGATCGAGCCGATCCAATCTTTTACGCCATCGCCCCTTCACCGTCAAGTTCCGCGGCCGTCATTCACGAGCTGAAGGCTGAAGCTAATCACGTCTTCTCGGTCTGTCTGTACTTTGTGACTTGTGTGGGACATAGAGTCTGTATGAATGGGGCGGTGCTAACCGCCTATTCAAGATGATCGCTGAGAAAGCCTCTCAAAATTTGAGACCAAGAAATTAAGCTAGGCACGCACGCGTGTTAATTGAGCTACATGGAAACGGATACACAGAGATGTTGTTTCACGATGTTACGACGTCTAGTCGCCTTATCAATTGTTTGCGGTGGTTAAACCGTTATGTATAGTGTACTCGAAAAGCATGTAAAGTGTCGGACGCTCAACGTGGTGTTTTTCTGATTAATCGGTCGTTTACTCCGTTTTAACGGCTAAAACAGCCTATTTATTCATTATTCACAGTCTAGTTTGTATAGACATTCTTAGCGTGTAACACACCACATTGACACCATCCACGCACCTATGCGTGCGCAGCATGTCCGAGTTAGACGGAGTATAAACTATTCTTCAATTAACAACACATGTATTTTATAGGAGTATTGTAATTAATTAATTATTAACAATGTCCTAACGAATTCCAGAACCTTGCTTTAGTCAAACAATGTATATGCATTGCACATACACTGATACACTTATAATAACGTAGAAACGCACGAAACCCATGCATGTCACAGTGTTCTCGTTTGGTCGCTACCCTTCTTCCATCTGAGGTTTCTTGTCCACTATTTAAGAAAGGTTTTGTCACCTTAGTAAACCCATGAAAGAATCAAAGGCCAAGCACAAAGGGAAGGCCAAGCACAAAGGGTAACCTCTTAAGAACCCCAATACAATACACATATATATAACCCACAAACACACAAAATGTCACATATACACAACCACACAAGGAAGATGGTACAATATCTAATTAATTTTATGGAGGAGACAAATTAATCAATAGAGGTTGCTAGCTCCATGGCTTTGACAAAGACAGGGAGTTACAAGAAATTAAGCATGCAGTGTGGCAAGATGACGTGACAATGTTGTTGTTTATGGAGAGAAGCTTAGTTAACACGGTGTCATTATCTTGCTCTCGCATGGTGTAAGCGCCCAAGATCCCTAAGTTGGATTAGTTAAGCATCTAATGTGTATTTGTGAAATTTTGAACTTTTTAAAACTTTTTGTTGCAAAACAAATAGGTTGAAACATGGTTTTCCAAATCCTAGAAATGAATTTCTTAAAACAAAATAAAATTTTGTCAAGATCTTGAAACTTATTTCAGAGTGGAGTGTAAACCTTATGTTGAAAATTCTTTGATTTTGAAGACTAGAATTCAAACCTAGAAATCCAATACTCCAATTCAAAAGCTTAAATTGAATTTGGGGCAAAACTAAAAGGTTTCAAGTGTGGGAATGTTTATTTTGGAATTCAACTTAAAAACAGTAAAACCTCATTGGCTCTTAGAATGCTTGAGGTAATTTCAAAAGAATTCTCATATTCGAACTTGAAAATATTCTCTAAGAGAAAAACAAACTGATTTTATTTTTGAAAATATAGTAGGACCCATAGCTGAGAATGTTTTAGTTGGATTCTATCTTCTCTGATATGCTTCTTTGAATTTTCTAGAATTTTTGGAGGTTATTTGGTTCCTTATTTGAATTGCATGTTCAAATTTGAATGTGAATGTAAAATACAAACCAATCATGTGAACAGTGCCTAGAAATATTTTTCCTAGGTTTTGAAACATCTGAGAAACTCATCTACAAAATTTCACAATTTTTAGAATTTATTTGCTACTTTTAAACAACCAGTCAAAGTAGTGAATTAAAAGTCAAACAGTAACAACAGAAACTTGAAATGATTATAGAGAAAAATTTGTTACATGAAAAACCCTAGAAAAATTTCACAATGGTCTACCCAGTATCAGGAACCTCCCCTAAAAATTTCATGATTTTTGGAACTAAACAACTTGTCTAATAATTCCCCTAAGTCTGTCGGGTCCAAAAAATGCAATTATGGACCCTCTGTGTATAATGCACTAGTCTAGAATCACGCTAGTGCACACAGTGTCAACATAGATGAATATCGTTCCACATAAGTCGAATAATAACATAAACGATTAATTTGACTATCAAATAATAGTTTTGACCTTATGGTCGAGTTTACATTTATTGAACCACGCAGGGCTAATAGAGAATTAAATAGCAGCGGAACAAAGTAACTTCAGCGGAGATTCCATCAATTCACCACAGACAACCAACTGGGATCAATGACCTAACGATCAACACCTTTGATGAACTCCTCCTCAAAAGCAGGCGATGACCTCTTCTCTTCTGCTGAGTTGATTTAGCAAGTATGAGTACACAAACGTACTCACAAGACATACCACAGAATGTAATATATAGATGCAGGCTTATTCCAAAGGAAATGGCTTCTGTGGTTCTTTTGCAGAAATGCGATATTTGCAATTGAATACAATATTAGATTGAAACGTAATTCAAAACAAATAGAGAATAATGATTTAACAGTTGTTTTCACAAAAAAACACAAAACTAATCAGTTTAATTCACATAGCCATATGACTTAGGTCACACAGCTGTCCCTTCTCAAAGTTTTATGAACACTACCCCTCGTGTGAAATCCCCAAGCATGTCCATGATCGCGGACGTGACTATTCAAATAGATTGATTAACACTCTGCAGAGGTTGTACACTTTACTCACAAGATACAATCAGTGTAGCTAGTACTAATCATAACAAAACGGTTCAAAAACTTTATCTCAAATATTGACACTCCCGATGTGCTTAATCACCAGACAGCCCCACATAGGAAGCTAGTCCAACACACATCGTTGGACATGGAAGTGACGAATCGTCCCGCGATGCGACTACCTGGTAGTACACACCTCCACCCATGCAACACAGCCTAATCTACTACCTGAGTAATCAATGCCAAGAATCCATAACTTACTAAGTTAGGCCCGTCCCATCAGGCATGTGGTTGTACAGTAAGGCTCAGTTCAATGACGCACAAAGTTAAGTCCTTAATTGACCAATGCAAGATTTCCAATATTCTAGCCATGTCACATAGGTTAAAGCCCATACACACAGCTCCACCATAACAAAACACAGTACCACTTGCCTCTGTCTAAATCTTTTCCTACCGGTTGGTTAAGTACAACATATGCCATTCACGAGTAATAGCACACAATACACATAATTTTATCACATGATTCCATAATCACTTAGTCATATTTATAATTGCAACTCACATGAGATGATGACTCATGGCATGGCTAAGCAAATTAATCGTATCTAACCAACCCACGTTGGTGCTATGTTAATACTAACTAAATAATGAACCAATCTAGGGTAACAAATGATCATGGCATAATAATGAGCAAGGTGGATATAACAATTTGGATTAATAGCTAAACCCAAAAGCATTTAAATAAATACTTAAAGTAAATATAGTAATTTGAATCAAAGTATTTTGGAAAATTGGGATTCAACATGATCAAAGGTATGACTTGCCTTGGAATAGATCTAGGTACTGGTCTTGGTCTTGTTGGACTCCTTCTCCAAAATCTTCCGAAGTATTGACGTCTACTCGCAAACGAAACAAATAAACTAAACAAATAAATAACAGAGGCAAAACAAACTCCAAAAATTAAATAAAAATCTATAGATTTCGAATTTAGATGAATTTAGAAATTTGAATGGACTCAATCGGAGTTCGGATGCAAAAGATATGGACTTTGAAAGTTTGAATCTAAAGAAAATACTCTAAAAAAATTTCTGGATTTATTTTTCTACTGGAAATTGGTTTATGACGCAAGCATGATGTCAACCCTCAAAATTTCGGAAATAAAAGAAATAAAAGAAAATCTTGACATGTGGGACCCACACATCAGCGAAACGGTTCACGGTAGACCAAGTCTACCGAACCGATCTGAGCTAGCTTTGGGTTGGGCGCCACGCGCGCGCACGCATGTGGGCGGCCGACGCCACGCCACGCGCGCAACACGCAGCGAACGAGTGGTGGATGGTCGACTCGACGTGACACATCAGATGGACGGCGACGACTTATGATTCCGGCGACAACGTCGCACGGTGGAGTCCCACCGGCGGCGAAGGTGTGCGTTCGGTAGCTCTTGCTAAAGCGCACCCAATGATACCTAATTTGGTACGGGTGGACGTCTGTGGTGGCCGGAATTGTTGAAGAGGCGAAAGACGAAACTCGGGTTTTTGTTAGATTGAACACCGATGAAGCTCTGTAGCAACGGAAGGGTCCACAAGGTTGCCCGAGCAACGAGGATGATGACGGAGTGGTCCACGGAGGTGGGGTGCTACCGGTGGCGGCGGAATTCGAAGCTTTAGGGTTTCGGGGACTGACCCCTAAATCTCAAATTGCAGCGGCGCTAGGGTGATTAGGGTGGAATGGAGTGGGGATTCATAACGAGCGGGCGAGGGCAATCCTAGGGGACCTATTTATAGGGGTTGGGTGTGCCGGATAAGGAAATGACAAACTCTGGGGTTCTTAGAGATAGAGAAGGATCCGAGGAACGATTGTTGTAGATATGAGTGCGGGAGAATAGGAGATAAGTTTTGGCATCAAAATTTGGGAGATTTTAGTTGGAAAATCCGCGTTGTCGGATAAAGCTCGAGAAGTTGGCAATGGCGAACACGACTCGTGCGCGAGGAGGACGACGATGCGAGGTCGAGGATGAAGCTAACACGCGGGCTCCACCGGTCAGCGGGTGCAAGCGACGCGCGCGCGGGCGGGCTGGCGAAACAGGATGGGCCGTGGAAGTTGGGCTGAGGCGAAAAAGGATTGGGCTGGATCCAATGGGATTCAGCCCAATGATTTAACTGAGATTTTAAATAGGTTTTCTATTTTATAAAATACTAGAAATTCAAATAAGTAATATAAAATAGCAAATGAACTCAGAAAAATTCTAGAAAAATCTAAAAAATATATCAAAGCTCATAGAACCCAAATAAAATAGTTTTAACAATTGTTCATGTTGGAATTATTCATATTAAATTATTTTGATACCAAAAGTTCATATTAAGTTTTGAATTAAATTTAAATAAAAACTAAATGGTGAATTTTCTCCCTATTAACTATTCAAAAGATTTTTTAAAAGCTCAAAAAATTAGGATGTTACAAAACCTAATCTAACTCACCTCTCACTTACCAGGCCCCACTGCAGTCGTCTTTCCACGCGACCGTATGTGCGCCATTCGCCGAGTGCATCGCTGTGGCTTTGCTCCACTTGCGCCAGTGCATCAAGGCTCTTCTCACCATTTTGCCAAGCGCCCGCAGATCCTCGTCGTCGCCGCAACTCCCGCTCACACCCATACCTGCCCCGAGCCCCCTCCTTGCCCATGCACCGAGCGCATCGTCGTAGCTGCCCGCGTCTCTCTCTCGTGAGCTCTCTGCCCCGACCTATTTAAAGGCAATCCAATCTTTTCTGCTGCCATCCCTTCACCGTCGAGTTCTGTTGCCGCCAGTGAGTCTCTCCCATCATTGACCACACCATCTAGATCGCCATTCTGTGTTCTACCCGGTGCTTCCCTCCCCATCGTCGGTGAGCCGTCTCTCGACGTCACGCCTTCGCCTTTGCTGTGCCACCACTCGTCGGAGGTCACCGTTGGCGATGTTGTCTGCATCACGGTGTTCACTTCACTGCCCTTGTACGAATGCACCCCTGCACGCACCGCATTGAACCCTACCATCGATGACCATTGGGCCTCGAGCACCATCGTCTCCGCAACTGCCATGTCAGCCATCGTCGTGTTGTCGCCTTAGCCGTTGCCTCAGCGCCACGTTTGCGCCACGATAGACACGGCGCCATGCAAGCGCCACTCGTACCAAACCCTAGATCGGTCCACTGTAGACCCGGTCCACTATGAACCGAACCTATGACACGTGGGTCTGACACGATAGTGTTATTCTTTAGATCCAGTCCACCGTTGACCCGTAGATCCCACCTGTAATCTCTCAGCATTTTTCAAAAATTCCAAAAAATAAAGATCCCTGAAATATTCCCTAGGTCTCACCTCTCAGTCTCTGTACCCTCTCTCCCATGTTATTTTTCCTGAATTATTCCACCGAGCCACTTTCGGAAGCCCGTTCTTCCTCTTGTGAACTCCGATTGAGCTCGTTCAACTTTCTAAATTCATCTAAAATCAAATA
Source organism: Ampelocalamus luodianensis (assembly GCA_036346255.1). Classification (NCBI taxonomy): domain Eukaryota; kingdom Viridiplantae; phylum Streptophyta; class Magnoliopsida; order Poales; family Poaceae; genus Ampelocalamus; species Ampelocalamus luodianensis. The sequence goes on along the minus strand of CM070636.1, from coordinate 14,271,322 downwards.
ATACCTTTCAATGTTTTTATTGTAATTTTTAGAGTTTATTTTGGTTATCTTTTGGTATTTATTTTCTTTCCATTATTCATTGTAGAGAGCCACTTTCGGAAGAAGTTTATTTTGGTTATCTTTTGGTCCTGATCTTGAACTAGACGGTTTTGAGAGGTTTTCAAGACACATATAAAATTTTATCTATTAAAGACGTTTTTGAGGTGCACTCTAATTCTCCTAAAGGTTATGTTGTGTAAAGATATTATTTTGATGCGCTTTCCAACTCTCTAGAGGCGTTTTTTTCGGTGGTTGATATGTGTTAAAAGAACTACTTATAAATATTACTACACACACCTAAACACGTGAGGTTGTGAGGTTTAGGTAGCTAGCGTGACAAGTCTAAGAGAAGTATTTCCCATGACGTCAAGAGTTCGAGTACCAACATTTGCAAGAGTTCATACATTTTTTATATTTTATTTGTTGAGAAGTAGTGCAACATTTCTACATAACGCCGTATATCCTGTAGAGATGATGTAAAAACCGCAACTATTGTCGTAGCGATGATACATGAGAGGGTGTTTATGAGGCGTTTTCGAAAACACCTCTACAACTGCCTAGGGGCGGAAAAAGCGCCTCCATTATACAAAGAAGTCGCCTCTACGGCCAACTCTGTTATAGTGAGCTTAGTAAGTTATAGAGTCTTGACATTGGCTAAGTGAGGAAGTACGTTAGACTTAGTGTCACGGTGAATGTGTGGACTCATTCGTTGGGACAAATTTATGGAGGGTTGTTTACATATCCAACAGTGTGCTTCACACCTATGTGGGGTTCGGTTGCCGGACTTATGCTCACCGGGAGGGGGTCAGCTGTTGAGATAAAATTTTAGAAAAGGTTTTGTTATGACTTGGCATATGCCATGTTGAGTATATCTTGTGGGTAAAGTATGCAATCTCTGGAACATGTATGAACTAGTTAAACAACCGTGTCAACGGTCATGTACAAACTTGGGGATTTCACACGTGGGTTAGATTTTATAAAACAAAACAGGGATGGTGAATTGTATGAGTGAAATGAATTGGGCTATGTGAAAACAATGATTTACTTGTGTTTATATGTTATTATTGTTTTAAACTATGCTTTCAATATATTATTCGTATTCAAATACAAAAGTCACCTTGTGCAAAATAATCTTAGTAGCCATATCTCTTGAAATAAGCTATCATATATACTTGTATTGTGTGGTACAACGTGCAGATAATCTATGTACTAACCCTTGTAGTAATCATCATTCAGCGGGAGACGTGGAGGAGTACTACGAAGAGGTTGATCGTTAGGTCATATTCCCAGTCGGTTGCCTGTGGCAATTCGATGGGTTCCGTTGATGTTGCTTTCATTCTGCTGCGGCTATGTTCTTTAGTGCTAAAGCCTTGCATGGATGAATAAATACAAACTCGACTATAAGGTTATAACTATTATTTGCTTATCAAATTCATTACGTTTATCTTTATATTTGCTGTGTATGGAATGATGTTCATCGATATTAACACTGTGTGAACTAGTGTGATAATAGATTGTATATTATACACAAAAAGTCTAAATTTAGATATTCAGATCCCGACATACGAGCTGAAGCTAATCGCGTCCTCTCGATCAGTCCGTACTTGTGTGTGTGTGAGAGAGAGTTTGTATGATGGGACGGCGCTAACTGCCTATTCACAATGATCACTGATTAATTAGTCGTTTTCTCCGTGTTAAGGGCTAAAATAACCTTTTTTATTCATTGTTCATAGTTGCTTTGTATTGACAATACACATATAGCGCATGCACAAAATGTCACATTACACAACCACACAAGGAAGATGGTACAATAACAACAACAACAAAGCCTTTGGTCCTAAACAAGTTGAGGTAGGTTAGAAATGAAACCTCCTCAAGATCAAAGAGACGAGAGCCTTATAAATAAAATAATAATAATAAAACCTACAAGGCTAAAACCATAAGCCGTACATCCTGTCATCTGAGCCGAGAGCCTAAAACACAACATCTAAACCTTCTTATGGTTTCGGTACATGGATCGCTAACTTCCATACGCTCCTATCCAAAGCTAATTCTTTAGCTACATTCTAATCCCTCAAATCTCTTTTAACTATTTTCTCCCACGTTAGTCTTGATCGACCTCTGCTTCTTTTTACATTTTCAGTACGTCTTAAAATTCCACTACGTACTGGTGCCTCAGAAGAACTCCGTTGGAGATGTCCAAACCATTTCAAGCGATGTTGGACAAGCTTCTCTTCAATTGGTACTATCCCCACTCTATAACGTATATCCTCATTGTGGATTCGATCTCGCCTTGTGTGACCACATATCTACCGTAACATCCTCATCTCCGCTACACTCAACTTCTGTATATGTTGTCTTTTAGTCGCCCAATATTCTGCTCCATATAGCATCCAGGTCTGATCACCGTCTTATAGAAGATGGTACAATACTTAATTAATTTTACGGAGGAGACAAATTAATCAAATAGATGCTGTTAGCTCCATTGCTTTGACAGAGACAGGGAGTTACAAGAAATTAAGCATGCAGTGTGGCAAGAGGATGTGACAATGCTGTTGTTTGTCAGCTCTAGGGGTTGGCACTAGAGCACAAGAACAGGCTAGCAACTAACGTCCTACAGAATGTCTGAACAAGACAAGTCGAGGGCGGGGAAGACAATATCAGCAGCAGCTAGCTAGCTAGCAGGCCATGTTAATTAGTACTCCAGCTTAATTAAGTCACTAACTCGACGACTCCTTTACACGCACGTCAGGCCCCCACACACGGGCGACTCGCCCAAAGTGATTAACGACGGGATAAGACAAGGTTTATGGAGAAGCTAATCGCGTCTTCTGAGTCTGTCTGTACCTGTGACCTGTGTGAGACATCGAGTTGGTATGAATGGGACGGCGCTAACTGCCTTATTCACGATGATCTTTGGGAAAACCTCTCAAGATTTGAGACCAACAAACTAAGCGAGTCACGCACGCGTACTGATTGAGCTACAGGGAAACGGACGCACAGAGACGTTGTTTCACAATGTTACCTCCAATTTCAGTTTGCTCAATGGGGTGTTTTTCTGATTAATCGGTCGTTTTCTCCGTGTTAACAGCTAAAATAGCCTATTTTATTCATTATTTATAGTTAGGCGAGGAGGGCTCGGCCAGTGCATCTCAGCCGCTCCTCTCATCTGCATGCTGCCGCCCCTAATCATCACCACCTCCCGCCGCTGCCCATCATCTCATGCCAGCCTCCACCAAGCGAAACCGACCCCCCGACACGTCCGCCTCCGCTCCCTCCCCAAGGCTCGCACCGCCGCGGGTGCCACGTAGCCCCACATCTAGCCGTCGCCCCCATCTATCGACGCCGATGACGTGTATCCAACCACCGAGCTCACAATGTTGCATCTAGCTTCCTCGACAACCGCCCAGTTCCACTACACAACACGTTCCTTGGGAATTGCCTAGGTTATGTGCATGATAATTGAAAGTAATGACAAGCGTGCGAGCTGGGTGGTTGCATCCTTCCACACTACAAAGGGTGTAGTTCTTCTTCCACTTCTCTTTCTTTGTCCGCTTCCCCTTCTCCTTCTCCACACAAAAGAGCGATGTAATACTTCCCTTTGTTCCTCTCTATTCCTTGTCATGCTTTCTTACTTGGGTTTTCTTGCTCTTGATGTTTTGCTTTCTTAGCAGTTGATTGTGGCTCGAGGTCGGATGATCAAGGAACAAAAGGGCTACCACAACTAAAGCTTTGTATGCTTAGCGGATTCCTGTTACTAAAGCTCCATCAACTATCATCAAGGTTTATGGTTGAACCAAATCTTCAATTTTAATTAAATTTGGTTGGAACAAATTTGCCCCCACAATATTGATAGCTTTGCTTTAACATTCATAAATGTTCTTCTTAAGGTGTAGTATTGAACCACATCCCTTCAAAAATCGATAGGCCATGTCGCATAAGCAGTGAAATGTAAAGAACTATTCTGTTTGTGGCTAATAGAAAGGAAAAGATGATGTCTATCGTGAACATAGTGATGGTAAACGCCATAGAGAAATTTTAGAAGTGCATCACGGATATTAAATATAATGCATGCTGTTTAGTTTTTCAGTGATTAGATGATTCCACTTCAAAGTACACAATGCAATAACAATAGAAATATATCAATTTTTTAGTGAATACTACAGTTATTATGTTAATGCTAGAAGCCAAGTCGCATAGTTATACAAATTTGAAAGGCTTGTTATCGGGTAGGGTACTCATCCTGGAGCATGGTCACAGATGGGTTTTGTACAATGTTCTAATTGAAGATGCCAACAGGAAATGGTACAGAAGCTGCATGAACCATGAATCGTTTGATGCCGCAAATCGATGCAAAGGCTTGTTAGTTTGATGTACTAATACTAACGTTGTGATATTGTCGATATATGCAATGTAGTTGTGCATTGTCCGTGTCCTTTATTTTTTTTTGTGAAAGTTACTTCAAGGTAGAGTACATAGGAAATAATTCAAGTTACTGATAACTGGATTCCTGATCATGTATTATTGCTTCTTGGGTGAAATGTCTCTTGTTTGGATTGAATCTGAATACGAGCAATGGCTAAAAGATGATATTTCTACTATGTTTAGCTTAAGTATGACTAATTGCTTATAAATGCTTGACTTGGATCTAATATATAAGACTTATTGATTTATATGTAATTTACCTTATAGTTGATTTGGTCTATTCCCTATGTAGGCAAAGTTTGAGTGTGAATGTGTTAGCACTTATGATTTATCTCTTTCATGACACTCAGGTCTCTTAACTAACTAGCGTTATATTTTAGATCCTTAATTCAAGACCAGATGTTCAAGCCTTCCTTATCAATACCATAACTGAAAAATACCAGGTACATTTAAGATGGATATATTGTTATTGCATTTAGATGGATATAAGAGGATGATCCTGCTTTACTCAAAGAGTTTCTGCACATAAATAATTTTATGGTTGTATTTTTGTTAATCAAACCGCATAATAATGAAAATCGATAATTATATGTAGTCAGAAGTTGATTTATACACAGCTGAAATGTTGCATGTGTGCTCACAGGAGAGTGAGAGGGGTGTAGTTTGGGGTCCTTGCTCATAGCAACACTATCATCTACTGACCCGTCTGACCAATAAGTTGTGTGATTCGCATATCGAAATCCCCCATTGTTCTCTCTTTCTTTACAACATGATCATGCATTAATCAAGAGCTGCCTTTGTTTATGAAACTGTTAATTTGATACATGGGCGATGCGATAAACAGATGCATGTCATGACTCATGAGTGCTCCATTTGCATATCAACTGTGTGGTTGTGGACCATTCATTACACATACAATGGGATCTGGTTTATCGACGTACCTCAAGTAGCTTAGACATTTCTGCTCAACCAATTGTTGTTAATTAGTGTTGTTTTATTCATGGAAATCCCGAATAATGATAAAAGCATATAATGATAAATCACTAAGAGGCCGATCCTTTGAGTTACTAGAAGAATGTTTCCTAGGATGCAGATTGGAGGGTTCTAACTATATTTACATGTATTCTATAGATGGAAAATATTCTTGTATTGAATCCAACAAAAAAACTGAGTTAAATGCAGAGAATTTAAAAGCCTTATATTGAATTCAACAAAAAAACACACAATCAAACTTTGATTTCAATTTCCCTGAAGGGGGCACAATAAACATACTAACTCAATTTACAAACTAACTCAAGAATATAATAGTTATTTGTCACATTTGATTAGTATATTTGTTTGATTTCATCAAACCTTGTTTCACATCCAAGTGGGAGAGACTTGCATTATCATCTCTTTTTTTATTCCTAGTGTGGAGCATGGAGGTTATTGGTGGTCAACAACATTGGTTACATCTTTACAGTAATTTTCTAAGTAGGGAGTTATAAATTTGAGTGGTGGTATTATATTATGATAATATCTACTTTATATGTTAGTTTGTACTTAATTTACATGATGATATGTCAGTTATTTATGTATTGAAGTAAACTATGGATAAATATTGTTTCCTACCGTTCATTGCCAAAATTGTCACACAAAGTTCTTGTTCTATCATGTTGCACTAATGTGAAGCTCGTACTATCATCGTCTTTTAATTGCTTGATTCGTTTTATGTGTTAATGGAAAATATTAGTTTTGTAAGATTTAGGGTTCCGTTGCAACGCATAGTCACTCTACTAGTATAGGCAAAAGAGGGATGTTTGTTCGAGGATGAAACACCCCATCACGGGCCATGCTGGATTATCAAGCTAGCTAGCGTACACGTAAATGGAGTGCTTAGGTGGATGATCCACAATCCACATATGACGTGTCATTCGAGAGAAATCTCGAGCTCGGTTCGAATTAGGCTTCGAGCTCGAAAAAGCTCCATAAATTCGTATAAAACGACTCCCTTCTCGTGCAAGTTGCCAATGAAGTGTTACTAGTATCTTTCCTCATAGCTGCCACTCACCTAAGGTTTTAGACACCCTGTGCTAAAACTAAAAGTAGACCTTGCATCGTGTTGTTTATTCATGTGGCATATTATAACTTCAAAGTACATAAAATAATTAAGTATATATTGGTTAGTTACTTCTACACAAAGAAGGAAAATAAAATCCAGTTGAACCAGAGCTATAATGTTTTTTTGTTGATCACCTTGTTCTTAAACCTTAAGAAATGTTAAAGGGTAAATAATATAAATAAACAACAACTTTTTAGTCCAGAAGAAATGATGTAGTGGATAGGAAGAGTGAAGAGGTGAAGAAATACGTCATCATATGACTTGACAACCTGCAAATGTGGCAGCGATTTGTTAACTCCTTAAATTGTTTTGTGCTAATTCTCTCTCAAATCTTAACAACAACTAAGATCACTTTGTACCAATTAACTAATAGACCACATATTTACCTAAAAAATAGGCCCCTAAATTGGTGGAGGCCCTGTGTAGTCGCTCATCTCGAACATGCTTGAGGTACGGCCCTGCTGCCACTCAATTAATATGACTTGTGGCCAGAGGTGAAAACATGTCGAATATGAATCGAATAGTGGTTATACTACATTCATATTCGTATTTTTAAAACGAATACTAATATGGATACAAATATGCTAGAATACAAATATGAATCGAATGTTGTATCGAATGCGAATGCGAATCAAATACTTGCTCAATTCGGTTGAATTTGAATATCCTAAAATATGATGAAGTTTCACACAAGAAGTTCAAAAACCCAAACATCTACAAATAGACTTTCAATATATAGAATTAGATATCAAATTCCCACAAGCAATATGGTAACACAACACAAAAAAATTGTTAGCGGACTAGATGATAAGGGAAATAAAACTATTGTATTAGGATATTATCCGTATTCGTATTCAATCATATTTTTTATGGCACATTCGTATTCGTATCCGGCAAAAAAACCGTTAATGCCATGCAAACTATGTAGTAAAAGGTTAGCCAAGCAGTAGCACTGGTTATGCAGACAAACTTGAGGCTCATTCATCAATTGTAATCTCAAACTTCGATCGAATCATGCCGAAAATGTCATGCGAATATCTTGCATGGGTAGATCGCTTCTTCCATCCAAAATTGGTCTGAAAATAACTCCTGCTCATGGGATTCACCAATAAATTGCTGCTGCTAGTAGCGCGCTCTGCTCATAGGCGCCACATGATAAAATCAGACTCGCGACATTACCGTTAGCTCCTTGGAAAATTGCAAACCACACCAAATAGAGTTAGGGGACGTTTGTTTTTTAGTCAACCTAGGATACTCTCAGTAGCTGGATACTAAACCTTGATACTAGAGAAGAGAGAATGGTTAGAGATAATTTTAGTATTAAGCACTCCACTATGTTGTATCTTTAGCTTGTTACTAAAACTAGTTAGTAAATGAGAGAGACTAAGTGGGAAAGAGATGACCCACTAATTTCTTGATCCTCTAACAAGATTTGATACTTTCATGAGTACAAGCTTCTTCTCTCTCCTCCCCCCCTCTCTCTCTCACCTCATCAAACAAATGACATGACATAGGCTAAGCATCAAGCAAATTTGCTTGTTGAAGTGCCCTTGTGCTTTCTGAAGTATAAGTTGAATCAAACAAGCACATATCTCAGAACTAATGCAAAGATCAAGAAAACCTACTCACGCTTACAGGGGATTAGCCTAGTTGTGATGATAAATTTCATCACTATAGGTCAATTTTTCATCACAATTGTCACTTTGTGACGAATTTCTCAGTCGTCACTAATAACATAGTGATGATTTTTTCACCACAAATAATGTGTTCATCTGCGACTACAAAAATTATCACTATTAATTAGTACATTTGAGATAAGTAACACGGTCGCTAATAGATTTCAATCAGTGATGATATTCTCATCATTGGTGATACTTCCAGTAGTGTAGTTGTTTCCCACTATAGCAGAAAAGCTAGCGACAAATAGTCTCTTTATTATAGTTGAAGAGATCGCTGCCCTTTGGGAGTGTCCACGTCGGCGACTTTGCGAAAACCATATGTGTTTTTCGAATTCGTGTCGAGGTGTCGTCTCGGCCTCCAGCTCACAGCTACGCTTTGAGGGCCTGCAAGCCATCGGATCCCTAGATTGCACGACCCCTTCACCAGGCCAGAGCCCTAGTCGCCTCAACCTCCCACATCAGCCTCGCCCTCGGCAGCGCCCCTCCTCTTAGCCGCGCCGCCCTAGTCAGCCGCCTCGTCCCTTCACCTTCTCCGCTTAGCCCGCGCCTCCTCCGCTGCAACCACCTCCCCTTGGCCTTCTCCCCTTCGCCCATGACGCCCCCGCTGCCCCTCCTCGCCTTCGCCTTCTCCCCTTGGCCCGCGCTGCCTCCACTGCCACCACCTCCCCTTTCGCATCCTCCCCTTCCACCTGTGTTGCTGCCGTCGCCCCCTTCCTCCCTTCGACCACGCCGCTCTCGTCGTCCGCGTTGGAGGGCCAAACTCGTCGTCGCCCTTTGTTAGATCGGGACCGTTGCTCGCTCCTGTTCCCTCCCCCCCTCCTCCGCCGCCCCTCTCCGCTACCTCCATCGCTCTCTCCCTCTTCCTTCCCCACCGCCCCCTCGATCCAGCTCCCCAGCCATCGTCTTGGCACCTCCCCTTCCATCCATCCCCTCAGCCTCCTCGGCTTCACTCATCCTCTGAAGCCCCTCCCCTCCCTCCTCCTCTGTCACTCCAACCACCTTATCGTCTTTTAGATCACCGGCTAGCCGACAATGACATCGATGACCACCACCGTCCGGAACCCCTTTCACCCATCACTGTCTGAGTACATGTTGAGAGGACGCAGACGCGCCGTCGGAGCTCAAGGTATGTAAACCAACCCATTCCAATCAATTTTTCTTCTTCCTCGACAATCTGACGGACGGATTCTTTGGGTGCGCAGAGATAATGCGCAAATTCTCCAAGCAATACATCTAGAGCTTCTCATACAATACTGAAAAGGTGACTTGTAGCCGTTCAACCTCAAATTTTGTCATGTATTTTGGTTGCATTTTGTTGGCCTGTGTGCCTAGGTTTTCTCGGATGTGTTAGTTTGCATGGTTTTATCAAATCAGTCATTATGTATCATAAAAACTAGAACTAAAGGCATATGTGTTAAATTAATGAGCGCAACTAGCCAAAGGCAGAGTTTTAGTTTTGAGGTAATACCCAGTTTTAATATATACTACCCTGTGATGCGTGAAAAAGTTGTTGTTCATACAGATCAGGTAGACTGTAAATTATATGTATGTGCTAAATGTAAGCTTTCTTATTTATCTTTACCTTTTCGCTGATTTCTAAATTCAGCATATCATCGTAATTGTGATCATTTTTCTTTGCCTTAATGTCTTTGTCAACATTGAATGGACCAAAGATGGTTGCCTCATAAATTGCTTGTTGAGGATTAAGGATATGCCTTATCATTAATAAGGGAGAAGCTTAGTCGAGTGGTTGTAAACTATTTTACGACTACCCTATATGATCATAAGTTCTTCAACGACTACCTAATGGTCGTAAGATTTTCTACGACCATCTCATGATCGTAAACCTTACTACGATCACTTCATAGTCGTAAGCTTTGCTACGACCACCCTATGGTCAACAAAGCCTACAAATATGTGGGCTCAATCGACTAGGGACACTTATGCGATGTGTTTAATACACAAAGTAGTTAATATGTGATGTTATTCTCTGGGATAACTACACGTATTAAGCCTCTGTCTCTGACATAACTACAAGACAATGTGGGATGATTAGTCTATGACAATAATCATCACTAAATGTGCGTATTTCATCAAACGGTGAGACGCCTCTTGATACGGGACAACTACCACCCCTTCACGCTCTATATAAGGAGTAAAGCCGGTGGACAGATGACAGAAACAATGACAACGAACACAAGACAAGATCAGCAGATAGAAGTCATTAAGCCCTAGTTCTAGTGATTTCTTCCCTGTTGTAAAGTATAGTCAATACAACAACACAGGAGTAGGGTTATTATTCTCTCAGGAGAAGGCCCGAACCTGTATAAAATCCTATGTATTTTTCTATGTGGTTTAACTTAAGGAATGCCCCTAACATTCATTTGTAAGATCGATGCTAAACCATCGACATTACTATTTAGTAACACAAGGAAATGTGTCAACTTTGTTGCAATGAACCGCACTCGGATTTGTCATAAGCTATTATGCTGACTAAACATTGTGATTGACCTCTTGTAGAGATCACGAACAATCCATGCCATTGGTTGGGTTCATGCTCCATTCTCCGTGCTCCCAACACATCTTGCAGAATCTTGTTGGAGGCAGGTGTGCGAGTTAGCTCCTATTTTTAACAAAATAGTGTATTGTGTTAGCTTGGATGGGGATTTCTTGCAAGAATCTTTGTCTAAGGGAGTTTCTTTGCCATATTAATCTATTCACATTTTTATTCGGAGTTCTGCTTGCAACTTGAACTAAAATAAATGAGAATCCCATCTCATCAAATCCTACTAAATCTTCTTGTACGGATGGCTTAATTTCAATTAAGAGGTTGTATACTCTATGATTATTGAAAATTTGATGTAACCTGTCTAATATGAGTACAAATTGACCACCCGTGTCAGAAAAACAGAATTTGTAGGAATTGTTGGACTGGTACCTATTGACGATGTTGTAATTTCAGAACGAGGCAGATTGATGATTTCACTTCTAGGCTCTTAGAGAATCACAACAAGATGATGGCTATAAATAATGAGGAGGTGAGTCACCTGAGCTGTACTATTGACTCAACTTCTGAACCTGAATATTAATAGATTCATCTAGTCTCTAGGTCCCTTTTTTGGGTAATGTGCTGATATTATGGTATTGAAAATTACTAAAAAAATTCAACAGAATATTCGGTTCGAGTTGCACCGATCAACTTATATGTTGTATTCAGAAACCAATTCTCTCCTTCAAATAGAGCTCAACACTATTTCAGCATCTGCTCCTGGGCTTGGTTCTTTAGTGAGTGGGCTTTACTGGTAAAGTCAAACACTAAGTGTTTTTAGTGGAATTATCTTTTTATACTTGAATGCATTTACATTATACATTTTTTTGAGAAATCTGGTTACAAAAAAGAAAGATGTTGTGTACATGGTTTTTATGTTTTAAAAGATGTTAAATTGTAATAAACAAATGTTTTCTATGTTTAGTTAGAGATAGGTAGGATTTGCTAAATCGCACGTGGTAGATCAGTCCTTTTTGGTGCCCACTAATATATTTAATTGTACTTTGGTATTCAAAATAAATGTTCGGATTCAATCAAGTACCACACTTAGTAGAACTGCTGATTTGCAACCATATGCACTTGTCTAAAACTGATGACACAATGTATTAGATCTATACTATGTATCTTCAGGATTATTTGATAGTATGGCTACCTTAGTTTTTTTGGTCAATTCCATATTTATAGAGACTTCATGATGTTACAATAGGTGGCCGCCAAAAAAACAGGTTTTCCAATGTGTGCTACCATAATTTTTTTGGCTAGTTCCATATTTATAGAGACTTCATCATGTCACAATAGGTGGACACCATGAATGCACAAGTGAAAATATCTAGAGTCACAAACAATGCTTTTCTCTTCGACTGTCTAACATCCCAATTTTCTGGCCTTTTTGAAATTTTCAAAATAAAAAGAACCAAGTTGATTTTATTGAATTGTTAAAGCTTAATTTGAAATTTCATAAATTACAAACAATTTAATGTGAGTAATTCCAACTTCAACTAAATAAAAGTTGTTTTATCTATTTTTCTAGTTTATCTCGAAGTCTTTTTGAAGATTTAAAAAGTTAAAAGTAACCATTTGGTTCAATTTAGTTGCTAAAAGCTTAACTTAAAATTTAGAAATCCAAAACCATTTAATTTGAATTAATCAGACTTAAATTAAATTAAAAAGTTGGTTTATTTGAGTTTTTCAGATTTTATTTGGATTTTAAGTCTTTTCTTGCTTTTTCTGGATTTTAGAAATGGTTTTTCCTTTGTCCCAAAATTAAAATATATTTTGTTTGCAAAATTAAAGGCTAAAGTATAGTTAAAAGTATTTTTATTAAGTTCTAAATAATTCAGGGGACTTCTGTGAATTTTCTAGAATTTTTAGACTCTATTTGCTATTTTCTAAAAACCTTTTTGCTTTTCTGTGATTTCTTTAATCGGAAATCCTTTTAAAAATCCCCTTAACCCTTTGGGCCGAATTTCTTTCTCGCCCATTTTTCTCCTCACCCATGGCCCAGTTCGTGTAGCCAGCTCGAGCGCAAAGCCCACCTCCTGCACGCCCGATCGCTCCACTCGTTGTGAACCGTTTGATTGAAATCAAACGGCTCACCTTCGCAGTCGCTCCGCCCCCGCGCCTCTCTCTCGCTTTCGCTGATGCGTGGGCCCCACCGGTCAGCTCTTCCACCTCCGGGTCATCTCCTACCTCCCGATCCGTCGCTGCCGCATCTGTGCCGTGCGCATGCGCGCATTTCGCATGGCCGCATCTGTCCCATCCCCGTCACCTCGCCGCACGCATTGAGTGCATCGTGCTCGCTGCACCCGCTGCCGCCCGTTGAGCCGCCTTCCGTGTCCTGTCGCCGCCTCGCCCCGCGCCTACCCTTGTCCCTCGTCGGACCCCACCATCGCAGAGCACCATTGCTCAACCCCCTCCCTCCTACCTCCCCACGCCTATTTAAGGCGAGCACTAGCTCCGCCTTGCCCTTCTCTCCCATTCCCCTCTACTCACTCTCTCCCTCTCCCTCTCCTCCGCCCCATTTCGAGTTCTTCGCCGACGGCCATCGCGAGACGCCGCCGCCAAGCATCCTTCGCCGCCCTCGACCCCGCCTCCGGCATCGCAAGCTCTCCGCCGTCCTTGTGCGCACCTCCCCTTCGCCGGAAACCTCCCGGAGCGCCTTCGCCGCCTTCCACCGCTGCCGCCTCGCTTTTCGTCCTCGCCGCCGGCCATCCCATGCCGTCGCGTCCTCGAGACCGTGAGCACCAGCTTCACTGTGTCACCCTCTTCCTCTGGGTGCCCTCATCGGTCACCAGAGCACCGCCAATCGCCGGAGACCATCGGGCCGTGAGCGCCGCCGCCTCGGTGTCGACGTGGCAGCCCCACGTGGTGCCAGCTGACGGGCCACGTCAGCCTTTCGCTGAGGTGGCTACCCCGTCAACGCCTACGTGGTGTTTTCGGGTTTTCTCGTTGAAAATTTATTTCGTCCGGAAATAAAAACCCCAGGGCTGACGTTAGCTGCCACAATAAATCCTTTTTTCTTTGCAAAAGTAAATCAGAAAATCAGGAAAATCCCCTTTTTCTTGATTTCATGTAATTTCAAACTTTCGGAGGTCGTAACTTCTTCGTTCGAACTCCGATTCGAGTGATTCAAAATTTTAAATTCATCTAAAATCCTCCTCTTGCTGTTAGTGCTAATTTGGTATTTATTTAGATTTTATTTGGAGTTGTTTTATTTATTTGGCTTCGTTCGAACGTATAGATTCCGGCGTTTCGGAAGATTTCTCGGACCGACAACCGAAGCACCTCAACTCTTCAACGAAGGCAAGTTGTAGACCTTTGACCATGTCGTACCTACTTTATAAAATTATATTGTTTGATATAAACATGCATTGCTAGTTTTATATTAAATGGTTTCGGGAGTAGATAATTGCCTAATTGATGTATGCCCCCTTGAAAAATTGCTATCGACATGTACCCTTGAATGACATAAATCCTTGGACACCATAGGATGGGTTACTTTAATTGGACATTGATAAACTACCAACATGGATATCGTATTATGCTTAGCCATGCTATAGTTGTACGTTGGGATTCATGATGACATACTCGAGAGAATGATTGAATATGACTTAATGAATTATGGAATTGTGGCGCGGCCACAGCTATTAAAATATGTTGTGCCATGGCAAGTGTTTGCCATTTGGCTGGGTTGAACGAAAATAATTTATACTCGGGCGAGTGATCGTAGTAAAGGGGATGATTTTGGGATGTGGTTGCCTCGCCTGAGTATCCCCTAAGGACTTAACCTTGTAAGCCATTGATCTAGGCAATACCATGCAACCACAAGTCTATTATGTGGGTAGATCTGGCCAACTAATTAGCAACATTTTGATTTGGTTCTGTTTTGGGTTGATAAGCGGCGCAAGAGGGGCGAGAATGGCGAATCTTTAGAGCATAAGCATAACCGGTCAAAACTGTAACACCCTGGCTATCCAGAAGCCAAAATATTACCTAAAGAGTCTAACATACATCAACAATCATAAGAATTGAAGCAATAATCCAAGTTATAACGAATGGAAAGTGAATCGCTCATAAGGCATAAAAACACAAATAAAATCTGAACCTATGCAGGTCAAGTATCACAGCAGAAAATAAACATCCATGATCAAACAGAAGACATCATCCACATGACGCCTCAAATATTACAGTTTATCTCTAAACAAATAAGGAATTCAACCAAGTTCTATTATTGAAACTGGAATATGGTGATGTGTGTGTAGTGCATGTCTACTCCCTCCCGATAGAATTATCATCAACGGCCACCTAAAATAAAACAACAAACAAGAGTGAGTCCGGGATTCAGCAAGTACAACGAATACAAGAACACACTTCATGTAAAATTATGGTACAAAGAAGTATCTGAAAGAAAGAACTGTAATGCATGGATGCCATGAATTGATTGGACTGCACTCGAGCTTATACCGGTATAGCAAGTGACACACCCGTCGGTATTCACTTAAGCCCGTATTTATCGAAATATGGGGATCCAAAATACCGTATGAAGAACGTTTCATACGGGTGTCCAAAACTGCCCACATTGGAATGGTGGGACTTCACTTGCCCATACTGGAATTGATGGGACTTTAGACTCCACTCCCGTGGACGGAACATGAACAAGAATGCATGAATAAATTTATGAACAATGGTTAATATCATCTCCACACATATGAAAGAGCGTACACAAAGAACATAATCATCATAACCTTCTTGTCTACCATAACCTCCACTACCGTGGACATTCCACTCCCGTGGATAGCACATGAACATTAAGCGTCTCACATATCAATAAAACACCATACCAATCAACGAGCATCTGGGGTTTACAAAACACACATAAGTCATTGTACTTGCCTTTAGCGTTGCGATGCGTTGGGAGGCAACGAAGAAGCCGCTAACCTTGGCGCCTCACCCCCTACACCAAAGTTACTCAATAAGAACCAAGTCATCAAGACACTACTAGCATCGCCCTAACTCATAACCCCAATCCCACCATTTAAAATATACCCGTTACTTTGAATTAAATCACATTCTAACATAAAGTTTATACGGACAGCAGCGGTATAAATGGCATAACTTTTGATCTAAAACTCGAAAAGGGGTGTTCTCAAGTTTGATTGAAAGGTAATGAAATTATCTACAACAACCTAGTTGATGGAAACCTCGAATTCTATATGTATCAATTTCCACAAGACCCACAAACACTGTCTGTCAGAACTTCCGGCAATTTTGGACAGCAGCACGGAAAGTGCCATAACGTTTAATTGGCTACACCAAAATTTACATTCTTTATCAATATCAAAAGCTAAGACCAAGGCCTACAATAACCTAGTTGGGTGAAAGCCCGGAATTTTCCATTATTCCACTCATATTTTAAAAGGCAACTTGACAGTTCATTCTCGTCAGGATTCTGGACAGCAGAGACGAAAACTATCATAACTTTTGATCCGTACATCGGAATTCAGTGTTCTTGGCGGCTACCGAAAGCTAAGATCAATATCTAAAAAACTCTAGGAGATGGACAATCCAAATTCGGCCTCTAAGATCACGAAACAGGTCACGCAACATTCGGGACAGAACTGAAATTCTAACGATAGCAATTCAATCCAATCAAACTAATCGAATTCGCATCTGAAACAACCTAAACAGTGAGGGAAATCGATCATTACCCTTGTAGAACCATCGGAGATCACTAATCAAATCCCACGAAGAAATTCCCCTTCAATCCTCTCTTCCTTCCTCTTCTTCTTCTTCCCACGGTCGGCCTGGCGGCGGGGAAGATAGCGCCGGGAGAGGAGGAGCAGCAAGCGGAGGAGGCAGCAGTAGCATGCCGCTCTGTAGCATAGAGGCTCTTGTAGCATGGCAGCTACTGTAGCAAATGGGGCTAGGGTTTGGTCCCCTCCTCCCTTGACTTCTAATGGGTGTCGGCCCA
This sequence comes from Ampelocalamus luodianensis, assembly GCA_036346255.1. Lineage (NCBI taxonomy): Eukaryota > Viridiplantae > Streptophyta > Magnoliopsida > Poales > Poaceae > Ampelocalamus > Ampelocalamus luodianensis. The sequence goes on along the minus strand of CM070636.1, from coordinate 14,254,559 downwards.
CTCATGGGCCTTGGGCCACTATGGCTGGCTCTCCTCTTCTCGAATATGGGTTGGCGGCCCATACTTCTCCTAAAATTCTGAATTTTAACTTATTTCCTCTCTAATCTTTACAGCATTCGATATCGAATAATCGGGTATTACAAAAATAGAACTTTGTAAAGGTTTTGTCACGTGCTCTAGACTGCTTACCTAAAGAAGTGAGCGGTGACATATATATATGCCAGACAAATTAGAGAAGTCGTGTCTTGTGGGTCAAGCTGTACAACATCTGCAGAGTGTAAAACTATTCGAATAGCCATATCCCCGGTTACGGACAATGCCTAGTGATTTCACACGAGGGGTAGATTTTCATCAAAAATGGTGAGAATGATGGTGTGGGTGGTATGGTTGGGAAGTTCACTATTGTTTTCAAAAGAACTTGTTTACTTACGTATTAATCTTTTAAATGGTGCTTTCAATCTACTTACCATATTTACTGTCAATACTGCTTTCTGCAAATTAAACATAAAGCTATCTTTGTCAAGCCTAGCATGAATAATAATTGCATACATTTTCCTACGGCTTGCTGAGTACATTCAAAGTACTCACGGCTTTATGCCCTCTAGTTTATTAGTCACTGAAGAAGACCTAGGAAGCTTGGAGTTCTATGAAGAGGAGTACTTCGAGAATTATGCGAACTAGGTCACGTCCTCCACTCGATTGCCTGTGGGTATGTCGGATAGCCACCACGAGATATTTTGGGTTCCGCTGCAAGTTATCTTTTGTTGTTAAGCCCTGTGTGGCAACTCTGTAAGACTTGACCATAAGGTGCTTTTGCTACTAAGTAATATTAATTTGTCCGCTTTATCGTTATTTGGTTGTATGGTTATGATTACATCGATGTTGTAACTGTGCGAGCTAGCTACTGATCATGTGACTAGTTCAGAATACACAGAGGGTCTCGGGGTTACATACATGGGGTCCCGACAGACTGGTACTATGGAACAGTTGTTCCTCCATTTTTTAGGCAACGTACAGTTGTTACGAACTCTGTAATTGATTACATCGATTTTGTTCTTTTCTTTTCATTGATTATTGAATTGTTGCAAAGGTAATCTAGCATATTTTTTCTGCCAATCCAGTTAGGTGTTGCTTATTTACATGTTATTCTTTTACATGGTAGCATATACCTAAAGACTAAATATTATAATTTCTTGCAAGTTTTTATTATATCAAATCGGCTTGAATTAATCTTAGGTGTTCCTTTTGCATGCTACACTTTCAGATGCAACGCTACCTCTATATATCTATTCAATTGGCCATTGAGGTGTCGTTTTTGTGATCTTTTAAGCAGAGGGATAACATGCAAAATAGAGGTAAGGATCACATTTCATATTCGATATTGTTTTTCTCTAAAAAAAGATTCAATATTATTTTCTACTTGTGAGATGTGTGTGTTCTTTATCCCTTTTCCATTGCCCTGAATTATTGCACTTGATTTACACACGCTGAATACAGATATATGCTTGGTTGAATTTTGGACAACAATGTGCTTCATACTATACAACTTGAGGTAAGCAGCTCTCTTTTTACTCCTTTTCCCCAGTCGTCATTGATCACCAGTTGGCGATACATGATGTTGTTCCAATTATCGGTTAGTTTATAACAACTACAGGTACTAATTGTAGAGAACAGTTTGCTTTACTATTCCATTTTAGTGCAATCTGATTTTATTTTTAACACATATTTATTTCGATGGTTGCTTTATTTTGGCATGGCAGCTGCCTCATTCATATGCTTTATATGTGATAAAGTGGTGTTATGGGCCTCAAAACTGTAGAACAAATTAGACAAGTGTTTTCTATTCCATATATGCTATTGCACATGAGTGAGTAGGTTTGGATGTAGAAATAGTGAGGTTTGGTTGAGATGGTTTAGAAATCTATGATGACATTTGGTACAAAATTTTGGTAAAAAAATCTTAGAAGGTCTTGGTAAAAAAATCCAAAATCACATCGAGGTCCTCCATGTCAGTTTTTTTGCGGAAAGGCCCTTGTTGTTTCTGAAATCACATCGAGATCCTCCACGTTGTTTTTTTTTTTTTTTTGACAAAAAGCCATGTGGTTTCCAAAATAACGTCGAGTTCTCACTACATTTTTGCAAAAAAACCTGTAATTTCCAAAATTGTATCGAGGTCCCTCAATCCACTCTACGAGAGCAGCGTAGCATGCTTACCATCCTAGTGCATACTTATTTGTGACAACATCTTCATCATCATCATGATGGGTATATGGTTACAGATACACATTGCCTACTTTGTACAGTATTTTTTTTTTGCGTTTTGCATTTGCTGTACGATAATCAGGAAGCAACGTAAATGACACTGCCTGGAATAGCTTGCGCTTAATGATTTCACATTGGTAAAGAAAATACTATACGCAGTACATCAATTTCTCATTACAAGTTAACAACTAGACTAAAATCACTTGGAAAATAAATACAATTATTGTACATAAATTTTGTTCTATATAAAATCACGTAAGTTCCTTTCCATCCATTAGCGTTTGGAGAAGGAAGATTGTTATCTACATAGCCTGCAAAATAAAAGGTTTCGCTGTCAAATTAAAGTCACCAATTCTAGTGACGGGTTAAGTTTTTGTAGGTAAAATGTGATAAGTAAAGTTTTTTTTGAGTTATACCATGCAATACATGATATGATCCGCATCTCCGTAGCCACGCCCCGCAGTCATGCGGAATGGCCGCGTCATCGCCTCACCGGGTAGATGCGAAGGAGCACAGAAGCGTCGCCGATCAAGAGATGCATTGTCGGCGGCACCGTGAAATGCCCTCATCGACAGTGGTGGATTCACGGTGGGAGCACGAGGGGGCTGGAGCACCAGTTCCGTTCGTCGCATCTCTGGTGTTCTCCTAGTATCTCTACTATTATTTGCATCACAAATATAGTTAATTTTGTTTTTAAGTGCATATTTTTGGTTTTAGAAACACAATATCCATTATTAATATACCTATCCTCGACGCCCACAAGTGCGACCGCAGAGGTCCTCGATCGATCACCGATGAGTAGCGGCGTACGCGGGACAAGAATGGAGGGGATGCTAGTTGAACAAGGTTATTCTGATAATAGTCGGGATGCGACATGTGGACATAGCGCGACATCAGGTCTCCACATGTCGTGCTAGGTTGTTACAGCAGAAACCTGATGAACCTATTCCTTCCATTCACAATGGTAGGTGGTCCCGAGCCCAGCTAATCCCATCCAATGCAAAGCATGAACCAGGACTAGGCTCGCCCCGCTGGGGTTTAATTAGGTTTTAGTTCAGGCAAATCGATGTTCATGAAACGCGGTAACTATATGGTATTCACGTACGCCATCCACCAGGATAGTAAGATGGTTGTCGCGTGCTTTTTTCTTTTTCTTTCGGTACACATTTATTTGGGTGCCTCATGTTCGTGGATGCATGACAGGTACAATTCTACAAAAATAATATATAGCTGTAACATAGTTAGCATTGGACTGAGAAGACAACTAGAACGGAGTTGAATATGCACAATCAATGATCTCTTTAAAATCTTTTGCCTTAAGGAGTCCAAGAATTTTTCATTTCAATAGCCATGGGGAGTAATAACGATCAAATAGAATCACTCAAACAAGAAAAAGACAACAAGAAGATCAAGAGTCCCCAAAATTTCCACTAGACCGGTCAGACCGTATGAACAGTAGCGGTCAGACTGGTGAGCAGTACAATCAATACAGAAACTGAATTTTAGCACGATTTCAACATCACAAATTAATCAACTTTTGATCTACAACTCCAAATTTTATTAAACTTGAAGCACACCTTCTCTAGGACGTCAGAAACCTATTCTAATCAAATATCTTGAAGATCATTGCCAAAATTCTGACCTTTTTCTGTTTGAGTGAAGGTAGCACTAAAACTATATCAAATACAAAAACGATGATTGAGAGGAGATCGTGGGAGGTATCAATCTAAGATGGCTAAGTATGGTTTCCCACATGTCCTAACACCCTCAATCACAGCAAGAATCAAGCCAAAAGCCCTCAAGAGCAAAACCCCAAAATCATAATTTCTTCCACCAAAACTGGGCAAACTCAAGAACTTGCAATAGAGAGTACCTAGATGGTTGGGATCTAGTCTACAAGAGATATGTCCATCACTTACACATCTTATGTACAAAACAAGATCAAGAGGGGAGGAATGAACACTACAAACCAAGCAAAATCAAGAAATCAATACTTGAGCATACAAGAAGAAGACTTGAACAAATTTGAAGATTTGCTTTCTTCTCGAAGATGAATATTTATAGCCACTCTTTTGGGACGATAAAGCCACTAGGGCAGTGTGCACACACACATGTGCTCTCATCTCTCTCAATACATCTCCCAAACTCTAGCCTCCTCTCTCTATTTTCCCAAAATTACACATTATGGTTCCTTGGCTTAGGTGGGTGTGCAAATCATGCACCACCCCGTTATATAATGGAGGTTAGGTCTAGAGAGAAAATCACAATGGACACCTGTTAAGCCCACACACAAACGGGTCTCACTCACACACGCTTCTTAAAGCGTCGTCTTCATCTTTATCTCCATTAAGCTAAGTCCATCATACTTTCCCTCTATAGAGTATCCTTGACCTAATCCACTTAGGTCATCGCAGTGGTTTGCACACCACCACTTTTTTGGTATTGGACAATTTACCAAAATGCCCCTCTACCGACCTTTCCCGATTCCTTCACATCGAAACATTACCCATGCTTCGCCATCATCCATCTGGCTCCAATGACTTCCTACCAAGACCTCACACGTTCGAATCTCACTTAACCATCATCGCTTGCAAATGGGTCCAAGTCACTTGGTGCACCACATGTCTTACCATGCACCATGTCCACACCTAGATTCCCTGACCGTTATGGACCTCAGCTTCTCCTTGAGCTTAGTCCTGATCCACCTTACCATTGCCCATCATGTCCATCGCCGGTAGATCCCGCTCTGGTTCCTTGTCTTCTCGGCTTGTAACCACCCGGTGGCCTCGGTCATCTTCTTGCAGCACCTTGATTGTTTTGGACCTCAGCTCCCCTAGTTTAGTCCCGATCCCTTCCGTCTCGCCATGACGTAGCTCCGGAGTCCTACAACCATACCGACAACCAAATCGTCATGTAGCATCGCACGACACACAAAATCATCCATTAACACAACTGATGAGTCAATAACACATACCTTCGAAGCTTCACTCTTGGAAGCATCACTTTACTTCAAAAGGTCTTTACTCAAACTCTGGCTTCTATGGTTCTTGTTCATCTTGCACATTGCTTGAGTCCAACCATCTCACCCAACATTCATGACTGTTCTGGACATTGGTTCTCCTAACCAAGTCCCGGTCCTCCTTGCTGTTGACCATAGTTGTCTCCAAGTGACGTATACAACAATAGACCAAGCAACCATTTTCAAATACAAGTTCTTCACAACTTGACCCACATTAGTCGAAATATGCAATGTGCAATACATATGCAACATTTCCATGATCTTGGCCAAATCCATAAAGTTAAAGACACCCACGGTGCTTGAACTCACCCTGGCCGGTCAAACCACCATCCTCGGCTGGTCAGACAGCTAGCCAGCCGGTCTGACCGTCACAAAGGCCGGTCTCATCGCCAACCAACGACCGATCATACCACTTCCCAAATCCTGAAAACAATTTTTCGGGACTTTTCAGCAAAACTCTATCTAGTTTCGCGTCTAATCTCCCTTTTCAATGGTACCTAGTACAAACACATCCTCAAACATTCCCACACAAGTGTTTGGTGTTTAATCCTTAAAAGCTCACTCGAGCTCACACCGCTGTCTGGCCGGTCAAACCATCCGACTTTTGTGGTCTGTCCGCCACCTCTGGCCGATCAGACCACTAGTTGCCTGACATCAAATCGGGCAATTTGCTATACCGATGGTTTAATCCGCAAACACGTCGACACCGATGCCAATTGTTCAACACTAAGATTATGACCATACCGCATGGTCTCCACAGTAAGAATCTTGGCCCTAATTAAACACGCTCTTTCACACGGCTAATAACAACCAGTCCAATGTACGCAATTATTTCTATAGTCTCCTAGGGGTTTCATAACTATTTATTGAAAAATGTATCATGGATTCATGGTTGAAACTGTATACTACAACCGATTCCAAATAGAAGTTGTTCTAGAATTTTAAGTTTAACCATCAATATGTAAAGAATTATCAAGATTAACAACATGAAATTGATATTATTAGATCCATCATGAAATATAATTTCATAAGGTACAATTGTTTTTATTTGATAAAACTTATTTTCATAGAAATTGATGGTCAAAGTGTCACATTAGAGACCATGTTTTGTTCAAAATGACTTAGATTTGAATCAGAGGGCTATATCTGATATGAAGTTTAGTGTAAACTAAATTCCTAGGTTACACCACATAATATAACTAAAAATTATTTGTAACACATTCTAAACTTTTTCCGAGTTGGAATAAGCTCAACTTTGGAATTGTTGGGCTTGCGTCCGTTAGTTGTATATTTGATCGAGCTTGGGCTAGGTTGGGCTTGCCCTGGGCTTGGGTTGGGCCATTTTGTTGATATAGAATCATCACTACTAAGATGCCCTGTGATGATATAATATTATTCGAATTGTAAATGAAGTTGTTACAAACATTATTATTCGTCACTGTAGAATTGTCACTACTAAGGTATCTTGTGATGATATAATATTTTGCCACTCCCATAAAAAAATATATTTTACCACTAATTATAAATAAAATAGTGACCACATGATAGTTTGTTACTTTAGAATCATCACTACTAAGGTATCTTGTGATGACATAATATTTTGTCACTAATTATAAATGAAGTAGTGATAATGTGATAGTTCATCACTATAGAATCGTCACTACTGAGGTATCTTGTGATGTCGTAATATTTTGTTACTAATTCTAAATGAAGTAGTGATAATGCGATAGTTCGTTCGTCAGTTCTATGGTATCTTGTGACGTCATAATATTTTGCTACTAATTATAAATGAAGTAGTGATAATATGATACTTTGTCACTATAGAATCACCACTACTGAGTTATCTAGTGACGACTAATATTTTGTCACTAATTATAAATAAAGTAGTGACAACATGATTATTCGTCACTATAAAATCATCACTACTAAGATGGCTATAACGACATAATATTTGGCCACTATTTGAAAATGGAGTCATGAGAAAGTGATAGTTCACCACCATAGAATTTCCACTAATACTACATCCTGTGAGTTGTGATGACATGATATTTTTTTTCACTAATAATAGACTATATAGTGAGGAAAAAACATGATGCAGATCAACTTGTAGTTGATGCGTAAAGTGGCCCAATCTTTCACGGTATTGTAGCAATAGCTTGATTTTCCTTCCTTGATCGAAGCAAAAACAAGGTCCAATGTTTTCTTCTGTTTTGGCCCAAGCAATCAACAAGAAATAGGATGAATATAATTGGCTTTACACTAATTCTGCTAAGGTAGAACCGAATAGATGCAAAACACAATCAAGTAACTCGCCAACCAATCTTTAAGAAGAAAGAATAACGAGTTTGAACCACAAGGGTTCATGGGAATTAGAGGATTAGAGGAAGTCGGCAGCCCTCCAATCTTCATGTAGCACCAAAGAAAACCCTAGTCGGCCCTCTCTTCCTCATGGCAAACAATATGCGCCACAAGTGGGACTTTTCTTTATTTCTCATAAAACTCCACTTGCTTACAATGGGGGGGGGGTCTACACTTGAATATATAGGGCTTCCTTTCCTCTTCATGGCTAGCCAAGGAGGTGATTTTCCCCATCAATTTCGGAATATGGACCTTACTCCCTTCCCAATTCGGATTGGGGTGAGGAAACCCTTTTCAATTCGGAATTGACATCAAATTTGGAATCAACAGTAAGACCCAAACTTGAAAAACCCATAACTTCCACATACGGAGTCCGTTTTGGATGCACGAGTACTCGTTGGAAAGCTTATTCCAAGGCCCACATGATAGATGGGGTGCCAACCTCAGGTTCTTCACGTATTACTCTCGGATTAGGGGGAATCCAAATATCACTTGGTTTCGGCCATGTGGTTGATTCCCCTCTTTCGCTTATTTCTAAATTTAAAACTAAAAGGTACTCTAATTCAGAAATTAAACTTGATGTAGGATTGGTCCCGATCTTCCGGTGGATGGTAATTCAATTTGTAGAGAGTGACTTTGACGACGAGGCTACTTTACCAAAAACTCGATCAAACCGTCCAACAATCACTAAACCACGCTCTTGTCGTTATCAACCCTACTAAGAACGACGATTAACCTGATCATGAAGATCAATTTTTGGAAGTAATCGAAGAACAAGAAAGAACGAGATACAAGCAATCTGAATTGCAGATATATAATTAAGTACAAAAGGTGGGATTCCGCAGAGGGTTCTTTACAGTTGGTCTAGCCGACATAAGCGAAGAACAAGAGTTTTCACGGTGGAAAAACTAAGCAAACAAAATCCTAAAGACTAAAAGTGGCAGCCACAAAAGTTATAAGGAGGTGGTGGCCAGGGGGATTGGCCTAGGGTTTGTGCGCCACCAGGGGGAGCACACACAACCTGGGCTCGGATCCCAACACTATTACAAGGCCTAAGTTGGTCCAATAGGTGACACAGCACCTCTCTTTAACGACTGTGACGTGTAGACAGTGAATCTGAAGGTGGGGCCAGATCCGTTGGAAAGGTCTCGTCGTAAGCTTTCCATCAAGTACTCAAACACCTCCAACGGACTCTGTATGTGAAAGTTATGATCATTTTAAGTCGTTGTTGTCATGCTGACTCCGAATTAGTCTGGGATTGAAATATGGTCGACCTGGCCTTGCTGTTGTAGTGTTGCTCCCCTCACCCTGGTTCCCGAGTAGAATAAAATCATATGATTTAGGTAGCAATCCATCCTCAATAGGAAAATTGTGAAGTCCTAGAAACAAAGTTACCTGATAGTTCAATTGACATGCACGAGTTCTTGTGATTGGACCTTGTAAGGGTATAGGTTCAGATTCATTGTAAGGAGTGTTGGTTGTATGAATGGAAGTGATGTCCTCATCAAAACTAACCTAATTTTTGAAAATAAATAAACTTTTAAATGAAAATTCGAATTAGGATCAATCCAATCCAAATACAATACGGTTTGCCCTGATTTTGCTCAATCCGAATGCAATTCAGATTTGTTATCTCATTGGCTTCTTTCTTCTTGATTTGACTGAATTGCAACTCTCTCCTCGGCTTACCTCCCTCTCCTCCCTCTTGGCCACATGAAAAGTTTCTCCATTTTGTTGCAAATCAATGCCAACTGTAGATCTAATACACGTTAGTACTTTAGATATACCCACCATTGTACTAAACACAATTGGGGCCTCATCAAAACATGTTATCACTGTAAATCGAATGAATAGTGAAAAAACAAGCTTTCATCACAGAATTTAGTCCCTGGAAGGCTAATCCCTTGTAGTGTTATGAAAGAAAATCAGGCAACTTACAACTTATAATTGAGAGCCACACCAATAAATACCGATAAAATTTCTGACTGGCGGTACGATTGGTAGCCGGCTGGTCAAATCAAACAGAGGTAGAAATAAAGGGATTCGTATCCTCTGCATTGGATGTCTATACATTATAGTTAGTACCATAAAGTGCTAACGTACCGTGCAGTATTCACAGTAGACTCGCATTACTGTGTACATAGTATTCTTCTGCAACACTGTAGGCAATCCGGATCCGAAATGAAGCTTGTCATTCATGCTTCACATTCACCCATTACTGCCGCTGCTGCTACTTGTCGCCCGTAGCCATCCCTCGATCTATCGGAATCGCAGTGCGGCCAAAGTTCATTACGATTTGAATCCACTAATCAGCTAGCTAGCACTAGCAGGCAGTAGTCACACCACTTAATTAATCGGACTAGTAGTGCAATTACTTAAGGTTAGTACCAGTACGATTGTCAAGAGTAAAATTCAACACGTTCACTTAACGTCGTTAATTACAACTATTACTAAGCCTGGCACAGTAAGATTGTAATCTTGTACATGATTAATGAGTAAAACTGAGAGTCTATAGTTGTTGGCGTACGACTTCACTCATTAAAATTCAAATTTTGGTATCCACCTTTATGCACACGGAGTGTTTTTAGAATAAATTATGTGGGGTCACGGATTTATCGCGACCTTCGTCTTTCTAGATGGGTGTTAAAGGGGCACACTGACATTTGTGCAGGTGATGTGCATGTGTGGTGGTACGTGTATATGTACGTCTTTCTTGTAATCGAAAAAAATAAAACTCCTTTAAAAAAGACTTGTTTCATTTTTACCTCTTTTGCACACACAACAGAAGTCTAAACACCTATCCACTGGGGTGCAAATTTGGCACTCAAGAACTCTGTGAGGTCACGGATTTATTCCCTACCTCTGTATTTCGAGACGGATGCGTGTGTATGGTGCGCGTGTGATGGTGCGCAGCTTCTTTGTGATCGGAAAGAAAAAGCTCCTCCACGCTCAACCTGAATAGGACGAATTTCTGCTTTGGTGTAAACTTCGATTTCTTCAGATATTAACCAAAGCACGCGAGCCCGTCCCGTCTGTCACCTTCTCAAACTCGCGCTAATTCACCTCGTTTTGGAGTCTGGATAGCACCAGCAGCCGCCCCTTAATTAATCCGACTCGCAGACAGCGCGATCAAGGTTAGGATTACTCAAGATTGGCAATTGAAAGGGGCTTGTACGTAACTCTGTACGAGTAATTAGGATTAGCCAGCCGGCTCAGCTGCTTGAGTTGATCTGCATTCTTACCTCGTCCCTTCACTTGTATTTGACTTTCCTTTATTGAAATGAAATGGCAGAGTTACTGCCTTATCGTAAAAAAAAATTTGTAATGAAATGTTGTGTACTATTCACCAACCAACCATAGTAGTATTTCGCAGCCGCAGCAACACTATATATATACCCTGCACGCGCGCGCACACAGAAACCCACGTAGCCACCAGCTCGAGCGCGCACGGACACTCAGCTTAGCGGCGGCAGCGAGAGCGATGGAGGCGGTGGTGGCGGCCGGGGTGGAGCCGTTCCCGGCGGTGGACAAGTGCGACGCGTCGGGGCGGGGCGCGCACGCCGTGGCGGCCGACCTGGAGGGGACGCTGCTCAGGTCGCGCAGCGCGTTCCCGTACTACGCGCTGGTGGCGTTCGAGGCCGGCGGGGTGCCGCGGCTGCTGCTGCTGCTGCTCCTCGCGCCGGTGGCCGCCGCGCTGGGGCGCCTGGTCTCGGAGGCCGCGGCGGTGCGGGTGCTCGTGTTCGCCGCGACGGCGGGGGCGAGGGTGTCGGCGATCGAGTCCGCCGCGCGCGCCGTGCTGCCGCGGTTCTACGCCGCCGACGTGCACCCGGGCGCGTGGCGGGTGTTCTCGGCGTGTGCCGGGCAGCGCGTCGTGCTCACGCCCACGCCGCGGGTCATGGCAGAGCCGTTCCTCAGGGAGTGGCTCGGCGCCGACGCCGTGGCGGGCACCGAGCTCGCCACGTGGCGCGGGCGCGCCACGGGCATGGTGGACGCCCGCCGCGGCGTGCTCGTCGGACGGCGCAAGGCCGAGGAGCTCCGGGAGATCTTCCGCGGCGGCGACGACGTGCCGGACGTCGGCCTCGGCGACCGCCGCTCCGATTATCCCTTCATGAGCCTCTGTAAGGTGTGCACTTACCGAAATTGATTATTAATCTTCACACACACATACATACATACATATACCTTCTACTCAGTTACAACTCCATAATTCCAAATCTTATCGTAATCTAAACCCAAACTACATATTTTAACTCCTAACATGCATGCACACACGTACGGCCAGTGTCCATCGTTCATCTTCATGTTTATTTGTCCACAAAAGTGGGCTTATTTGGAACGTAGAAAATTCATAAGAAGCAATAAAAATCATCCAAATTTCCTAGGGATCTGGCATTCCCGTGTTCCTAACATAGTCATAGTTTGTGTAGCAATTAGGGCAGGCAAATACCGCCGCCGTATCAAATTAAGGCACCGAATCCATTCATGTGCTACCGAGTTGCACCGCAACACGCATGTGTATCAATTAATTCGAGATATATATATATATATATATATATATATATATATATATATATATATAATACTGTTGGTGCAACACTGGCGAAGCAAAAGAAAAAGACCCATCCATTCACTGCATTAAAAACCAAAAATTTACTCGCGGATCTGATTGGATTTTGTGCTGGTCAAGGACCCGACATGGCATTTCCTGCCGTCCACCCTACCTACGCTCATATTGATTAAACCACCCGGCGGCATCGATTACACTTAGGGCATCTCCAATAGTTAGAAATAATCTTGTTTTTAATATATGTTACATCATTTTTAGAGACAACATCTCCAATAGACAGTTTCTAGTACATTCTTCAACACTTATATTTTATAATTTTTCTTTAAAACAGGTTTACATGTCATCTAGAGTAAATTAATACATCATGTCTTGTTTCGCGTGCACGATCGTCTCTTCAGGAAGAGACGACCTGTTCTCTCTCTTCTCCCCCTCTCTCCTCCACGTAGGATTTTGTTGACGTAGTATAGTTAAGAAACGACAATAAATGCACTATTAGAGTTGCCCTTACACGGCTTGGAGCCGCTGTCAGTGTGGTAGGCAGGGGCAGATTTAGGTCTATGGCAGCCTAAGCTTCAACTCGAGGTGTGAAATATTTACAATACTAAGTTTAGTAAAGTCCAGTCGCAACTTTCTCTTCTGATCTAACTAGTAGTGATCTTTAGCCCTCCATAGCCGCCTGGGGCGTAATAAATTTCTAGTTCTGCCACTGATGATAGGTAGGTGTAGTAGCTTGCTGCTACCAACTTGCTGTCAGCTAAGAGGAAGATGAAGAAGGTGACGATGATTTGTGTGCTTTAATCTTTCCGTACTAGACAGTTGCAACGGTCACGCGATTGGGTAAGGTGTCTTGCCAGTTTAGCTTAGCTTTACCTCCGTGCCCTGCACCCACGTACAGTTACCATCTTTTAGGTGCACCTAGTTAGGTTGCTATCCGGAAAAAAAAAGAATACATGTCAGCGAGAAGCTAATCTTTCAGTGGGATGAGCAGATTGCTCGTCTTCTTTAAAATTCATGTGTTCCAAACAGACCTAGAAGCTGAGAAACATTGTATAGTTTTGGTGCGGAGGTCCAGGAACATACAACCCTCTCCGGTGTTTGCACATGACTTAGTCACGCTCTTCAAATCACTAAAGTGGTCGAGGCGGTTGATTCGCTGCTGCTGATTAAATTGCATCCAAATCGATTAGTTGTGGTGAGGCTTTCTCACCTTAGTTGCTAGCGTTGACTTCATGGCCAACTTTGCTACTAGGTGGTGCGAGATGTAGTTCTTTACGAGAACCTCATCTTGAGCTTCTTAACTTGCATAATATCAATCGATTCGGCGTACTCCTTGTAGCCATCGACGGTAGTTGCGTGCGGATTGCACCGCATTTGGGTGAAAGGTAGATAGGGTTTTCTCAATCCTCTCTACATGCGTGATTACTTTACCACAAAGTCGAAGATTTGTACAAATTACGTGCAAGCGAGTTGTACTCCCCACGGTCTTATAGTCGAAAGCGTAGTCGAGTCCATTCTGCTCTGCGCGGGCGGAGATGGTGTGCTAGTTTCTCGAACCGCTTCTTGAGGCGGTCCATAAAGCGATCGCGCTTTTCTGCGCCATATACTCATTCTTGAGAGTTAGACAAAGATGATGTCGAGAAATGAAGTGCTGATCATTTTCCTCAACGATTAAACGGCGATTCGCAAGGCGCGAGTCCAATAGCGACGCGAGCTTCTTGGCTCCAAATGCGATCTCAACATCGATGCCCAAGTCGGATAGTTACGGCCATCTTTGGGCGACTCCTCGAACTCGGTTCGTAATTCGATCATCTGCATATTCATGCAAGAGGTGCATAAGATTCTTCTTTGTAATGTACATAAAAGGTTGCAAGAATTCCATAATATTCCGTATTTTTCTACACATTTTTCAAGATTTACTGCTATATTCAATGATTAAAAGTAATATAAATAATTACAGATAATCAAAACAGTAAATACAGAAATAAATTGCATAGAAATCACAATAACAAGAATAAACATGCTTCAAATGCAACTTTTCTGCTGGAAAAGTAACTTTTCGGCGAAAACTGCAAGTTTCGGGGTTTAAAACGCGAAATTTCGGTTCTGAGAAAATTTGCGCGTAAATTTAATATTTTCCGAGGGGTTTTCTGCAAAATTTCATTATATCACGAAAACTTCCAGCGCAAAATGAGAATCTGCAAGGCCCTTTTGCAAAAAAATCATTTTTGAATTTGGCGGGTTTTTCTTTTTTCGTTCGGGCCTCCCAAGCCCATTTGGCCTCTCCGGCGAGCCCCTTGGCGGATCAAGTAGGGAGGTGCCCTTTAGGTTTCCCCTTTCCTTGCGAGGTGGCGGCGGCGCGCCTGCGCGCCAGCTGGCGGCGGCGGCGGGTGGCTCGGAGGCAGAGCTACGGTCGGCCCGGCGGCGGCACCGTCGGCTCCGAGCGTGAGCGTGGCGGCGTTTCCATGAGGCGGCCGGCGAGCACGGAGTGCGCGTTCGGGCGCGGCATGCCGGCGGCAGCTGCGGCGGCAAGGAGGTCGGAGCGGATAGGTCGCCGTCTGCGGCGGTGCGGCTTCAAGGCCGGGAGGGGTGGCGCCGGCGCCGCTTGCCGGAAACCAAGGCCATGCGGAGCTCCGGTGGTGGCGGCTTCATGGCGCGGTGGCCGGGTGCTTCATGGTGGTGGCGGCTTCATGGCGCACGCGGGTTGATGGTGGCTCGCCGTGCGAGGCAGCGCCTCCCCTCGGCGTCGCGGGGCGTGCGGCGTGTCTGCTTACTCAAGCCGGCGTCTTTGCTCGCGGCACGAGCTCGGCGTCGCGCTCCATGAGCGGCGCATGATTCATGGCTACGGCCGGGCTTCATGTGCGATAGATGCAACACACGCAGCGTGCTGAGTATCGGCGGCACGCCGGGCCTATGATGCGGATGCGCGGTCGCGTGTGCGATTTTTCTTATTCTTGTTCATGCGATGTATGCGATGCAATTACGATGTAAAGTAGTGCAACGATCCACCGTGCAATCAACATCCGCTCTTTCATACAATCTATCGATCGGCATTGTCGCGCGACTCCAAATCGGCTCGCGATAGATTAGAGCAAATTGCACAGTAAAATCAATCTAGAAAGCAACAATTGCAAAATTGAAGGCGATCTGAAAGCGAATCAATCTACGAGTGTCGTTCATCGATTGTTACCTTTCGATGCGAGGAGAGTCGATCGGCTACACATGCACAGCGGCAGGCTAGTTGTACATGTCATTAATAAGGTTTTAGTACTGTACTGTTAATCTTGAGCATGTCTTAATTGGGCGATTAATGCGTCGTGCATTCATGCATGAGCAGGAGGCGTACATCGTGCCGCCGGCGCCAGTGGAGGCCGTGGGCATGGACCAGCTGCCGAAGCCGATCATCTTCCACGATGGCCGCCTCGTGCGCCGCCCGACGCCGCTCGCCGCGCTGCTCACGGTGCTGTGGTTCCCGGCGGGCTTCGCGCTCGCCTGCCTCCGCATCGCCGCTGGCGCGCTGCTGCCCATGCCGTGGGTGTACTACGCCTTCTGGGCGCTCGGCGTGCGCGTCGTCGTCAGGGGCACGCCGCCGCCGCGGGCCGGCGGCGCGGCGGGGCGCACGGGGGTGGTGTTCGCCTGCTCCCACCGCACGCTGCTCGACCCGATCTTCCTCTCCGCCGCGCTCGGCCGGCCGGTGGCCGCCGTCACTTACTCGCTGTCCCGGCTCTCCGAGTTCCTCTCGCCGATCCGGACCGTCCGGCTGACCCGCGACCGCGCCACGGACGCGGCCATGATCAAGAGGCTACTGCAGGAGGGCGACCTCGCGATCTGCCCCGAGGGGACGACGTGCCGGGAGCCCTTCCTGCTGCGGTTCTCGGCGCTCTTCGCAGAGCTCACTGACGAGGTGGTGCCGGTGGCGATGGAGGCCCGGATGGGCATGTTCCACGGCACGACGGCGAGGGGGTGGAAGGGGATGGACCCCTTCTACTTCTTCATGAACCCCAGTCCGGTGTACACGGTCACGTTCCTGAGCAAGCTGCCGGCAGAGCTCACCTGTGGCGGCGGCGGCAGGTCCAGCCACGAGGTGGCCAACTACATCCAGAGGCTCATCGCCTCCACACTCTCCTACGAGTGCACTAGCCTCACCAGGAAGGACAAGTACCGGGCGCTCGCCGGCAATAACGGCGTCATCGCCGTCAAACCGCCACCGCCGACGGCGGCCAAGAAGGCCAGAGCTTGCTAGAAAGAGAATAATAATAATAATAATAATAATAATAATAATAATAATAAAGACGACGCCGTCAAACCGCCACCGCGGACGCCGGCCAAGAAGGCCAGAGCTTGCTAGAAAGAGAGAAAAAGAGAAAGGGAACATCTATAGTAATGTTATTACCATATATGTGCTTGTGTTGATGTGCATGGGCAGTAGTAATTTTCTCTTTCTTTTGGTTTACTTCTTCTTCGCTGAATATGCAATGTACTACCAGCTGGGAGTTGAATGCAGATTTACACAAGTTAAATGAAATGGGGGACAGGAAACTATTCTTGTGCGTGTCAGCAACGTGCAACTTTCTGCAGGCAACAGCTAAGCACATAAAAGCAAAGTTAATCTGTTTGGTAGATTAGATATCACAATATGGTAACCATAGGCCACGTCTTCCATTCGATTCAGCAACAGAATAAGAGCTCAACAAGTAAAACAACACCAAACATCATTGATGTGTCATATACTACCAAGCACCAAGCGGATCAGATCAATTGAGCTGTTTTCTATTTTTGCCACCATTTTGTTCGACCAGAAGAACATACTTTCCCTTCCAGCAAGACAAGCTATCACAAAAATTGAAGGAAAGAAGATTGCTCGATCCGTCGTCATTGATATGATTGCTCAGCTAAAATGGTTAACTGGCCGCAAGTTTGAACAAAACAAGAGTTCTAGCTGTATTTTCTGGGCGTATATAGATGATAGATCTTACATTTCAATTCCTTCCAGGTTATACATTGGTATGTTCAGTCCTATATACACCCTGGCACTGGGACGACAATTATCGATGCCATGTCACGTATCAGACGGTGGACGGATTAATAACTTACTGTGCGCATACGTTGCAGCTCTTCCGGCAGAAGCCAGGTGCTTCCTTGGTGCCCACCATGTAGTTGGGGTTCTTGGCGCACTCCCCTACTGCCGCCCACTGAGAGCAGAGGACGTTCTCGTCCTCGCACCCGTCAGCGGAACCTCCCTGCTTGCCGGGGTTGTCGAAGGACCTCACATGGATCCATTTAGTTGCGGACCACTTCTGACCTTTGATGACGGGGCAGCTCCCGTGCAAGCTGTCAGGGTCTGTTGTTGCATCAGGGTTGAGACTGAAGAACATCAGAGCATCACCTTTTACGGGTTTTACTGCAGAGGACAACCAACAGTTCAGTTAAACAACGAAGTAAACTGTCATTGTATAAGGTACCACTGTATACAAAGCTAAGAAAGCTTGTCGAAGAACAAATTAAGCTCCACTGACATGAAAAGGGCCATAGAGAGAATGCTCCATTATCAAGTGAAAAGGATCTGCAAGGTACTTTAATTTCTTCTAGCAACTATCCATTATACCTGCATATCCATTTTTAGCGCACTCAGACCACGTCTCATCCTTGGGTTGTGATAACTTCCCCTGCAGAATATCTGAGTTATTGCAAGGAAAATCCCAAGACAGTTAAACAACAAATGACAAGTAAATTACCTCTGCATTGGGGAATATGGTCTCTCCGCCCTTCTCAACACTAGATAGGTACATGAGGACAGTAGCGATTCTATGTCCCCCGAGGGCTTGATTATTTTTGTCATGGAAGTAATCATAGTGTGGCTCATACTTCTCACCATTCTCATAGTGCAATATTTGAATGGATTCACCATTCTCTGAGCATAGACAGAATAATGACAATACTATTATTAACTATTAAGTACACAGAAAATGTAACCTGGAATAGAGAGTAATTTAGCTTAGGGTACCTGGTGGAAGGAATGTCCAAGCAGCAATCCTCTCCTCTATTCTCGCTACAACTTCATCCTGCCAAATGAATAGTTTAGTTAAAATACTGACGTTACATTTTGTACTCTGTACAGAGGTAATCACTGGAATGGCTTACGTAGTATTTTACTAATTCCATATGTGCCATGGCACAACATGGAACAAGCAACATAGCTTATTGGTCCAACTGATTCGAAAGCAAAGGTAGCTCTTGTTATGAATATTGTGTGTATATTGAAGAGACCCAATGGACAATATATATAGGAGTACAAAAGGTGTATGCCATATACAGATAAGGCAATACACAAGAGTCCCTATTCTAACTCCTATTCTAACACCCCCCCTCAAATGCAAGGCGTATGCAATAGCGTTGCATTCGGAAATGGTTGATACTAAAAATATGAAAAATCCAAAGTCCGGATCTTGATAATGTCGTCGTAGCATGCAGCTCTTGGAAAATATATCAAGTATCAAAAGATCTCCTCCCATCTGGGGTCGTGCGACAGCCCATAAAGCACAAGGTGCAGGGGCTGAAAAAGTCAACCGTGACAACACGAAGAAAAAGATGATGAAACCGACATGAATAGAGAGAGCTGTCAAATCAAGTCGAATAAAAATAGGTGGAAGCATGACAGCGCAGATCGAAGCCCAAGACGGCGGCGGCGCAGAAGAAGCGCAGCGGCCTTAAAAGCTCGGGGCGGCTACTAAGAAAGCGGCGGCATCAAAAATGACTTCTACGATCTGCACGCGGCTCAGAAAGAAGAGCGGGAGCGGCGGCTGCTGCCATGCATAAGGCAATTCCTATGCTTCTATGAATGACAATAAATTTGTGGACTCGTGTGGCTTAGACGAACTTAAAGATTGAGTGGTACGGACTTGGATGGACGCAGCGGAAGAAAAGACACAAAGAAATAAAAACCTAAGGATAACTAGCAGCGGATACTAGCAACAAATACTGGGAGCAACAGAATAAGACTAATTAGCAACCGCATAATCGGGTAGTCCAATGGCCAGGCACAACCGGGTAGTTCCAATGACCAGGCAGGCAGGCACAACCGAGTAGTCCAATAGCCATCCCAATCAGACCAGTCACAAACACCACCACCACGCACCAAGTCACCAACCACTCCAAGAACCCGAGCAGACCAGACGCCATGCAACCACAGGAGCTCGCGCCACCGACTCCGTAGCCAATCCGTCGCCTCCAGACGAGAAGGGCGGATCCAGGCCTCGGCGCGGCAGAGCTCGGTGGCGCGGCGCGCCACGGCGGCGCGGCGGCGGCAGAGCCCGGCGGGAGATCCGGCTTCGAGCGGGCGGCGCGCGTGGCGATGCTCAGCGGCAAGCGGCGGCGCGGCGGCGGTTCCGAAGCGTCGCGCGGTGGTGGCTCGGCGGTGCTCCAGCGGCGAGGCGGCGGCGCTCAGCGGCGGCGGCGGGCTGCGACCACGTGCGGCGTTGCTCGGATGGAGGAGGCACAGGGAGCTCGGGTCGGCGTGGATCCGAGGCCCGATCTGGAGCGGCGACGCCATGGGAGGAGGGCGCGGATCCGGTGGCAGCCTCGCAGGCGAACCCTCGGGGGCGCGCATGGAGCAAAGGAGATGCGATCCGGGCCGGGAAGGAGATGGTGATGCTGCTGCGTCGAGCACGAAGGAGGCCACCCCCGGGAGCAAAGATTTCTCCTCCCGGGGGCAGCAGCAGTGGAGGCGAGTAGAGGGCTAGAAGGTAGCGGCGGCTACGCGTCTGTACTAACCCTAACCCTAACCTTTTGCTCTGATACCATGTTATGAATATTGTGTGTATATTGAAGAGGCCCAATGGACAATATATATAGGAGTACAAGAGGTGTATGCCATATACAGATAAGGCAATACACAAGAGTCCCTATTCTAACTCCTATTCTAACAGCTCTAACACAGTCTTAGGTCCAGAAAGGAAGCTCCACTGCATGTGTTTGTGGCTTTGTGCACACACATATTTGCAATACTGAACATGCAGCAACATCTATGTCAAAATAAAGTATATTCTACGAGATAACCACATAGATGAAACATCCAAAAAGACAAAGGTGCAAAACATGAGGACATATGCAGGAAGTGAGGGAGGGCAGTTAAGTCCTAAACAAACACAACCAGAAAAATATTGAAGGATGACGATTCAGACCTTGAACCTGAACCCCATAAAGCCAATGCACACCCCGCAGATGAAATTCCAAGGAGGGGGGCGTTACATAAACCACAGCTGAATGGTAGATCATTTTAAACAATGCACACGCAACAAAGTGTGATCCTGCTCCTATTGGTATCTAGAGGACAGAAACTGGTGGACCAAATCCAAAAGAGCAAAAATGACATGTAAACTTAACACCAAAACTCAATCACCCATATATTTTGTGCTAATCCACAATCCAAGTATTGCCGAATAGAACTTGTGAAGGGGACTCCTAATGAAATCATGATATTACAGAAATGTGCCAAATTTTGTGCTTGACAGATTTCAACTGAACACATGGTTTGTAAACTAAATAATAAATATACTAAGGAGCATCTGCCATCAAATCAAATTGAAGTTCCTGTCATACATTTCAAAGGTCCACAGAAACACAAGCATTCGCTCAAATTAACACAGAACAGTAGGGAGGGGAAAATAACGAACATATCCCAACTGAACACAAATTTCAGAAAAGACAAAATGTCGGGACCAGATTTCTGAATCTAAACTCTCTGTGTATAACTACACTAGTCCCAGATCAGTAGTTAGTACACACAGTGGAAACATTGTTGATAACAAGCTCGAATCACGAAATAACATTAATAAACAACTGAGTACTAACCTTATGGCCACTTAATACAAAAGAGGTCTAAAGACCTTGAGTCTTACAGCAGTGGGGACAACAAAAGTTAAATTCCGAGTGATGGCCCATCAAATTGCTCACCGGCATTCGACTGGGGAGCGCGGCCTAGTACTCCGGATGTCCTTCGTCAAACCCGCAGGCGTAGAAGTTGTAGTCGTCCCCAGCATCATTGTAGACTTCTAAGATTTATTTTGAGTGTAGCATGTGAGTACATAAAGTACTCCACGAGTCTTGAGAAATACGCAAATGCATAGCATCGACAATTAGGCTTATAAGGTTCTTTTGCACAAAGCAATATTTTATATTTCAAACATTTTACAGAAAGCACATTTGACAATTGCAGTTTCAATAAGTCAATAAATACACTAGTGAAGGTTCTAGCTGCTTGCCACTAGCATCGAGGCTTTAGCCGCTAAGGTTTAAAGGATAGGGCTCTAGCTGCCCAACTAGCTCTAGCTGCCAGAAAACTACCCGAAAGTCCCAACCGTTTCCGGTTTCCTCACATTTATTCTTTTGAAAGCAAAACCAAAATCTACCATGTGAAAACGCACTTTGCCAGCCCTTGACCGTTGGCATGGCTATTTGAATAATGTTACACTCTGCAGAGGTTGTACAGCTTGACCCACACGAGATAATCAGCTTATAATGTCATCCTCACACACTTTCTAAGGTATGTGACTAAGTGATTATCACAAGACTTTTACAATACTTTATCCTTACATTATCCCGCCCGATGAGCTTAACCCAAAGTTATGAACGTTCATTTACCATCGACCTGGAGCTCACTATTGTGGGGGATAACCTGCCTAGACATGGACATCAAATTACCATCGCCCGGCGCAAGCCCCGACAGACATGGACGTTCATTTACCATCATCTGCACTACCCAGGATATGATAGTATATTTACTATAAACAGGAGAACACCTATCAACTACAGCCTGCAGACGTAATGCTTAGACTCAGTAGATTATTCAGCCAGGTCCTTCCTATTGGGGACATGTGGTTGTACGGTAGTGCTCAGTTTGGATAGTCACAAACGTTGGTCCTTAATATGACTTAGGCGGAACTTACCACAATACAAATTCTCGTGCTCTAGCTGCACCCGCCTGACTTACCATTCACCCAAGTCTAAAATAAGTTTTCATCATTTTATTTTATTTTTCAAATACTGACATTACCTTATGTCATACATTTCTCAAAAGATTTGCATAAAAGGTAATAATAGTTCCCTCCCAAGGTGATCAAGACCGATAAGCATGACTAAGAAATTCTATCGTGTTTAACTATTCCGCAATGTTGTAATCAATATCGCGGTGTTACTATGCTAGGGTTACAAGGGTATAGGATATCAATTATCAAGGAAGATATTAACAAATTTTAGGTTTAACTAACAACCTACAATTTGAACTCATCATTTTATGTGAAATAGCAATGCATAATACTTTAAAAACTGAAAACATAATTTACAAATCATAGGTACAAAATGTTCAAATGAGACGCGCCTTCGTCGAAGGTTGAGGTCATAGCGTCCGGTTGATCCAAATCGACTTCGGCGGCGTTAGACTCTACACGTGAGAAACGAGACAAATAAATACCAGAAAATAAAATCCAAAAATTATAAAATTAGTATCGAAAAAGAGATTAAGAATTTAGATGAATTTAGGAACAAGAATCGACAGAATCCAAGTTCGCACGAAGGAGAACGAACGTCTGGAAGATAGCAATCACATGAAATGATAGAAAAAGAAAAGGGAGAATATTCCTGGAATCTCACTTTGCTAGCTTTTACTTTTTACAGAGCCAAGCAAAAGAGAGGATAACCACATGGGCCCACTTGCAAGTGAGAGAGCGACAGAAGGTGTGCAAGGGTATGACATGTTGGACCCGATTGCTAGAGGCTCAAAGGACAACAACACACAGAGAGCACAGTGAGCAGAAAACAGAGGATGGAAGAAGCGCACAGGCATGGGGCGGCCGGCGACAAGGCAGGTGGCGGGGCGGTGGGCCGAGGAGAAAAATGGGACCCCAGCGAGGTGGCGGTCCTCCGGGTGGCGGCGGTGCCGTGAGTGGTGGTCGGAGGCAGTGCGCGCGGGCAAGGCGGCACACGGGCGTCGCAGGCTACGCGGGGCGGCGGCGGTGCTCCGGTGGCGACCGACGGCTGGCGGCGTGAGCATGGGCATGGCCTCGGCCCAAGGAATGCGTAGGTGCGGTCGGCTTCGCTGGAGGAGGTCCGAGGAGGCGGCGCGATGGCGCTAGTAGTGGAGAAGAAGGCGGTGGTGGCGGGAGAGCTCCTCGGCGGCGGAGAAGGCGAATGGAGGTGGGGGAAAGGGGGAGGAGCACCAAGAATGCGATATGACGTGCCAAGCTAGGCAAGGGGATCACCGGAGAGGGAGTTTGGGCAGGGGTGGCTTGCACAGGCGGCAGCCGGACTTGGGGACGGACGCGATTTGCTACGGCAGTGTGCTCTGTAGGGGGAGAAAAGAGGAGAGGGGGGAAGGGGAGGGGGGGGCGGCCTCTTTATAGATGGAGATGGGGAGGGGAGAGCGGTGCGGCAACAGTCTGGAGCACGCGGGCGCGGCGGCACGGGATGGGACAGCATGGGCGCGGGATTTGCGGCGGAGCTAGGGCGCGGACGGCGCGGGTCGGACGTGGGATTCGCGGCGGCGCCAGGGCATGGTAGCTGCAGATTCGCGGCACCGGACGCGGGCTGGCACGGCAACGCTCGGCAACAGAGCAGAGAAGAGAAAGAAAGGAAGAAGAAAGAAAGAAAGAAAGAAAAGAAGAAAAACGAAAAAGGGAGGAAAGAAAAACGAAAAAGGGAAAGAGGAAAAGAAATAAGAATTTCACGGAAAGATTTAGATTTGCGAAATTTGAATTTCGGAATTGGTGAAGAATTTGAATTGAGCTGGTGGAGTTTGAATTTGAATTATGGAACTAGGAATTTAAATAGATGCAAAACTCCAATCGAAATCCAAATACTTGAATTAATTAATTTAAATTAAAATTTTTGAAAAAGGCCAAATTTGGGATGTTACACAAAACCCAACAACAATGAAGATCCGTAGTGATTCACTGTATAAATTTATTGAGATTCTACCATGGCAAATCCGCAATTGGTCCTCCACAATCCACATCTCAGACGTGTATGGCAATAAAGAACATAATAAAGCAACAAGGAAAGGAACAAACTTTGCCTAACTGGAAATGAATGAATTTTATAGACAATAACTCAGCCACCAAATGATAGATGAGGCCATGAAAACTAATAAGAAATGGTATATACTATAGTGTGTTGCCTACAGCTAGCGAGGCGAACCAAACACATAACAGTATAGTACTTTACAGTTTACAGTACAGATCACAACTAACGAGAAGTGATATAAGACAAGTTGAAAACAGTACAAATATAAAGAATGGAAGGGAAAAACATTCAGTGCTTGGCTTACCCAGGCAAACAAATTTAATATAAATGGTAAATCCTTGACATAAGGACATTTTATCTCCAGATAACTGCAGTAAAAAATTCTACCATGCAATAGAGCAAGCATCCTGGCTTTCAATCAATCTGAATACTTACAAAATCCATTGGATTTAATGGTGAACAATTAAAAGTTCTTTGAAGCAACTAACTAACTACTAGTTCAAAGTCTAGTCATACTTTCCCCCTTTCAGATTTGGGCAGTGGCGGTGGGTGGGGGCGTGAGGTGAGCTGCGAGCCTGCGACTGGTCGGCAGGAAGGGCAAGCTAAGCTAGTGGGCGGCGGCGGCAGCGCGATGTCCAAGTCTAGGTCCAACAGTAAGTACTCTCTTGATCTTCCAAAATTTCAATTCTAATTTCCACATGGACATGGTTGTCTCAAATGGAATCATGGATGATGGATTGTTATTTTTGCTTCAAGATTTTGAATGGTTGACTATTTAATTTGCTAGAAATGGTTCGCATGCGGATTGTAGTTGTTGATTCCATTTAGTGTCATGTACTCTTATTAGTGTGATTACAATATAGTTTGTGTATAGATTTCTTTGCTTTCAGGTTTACTCTTGGTTCACGCAGGCGACTCTTATCATACCTAAAATTTAGTGTTCTACCACCCAAAATAAGGCTCCCAGCTATTTAACATTTCCAAGTCCCAGTCGATATAAATACAAATTTGTCCTGGACAATTTCACTAATTTCGGATCCCATGTCGAGATCACTGCCGACACAGAAGCATTTCCTCCTAGATCTCTACAGTTAACAGCGCACTGAATCTAAAGGAAACACCTTTCCTGCTCCGAACCAATCCAACCCCAGAGATTATCAAGATGAATTGAAATCACTCGGTGTGTTGGCTGCTTACCTGCTTCTTCTCGAGGAACATGCCGGAGCTGGTCCGCACCTCGCTCATGACGCTCTTGCCGGACTCGTTGTCCGCCACCATCGACTTCTCCAGCTTGTCCTTCGCCTTCAAAAACCGCAGACCGAATCAATCGATCAACCAAACCAAACCATCAGAAGCAAATTCACCCAGTCTCCGACGAGATCGAGGGGCAGACCCAGTCCACTCACCAGCACAATCAGGTGGTCGCACTCCGCGTCCGACAGGAACCCCTTGTGCAGGAACGCCCTAACCACCACGCCGAATGAACGAATCTGCCGTCAGAGTTGTAACCTAGGGTTCGGAGTTCGGGGGAGGAGAGGGGAGATCAGATCGTCACCTGGGGCGCCACGAGAGCTGCACGACGCGGGAGGGGTCGAAGGCGCCGCCGCCGCGCGACGCGGCCGATACCCCGACGGCAGCTATGTGGAGCGCTAGGACGGCGAGGAGGGGGAGGAGGTGAGCCATGGCGCGGCGAGATGGGAGGACGGCGAGGAGTTGGGGAGGAAGAAGCCAAGGAGTCCTTGGTGCGGCGCGGGGTGTGGAATTAATGGTCAAGGCGCGAAGCAGAACGGGGATGTGACTGACAGTGGGGCCATAAATTGGTGGATCCACCTGTCAGTGATAGAGAGCTGTTTATGGCGGTTTCGTACCTGAGCGGGGAGGGAGGTTGCCTTTGGCGATTCGTCCTGGAAGGTTCTAATCAGGTGACCTTACGTGTTGCTCACTCGAAAGCGTACGCCAAGCCCGTGACGTCTTCGGAGAAGTTTTGGCGGTATTGACAACCTTTGAACTCGTATCTATAGGATTGGTCGTTTTCGAAGTTTTTTTTTAAAAAAAAATAGCCACATGCCACATAGCTGCCGTGCGACAGCCCTTCTCCAGCCGTCACGACCCTTCTCTGCACGGCCGTCGTGCGGCAACGGACCACAGGCCGTCATATGTTTTTTCTTTTTTTTAAAAAAAAATATTTATGTACAATTTTTGTAGTATTTTTAATATAGCAAATGAGCTCTAAAAATTAAGACATTTTTTGTGGAGCTGCCTAACCCAGTGTACTTGTGTAAATTTTTCATAATTTTATTCATCCAAAAATTTTCTCATAATTTCATATAAGTCTACTATTTTTTTTTATCCCGCCACCTATCATCCCTTCCCCTCCCGGACACATGCCCCCCCCTCTCCCCCCTCCCGCACGGCCACCCTGACGTGGCCACCTTTCCAACCGTCCATCCTTCCTCCTCCGCACATCTATTGACTCCTCACAGCTATCCCCCCTTGCCCTTAGTGCTGTGCGTAGACAACACAATCGAAATTCCCGGCGCCAACGCAGTGGCCCCTCCTTCGCTCGGCTGTAAATACCGAAATCTCAAGTCGCTCTAATTTTTTTAGAGATTAAGTATTTGGTTGCTGCTCGTCGTTCGTCTTTTTTTTGATACTTTACCCCCGAAGGAAGGGGCAGGTAATTTGTCGAATGCTTTTGTCGTTATTACCGTAATTAGTTAGTTTATTGGTTATTAATAAGTTAGTTTACTGGTAATTAATTAGTTTAGTGGTAATTAGTTAGTTTAGTGGTAATTAATTAGTCATAATTAGTTTAGTGGTTATCAGTCCCGCATATTAAATTAGTGTGAATTGACAACTCGTAATTTATTTAGTGGTAATTAATCAGTCGTAATTAGTTAGTTTAGTTGTAATAATCAGTCGTAGTTAGTTTAGTCTCTATTAATTAGTTTAGTGGTTATCAGTCCGGCATATTATATTAGTGCGAATTGACTATTCGTAATTTATTTAGTGGTAATTAATCAGTCGTATTTAATTAGTGTGGTGGTAATTAATCAATTGTAATTAGTTAGTTTAGTGGTAATTAATCAATCATAATTAGTTATTTTAGTCTCTGTTAAATAGTTTAGTGGTTATCAGTCCGGCATATTATATTAGTGCAAATTAACTGCTAGCAATTAGTTTAGCGATAAATAATTACATGTAATTATTTTTTGGAAATTGTTAGTAATTAATTAATTATTCCAATTTAATTACACATATGTAATCCATCACTTGCATGCAATTTATCGTATTTAATTATACATATGTACTGCGAATGGGGTTGTTGTGGCTTTAGGTAATTTTGAACATGAAGACTGTTGGTGATATGCACTAGAGGCAATCATAGAGATGATTGTATCACGTCTATGTTTATGAGTTATTGAATAAATGTTATTCTGTTCCTTGAATGAATCGTTAGTTCTGAAGATCAACAAGTATGTGACTTATTGGTGAAACTCTTTAACTTATATGATGTCGTTCTAAAAGTATCCTTGGTCGAATGTCACTGGTTGGAACACCACTGACTCTACGACTAGCACATATATTGATTGATGACCATGTTTCACCGGTCATGGATATAGAGATATCGAATCAATAATGTGAATACATGTTAGAGAACATGAGGTTGGATTGACCCACCTTGAAACACTATTGAGATTGTTATGATTCTATATGTCCTTAGTTGGCCTCAAGCAATGATGATGTATAATCCTTAGACTTGATATCAGCATGGTTTCCTACATGTGTAATAGCACTCTTAGGGGCTGCCAAACGCTACTCATAACTGGGTAGTTATAAAGGTAGCTTTCGGGTATGCTATGAAACATGCGAAGGGATGTGACTGGTCGGATATGTGATTTACCCCTCCTAACATAACGGGAGAGATGTCTCTGGCCCCTAGAAGTGGTCGGATAAAGAAAGTGCATGGCCATGCCACTAGTGGTCGAATGTTCGACCACATAAGGTTATCCGACAACTTGATCGAGAAAATATTGAACAGTCCATGGATGACATAATATCTCACTTGGAGTTCAAACAGATATCATGAGACAAAGGGAGAATACTAGAGTTGGTCGCTTAGCTCGATCAGTTACAGACTGGTCGTATGGACATAC